>OX463755.1:101608228-102808228 GCA_949824845.1 Rhingia rostrata
GGCAGGGTCTAGAGGTCTTGAGATTGTAAGGCCGGGTCTCAAGACCTCTAGAGGCCCTAGAGGTCTTTAATCTCAAGACCCTAGAGGTCTTTAATCTCAAGACCTCTAGACCCTACCCTACAATCTCAAGACCCTCAAAACCCGGCCTTAAAATCTCAAGACCTCAACGCCCTAGATTGTAGGGCCACGCCTTGAGATTTTAAGGCCGGGTTTTGAGATTGTAGGGCCTAGAGGCCCTATAACGATTAACATTTAAAAGTAACGAGTAGCAAGTAACGAATCATTTAAAGGTAACAAGTAGCAAGTAACGAATAGCATGTAAAAGTAACAAGTAGCAAGTAAACGAATAGCAAGTAAGCAATAACACGTAAAAGTAACGCGTAGCAAATAACAATTTAGATTTAAAAGTAACGAGTAGCGATTAAAACATAGCAAGTAACGAATAAAGGTAAAAGTAAAGAGCGGCAAGTAAACGAATAGCAAGAAACGAATAAAGGTAAAAGTAACGAGTAGCAAGTAACGAATAACATGTAAGAGTAACGAGTAGCAAGTAACGATTAACGAGTAACAACATTAAAAAATAAAGAGTAGCATGTAACGAATAACATGTAAAAGAAACGAGTAGCAAGTAACGATTAACATTTGAATGTAACGAGTAACAAGCAGCAAGTAAAGAATAACATGTAAGAGTAACGAGTAGAAAGTAACGAATAACAACATTTAAAAGTAACGAGTAGCGATTAACAAGTAGAAAGTAACGAATAAAGGTAAAAGTAACGAGTAGCAAGAAACGAATAACACGTAAAAGTAACGGGTAGCAAATAACGATTAACATTTAAAAGTAACGAATAGCGATTAACAAATAGCAAGTAACAAATAACATGTAAGAGTAACGAGTAGCAAGTTACGAATGACATGTAATAGTTACGAGTTGCAAGTAACGATTAATATTTAAAAGAAACGAGCAAAATAACGAAAAACGTTTAAAAGTAACGAGTTGCAAGTAACGAATAATGTTAAAAAGTAACGAGTAGCGGTTAACAAGTAGCAAGTAACGAATAACATGTAAGAGTAACGAGTAGCAAGTAACGAATGACATGTAAGAGTTATGAATAGCAAGTAACGAATGACATGTAAGAGTTACGAGTAGCAAGTAACGATTAACATTTAAAAAAAACGAGCAAAATAACGAAAAACGTTTAAAAGTAACGAGTAGCGATAACAAATAGCAAGTTACGAATAACATTTAAAATTTACGAGTAGCAAGTAACGAATAACAATTAAAAGTAACGAATAACAATTAAAAGTTACGAGTAGCAAGTCCCGACTAACACTAAAAAGTAACGAATAACAATTTAAAGTAACGAACAACATTTAAAAGTAACGATTAACAAGTAGGAAGAACTGAATAACATTTTAAAGTAACGAGTAACGATTTACAAGTAGCAAGTCACGAATAACATTTAAAAATTACGATTAATGTTTAAAAGTAACGAGTAGCGATTAACAAGTAGCAAGTTACGAATAACATTTAAAAGTAACGAGCAGCAAGTAACGAATAATGTTAAAAAGTAACGAGTAGCGATTAACAAGTAGCAAGTAACAAATAACATGTAAGAGTAACGAGTAGCAAGTAACGAATGACATGTAATAGTTACGAGTTGCAAGTAACGATTAACATTTAAAAGAAACGGGCAAAATAACGAAAAACGTTTAAAAGTAACGAATAGCGATTAACAAGTAGCAAGTAACTAATAACATGTAAGAGTAGCGAGTAGCAAGTAACGATTAACGAGAATAACATGCTAAAGTAACGAGTAGCAAATAACGATTAACATTTAAAAGTAACGAATAGAGATTAACAAGTAGCAAGTAGCAAATAACATTTAAAAGTAACGAGTAGCAGGAAACGAATAACAACTAAAAGTAACGAATAACATGTAAAAGTAACGAATATCATGTAAAAGTAACGAGTAGCAAGTAACGATTAACATTTAAAAGTAACGAGTAGCAAGTAACGAATCATTTAAAGGTAACAAGTAGCAAGTAACGAATAGCATGTAAAAGTAACAAGTAGCAAGTAAACGAATAGCAAGTAAGCAATAACATGTAAAAGTAACGCGTAGCAAATAACGATTTAGATTTAAAAGTAACGAGTAGCGATTAAAAAATAGCAAGTAACGAATAAAGGTAAAAGTAAAGAGCGGCAAGTAAACGAATAGCAAGAAACGAATAACATGTAAAAGAAACGAGTAGCAAGTAACGATTAACATTTAAATGTAACGAGTAACAAGCAGCAAGTAACGAATAACATGTAAGAGTAACGAGTAGAAAGTAACGAATAACAACATTTAAAAGTAACGAGTAGCGATTAACAAGTAGCAAGTAACGAATAAAGGTAAAAGTAACGAGTAGCAAGAAACGAATAACATGTAAAAGTAACGGGTAGCAAGTAACGAGCAACATTTAAAAGCAACGAGTAGCAAGTAACGAATAACATGTAAGAGTAACGAGTAGCAAGTAACGATTAACGAGTAACAACATTAAAAAATAAAGAGTAGCATGTAACGAATAACATGTAAAAGAAACGAGTAACAAGTGACGAATAACATTAAAAAGTAAAGAGTAACAAGCAGCAAGTAACGAATAACATATAAAAGTAACGAGTAACAAGTAACGAATAACAATTAAAAGTAACGAGTAGCGATTAACAAGTAGAAAGTAACGAATAAAGGTAAAAGTAACGAGTAGCAAGTGACGATTAACATTAAAAAGTAAAGAGTAACAAGCAGCAAGTAACGAATAACATTTAAAAGTTACGAGTAGCAAGTAACGAATATCATATAAAAGTAACGAGTAGCAAGTTAACGAATAGCAAGAAAGCAATAATTTGTAAAAGTAACGCGTAGCAAATAACGATTTAGATTTAAAAGTAACGAGTAGCGATTAAAAAATAGCAAGTAACGAAAAAAGGTAAAAGTAAAGAGCGGCAAGTACACGAATAGCAAGAAACGAATAAAGGTAAAAGTAACGAGTAGCAAGTAACGAATAACATGTAAGAGTAACGAGTAGCAAGTAACGATTAACGAGTAACAACATTAAAAAATAAAGAGTAGCATGTAACGAATAACATGTAAAAGAAACGAGTAGCAAGTAACGATTAACATTTGAATGTAACGAGTAACAAGCAGCAAGTAAAGAATAACATGTAAGAGTAACGAGTAGAAAGTAACGAATAACAACATTTAAAAGTAACGAGTAGCGATTAACAAGTAGAAAGTAACGAATAAAGGTAAAAGTAACGAGTAGCAAGAAACGAATAACACGTAAAAGTAACGGGTAGCAAATAACGATTAACATTTAAAAGTAACGAATAGCGATTAACAAATAGCAAGTAACAAATAACATGTAAGAGTAACGAGTAGCAAGTTACGAATGACATGTAATAGTTACGAGTTGCAAGTAACGATTAATATTTAAAAGAAACGAGCAAAATAACGAAAAACGTTTAAAAGTAACGAGTTGCAAGTAACGAATAATGTTAAAAAGTAACGAGTAGCGGTTAACAAGTAGCAAGTAACGAATAACATGTAAGAGTAACGAGTAGCAAGTAACGAATGACATGTAAGAGTTATGAATAGCAAGTAACGAATGACATGTAAGAGTTACGAGTAGCAAGTAACGATTAACATTTAAAAAAAACGAGCAAAATAACGAAAAACGTTTAAAAGTAACGAGTAGCGATAACAAATAGCAAGTTACGAATAACATTTTAAATTTACGAGTAGCAAGTAACGAATAACAATTAAAAGTAACGAATAACAATTAAAAGTTACGAGTAGCAAGTCCCGACTAACACTAAAAAGTAACGAATAACAATTTAAAGTAACGAACAACATTTAAAAGTAACGATTAACAAGTAGGAAGAACTGAATAACATTTTAAAGTAACGAGTAACGATTTACAAGTAGCAAGTCACGAATAACATTTAAAAATTACGATTAATGTTTAAAAGTAACGAGTAGCGATTAACAAGTAGCAAGTTACGAATAACATTTAAAAGTAACGAGCAGCAAGTAACGAATAATGTTAAAAAGTAACGAGTAGCGATTAACAAGTAGCAAGTAACAAATAACATGTAAGAGTAACGAGTAGCAAGTAACGAATGACATGTAATAGTTACGAGTTGCAAGTAACGATTAACATTTAAAAGAAACGGGCAAAATAACGAAAAACGTTTAAAAGTAACGAATAGCGATTAACAAGTAGCAAGTAACTAATAACATGTAAGAGTAGCGAGTAGCAAGTAACGATTAACGAGAATAACATGCTAAAGTAACGAGTAGCAAATAACGATTAACATTTAAAAGTAACGAATAGAGATTAACAAGTAGCAAGTAGCAAATAACATTTAAAAGTAACGAGTAGCAGGAAACGAATAACAACTAAAAGTAACGAATAACATGTAAAAGTAACGAATATCATGTAAAAGTAACGAGTAGCAAGTAACGATTAACATTTAAAAGTAACGAGTAGCAAGTAACGAATCATTTAAAGGTAACAAGTAGCAAGTAACGAATAGCATGTAAAAGTAACAAGTAGCAAGTAAACGAATAGCAAGTAAGCAATAACATGTAAAAGTAACGCGTAGCAAATAACGATTTAGATTTAAAAGTAACGAGTAGCGATTAAAAAATAGCAAGTAACGAATAAAGGTAAAAGTAAAGAGCGGCAAGTAAACGAATAGCAAGAAACGAATAACATGTAAAAGAAACGAGTAGCAAGTAACGATTAACATTTAAATGTAACGAGTAACAAGCAGCAAGTAACGAATAACATGTAAGAGTAACGAGTAGAAAGTAACGAATAACAACATTTAAAAGTAACGAGTAGCGATTAACAAGTAGCAAGTAACGAATAAAGGTAAAAGTAACGAGTAGCAAGAAACGAATAACATGTAAAAGTAACGGGTAGCAAGTAACGAGCAACATTTAAAAGCAACGAGTAGCAAGTAACGAATAACATGTAAGAGTAACGAGTAGCAAGTAACGATTAACGAGTAACAACATTAAAAAATAAAGAGTAGCATGTAACGAATAACATGTAAAAGAAACGAGTAACAAGTGACGAATAACATTAAAAAGTAGAGAGTAACAAACAGCAAGTAACGAATAACATATAAAAGTAACGAGTAACAAGTAACGAATAACAATTAAAAGTAACGAGTAGCGATTAACAAGTAGAAAGTAACGAATAAAGGTAAAAGTAACGAGTAGCAAGTGACGATTAACATTAAAAAGTAAAGAGTAACAAGCAGCAAGTAACGAATAACATTTAAAAGTTACGAGTAGCAAGTAACGAATATCATATAAAAGTAACGAGTAGCAAGTTAACGAATAGCAAGAAAGCAATAATTTGTAAAGGTAACGCGTAGCAAATAACGATTTAGATTTAAAAGTAACGAGTAGCGATTAAAAAATAGCAAGTAACGAAAAAAGGTAAAAGTAAAGAGCGGCAAGTACACGAATAGCAAGAAACGAATAAAGGTAAAAGTAACGAGTAGCAAGTAACGAATAACATGTAAGAGTAACGAGTAGAAAGTAACGAATAGCGATTAACAAGTAGCAAGTAACTAATAACATGTAAGAGTAGCGAGTAGCAAGTAACGATTAACGAGAATAACATGCTAAAGTAACGAGTAGCAAATAACGATTACAATTTAAAAGTAACGAATAGAGATTAACAAGTAGCAAGTAGCAAATAACATTTAAAAGTAACGAGTAGCAGGAAACGAATAACAACTAAAAGTAACGAATAACATGTAAAAGTAACGAATATCATGTAAAAGTAACGAGTAGCAAGTAACGATTAACATTTAAAAGTAACGAGTAGCAAGTAACGAATCATTTAAAGGTAACAAGTAGCAAGTAACGAATATCATGTAAAAGTAACAAGTAACAAGTTAACGAATAGCAAGTAAGCAATAACATGTAAAAGTAACGCGTAGTAAATAACGATTTAGATTTAAAAGTAACGAGTAGCGATTAAAAAATAGCAAGTAACGAAAAAAGGTAAAAGTAAAGAGCGGCAAGTACACGAATAGCAAGAAACGAATAAAGGTAAAAGTAACGAGTAGCAAGTAACGAATAACATGTAAGAGTAACGAGTAGCAAGTAACGATTAACGAGTAACAACATTAAAAAATAAAGAGTAGCATGTAACGAATAACATGTAAAAGAAACGAGTAGCAAGTAACGATTAACATTTAAATGTAACGAGTAACAAGCAGGAAGTAACGAATAACATGTAAGAGTAACGAGTAGAAAGTAACGAATAACAACATTTAAAAGTAACGAGTAGCGATTAACAAGTAGCAAGTAACAAATAACATGTAAGAGTAGCGAGTAGCAAGTAACGATTAACGAGTAACTACATTAAAAAATAACGAGTAGCATGTAACGAATAACATGTAAAAGGAACGAGTAGCAAGTAACGATTAACATTTAAAAGTAACGAGTAGCGATTAACAAGTAGCAAGTTACGAATAAGTAGCAAGTTACGAATAACATTTAAAAGTAACGAGTAGCAAGTAACGAATAATGTTAAAAAGTAACGAGTAGCGATTAACATTTAAAAGAAACGAGCAAAATAACGAAAAACGTTTAAAAGTAACGAGTAGCGATTAACAAGTAGCAAACTACGAATAACATTTAAAAGTTACGAGTAGCAAGTAACGAATAACAATTAAAAGTAACGAGTAACAAGTAACGAATAACATATAAAAGTAACGAATAACATTTAAAAGTAACGAGTTGCAAGTAACGAAAACCATGTAAAAGTAACGAGTAGCAATTAACGAACAACATTTAAAAGTAACGAATAACATTTTAAAGTAACGAATAACATTTAACGAGTAGCGAATAACAAGTAGTAAGTAATGAATAACATTTATAAGTTACGAGTAACAATTAAAAAACAGCCAGTAACGAATAACATTAAAAAGTAACGAGTAGCGACTAACAAGTAACAAGTAACGAATAAAAATTAAAAGTAATGAATAACATGTAAGAGTAACGAGTAGCAAGTAACGATTAACATTTAAAAGTAACGAGAAACAAGCAGCAAGCAACGAATAACATGTAAAAGTTACAAGAAGCAAGTAACGATTAACATTTAAAAGTAACGAGTAGCAAGTAACAAATAACATGTAAGAGTAACGAGTAGCAAGTAACGAATGACATGTAATAGTTACGAGTTGCAAGTAACGATAAACATTTAAAAGAAACGAGCAAAATATCGAAAAACGTTTAAAAGTAACGAGTAGCGATTAACAAGTAGCAAGTCACGAATAACATTTAAAAATTACGAATAATGTTTAAAAGTAACGAGTAGCGATTAACAAGTAGCAAGTTATTAATAACATTTAAAAGTAACGAGTAGCAAGTAACGAATAATGTTAAAAAGTAACGAGTAGCGATTACCAAGTAGCAAGTAACAAATAACATGTAAGAGTAGCGAGTAGCAAGTAACGATTAACGAGTAACAACATTAAAAAATAACGAGTAGCATGTAACGAATAACATGTAAAAGGAACGAGTAGCAAGTAACGATTAACATTTAAAAGTAACGAGTAGCAAGTAAACGAATAGCAAAAAAGGAATAACATGTAAAAGTAACGGGTAGCAAATAACGATTAACATTTAAAAGTAACGAATAGCGTTTAACAAGTAGCAAGTAACAAATAACATGTAAGAGTAGCGAGTAGCAAGTAACGATTAACGAGTAACAACATTAAAAAATAAGGAGTAGCATGTAACGAATAACATGTAAAAGTAACGAGTAGCAAGAAACGAATAACATGTAAAAGTAACGGGTAGCAAATAACGATTAACATTTAAAAGTAACGAGTAGCGATTAACAAGTAGCAAGTTACGAATAACATTTAAAAGTAACGAGTAGCAAGAAACGAATAATGTTAAAAAGTAACGAGTAGCGATTAACAAGTAGCAAGTTACGAATAACATTTAAAAGTTACGAGCAGGAAGTAACGAATAATGTTAAAAAGTAACGAGTAGCGATTAACAAGTAGCAAGTAACAAATAACATGTAAGAGTAACGAGTAGCAAGTAACGAATGACATGTAATAGTTACGAGTTGCAAGTAACGATTAACATTTAAAAGAAACGAGCAAAATAACGAAAAACGTTTAAAAGTAACGAATAGCGATTAACAAGTAGCAAGTAACAAATAACATGTAAGAGTAGCGAGTAGCGAGTAGCAAGTAACGATTAACGAGTAACAACATTAAAAAATAAAGAGTAGCATGTAACGAATAACATGTAAAAGAAACGAGTAGCAAGTAACGATTAACATTTGAATGTAACGAGTAACAAGCAGCAAGTAAAGAATAGCATGTAAGAGTAACGAGTAGAAAGTAACGAATAACAACATTTAAAAGTAACGAGTAGCGATTAACAAGTAGAAAGTAACGAATAAAGGTAAAAGTAACGAGTAGCAAGAAACGAATAACACGTAAAAGTAACGGGTAGCAAATAACGATTAACATTTAAAAGTAACGAATAGCGATTAACAAATAGCAAGTAACAAATAACATGTAAGAGTAACGAGTAGCAAGTTACGAATGACATGTAATAGTTACGAGTTGCAAGTAACGATTAATATTTAAAAGAAACGAGCAAAATAACGAAAAACGTTTAAAAGTAACGAGTTACAAGTAACGAATAATGTTAAAAAGTAACGAGTAGCGGTTAACAAGTAGCAAGTAACGAATAACATGTAAGAGTAACGAGTAGCAAGTAACGAATGACATGTAAGAGTTATGAATAGCAAGTAACGAATGACATGTAAGAGTTACGAGTAGCAAGTAACGATTAACATTTAAAAAAAACGAGCAAAATAACGAAAAACGTTTAAAAAAAACGAGCAAAATAACGAAAAACGTTTAAAAGTAACGAGTAGCGATAACAAATAGCAAGTTACGAATAACATTTAAAATTTACGAGTAGCAAGTAACGAATAACAATTAAAAGTAACGAATAACAATTAAAAGTTACGAGTAGCAAGTCCCGACTAACACTAAAAAGTAACGAATAACAATTTAAAGTAACGAACAACATTTAAAAGTAACGATTAACAAGTAGGAAGAACTGAATAACATTTTAAAGCAACGAGTAACGATTTACAAGTAGCAAGTCACGAATAACATTTAAAAATTACGATTAATGTTTAAAAGTAACGAGTAGCGATTAACAAGTAGCAAGTTACGAATAACATTTAAAAGTAACGAGCAGCAAGTAACGAATAATGTTAAAAAGTAACGAGTAGCGATTAACAAGTAGCAAGTAACAAATAACATGTAAGAGTAACGAGTAGCAAGTAACGAATGACATGTAATAGTTACGAGTTGCAAGTAACGATTAACATTTAAAAGAAACGGGCAAAATAACGAAAAACGTTTAAAAGTAACGAATAGCGATTAACAAGTAGCAAGTAACTAATAACATGTAAGAGTAGCGAGTAGCAAGTAACGATTAACGAGAATAACATGCTAAAGTAACGAGTAGCAAATAACGATTAACATTTAAAAGTAACGAATAGAGATTAACAAGTAGCAAGTAGCAAATAACATTTAAAAGTAACGAGTAGCAGGAAACGAATAACAACTAAAAGTAACGAATAACATGTAAAAGTAACGAATATCATGTAAAAGTAACGAGTAGCAAGTAACGATTAACATTTAAAAGTAACGAGTAGCAAGTAACGAATCATTTAAAGGTAACAAGTAGCAAGTAACGAATAGCATGTAAAAGTAACAAGTAGCAAGTAAACGAATAGCAAGTAAGCAATAACATGTAAAAGTAACGCGTAGCAAATAACGATTTAGATTTAAAAGTAACGAGTAGCGATTAAAAAATAGCAAGTAACGAATAAAGGTAAAAGTAAAGAGCGGCAAGTAAACGAATAGCAAGAAACGAATAACATGTAAAAGAAACGAGTAGCAAGTAACGATTAACATTTAAATGTAACGAGTAACAAGCAGCAAGTAACGAATAACATGTAAGAGTAACGAGTAGAAAGTAACGAATAACAACATTTAAAAGTAACGAGTAGCGATTAACAAGTAGCAAGTAACGAATAAAGGTAAAAGTAACGAGTAGCAAGAAACGAATAACATGTAAAAGTAACGGGTAGCAAGTAACGAGCAACATTTAAAAGCAACGAGTAGCAAGTAACGAATAACATGTAAGAGTAACGAGTAGCAAGTAACGATTAACGAGTAACAACATTAAAAAATAAAGAGTAGCATGTAACGAATAACATGTAAAAGAAACGAGTAACAAGTGACGAATAACAATTAAAAGTAACGAGTAGCGATTAACAAGTAGAAAGTAACGAATAAAGGTAAAAGTAACGAGTAGCAAGTGACGATTAACATTAAAAAGTAAAGAGTAACAAGCAGCAAGTAACGAATAACATTAAAAAGTTACGAGTAGCAAGTAACGAATATCATATAAAAGTAACGAGTAGCAAGTTAACGAATAGCAAGAAAGCAATAATTTGTAAAAGTAACGCGTAGCAAATAACGATTTAGATTTAAAAGTAACGAGTAGCGATTAAAAAATAGCAAGTAACGAAAAAAGGTAAAAGTAAAGAGCGGCAAGTACACGAATAGCAAGAAACGAATAAAGGTAAAAGTAACGAGTAGCAAGTAACGAATAACATGTAAGAGTAACGAGTAGCAAGTAACGATTAACGAGTAACAACATTAAAAAATAAAGAGTAGCATGTAACGAATAACATGTAAAAGAAACGAGTAGCAAGTAACGATTAACATTTGAATGTAACGAGTAACAAGCAGCAAGTAAAGAATAACATGTAAGAGTAACGAGTAGAAAGTAACGAATAACAACATTTAAAAGTAACGAGTAGCGATTAACAAGTAGAAAGTAACGAATAAAGGTAAAAGTAACGAGTAGCAAGAAACGAATAACACGTAAAAGTAACGGGTAGCAAATAACGATTAACATTTAAAAGTAACGAATAGCGATTAACAAATAGCAAGTAACAAATAACATGTAAGAGTAACGAGTAGCAAGTTACGAATGACATGTAATAGTTACGAGTTGCAAGTAACGATTAATATTTAAAAGAAACGAGCAAAATAACGAAAAACGTTTAAAAGTAACGAGTTGCAAGTAACGAATAATGTTAAAAAGTAACGAGTAGCGGTTAACAAGTAGCAAGTAACGAATAACATGTAAGAGTAACGAGTAGCAAGTAACGAATGACATGTAAGAGTTATGAATAGCAAGTAACGAATGACATGTAAGAGTTACGAGTAGCAAGTAACGATTAACATTTAAAAAAAACGAGCAAAATAACGAAAAACGTTTAAAAGTAACGAGTAGCGATAACAAATAGCAAGTTACGAATAACATTTAAAATTTACGAGTAGCAAGTAACGAATAACAATTAAAAGTAACGAATAACAATTAAAAGTTACGAGTAGCAAGTCCCGACTAACACTAAAAAGTAACGAATAACAATTTAAAGTAACGAACAACATTTAAAAGTAACGATTAACAAGTAGGAAGAACTGAATAACATTTTAAAGTAACGAGTAACGATTTACAAGTAGCAAGTCACGAATAACATTTAAAAATTACGATTAATGTTTAAAAGTAACGAGTAGCGATTAACAAGTAGCAAGTTACGAATAACATTTAAAAGTAACGAGCAGCAAGTAACGAATAATGTTAAAAAGTAACGAGTAGCGATTAACAAGTAGCAAGTAACAAATAACATGTAAGAGTAACGAGTAGCAAGTAACGAAAGACATGTAATAGTTACGAGTTGCAAGTAACGATTAACATTTAAAAGAAACGGGCAAAATAACGAAAAACGTTTAAAAGTAACGAATAGCGATTAACAAGTAGCAAGTAACTAATAACATGTAAGAGTAGCGAGTAGCAAGTAACGATTAACGAGAATAACATGCTAAAGTAACGAGTAGCAAATAACGATTAACATTTAAAAGTAACGAATAGAGATTAACAAGTAGCAAGTAGCAAATAACATTTAAAAGTAACGAGTAGCAGGAAACGAATAACAACTAAAAGTAACGAATAACATGTAAAAGTAACGAATATCATGTAAAAGTAACGAGTAGCAAGTAACGATTAACATTTAAAAGTAACGAGTAGCAAGTAACGAATCATTTAAAGGTAACAAGTAGCAAGTAACGAATAGCATGTAAAAGTAACAAGTAGCAAGTAAACGAATAGCAAGTAAGCAATAACATGTAAAAGTAACGCGTAGCAAATAACGATTTAGATTTAAAAGTAACGAGTAGCGATTAAAAAATAGCAAGTAACGAATAAAGGTAAAAGTAAAGAGCGGCAAGTAAACGAATAGCAAGAAACGAATAACATGTAAAAGAAACGAGTAGCAAGTAACGATTAACATTTAAATGTAACGAGTAACAAGCAGCAAGTAACGAATAACATGTAAGAGTAACGAGTAGAAAGTAACGAATAACAACATTTAAAAGTAACGAGTAGCGATTAACAAGTAGCAAGTAACGAATAAAGGTAAAAGTAACGAGTAGCAAGAAACGAATAACATGTAAAAGTAACGGGTAGCAAGTAACGAGCAACATTTAAAAGCAACGAGTAGCAAGTAACGAATAACATGTAAGAGTAACGAGTAGCAAGTAACGATTAACGAGTAACAACATTATAAAATAAAGAGTAGCATGTAACGAATAACATGTAAAAGAAACGAGTAACAAGTGACGAATAACATTAAAAAGTAAAGAGTAACAAGCAGCAAGTAACGAATAACATATAAAAGTAACGAGTAACAAGTAACGAATAACAATTAAAAGTAACGAGTAGCGATTAACAAGTAGAAAGTAACGAATAAAGGTAAAAGTAACGAGTAGCAAGTGACGATTAACATTAAAAAGTAAAGAGTAACAAGCAGCAAGTAACGAATAACATTTAAAAGTTACGAGTAGCAAGTAACGAATATCATATAAAAGTAACGAGTAGCAAGTTAACGAATAGCAAGAAAGCAATAATTTGTAAAAGTAACGCGTAGCAAATAACGATTTAGATTTAAAAGTAACGAGTAGCGATTAAAAAATAGCAAGTAACGAAAAAAGGTAAAAGTAAAGAGCGGCAAGTACACGAATAGCAAGAAACGAATAAAGGTAAAAGTAACGAGTAGCAAGTAACGAATAACATGTAAGAGTAACGAGTAGAAAGTAACGAATAGCGATTAACAAGTAGCAAGTAACTAATAACATGTAAGAGTAGCGAGTAGCAAGTAACGATTAACGAGAATAACATGCTAAAGTAACGAGTAGCAAATAACGATTACAATTTAAAAGTAACGAATAGAGATTAACAAGTAGCAAGTAGCAAATAACATTTAAAAGTAACGAGTAGCAGGAAACGAATAACAACTAAAAGTAACGAATAACATGTAAAAGTAACGAATATCATGTAAAAGTAACGAGTAGCAAGTAACGATTAACATTTAAAAGTAACGAGTAGCAAGTAACGAATCATTTAAAGGTAACAAGTAGCAAGTTAACGAATAGCAAGTAAGCAATAACATGTAAAAGTAACGCGTAGTAAATAACGATTTAGATTTAAAAGTAACGAGTAGCGATTAAAAAATAGCAAGTAACGAAAAAAGGTAAAAGTAAAGAGCGGCAAGTACACGAATAGCAAGAAACGAATAAAGGTAAAAGTAACGAGTAGCAAGTAACGAATAACATGTAAGAGTAACGAGTAGCAAGTAACGATTAACGAGTAACAACATTAAAAAATAAAGAGTAGCATGTAACGAATAACATGTAAAAGAAACGAGTAGCAAGTAACGATTAACATTTAAATGTAACGAGTAACAAGCAGGAAGTAACGAATAACATGTAAGAGTAACGAGTAGAAAGTAACGAATAACAACATTTAAAAGTAACGAGTAGCGATTAACAAGTAGCAAGTAACGAATAAAGGTAAAAGTAACGAGTAGCAAGAAACGATTAACATGTAAAAGTAACGGGTAGCAAATAACGATTAACATTTAAAAGTAACGAATAGCGATTAACAAGTAGCAAGTAACAAATAACATGTAAGAGTAGCGAGTAGCAAGTAACGATTAACGAGTAACTACATTAAAAAATAACGAGTAGCATGTAACGAATAACATGTAAAAGGAACGAGTAGCAAGTAACGATTAACATTTAAAAGTAACGAGTAGCGATTAACAAGTAGCAAGTTACGAATAAGTAGCAAGTTACGAATAACATTTAAAAGTAACGAGTAGCAAGTAACGAATAATGTTAAAAAGTAACGAGTAGCGATTAACATTTAAAAGAAACGAGCAAAATAACGAAAAACGTTTAAAAGTAACGAGTAGCGATTAACAAGTAGCAAACTACGAATAACATTTAAAAGTTACGAGTAGCAAGTAACGAATAACAATTAAAAGTAACGAGTAACAAGTAACGAATAACATATAAAAGTAACGAATAACATTTAAAAGTAACGAGTTGCAAGTAACGAATACCATGTAAAAGTAACGAGTAGCAATTAACGAACAACATTTAAAAGTAACGAATAACATTTTAAAGTAACGAATAACATTTAACGAGTAGCGAATAACAAGTAGTAAGTAATGAATAACATTTATAAGTTACGAGTAACAATTAAAAAACAGCCAGTAACGAATAACATTAAAAAGTAACGAGTAGCGACTAACAAGTAACAAGTAACGAATAAAAATTAAAAGTAATGAATAACATGTAAGAGTAACGAGTAGCAAGTAACGATTAACATTTAAAAGTAACGAGAAACAAGCAGCAAGCAACGAATAACATGTAAAAGTTACAAGAAGCAAGTAACGATTAACATTTAAAAGTAACGAGTAGCAAGTAACAAATAACATGTAAGAGTAACGAGTAGCAAGTAACGAATGACATGTAATAGTTACGAGTTGCAAGTAACGATAAACATTTAAAAGAAACGAGCAAAATAACGAAAAACGTTTAAAAGTAACGAGTAGCGATTAACAAGTAGCAAGTCACGAATAACATTTAAAAATTACGAATAATGTTTAAAAGTAACGAGTAGCGATTAACAAGTAGCAAGTTATTAATAACATTTAAAAGTAACGAGTAGCAAGTAACGAATAATGTTAAAAAGTAACGAGTAGCGATTACCAAGTAGCAAGTAACAAATAACATGTAAGAGTAGCGAGTAGCAAGTAACGATTAACGAGTAACAACATTAAAAAATAACGAGTAGCATGTAACGAATAACATGTAAAAGGAACGAGTAGCAAGTAACGATTAACATTTAAAAGTAACGAGTAGCAAGTAAACGAATAGCAAAAAAGGAATAACATGTAAAAGTAACGGGTAGCAAATAACGATTAACATTTAAAAGTAACGAATAGCGTTTAACAAGTAGCAAGTAACAAATAACATGTAAGAGTAGCGAGTAGCAAGTAACGATTAACGAGTAACAACATTAAAAAATAAGGAGTAGCATGTAACGAATAACATGTAAAAGTAACGAGTAGCAAGAAACGAATAACATGTAAAAGTAACGGGTAGCAAATAACGATTAACATTTAAAAGTAACGAGTAGCGATTAACAAGTAGCAAGTTACGAATAACATTTAAAAGTAACGAGTAGCAAGAAACGAATAATGTTAAAAAGTAACGAGTAGCGATTAACAAGTAGCAAGTTACGAATAACATTTAAAAGTTACGAGCAGGAAGTAACGAATAATGTTAAAAAGTAACGAGTAGCGATTAACAAGTAGCAAGTAACAAATAACATGTAAGAGTAACGAGTAGCAAGTAACGAATGACATGTAATAGTTACGAGTTGCAAGTAACGATTAACATTTAAAAGAAACGAGCAAAATAACGAAAAACGTTTAAAAGTAACGAATAGCGATTAACAAGTAGCAAGTAACAAATAACATGTAAGAGTAGCGAGTAGCGAGTAGCAAGTAACGATTAACGAGTAACAACATTAAAAAATAAGGAGTAGCATGTAACGAATAACATGTAAAAGTAACGAGTAGCAAGAAACGAATAACATGTAAAAGTAACGGGTAGCAAATAACGATTAACATTTAAAAGTAACGAGTAGCGATTAACAAGTAGCAAGTTACGAATAACATTTAAAAGTAACGAGCAGCAAGTAACGAATAATGTTAAAAAGTAACGAGTAGCGATTAACAAGTAGCAAGTAACAAATAACATGTAAGAGTAACGAGTAGCAAGTAACGAATGACATGTAATAGTTACGAGTTGCAAGTAACGATTAACATTTAAAAGAAACGGGCAAAATAACGAAAAACGTTTAAAAGTAACGAATAGCGATTAACAAGTAGCAAGTAACTAATAACATGTAAGAGTAGCGAGTAGTAAGTAACGATTAACGAGAATAACATGCTAAAGTAACGAGTAGCAAATAACGATTAACATTTAAAAGTAACGAATAGAGATTAACAAGTAGGAAGTAGCAAATAACATTTAAAAGTAACGAGTAGCAGGAAACGAATAACAACTAAAAGTAACGAATAACATGTAAAAGTAACGAATATCATGTAAAAGTAACGAGTAGCAAGTAACGATTAACATTTAAAAGTAACGAGTAGCAAGTAACGAATCATTTAAAGGTAACAAGTAGCAAGTAACGAATAGCATGTAAAAGTAACAAGTAGCAAGTAAACGAATAGCAAGTAAGCAATAACATGTAAAAGTAACGCGTAGCAAATAACGATTTAGATTTAAAAGTAACGAGTAGCGATTAAAAAATAGCAAGTAACGAATAAAGGTAAAAGTAAAGAGCGGCAAGTAAACGAATAGCAAGAAACGAATAACATGTAAAAGAAACGAGTAGCAAGTAACGATTAACATTTAAATGTAACGAGTAACAAGCAGCAAGTAACGAATAACATGTAAGAGTAACGAGTAGAAAGTAACGAATAACAACATTTAAAAGTAACGAGTAGCGATTAACAAGTAGCAAGTAACGAATAAAGGTAAAAGTAACGAGTAGCAAGAAACGAATAACATGTAAAAGTAACGGGTAGCAAGTAACGAGCAACATTTAAAAGCAACGAGTAGCAAGTAACGAATAACATGTAAGAGTAACGAGTAGCAAGTAACGATTAACGAGTAACAACATTATAAAATAAAGAGTAGCATGTAACGAATAACATGTAAAAGAAACGAGTAACAAGTGACGAATAACATTAAAAAGTAAAGAGTAACAAGCAGCAAGTAACGAATAACATATAAAAGTAACGAGTAACAAGTAACGAATAACAATTAAAAGTAACGAGTAGCGATTAACAAGTAGAAAGTAACGAATAAAGGTAAAAGTAACGAGTAGCAAGTGACGATTAACATTAAAAAGTAAAGAGTAACAAGCAGCAAGTAACGAATAACATTTAAAAGTTACGAGTAGCAAGTAACGAATATCATATAAAAGTAACGAGTAGCAAGTTAACGAATAGCAAGAAAGCAATAATTTGTAAAAGTAACGCGTAGCAAATAACGATTTAGATTTAAAAGTAACGAGTAGCGATTAAAAAATAGCAAGTAACGAAAAAAGGTAAAAGTAAAGAGCGGCAAGTACACGAATAGCAAGAAACGAATAAAGGTAAAAGTAACGAGTAGCAAGTAACGAATAACATGTAAGAGTAACGAGTAGAAAGTAACGAATAGCGATTAACAAGTAGCAAGTAACTAATAACATGTAAGAGTAGCGAGTAGCAAGTAACGATTAACGAGAATAACATGCTAAAGTAACGAGTAGCAAATAACGATTACAATTTAAAAGTAACGAATAGAGATTAACAAGTAGCAAGTAGCAAATAACATTTAAAAGTAACGAGTAGCAGGAAACGAATAACAACTAAAAGTAACGAATAACATGTAAAAGTAACGAATATCATGTTAAAGTAACGAGTAGCAAGTAACGATTAACATTTAAAAGTAACGAGTAGCAAGTAACGAATCATTTAAAGGTAACAAGTAGCAAGTAACGAATATCATGTAAAAGTAACAAGTAGCAAGTTAACGAATAGCAAGTAAGCAATAACATGTAAAAGTAACGCGTAGTAAATAACGATTTAGATTTAAAAGTAACGAGTAGCGATTAAAAAATAGCAAGTAACGAAAAAAGGTAAAAGTAAAGAGCGGCAAGTACACGAATAGCAAGAAACGAATAAAGGTAAAAGTAACGAGTAGCAAGTAACGAATAACATGTAAGAGTAACGAGTAGCAAGTAACGATTAACGAGTAACAACATTAAAAAATAAAGAGTAGCATGTAACGAATAACATGTAAAAGAAACGAGTAGCAAGTAACGATTAACATTTAAATGTAACGAGTAACAAGCAGGAAGTAACGAATAACATGTAAGAGTAACGAGTAGAAAGTAACGAATAACAACATTTAAAAGTAACGAGTAGCGATTAACAAGTAGCAAGTAACGAATAAAGGTAAAAGTAACGAGTAGCAAGAAACGATTAACATGTAAAAGTAACGGGTAGCAAATAACGATTAACATTTAAAAGTAACGAATAGCGATTAACAAGTAGCAAGTAACAAATAACATGTAAGAGTAGCGAGTAGCAAGTAACGATTAACGAGTAACTACATTAAAAAATAACGAGTAGCATGTAACGAATAACATGTAAAAGGAACGAGTAGCAAGTAACGATTAACATTTAAAAGTAACGAGTAGCGATTAACAAGTAGCAAGTTACGAATAAGTAGCAAGTTACGAATAACATTTAAAAGTAACGAGTAGCAAGTAACGAATAATGTTAAAAAGTAACGAGTAGCGATTAACATTTAAAAGAAACGAGCAAAATAACGAAAAACGTTTAAAAGTAACGAGTAGCGATTAACAAGTAGCAAACTACGAATAACATTTAAAAGTTACGAGTAGCAAGTAACGAATAACAATTAAAAGTAACGAGTAACAAGTAACGAATAACATATAAAAGTAACGAATAACATTTAAAAGTAACGAGTTGCAAGTAACGAATACCATGTAAAAGTAACGAGTAGCAATTAACGAACAACATTTAAAAGTAACGAATAACATTTTAAAGTAACGAATAACATTTAACGAGTAGCGAATAACAAGTAGTAAGTAATGAATAACATTTATAAGTTACGAGTAACAATTAAAAAACAGCCAGTAACGAATAACATTAAAAAGTAACGAGTAGCGACTAACAAGTAACAAGTAACGAATAAAAATTAAAAGTAATGAATAACATGTAAGAGTAACGAGTAGCAAGTAACGATTAACATTTAAAAGTAACGAGAAACAAGCAGCAAGCAACGAATAACATGTAAAAGTTACAAGAAGCAAGTAACGATTAACATTTAAAAGTAACGAGTAGCAAGTAACAAATAACATGTAAGAGTAACGAGTAGCAAGTAACGAATGACATGTAATAGTTACGAGTTGCAAGTAACGATAAACATTTAAAAGAAACGAGCAAAATAACGAAAAACGTTTAAAAGTAACGAGTAGCGATTAACAAGTAGCAAGTCACGAATAACATTTAAAAATTACGAATAATGTTTAAAAGTAACGAGTAGCGATTAACAAGTAGCAAGTTATTAATAACATTTAAAAGTAACGAGTAGCAAGTAACGAATAATGTTAAAAAGTAACGAGTAGCGATTACCAAGTAGCAAGTAACAAATAACATGTAAGAGTAGCGAGTAGCAAGTAACGATTAACGAGTAACAACATTAAAAAATAACGAGTAGCATGTAACGAATAACATGTAAAAGGAACGAGTAGCAAGTAACGATTAACATTTAAAAGTAACGAGTAGCAAGTAAACGAATAGCAAAAAAGGAATAACATGTAAAAGTAACGGGTAGCAAATAACGATTAACATTTAAAAGTAACGAATAGCGTTTAACAAGTAGCAAGTAACAAATAACATGTAAGAGTAGCGAGTAGCAAGTAACGATTAACGAGTAACAACATTAAAAAATAAGGAGTAGCATGTAACGAATAACATGTAAAAGTAACGAGTAGCAAGAAACGAATAACATGTAAAAGTAACGGGTAGCAAATAACGATTAACATTTAAAAGTAACGAGTAGCGATTAACAAGTAGCAAGTTACGAATAACATTTAAAAGTAACGAGTAGCAAGAAACGAATAATGTTAAAAAGTAACGAGTAGCGATTAACAAGTAGCAAGTTACGAATAACATTTAAAAGTTACGAGCAGGAAGTAACGAATAATGTTAAAAAGTAACGAGTAGCGATTAACAAGTAGCAAGTAACAAATAACATGTAAGAGTAACGAGTAGCAAGTAACGAATGACATGTAATAGTTACGAGTTGCAAGTAACGATTAACATTTAAAAGAAACGAGCAAAATAACGAAAAACGTTTAAAAGTAACGAATAGCGATTAACAAGTAGCAAGTAACAAATAACATGTAAGAGTAGCGAGTAGCGAGTAGCAAGTAACGATTAACGAGTAACAACATTAAAAAATAAGGAGTAGCATGTAACGAATAACATGTAAAAGTAACGAGTAGCAAGAAACGAATAACATGTAAAAGTAACGGGTAGCAAATAACGATTAACATTTAAAAGTAACGAGTAGCGATTAACAAGTAGCAAGTTACGAATAACATTTAAAAGTCACGAGTAGCAAGTAACGAATAATGTTAAAAAGTAACGAGTAGCGATTAACATTTAAAAGAAACGAGCAAAATAACGAAAAACGTTTAAAAGTAACGAGTAGCGATTAACAAGTAGCAAGTCACGAATAACATTTAAAAATTACGAATAATGTTTAAAAGTAACGAGTAGCGATTAACAAGTAGCAAGTTATTAATAACATTTAAAAGTAACGAGTAGCAAGTAACGAATAATGTTAAAAAGTAACGAGTAGCGATTACCAAGTAGCAAGTAACAAATAACATGTAAGAGTAGCGAGTAGCAAGTAACGATTAACGAGTAACAACATTAAAAAATAACGAGTAGCATGTAACGAATAACATGTAAAAGGAACGAGTAGCAAGTAACGATTAACATTTAAAAGTAACGAGTAGCAAGTAAACGAATAGCAAAAAAGGAATAACATGTAAAAGTAACGGGTAGCAAATAACGATTAACATTTAAAAGTAACGAATAGCGTTTAACAAGTAGCAAGTAACAAATAACATGTAAGAGTAGCGAGTAGCAAGTAACGATTAACGAGTAACAACATTAAAAAATAAGGAGTAGCATGTAACGAATAACATGTAAAAGTAACGAGTAGCAAGAAACGAATAACATGTAAAAGTAACGGGTAGCAAATAACGATTAACATTTAAAAGTAACGAGTAGCGATTAACAAGTAGCAAGATACGAATAACATTTAAAAGTAACGAGTAGCAAGAAACGAATAATGTTAAAAAGTAACGAGTAGCGATTAACAAGTAGCAAGTTACGAATAACATTTAAAAGTTACGAGCAGGAAGTAACGAATAATGTTAAAAAGTAACGAGTAGCGATTAACAAGTAGCAAGTAACAAATAACATGTAAGAGTAACGAGTAGCAAGTAACGAATGACATGTAATAGTTACGAGTTGCAAGTAACGATTAACATTTAAAAGAAACGAGCAAAATAACGAAAAACGTTTAAAAGTAACGAATAGCGATTAACAAGTAGCAAGTAACAAATAACATGTAAGAGTAGCGAGTAGCGAGTAGCAAGTAACGATTAACGAGTAACAACATTAAAAAATAAGGAGTAGCATGTAACGAATAACATGTAAAAGTAACGAGTAGCAAGAAACGAATAACATGTAAAAGTAACGGGTAGCAAATAACGATTAACATTTAAAAGTAACGAGTAGCGATTAACAAGTAGCAAGTTACGAATAACATTTAAAAGTCACGAGTAGCAAGTAACGAATAATGTTAAAAAGTAACGAGTAGCGATTAACATTTAAAAGAAACGAGCAAAATAACGAAAAACGTTTAAAAGTAACGAGTAGCGATTAACAAGTAGCAAGTCACGAATAACATTTAAAAATTACGAATAATGTTTAAAAGTAACGAGTAGCGATTAACAAGTAGCAAGTTATTAATAACATTTAAAAGTAACGAGTAGCAAGTAACGAATAATGTTAAAAAGTAACGAGTAGCGATTACCAAGTAGCAAGTAACAAATAACATGTAAGAGTAGCGAGTAGCAAGTAACGATTAACGAGTAACAACATTAAAAAATAACGAGTAGCATGTAACGAATAACATGTAAAAGGAACGAGTAGCAAGTAACGATTAACATTTAAAAGTAACGAGTAGCCAGTAAACGAATAGCAAAAAAGGAATAACATGTAAAAGTAACGGGTAGCAAATAACGATTAACATTTAAAAGTAACGAATAGCGTTTAACAAGTAGCAAGTAACAAATAACATGTAAGAGTAGCGAGTAGCAAGTAACGATTAACGAGTAACAACATTAAAAAATAAGGAGTAGCATGTAACGAATAACGTGTAAAAGTAACGAGTAGCAAGAAACGAATAACATGTAAAAGTAACGGGTAGCAAATAACGATTAACATTTAAAAGTAACGAGTAGCGATTAACAAGTAGCAAGTTACGAATAACATTTAAAAGTAACGAGTAGCAAGAAACGAATAATGTTAAAAAGTAACGAGTAGCGATTAACAAGTAGCAAGTTACGAATAACATTTAAAAGTTACGAGCAGGAAGTAACGAATAATGTTAAAAAGTAACGAGTAGCGATTAACAAGTAGCAAGTAACAAATAACATGTAAGAGTAACGAGTAGCAAGTAACGAATGACATGTAATAGTTACGAGTTGCAAGTAACGATTAACATTTAAAAGAAACGAGCAAAATAACGAAAAACGTTTAAAAGTAACGAATAGCGATTAACAAGTAGCAAGTAACAAATAACATGTAAGAGTAGCGAGTAGCGAGTAGCAAGTAACGATTAACGAGTAACAACATTAAAAAATAAGGAGTAGCATGTAACGAATAACATGTAAAAGTAACGAGTAGCAAGAAACGAATAACATGTAAAAGTAACGGGTAGCAAATAACGATTAACATTTAAAAGTAACGAGTAGCGATTAACAAGTAGCAAGTTACGAATAACATTTAAAAGTCACGAGTAGCAAGTAACGAATAATGTTAAAAAGTAACGAGTAGCGATTAACATTTAAAAGAAACGAGCAAAATAACGAAAAACGTTTAAAAGTAACGAGTAGCGATTAACAAGTAGCAAGTCACGAATAACATTTAAAAATTACGAATAATGTTTAAAAGTAACGAGTAGCGATTAACAAGTAGCAAGTTATTAATAACATTTAAAAGTAACGAGTAGCAAGTAACGAATAATGTTAAAAAGTAACGAGTAGCGATTACCAAGTAGCAAGTAACAAATAACATGTAAGAGTAGCGAGTAGCAAGTAACGATTAACGAGTAACAACATTAAAAAATAACGAGTAGCATGTAACGAATAACATGTAAAAGGAACGAGTAGCAAGTAACGATTAACATTTAAAAGTAACGAGTAGCCAGTAAACGAATAGCAAAAAAGGAATAACATGTAAAAGTAACGGGTAGCAAATAACGATTAACATTTAAAAGTAACGAATAGCGTTTAACAAGTAGCAAGTAACAAATAACATGTAAGAGTAGCGAGTAGCAAGTAACGATTAACGAGTAACAACATTAAAAAATAAGGAGTAGCATGTAACGAATAACATGTAAAAGTAACGAGTAGCAAGAAACGAACAACATGTAAAAGTAACGGGTAGCAAATAACGATTAACATTTAAAAGTAACGAGTATCGATTAACAAGTAGCAAGTTACGAATAACATTTAAAAGTCACGAGTAGCAAGTAACGAATAATGTTAAAAAGTAACGAGTAGCGATTAACATTTAAAAGAAACGAGCAAAATAACGAAAAACGTTTAAAAGTAACGAGTAGCGATTAACAAGTAGCAAACTACGAATAACATTTGAAAGTAACGAGAAGCAAGTAACGAATAATGTTAAAAAGTAACGAGTTGCAAGTAACGAGTAGCAATTAACGAACAACATTTAAAAGTAACGAATAACATTTAACGAGTAGCGAATAACAAGTAGTAAGTAATGAATAACATTTATAAGTTACGAGTAACAATTAAAAAACAGCCAGTAACGAATAACATTAAAAAGTAACGAGTAGCGACTAACAAGTAACAAGTAACGAATAAAAATTAAAAGTAATGAATAACATGTAAGAGTAACGAGTAGCAAGTAATGATTAACATTTAAAAGTAACGAGAAACAAGCAGCAAGCAACGAATAACATGTAGAGTTACAAGAAGCAAGTAACGATTAACATTTAAAAGTAACGAGTAGCAAGTAACGATTAACATTTAAAAGTAACGAGTAGCAAGTAACGAATAACATTTAAAAGTAACGAGTAACAAGCAGCAAGTAACGAATAACATGTAAGAGTAACGAGTAGAAAGTAACGAATAACAACATTTAAAAGTAACGAGTAGCGATTAACAAGTAGCAAGTAACGAATAAAGGTAAAAGTAACGAGTAGCAAGAAACGATTAACATGTAAAAGTAACGGGTAGCAAATAACGATTAACATTTAAAAGTAACGAATAGCGATTAACAAGTAGCAAGTAACAAATAACATATAAAAGTAACGAGTAGCAAGAAACGAATAAAATTTAAAAGTAACGAGTAACATGTAACGAATAATAACTAAAAGTAAGGAATAACATGTAAAAGTAACGAGTAGCAAGTAAAGAACAACATTTAAAAGTAACGAATAACATTTTAAAGTAACGAATAACATTTTAAAGTAACGAGTAGCGACTAACAAGTAACAAGTAACGAATAAAAATTAAAAGTAATGAATAACATGTAAGAGTAACGAGTAGCAAGTAACGATTAACATTTAAAAGTAACGAGAAACAAGCAGCAAGCAACGAATAACATGTAAAAGTTACAAGAAGCAAGTAACGATTAACATTTAAAAGTAACGAGTAGCAAGTAACGAATAATATGTAAAAGTAACAAGTAGCCAGTAACGAATAACATGTAAAAGCAACGAATAAAAATTAACAAGTAACGAATAACATTTTAAAGTTACGAGTAGCAAGTAACGAATAACAATTAAAAGTAACGAGTAATATATAAAAGTATCGAGTAACAAGTAACGAATAACAATTAAAAGTAACGAGTTGCAAGTAACGAATAATGTTAAAAAGTAACGAGTAGCGATTAACATTTAAAAGAAACGAGCAAAATAACGAAAAACGTTTAAAAATAACGAGTAGCGATTAACAAGTAGCAAACTACGAATAACATTTAAAAGTTACGAGTAGCAAGTAACGAATAACAATTAAAAGTAACGAGTAACAAGTAACGAATAACATATAAAAGTAACGAATAACATTTAAAAGTAACGAGTTGCAAGTAACGAATACCATGTAAAAGTAACGAGTAGCAATTAACGAACAACATTTAAAAGTAACGAATAACATTTTAAAGTAACGAATAACATTTAACGAGTAGCGAATAACAAGTAGTAAGTAATGAATAACATTTATAAGTTACGAGTAACAATTAAAAAACAGCCAGTAACGAATAACATTAAAAAGTAACGAGTAGCGACTAACAAGTAACAAGTAACGAATAAAAATTAAAAGTAATGAATAACATGTAAGAGTAACGAGTAGCAAGTAACGATTAACATTTAAAAGTAACGAGAAACAAGCAGCAAGCAACGAATAACATGTAAAAGTTACAAGAAGCAAGTAACGATTAACATTTAAAAGTAACGAGTAGCAAGTAACAAATAACATGTAAGAGTAACGAGTAGCAAGTAACGAATGACATGTAATAGTTACGAGTTGCAAGTAACGATAAACATTTAAAAGAAACGAGCAAAATAACGAAAAACGTTTAAAAGTAACGAGTAGCGATTAACAAGTAGCAAGTCACGAATAACATTTAAAAATTACGAATAATGTTTAAAAGTAACGAGTAGCGATTAACAAGTAGCAAGTTATTAATAACATTTAAAAGTAACGAGTAGCAAGTAACGAATAATGTTAAAAAGTAACGAGTAGCGATTACCAAGTAGCAAGTAACAAATAACATGTAAGAGTAGCGAGTAGCAAGTAACGATTAACGAGTAACAACATTAAAAAATAACGAGTAGCATGTAACGAATAACATGTAAAAGGAACGAGTAGCAAGTAACGATTAACATTTAAAAGTAACGAGTAGCAAGTAAACGAATAGCAAAAAAGGAATAACATGTAAAAGTAACGGGTAGCAAATAACGATTAACATTTAAAAGTAACGAATAGCGTTTAACAAGTAGCAAGTAACAAATAACATGTAAGAGTAGCGAGTAGCAAGTAACGATTAACGAGTAACAACATTAAAAAATAAGGAGTAGCATGTAACGAATAACATGTAAAAGTAACGAGTAGCAAGAAACGAATAACATGTAAAAGTAACGGGTAGCAAATAACGATTAACATTTAAAAGTAACGAGTAGCGATTAACAAGTAGCAAGTTACGAATAACATTTAAAAGTAACGAGTAGCAAGAAACGAATAATGTTAAAAAGTAACGAGTAGCGATTAACAAGTAGCAAGTTACGAATAACATTTAAAAGTTACGAGCAGGAAGTAACGAATAATGTTAAAAAGTAACGAGTAGCGATTAACAAGTAGCAAGTAACAAATAACATGTAAGAGTAACGAGTAGCAAGTAACGAATGACATGTAATAGTTACGAGTTGCAAGTAACGATTAACATTTAAAAGAAACGAGCAAAATAACGAAAAACGTTTAAAAGTAACGAATAGCGATTAACAAGTAGCAAGTAACAAATAACATGTAAGAGTAGCGAGTAGCGAGTAGCAAGTAACGATTAACGAGTAACAACATTAAAAAATAAGGAGTAGCATGTAACGAATAACATGTAAAAGTAACGAGTAGCAAGAAACGAATAACATGTAAAAGTAACGGGTAGCAAATAACGATTAACATTTAAAAGTAACGAGTAGCGATTAACAAGTAGCAAGTTACGAATAACATTTAAAAGTCACGAGTAGCAAGTAACGAATAATGTTAAAAAGTAACGAGTAGCGATTAACATTTAAAAGAAACGAGCAAAATAACGAAAAACGTTTAAAAGTAACGAGTAGCGATTAACAAGTAGCAAGTCACGAATAACATTTAAAAATTACGAATAATGTTTAAAAGTAACGAGTAGCGATTAACAAGCAAGTTATTAATAACATTTAAAAGTAACGAGTAGCAAGTAACGAATAATGTTAAAAAGTAACGAGTAGCGATTACCAAGTAGCAAGTAACAAATAACATGTAAGAGTAGCGAGTAGCAAGTAACGATTAACGAGTAACAACATTAAAAAATAACGAGTAGCATGTAACGAATAACATGTAAAAGGAACGAGTAGCAAGTAACGATTAACATTTAAAAGTAACGAGTAGACAGTAAACGAATAGCAAAAAAGGAATAACATGTAAAAGTAACGGGTAGCAAATAACGATTAACATTTAAAAGTAACGAATAGCGTTTAACAAGTAGCAAGTAACAAATAACATGTAAGAGTAGCGAGTAGCAAGTAACGATTAACGAGTAACAACATTAAAAAATAAGGAGTAGCATGTAACGAATAACGTGTAAAAGTAACGAGTAGCAAGAAACGAATAACATGTAAAAGTAACGGGTAGCAAATAACGATTAACATTCAAAAGTAACGAGTAGCGATTAACAAGTAGCAAGTTACGAATAACATTTAAAAGTAACGAGTAGCAAGAAACGAATAATGTTAAAAAGTAACGAGTAGCGATTAACAAGTAGCAAGTTACGAATAACATTTAAAAGTTACGAGCAGGAAGTAACGAATAATGTTAAAAAGTAACGAGTAGCGATTAACAAGTAGCAAGTAACAAATAACATGTAAGAGTAACGAGTAGCAAGTAACGAATGACATGTAATAGTTACGAGTTGCAAGTAACGATTAACATTTAAAAGAAACGAGCAAAATAACGAAAAACGTTTAAAAGTAACGAATAGCGATTAACAAGTAGCAAGTAACAAATAACATGTAAGAGTAGCGAGTAGCGAGTAGCGAGTAGCAAGTAACGATTAACGAGTAACAACATTAAAAAATAAGGAGTAGCATGTAACGAATAACATGTAAAAGTAACGAGTAGCAAGAAACGAATAACATGTAAAAGTAACGGGTAGCAAATAACGATTAACATTTAAAAGTAACGAGTAGCGATTAACAAGTAGCAAGTTACGAATAACATTTAAAAGTCACGAGTAGCAAGTAACGAATAATGTTAAAAAGTAACGAGTAGCGATTAACATTTAAAAGAAACGAGCAAAATAACGAAAAACGTTTAAAAGTAACGAGTAGCGATTAACAAGTAGCAAGTCACGAATAACATTTAAAAATTACGAATAATGTTTAAAAGTAACGAGTAGCGATTAACAAGTAGCAAGTTATTAATAACATTTAAAAGTAACGAGTAGCAAGTAACGAATAATGTTAAAAAGTAACGAGTAGCGATTACCAAGTAGCAAGTAACAAATAACATGTAAGAGTAGCGAGTAGCAAGTAACGATTAACGAGTAACAACATTAAAAAATAACGAGTAGCATGTAACGAATAACATGTAAAAGGAACGAGTAGCAAGTAACGATTAACATTTAAAAGTAACGAGTAGCCAGTAAACGAATAGCAAAAAAGGAATAACATGTAAAAGTAACGGGTAGCAAATAACGATTAACATTTAAAAGTAACGAATAGCGTTTAACAAGTAGCAAGTAACAAATAACATGTAAGAGTAGCGAGTAGCAAGTAACGATTAACGAGTAACAACATTAAAAAATAAGGAGTAGCATGTAACGAATAACATGTAAAAGTAACGAGTAGCAAGAAACGAACAACATGTAAAAGTAACGGGTAGCAAATAACGATTAACATTTAAAAGTAACGAGTATCGATTAACAAGTAGCAAGTTACGAATAACATTTAAAAGTCACGAGTAGCAAGTAACGAATAATGTTAAAAAGTAACGAGTAGCGATTAACATTTAAAAGAAACGAGCAAAATAACGAAAAACGTTTAAAAGTAACGAGTAGCGATTAACAAGTAGCAAACTACGAATAACATTTAAAAGTTACGAGTAGCAAGTAACGAATAACAATTAAAAGTAACGAGTAACAAGTAACGAATAACATATAAAAGTAACGAATAACATTTAAAAGTAACGAGTTGCAAGTAACGAGTAGCAATTAACGAACAACATTTAAAAGTAACGAATAACATTTAACGAGTAGCGAATAACAAGTAGTAAGTAATGAATAACATTTATAAGTTACGAGTAACAATTAAAAAACAGCCAGTAACGAATAACATTAAAAAGTAACGAGTAGCGACTAACAAGTAACAAGTAACGAATAAAAATTAAAAGTAATGAATAACATGTAAGAGTAACGAGTAGCAAGTAATGATTAACATTTAAAAGTAACGAGAAACAAGCAGCAAGCAACGAATAACATGTAGAGTTACAAGAAGCAAGTAACGATTAACATTTAAAAGTAACGAGTAGCAAGTAACGATTAACATTTAAAAGTAACGAGTAGCAAGTAACGAATAACATTTAAAAGTAACGAGTAACAAGCAGCAAGTAACGAATAACATGTAAGAGTAACGAGTAGAAAGTAACGAATAACAACATTTAAAAGTAACGAGTAGCGATTAACAAGTAGCAAGTAACGAATAAAGGTAAAAGTAACGAGTAGCAAGAAACGATTAACATGTAAAAGTAACGGGTAGCAAATAACGATTAACATTTAAAAGTAACGAATAGCGATTAACAAGTAGCAAGTAACAAATAACATATAAAAGTAACGAGTAGCAAGAAACGAATAAAATTTAAAAGTAACGAGTAACATGTAACGAATAATAACTAAAAGTAAGGAATAACATGTAAAAGTAACGAGTAGCAAGTAAAGAACAACATTTAAAAGTAACGAATAACATTTTAAAGTAACGAATAACATTTTAAAGTAACGAGTAGCGACTAACAAGTAACAAGTAACGAATAAAAATTAAAAGTAATGAATAACATGTAAGAGTAACGAGTAGCAAGTAACGATTAACATTTAAAAGTAACGAGAAACAAGCAGCAAGCAACGAATAACATGTAAAAGTTACAAGAAGCAAGTAACGATTAACATTTAAAAGTAACGAGTAGCAAGTAACGAATAATATGTAAAAGTAACAAGTAGCCAGTAACGAATAACATGTAAAAGCAACGAATAAAAATTAACAAGTAACGAATAACATTTTAAAGTTACGAGTAGCAAGTAACGAATAACAATTAAAAGTAACGAGTAACAATTAACAAGTAACGAGTAATATATAAAAGTATCGAGTAACAAGTAACGAATAACAATTAAAAGTAACGAGTTGCAAGTAACGAGTAGCAATTAACAAGTAACGAATAACAATAAAAAGTAACGAGTAGCGATTAACAAGTAGCAAGTAACGAATAAAGGTAAAAGTAACGAGTAGCAAGAAACGAATAACATGTAAAAGTAACGAATAACATGTAGAAGTAACGAGTAGCAAGTAACGAACAACATTTAAAAGTAACGAATAACATTTTAAAGTAACGAGTAGCGACTAACAAGTAACAAGTAACGAATAAAAATTAAAAGTAATGAATAACATGTAAGAGTAACGAGTAGCAAGTAACGATTAACATTTAAAAGTAACGAGAAACAAGCAGCAAGCAACGAATAACATGTAAAAGTTACAAGAAGCAAGTAACGATTAACATTTAAAAGTAACGAGTAGCAAGTAACAAATAACATGTAAGAGTAACGAGTAGCAAGTAACGAATGACATGTAATAGTTACGAGTTGCAAGTAACGATAAACATTTAAAAGAAACGAGCAAAATAACGAAAAACGTTTAAAAGTAACGAGTAGCGATTAACAAGTAGCAAGTCACGAATAACATTTAAAAATTACGAATAATGTTTAAAAGTAACGAGTAGCGATTAACAAGTAGCAAGTTATTAATAACATTTAAAAGTAACGAGTAGCAAGTAACGAATAATGTTAAAAAGTAACGAGTAGCGATTACCAAGTAGCAAGTAACAAATAACATGTAAGAGTAGCGAGTAGCAAGTAACGATTAACGAGTAACAACATTAAAAAATAACGAGTAGCATGTAACGAATAACATGTAAAAGGAACGAGTAGCAAGTAACGATTAACATTTAAAAGTAACGAGTAGCAAGTAAACGAATAGCAAAAAAGGAATAACATGTAAAAGTAACGGGTAGCAAATAACGATTAACATTTAAAAGTAACGAATAGCGTTTAACAAGTAGCAAGTAACAAATAACATGTAAGAGTAGCGAGTAGCAAGTAACGATTAACGAGTAACAACATTAAAAAATAAGGAGTAGCATGTAACGAATAACATGTAAAAGTAACGAGTAGCAAGAAACGAATAACATGTAAAAGTAACGGGTAGCAAATAACGATTAACATTTAAAAGTAACGAGTAGCGATTAACAAGTAGCAAGTTACGAATAACATTTAAAAGTAACGAGTAGCAAGAAACGAATAATGTTAAAAAGTAACGAGTAGCGATTAACAAGTAGCAAGTTACGAATAACATTTAAAAGTTACGAGCAGGAAGTAACGAATAATGTTAAAAAGTAACGAGTAGCGATTAACAAGTAGCAAGTAACAAATAACATGTAAGAGTAACGAGTAGCAAGTAACGAATGACATGTAATAGTTACGAGTTGCAAGTAACGATTAACATTTAAAAGAAACGAGCAAAATAACGAAAAACGTTTAAAAGTAACGAATAGCGATTAACAAGTAGCAAGTAACAAATAACATGTAAGAGTAGCGAGTAGCGAGTAGCAAGTAACGATTAACGAGTAACAACATTAAAAAATAAGGAGTAGCATGTAACGAATAACATGTAAAAGTAACGAGTAGCAAGAAACGAATAACATGTAAAAGTAACGGGTAGCAAATAACGATTAACATTTAAAAGTAACGAGTAGCGATTAACAAGTAGCAAGTTACGAATAACATTTAAAAGTAACGAGTAGCAAGTAACGAATAATGTTAAAAAGTAACGAGTAGCGATTAACATTTAAAAGAAACGAGCAAAATAACGAAAAACGTTTAAAAGTAACGAGTAGCGATTAACAAGTAGCAAACTACGAATAACATTTAAAAGTTACGAGTAGCAAGTAACGAATAACAATTAAAAGTAACAAGTAGCAAGTAACGAATATCATGTAAAAGTAACGAGTAGCAAGTAACGATTAACATTTAAAAGTAACGAGTAGCAAGTAACGAATCATTTAAAGGTAACAAGTAGCAAGTAACGAATATCATGTAAAAGTAACAAGTAGCAAGTTAACGAATAGCAAGTAAGCAATAACATGTAAAAGTAACGCGTAGTAAATAACGATTTAGATTTAAAAGTAACGAGTAGCGATTAAAAAATAGCAAGTAACGAAAAAAGGTAAAAGTAAAGAGCGGCAAGTACACGAATAGCAATAAACGAATAAAGGTAAAAGTAACGAGTAGCAAGTAACGAATAACATGTAAGAGTAACGAGTAGCAAGTAACGAATAACAACATTTAAAAGTAACGAATAGCGATTAACAAGTAGCAAGTAACAAATAACATATAAAAGTAACGAGTAGCAAGAAACGAATAAAATTTAAAAGTAACGAGTAACATGTAACGAACAACAACTAAAAGTAAGGAATAACATGTAAAAGTAACGAGTAGCAAGTAAAGAACAACATTTAAAAGTAACGAATAACATTTTAAAGTAACGAATAACATTTTAAAGTAACGAGTAGCGACTAACAAGTAACAAGTAACGAATAAAAATTAAAAGTAATGAATAACATGTAAGAGTAACGAGTAGCAAGTAACGATTAACATTTAAAAGTAACGAGAAACAAGCAGCAAGCAACGAATAACATGTAAAAGTTACAAGAAGCAAGTAACGATTAACATTTAAAAGTAACGAGTAGCAAGTAACGAATAATATGTAAAAGTAACAAGTAGCCAGTAACGAATAACATGTAAAAGCAACGAATAAAAATTAACAAGTAACGAATAACATTTTAAAGTTACGAGTAGCAAGAAACGAATAATGTTAAAAAGTAACGAGTAGCGATTAACAAGTAGCAAGTTACGAATAACATTTAAAAGTTACGAGCAGGAAGTAACGAATAATGTTAAAAAGTAACGAGTAGCGATTAACAAGTAGCAAGTAACAAATAACATGTAAGAGTAACGAGTAGCAAGTAACGAATGACATGTAATAGTTACGAGTTGCAAGTAACGATTAACATTTAAAAGAAACGAGCAAAATAACGAAAAACGTTTAAAAGTAACGAATAGCGATTAACAAGTAGCAAGTAACAAATAACATGTAAGAGTAGCGAGTAGCGAGTAGCAAGTAACGATTAACGAGTAACAACATTAAAAAATAAGGAGTAGCATGTAACGAATAACATGTAAAAGTAACGAGTAGCAAGAAACGAATAACATGTAAAAGTAACGGGTAGCAAATAACGATTAACATTTAAAAGTAACGAGTAGCGATTAACAAGTAGCAAGTTACGAATAACATTTAAAAGTCACGAGTAGCAAGTAACGAATAATGTTAAAAAGTAACGAGTAGCGATTAACATTTAAAAGAAACGAGCAAAATAACGAAAAACGTTTAAAAGTAACGAGTAGCGATTAACAAGTAGCAAGTCACGAATAACATTTAAAAATTACGAATAATGTTTAAAAGTAACGAGTAGCGATTAACAAGTAGCAAGTTATTAATAACATTTAAAAGTAACGAGTAGCAAGTAACGAATAATGTTAAAAAGTAACGAGTAGCGATTACCAAGTAGCAAGTAACAAATAACATGTAAGAGTAGCGAGTAGCAAGTAACGATTAACGAGTAACAACATTAAAAAATAACGAGTAGCATGTAACGAATAACATGTAAAAGGAACGAGTAGCAAGTAACGATTAACATTTAAAAGTAACGAGTAGCCAGTAAACGAATAGCAAAAAAGGAATAACATGTAAAAGTAACGGGTAGCAAATAACGATTAACATTTAAAAGTAACGAATAGCGTTTAACAAGTAGCAAGTAACAAATAACATGTAAGAGTAGCGAGTAGCAAGTAACGATTAACGAGTAACAACATTAAAAAATAAGGAGTAGCATGTAACGAATAACGTGTAAAAGTAACGAGTAGCAAGAAACGAATAACATGTAAAAGTAACGGGTAGCAAATAACGATTAACATTTAAAAGTAACGAGTAGCGATTAACAAGTAGCAAGTTACGAATAACATTTAAAAGTAACGAGTAGCAAGAAACGAATAATGTTAAAAAGTAACGAGTAGCGATTAACAAGTAGCAAGTTACGAATAACATTTAAAAGTTACGAGCAGGAAGTAACGAATAATGTTAAAAAGTAACGAGTAGCGATTAACAAGTAGCAAGTAACAAATAACATGTAAGAGTAACGAGTAGCAAGTAACGAATGACATGTAATAGTTACGAGTTGCAAGTAACGATTAACATTTAAAAGAAACGAGCAAAATAACGAAAAACGTTTAAAAGTAACGAATAGCGATTAACAAGTAGCAAGTAACAAATAACATGTAAGAGTAGCGAGTAGCGAGTAGCAAGTAACGATTAACGAGTAACAACATTAAAAAATAAGGAGTAGCATGTAACGAATAACATGTAAAAGTAACGAGTAGCAAGAAACGAATAACATGTAAAAGTAACGGGTAGCAAATAACGATTAACATTTAAAAGTAACGAGTAGCGATTAACAAGTAGCAAGTTACGAATAACATTTAAAAGTCACGAGTAGCAAGTAACGAATAATGTTAAAAAGTAACGAGTAGCGATTAACATTTAAAAGAAACGAGCAAAATAACGAAAAACGTTTAAAAGTAACGAGTAGCGATTAACAAGTAGCAAGTCACGAATAACATTTAAAAATTACGAATAATGTTTAAAAGTAACGAGTAGCGATTAACAAGTAGCAAGTTATTAATAACATTTAAAAGTAACGAGTAGCAAGTAACGAATAATGTTAAAAAGTAACGAGTAGCGATTACCAAGTAGCAAGTAACAAATAACATGTAAGAGTAGCGAGTAGCAAGTAACGATTAACGAGTAACAACATTAAAAAATAACGAGTAGCATGTAACGAATAACATGTAAAAGGAACGAGTAGCAAGTAACGATTAACATTTAAAAGTAACGAGTAGCCAGTAAACGAATAGCAAAAAAGGAATAACATGTAAAAGTAACGGGTAGCAAATAACGATTAACATTTAAAAGTAACGAATAGCGTTTAACAAGTAGCAAGTAACAAATAACATGTAAGAGTAGCGAGTAGCAAGTAACGATTAACGAGTAACAACATTAAAAAATAAGGAGTAGCATGTAACGAATAACATGTAAAAGTAACGAGTAGCAAGAAACGAACAACATGTAAAAGTAACGGGTAGCAAATAACGATTAACATTTAAAAGTAACGAGTATCGATTAACAAGTAGCAAGTTACGAATAACATTTAAAAGTCACGAGTAGCAAGTAACGAATAATGTTAAAAAGTAACGAGTAGCGATTAACATTTAAAAGAAACGAGCAAAATAACGAAAAACGTTTAAAAGTAACGAGTAGCGATTAACAAGTAGCAAACTACGAATAACATTTGAAAGTAACGAGAAGCAAGTAACGAATAATGTTAAAAAGTAACGAGTTGCAAGTAACGAGTAGCAATTAACGAACAACATTTAAAAGTAACGAATAACATTTAACGAGTAGCGAATAACAAGTAGTAAGTAATGAATAACATTTATAAGTTACGAGTAACAATTAAAAAACAGCCAGTAACGAATAACATTAAAAAGTAACGAGTAGCGACTAACAAGTAACAAGTAACGAATAAAAATTAAAAGTAATGAATAACATGTAAGAGTAACGAGTAGCAAGTAATGATTAACATTTAAAAGTAACGAGAAACAAGCAGCAAGCAACGAATAACATGTAGAGTTACAAGAAGCAAGTAACGATTAACATTTAAAAGTAACGAGTAGCAAGTAACGATTAACATTTAAAAGTAACGAGTAGCAAGTAACGAATAACATTTAAAAGTAACGAGTAACAAGCAGCAAGTAACGAATAACATGTAAGAGTAACGAGTAGAAAGTAACGAATAACAACATTTAAAAGTAACGAGTAGCGATTAACAAGTAGCAAGTAACGAATAAAGGTAAAAGTAACGAGTAGCAAGAAACGATTAACATGTAAAAGTAACGGGTAGCAAATAACGATTAACATTTAAAAGTAACGAATAGCGATTAACAAGTAGCAAGTAACAAATAACATATAAAAGTAACGAGTAGCAAGAAACGAATAAAATTTAAAAGTAACGAGTAACATGTAACGAATAATAACTAAAAGTAAGGAATAACATGTAAAAGTAACGAGTAGCAAGTAAAGAACAACATTTAAAAGTAACGAATAACATTTTAAAGTAACGAATAACATTTTAAAGTAACGAGTAGCGACTAACAAGTAACAAGTAACGAATAAAAATTAAAAGTAATGAATAACATGTAAGAGTAACGAGTAGCAAGTAACGATTAACATTTAAAAGTAACGAGAAACAAGCAGCAAGCAACGAATAACATGTAAAAGTTACAAGAAGCAAGTAACGATTAACATTTAAAAGTAACGAGTAGCAAGTAACGAATAATATGTAAAAGTAACAAGTAGCCAGTAACGAATAACATGTAAAAGCAACGAATAAAAATTAACAAGTAACGAATAACATTTTAAAGTTACGAGTAGCAAGTAACGAATAACAATTAAAAGTAACGAGTAATATATAAAAGTATCGAGTAACAAGTAACGAATAACAATTAAAAGTAACGAGTTGCAAGTAACGAATAATGTTAAAAAGTAACGAGTAGCGATTAACATTTAAAAGAAACGAGCAAAATAACGAAAAACGTTTAAAAGTAACGAGTAGCGATTAACAAGTAGCAAACTACGAATAACATTTAAAAGTTACGAGTAGCAAGTAACGAATAACAATTAAAAGTAACGAGTAACAAGTAACGAATAACATATAAAAGTAACGAATAACATTTAAAAGTAACGAGTTGCAAGTAACGAATACCATGTAAAAGTAACGAGTAGCAATTAACGAACAACATTTAAAAGTAACGAATAACATTTTAAAGTAACGAATAACATTTAACGAGTAGCGAATAACAAGTAGTAAGTAATGAATAACATTTATAAGTTACGAGTAACAATTAAAAAACAGCCAGTAACGAATAACATTAAAAAGTAACGAGTAGCGACTAACAAGTAACAAGTAACGAATAAAAATTAAAAGTAATGAATAACATGTAAGAGTAACGAGTAGCAAGTAACGATTAACATTTAAAAGTAACGAGAAACAAGCAGCAAGCAACGAATAACATGTAAAAGTTACAAGAAGCAAGTAACGATTAACATTTAAAAGTAACGAGTAGCAAGTAACAAATAACATGTAAGAGTAACGAGTAGCAAGTAACGAATGACATGTAATAGTTACGAGTTGCAAGTAACGATAAACATTTAAAAGAAACGAGCAAAATAACGAAAAACGTTTAAAAGTAACGAGTAGCGATTAACAAGTAGCAAGTCACGAATAACATTTAAAAATTACGAATAATGTTTAAAAGTAACGAGTAGCGATTAACAAGTAGCAAGTTATTAATAACATTTAAAAGTAACGAGTAGCAAGTAACGAATAATGTTAAAAAGTAACGAGTAGCGATTACCAAGTAGCAAGTAACAAATAACATGTAAGAGTAGCGAGTAGCAAGTAACGATTAACGAGTAACAACATTAAAAAATAACGAGTAGCATGTAACGAATAACATGTAAAAGGAACGAGTAGCAAGTAACGATTAACATTTAAAAGTAACGAGTAGCAAGTAAACGAATAGCAAAAAAGGAATAACATGTAAAAGTAACGGGTAGCAAATAACGATTAACATTTAAAAGTAACGAATAGCGTTTAACAAGTAGCAAGTAACAAATAACATGTAAGAGTAGCGAGTAGCAAGTAACGATTAACGAGTAACAACATTAAAAAATAAGGAGTAGCATGTAACGAATAACATGTAAAAGTAACGAGTAGCAAGAAACGAATAACATGTAAAAGTAACGGGTAGCAAATAACGATTAACATTTAAAAGTAACGAGTAGCGATTAACAAGTAGCAAGTTACGAATAACATTTAAAAGTAACGAGTAGCAAGAAACGAATAATGTTAAAAAGTAACGAGTAGCGATTAACAAGTAGCAAGTTACGAATAACATTTAAAAGTTACGAGCAGGAAGTAACGAATAATGTTAAAAAGTAACGAGTAGCGATTAACAAGTAGCAAGTAACAAATAACATGTAAGAGTAACGAGTAGCAAGTAACGAATGACATGTAATAGTTACGAGTTGCAAGTAACGATTAACATTTAAAAGAAACGAGCAAAATAACGAAAAACGTTTAAAAGTAACGAATAGCGATTAACAAGTAGCAAGTAACAAATAACATGTAAGAGTAGCGAGTAGCGAGTAGCAAGTAACGATTAACGAGTAACAACATTAAAAAATAAGGAGTAGCATGTAACGAATAACATGTAAAAGTAACGAGTAGCAAGAAACGAATAACATGTAAAAGTAACGGGTAGCAAATAACGATTAACATTTAAAAGTAACGAGTAGCGATTAACAAGTAGCAAGTTACGAATAACATTTAAAAGTCACGAGTAGCAAGTAACGAATAATGTTAAAAAGTAACGAGTAGCGATTAACATTTAAAAGAAACGAGCAAAATAACGAAAAACGTTTAAAAGTAACGAGTAGCGATTAACAAGTAGCAAGTCACGAATAACATTTAAAAATTACGAATAATGTTTAAAAGTAACGAGTAGCGATTAACAAGCAAGTTATTAATAACATTTAAAAGTAACGAGTAGCAAGTAACGAATAATGTTAAAAAGTAACGAGTAGCGATTACCAAGTAGCAAGTAACAAATAACATGTAAGAGTAGCGAGTAGCAAGTAACGATTAACGAGTAACAACATTAAAAAATAACGAGTAGCATGTAACGAATAACATGTAAAAGGAACGAGTAGCAAGTAACGATTAACATTTAAAAGTAACGAGTAGACAGTAAACGAATAGCAAAAAAGGAATAACATGTAAAAGTAACGGGTAGCAAATAACGATTAACATTTAAAAGTAACGAATAGCGTTTAACAAGTAGCAAGTAACAAATAACATGTAAGAGTAGCGAGTAGCAAGTAACGATTAACGAGTAACAACATTAAAAAATAAGGAGTAGCATGTAACGAATAACGTGTAAAAGTAACGAGTAGCAAGAAACGAATAACATGTAAAAGTAACGGGTAGCAAATAACGATTAACATTCAAAAGTAACGAGTAGCGATTAACAAGTAGCAAGTTACGAATAACATTTAAAAGTAACGAGTAGCAAGAAACGAATAATGTTAAAAAGTAACGAGTAGCGATTAACAAGTAGCAAGTTACGAATAACATTTAAAAGTTACGAGCAGGAAGTAACGAATAATGTTAAAAAGTAACGAGTAGCGATTAACAAGTAGCAAGTAACAAATAACATGTAAGAGTAACGAGTAGCAAGTAACGAATGACATGTAATAGTTACGAGTTGCAAGTAACGATTAACATTTAAAAGAAACGAGCAAAATAACGAAAAACGTTTAAAAGTAACGAATAGCGATTAACAAGTAGCAAGTAACAAATAACATGTAAGAGTAGCGAGTAGCGAGTAGCGAGTAGCAAGTAACGATTAACGAGTAACAACATTAAAAAATAAGGAGTAGCATGTAACGAATAACATGTAAAAGTAACGAGTAGCAAGAAACGAATAACATGTAAAAGTAACGGGTAGCAAATAACGATTAACATTTAAAAGTAACGAGTAGCGATTAACAAGTAGCAAGTTACGAATAACATTTAAAAGTCACGAGTAGCAAGTAACGAATAATGTTAAAAAGTAACGAGTAGCGATTAACATTTAAAAGAAACGAGCAAAATAACGAAAAACGTTTAAAAGTAACGAGTAGCGATTAACAAGTAGCAAGTCACGAATAACATTTAAAAATTACGAATAATGTTTAAAAGTAACGAGTAGCGATTAACAAGTAGCAAGTTATTAATAACATTTAAAAGTAACGAGTAGCAAGTAACGAATAATGTTAAAAAGTAACGAGTAGCGATTACCAAGTAGCAAGTAACAAATAACATGTAAGAGTAGCGAGTAGCAAGTAACGATTAACGAGTAACAACATTAAAAAATAACGAGTAGCATGTAACGAATAACATGTAAAAGGAACGAGTAGCAAGTAACGATTAACATTTAAAAGTAACGAGTAGCCAGTAAACGAATAGCAAAAAAGGAATAACATGTAAAAGTAACGGGTAGCAAATAACGATTAACATTTAAAAGTAACGAATAGCGTTTAACAAGTAGCAAGTAACAAATAACATGTAAGAGTAGCGAGTAGCAAGTAACGATTAACGAGTAACAACATTAAAAAATAAGGAGTAGCATGTAACGAATAACATGTAAAAGTAACGAGTAGCAAGAAACGAACAACATGTAAAAGTAACGGGTAGCAAATAACGATTAACATTTAAAAGTAACGAGTATCGATTAACAAGTAGCAAGTTACGAATAACATTTAAAAGTCACGAGTAGCAAGTAACGAATAATGTTAAAAAGTAACGAGTAGCGATTAACATTTAAAAGAAACGAGCAAAATAACGAAAAACGTTTAAAAGTAACGAGTAGCGATTAACAAGTAGCAAACTACGAATAACATTTAAAAGTTACGAGTAGCAAGTAACGAATAACAATTAAAAGTAACGAGTAACAAGTAACGAATAACATATAAAAGTAACGAATAACATTTAAAAGTAACGAGTTGCAAGTAACGAGTAGCAATTAACGAACAACATTTAAAAGTAACGAATAACATTTAACGAGTAGCGACTAACAAGTAACAAGTAACGAATAAAAATTAAAAGTAATGAATAACATGTAAGAGTAACGAGTAGCAAGTAATGATTAACATTTAAAAGTAACGAGAAACAAGCAGCAAGCAACGAATAACATGTAGAGTTACAAGAAGCAAGTAACGATTAACATTTAAAAGTAACGAGTAGCAAGTAACGATTAACATTTAAAAGTAACGAGTAGCAAGTAACGAATAACATTTAAAAGTAACGAGTAACAAGCAGCAAGTAACGAATAACATGTAAGAGTAACGAGTAGAAAGTAACGAATAACAACATTTAAAAGTAACGAGTAGCGATTAACAAGTAGCAAGTAACGAATAAAGGTAAAAGTAACGAGTAGCAAGAAACGATTAACATGTAAAAGTAACGGGTAGCAAATAACGATTAACATTTAAAAGTAACGAATAGCGATTAACAAGTAGCAAGTAACAAATAACATATAAAAGTAACGAGTAGCAAGAAACGAATAAAATTTAAAAGTAACGAGTAACATGTAACGAATAATAACTAAAAGTAAGGAATAACATGTAAAAGTAACGAGTAGCAAGTAAAGAACAACATTTAAAAGTAACGAATAACATTTTAAAGTAACGAATAACATTTTAAAGTAACGAGTAGCGACTAACAAGTAACAAGTAACGAATAAAAATTAAAAGTAATGAATAACATGTAAGAGTAACGAGTAGCAAGTAACGATTAACATTTAAAAGTAACGAGAAACAAGCAGCAAGCAACGAATAACATGTAAAAGTTACAAGAAGCAAGTAACGATTAACATTTAAAAGTAACGAGTAGCAAGTAACGAATAATATGTAAAAGTAACAAGTAGCCAGTAACGAATAACATGTAAAAGCAACGAATAAAAATTAACAAGTAACGAATAACATTTTAAAGTTACGAGTAGCAAGTAACGAATAACAATTAAAAGTAACGAGTAACAATTAACAAGTAACGAGTAATATATAAAAGTATCGAGTAACAAGTAACGAATAACAATTAAAAGTAACGAGTTGCAAGTAACGAGTAGCAATTAACAAGTAACGAATAACAATAAAAAGTAACGAGTAGCGATTAACAAGTAGCAAGTAACGAATAAAGGTAAAAGTAACGAGTAGCAAGAAACGAATAACATGTAAAAGTAACGAATAACATGTAGAAGTAACGAGTAGCAAGTAACGAACAACATTTAAAAGTAACGAATAACATTTTAAAGTAACGAGTAGCGACTAACAAGTAACAAGTAACGAATAAAAATTAAAAGTAATGAATAACATGTAAGAGTAACGAGTAGCAAGTAACGATTAACATTTAAAAGTAACGAGAAACAAGCAGCAAGCAACGAATAACATGTAAAAGTTACAAGAAGCAAGTAACGATTAACATTTAAAAGTAACGAGTAGCAAGTAACAAATAACATGTAAGAGTAACGAGTAGCAAGTAACGAATGACATGTAATAGTTACGAGTTGCAAGTAACGATAAACATTTAAAAGAAACGAGCAAAATAACGAAAAACGTTTAAAAGTAACGAGTAGCGATTAACAAGTAGCAAGTCACGAATAACATTTAAAAATTACGAATAATGTTTAAAAGTAACGAGTAGCGATTAACAAGTAGCAAGTTATTAATAACATTTAAAAGTAACGAGTAGCAAGTAACGAATAATGTTAAAAAGTAACGAGTAGCGATTACCAAGTAGCAAGTAACAAATAACATGTAAGAGTAGCGAGTAGCAAGTAACGATTAACGAGTAACAACATTAAAAAATAACGAGTAGCATGTAACGAATAACATGTAAAAGGAACGAGTAGCAAGTAACGATTAACATTTAAAAGTAACGAGTAGCAAGTAAACGAATAGCAAAAAAGGAATAACATGTAAAAGTAACGGGTAGCAAATAACGATTAACATTTAAAAGTAACGAATAGCGTTTAACAAGTAGCAAGTAACAAATAACATGTAAGAGTAGCGAGTAGCAAGTAACGATTAACGAGTAACAACATTAAAAAATAAGGAGTAGCATGTAACGAATAACATGTAAAAGTAACGAGTAGCAAGAAACGAATAACATGTAAAAGTAACGGGTAGCAAATAACGATTAACATTTAAAAGTAACGAGTAGCGATTAACAAGTAGCAAGTTACGAATAACATTTAAAAGTAACGAGTAGCAAGAAACGAATAATGTTAAAAAGTAACGAGTAGCGATTAACAAGTAGCAAGTTACGAATAACATTTAAAAGTTACGAGCAGGAAGTAACGAATAATGTTAAAAAGTAACGAGTAGCGATTAACAAGTAGCAAGTAACAAATAACATGTAAGAGTAACGAGTAGCAAGTAACGAATGACATGTAATAGTTACGAGTTGCAAGTAACGATTAACATTTAAAAGAAACGAGCAAAATAACGAAAAACGTTTAAAAGTAACGAATAGCGATTAACAAGTAGCAAGTAACAAATAACATGTAAGAGTAGCGAGTAGCGAGTAGCAAGTAACGATTAACGAGTAACAACATTAAAAAATAAGGAGTAGCATGTAACGAATAACATGTAAAAGTAACGAGTAGCAAGAAACGAATAACATGTAAAAGTAACGGGTAGCAAATAACGATTAACATTTAAAAGTAACGAGTAGCGATTAACAAGTAGCAAGTTACGAATAACATTTAAAAGTAACGAGTAGCAAGTAACGAATAATGTTAAAAAGTAACGAGTAGCGATTAACATTTAAAAGAAACGAGCAAAATAACGAAAAACGTTTAAAAGTAACGAGTAGCGATTAACAAGTAGCAAGTCACGAATAACATTTAAAAATTACGAATAATGTTTAAAAGTAACGAGTAGCGATTAACAAGTAGCAAGTTATTAATAACATTTAAAAGTAACGAGTAGCAAGTAACGAATAATGTTAAAAAGTAACGAGTAGCGATTACCAAGTAGCAAGTAACAAATAACATGTAAGAGTAGCGAGTAGCAAGTAACGATTAACGAGTAACAACATTAAAAAATAACGAGTAGCATGTAACGAATAACATGTAAAAGGAACGAGTAGCAAGTAACGATTAACATTTAAAAGTAACGAGTAGCCAGTAAACGAATAGCAAAAAAGGAATAACATGTAAAAGTAACGGGTAGCAAATAACGATTAACATTTAAAAGTAACGAATAGCGTTTAACAAGTAGCAAGTAACAAATAACATGTAAGAGTAGCGAGTAGCAAGTAACGATTAACGAGTAACAACATTAAAAAATAAGGAGTAGCATGTAACGAATAACATGTAAAAGTAACGAGTAGCAAGAAACGAACAACATGTAAAAGTAACGGGTAGCAAATAACGATTAACATTTAAAAGTAACGAGTATCGATTAACAAGTAGCAAGTTACGAATAACATTTAAAAGTCACGAGTAGCAAGTAACGAATAATGTTAAAAAGTAACGAGTAGCGATTAACATTTAAAAGAAACGAGCAAAATAACGAAAAACGTTTAAAAGTAACGAGTAGCGATTAACAAGTAGCAAACTACGAATAACATTTGAAAGTAACGAGAAGCAAGTAACGAATAATGTTAAAAAGTAACGAGTTGCAAGTAACGAGTAGCAATTAACGAACAACATTTAAAAGTAACGAATAACATTTAACGAGTAGCGAATAACAAGTAGTAAGTAATGAATAACATTTATAAGTTACGAGTAACAATTAAAAAACAGCCAGTAACGAATAACATTAAAAAGTAACGAGTAGCGACTAACAAGTAACAAGTAACGAATAAAAATTAAAAGTAATGAATAACATGTAAGAGTAACGAGTAGCAAGTAATGATTAACATTTAAAAGTAACGAGAAACAAGCAGCAAGCAACGAATAACATGTAGAGTTACAAGAAGCAAGTAACGATTAACATTTAAAAGTAACGAGTAGCAAGTAACGATTAACATTTAAAAGTAACGAGTAGCAAGTAACGAATAACATTTAAAAGTAACGAGTAACAAGCAGCAAGTAACGAATAACATGTAAGAGTAACGAGTAGAAAGTAACGAATAACAACATTTAAAAGTAACGAGTAGCGATTAACAAGTAGCAAGTAACGAATAAAGGTAAAAGTAACGAGTAGCAAGAAACGATTAACATGTAAAAGTAACGGGTAGCAAATAACGATTAACATTTAAAAGTAACGAATAGCGATTAACAAGTAGCAAGTAACAAATAACATATAAAAGTAACGAGTAGCAAGAAACGAATAAAATTTAAAAGTAACGAGTAACATGTAACGAATAATAACTAAAAGTAAGGAATAACATGTAAAAGTAACGAGTAGCAAGTAAAGAACAACATTTAAAAGTAACGAATAACATTTTAAAGTAACGAATAACATTTTAAAGTAACGAGTAGCGACTAACAAGTAACAAGTAACGAATAAAAATTAAAAGTAATGAATAACATGTAAGAGTAACGAGTAGCAAGTAACGATTAACATTTAAAAGTAACGAGAAACAAGCAGCAAGCAACGAATAACATGTAAAAGTTACAAGAAGCAAGTAACGATTAACATTTAAAAGTAACGAGTAGCAAGTAACGAATAATATGTAAAAGTAACAAGTAGCCAGTAACGAATAACATGTAAAAGCAACGAATAAAAATTAACAAGTAACGAATAACATTTTAAAGTTACGAGTAGCAAGTAACGAATAACAATTAAAAGTAACGAGTAATATATAAAAGTATCGAGTAACAAGTAACGAATAACAATTAAAAGTAACGAGTTGCAAGTAACGAATAATGTTAAAAAGTAACGAGTAGCGATTAACATTTAAAAGAAACGAGCAAAATAACGAAAAACGTTTAAAAGTAACGAGTAGCGATTAACAAGTAGCAAACTACGAATAACATTTAAAAGTTACGAGTAGCAAGTAACGAATAACAATTAAAAGTAACGAGTAACAAGTAACGAATAACATATAAAAGTAACGAATAACATTTAAAAGTAACGAGTTGCAAGTAACGAATACCATGTAAAAGTAACGAGTAGCAATTAACGAACAACATTTAAAAGTAACGAATAACATTTTAAAGTAACGAATAACATTTAACGAGTAGCGAATAACAAGTAGTAAGTAATGAATAACATTTATAAGTTACGAGTAACAATTAAAAAACAGCCAGTAACGAATAACATTAAAAAGTAACGAGTAGCGACTAACAAGTAACAAGTAACGAATAAAAATTAAAAGTAATGAATAACATGTAAGAGTAACGAGTAGCAAGTAACGATTAACATTTAAAAGTAACGAGAAACAAGCAGCAAGCAACGAATAACATGTAAAAGTTACAAGAAGCAAGTAACGATTAACATTTAAAAGTAACGAGTAGCAAGTAACAAATAACATGTAAGAGTAACGAGTAGCAAGTAACGAATGACATGTAATAGTTACGAGTTGCAAGTAACGATAAACATTTAAAAGAAACGAGCAAAATAACGAAAAACGTTTAAAAGTAACGAGTAGCGATTAACAAGTAGCAAGTCACGAATAACATTTAAAAATTACGAATAATGTTTAAAAGTAACGAGTAGCGATTAACAAGTAGCAAGTTATTAATAACATTTAAAAGTAACGAGTAGCAAGTAACGAATAATGTTAAAAAGTAACGAGTAGCGATTACCAAGTAGCAAGTAACAAATAACATGTAAGAGTAGCGAGTAGCAAGTAACGATTAACGAGTAACAACATTAAAAAATAACGAGTAGCATGTAACGAATAACATGTAAAAGGAACGAGTAGCAAGTAACGATTAACATTTAAAAGTAACGAGTAGCAAGTAAACGAATAGCAAAAAAGGAATAACATGTAAAAGTAACGGGTAGCAAATAACGATTAACATTTAAAAGTAACGAATAGCGTTTAACAAGTAGCAAGTAACAAATAACATGTAAGAGTAGCGAGTAGCAAGTAACGATTAACGAGTAACAACATTAAAAAATAAGGAGTAGCATGTAACGAATAACATGTAAAAGTAACGAGTAGCAAGAAACGAATAACATGTAAAAGTAACGGGTAGCAAATAACGATTAACATTTAAAAGTAACGAGTAGCGATTAACAAGTAGCAAGTTACGAATAACATTTAAAAGTAACGAGTAGCAAGAAACGAATAATGTTAAAAAGTAACGAGTAGCGATTAACAAGTAGCAAGTTACGAATAACATTTAAAAGTTACGAGCAGGAAGTAACGAATAATGTTAAAAAGTAACGAGTAGCGATTAACAAGTAGCAAGTAACAAATAACATGTAAGAGTAACGAGTAGCAAGTAACGAATGACATGTAATAGTTACGAGTTGCAAGTAACGATTAACATTTAAAAGAAACGAGCAAAATAACGAAAAACGTTTAAAAGTAACGAATAGCGATTAACAAGTAGCAAGTAACAAATAACATGTAAGAGTAGCGAGTAGCGAGTAGCAAGTAACGATTAACGAGTAACAACATTAAAAAATAAGGAGTAGCATGTAACGAATAACATGTAAAAGTAACGAGTAGCAAGAAACGAATAACATGTAAAAGTAACGGGTAGCAAATAACGATTAACATTTAAAAGTAACGAGTAGCGATTAACAAGTAGCAAGTTACGAATAACATTTAAAAGTCACGAGTAGCAAGTAACGAATAATGTTAAAAAGTAACGAGTAGCGATTAACATTTAAAAGAAACGAGCAAAATAACGAAAAACGTTTAAAAGTAACGAGTAGCGATTAACAAGTAGCAAGTCACGAATAACATTTAAAAATTACGAATAATGTTTAAAAGTAACGAGTAGCGATTAACAAGCAAGTTATTAATAACATTTAAAAGTAACGAGTAGCAAGTAACGAATAATGTTAAAAAGTAACGAGTAGCGATTACCAAGTAGCAAGTAACAAATAACATGTAAGAGTAGCGAGTAGCAAGTAACGATTAACGAGTAACAACATTAAAAAATAACGAGTAGCATGTAACGAATAACATGTAAAAGGAACGAGTAGCAAGTAACGATTAACATTTAAAAGTAACGAGTAGACAGTAAACGAATAGCAAAAAAGGAATAACATGTAAAAGTAACGGGTAGCAAATAACGATTAACATTTAAAAGTAACGAATAGCGTTTAACAAGTAGCAAGTAACAAATAACATGTAAGAGTAGCGAGTAGCAAGTAACGATTAACGAGTAACAACATTAAAAAATAAGGAGTAGCATGTAACGAATAACGTGTAAAAGTAACGAGTAGCAAGAAACGAATAACATGTAAAAGTAACGGGTAGCAAATAACGATTAACATTCAAAAGTAACGAGTAGCGATTAACAAGTAGCAAGTTACGAATAACATTTAAAAGTAACGAGTAGCAAGAAACGAATAATGTTAAAAAGTAACGAGTAGCGATTAACAAGTAGCAAGTTACGAATAACATTTAAAAGTTACGAGCAGGAAGTAACGAATAATGTTAAAAAGTAACGAGTAGCGATTAACAAGTAGCAAGTAACAAATAACATGTAAGAGTAACGAGTAGCAAGTAACGAATGACATGTAATAGTTACGAGTTGCAAGTAACGATTAACATTTAAAAGAAACGAGCAAAATAACGAAAAACGTTTAAAAGTAACGAATAGCGATTAACAAGTAGCAAGTAACAAATAACATGTAAGAGTAGCGAGTAGCGAGTAGCGAGTAGCAAGTAACGATTAACGAGTAACAACATTAAAAAATAAGGAGTAGCATGTAACGAATAACATGTAAAAGTAACGAGTAGCAAGAAACGAATAACATGTAAAAGTAACGGGTAGCAAATAACGATTAACATTTAAAAGTAACGAGTAGCGATTAACAAGTAGCAAGTTACGAATAACATTTAAAAGTCACGAGTAGCAAGTAACGAATAATGTTAAAAAGTAACGAGTAGCGATTAACATTTAAAAGAAACGAGCAAAATAACGAAAAACGTTTAAAAGTAACGAGTAGCGATTAACAAGTAGCAAGTCACGAATAACATTTAAAAATTACGAATAATGTTTAAAAGTAACGAGTAGCGATTAACAAGTAGCAAGTTATTAATAACATTTAAAAGTAACGAGTAGCAAGTAACGAATAATGTTAAAAAGTAACGAGTAGCGATTACCAAGTAGCAAGTAACAAATAACATGTAAGAGTAGCGAGTAGCAAGTAACGATTAACGAGTAACAACATTAAAAAATAACGAGTAGCATGTAACGAATAACATGTAAAAGGAACGAGTAGCAAGTAACGATTAACATTTAAAAGTAACGAGTAGCCAGTAAACGAATAGCAAAAAAGGAATAACATGTAAAAGTAACGGGTAGCAAATAACGATTAACATTTAAAAGTAACGAATAGCGTTTAACAAGTAGCAAGTAACAAATAACATGTAAGAGTAGCGAGTAGCAAGTAACGATTAACGAGTAACAACATTAAAAAATAAGGAGTAGCATGTAACGAATAACATGTAAAAGTAACGAGTAGCAAGAAACGAACAACATGTAAAAGTAACGGGTAGCAAATAACGATTAACATTTAAAAGTAACGAGTATCGATTAACAAGTAGCAAGTTACGAATAACATTTAAAAGTCACGAGTAGCAAGTAACGAATAATGTTAAAAAGTAACGAGTAGCGATTAACATTTAAAAGAAACGAGCAAAATAACGAAAAACGTTTAAAAGTAACGAGTAGCGATTAACAAGTAGCAAACTACGAATAACATTTAAAAGTTACGAGTAGCAAGTAACGAATAACAATTAAAAGTAACGAGTAACAAGTAACGAATAACATATAAAAGTAACGAATAACATTTAAAAGTAACGAGTTGCAAGTAACGAGTAGCAATTAACGAACAACATTTAAAAGTAACGAATAACATTTAACGAGTAGCGAATAACAAGTAGTAAGTAATGAATAACATTTATAAGTTACGAGTAACAATTAAAAAACAGCCAGTAACGAATAACATTAAAAAGTAACGAGTAGCGACTAACAAGTAACAAGTAACGAATAAAAATTAAAAGTAATGAATAACATGTAAGAGTAACGAGTAGCAAGTAATGATTAACATTTAAAAGTAACGAGAAACAAGCAGCAAGCAACGAATAACATGTAGAGTTACAAGAAGCAAGTAACGATTAACATTTAAAAGTAACGAGTAGCAAGTAACGATTAACATTTAAAAGTAACGAGTAGCAAGTAACGAATAACATTTAAAAGTAACGAGTAACAAGCAGCAAGTAACGAATAACATGTAAGAGTAACGAGTAGAAAGTAACGAATAACAACATTTAAAAGTAACGAGTAGCGATTAACAAGTAGCAAGTAACGAATAAAGGTAAAAGTAACGAGTAGCAAGAAACGATTAACATGTAAAAGTAACGGGTAGCAAATAACGATTAACATTTAAAAGTAACGAATAGCGATTAACAAGTAGCAAGTAACAAATAACATATAAAAGTAACGAGTAGCAAGAAACGAATAAAATTTAAAAGTAACGAGTAACATGTAACGAATAATAACTAAAAGTAAGGAATAACATGTAAAAGTAACGAGTAGCAAGTAAAGAACAACATTTAAAAGTAACGAATAACATTTTAAAGTAACGAATAACATTTTAAAGTAACGAGTAGCGACTAACAAGTAACAAGTAACGAATAAAAATTAAAAGTAATGAATAACATGTAAGAGTAACGAGTAGCAAGTAACGATTAACATTTAAAAGTAACGAGAAACAAGCAGCAAGCAACGAATAACATGTAAAAGTTACAAGAAGCAAGTAACGATTAACATTTAAAAGTAACGAGTAGCAAGTAACGAATAATATGTAAAAGTAACAAGTAGCCAGTAACGAATAACATGTAAAAGCAACGAATAAAAATTAACAAGTAACGAATAACATTTTAAAGTTACGAGTAGCAAGTAACGAATAACAATTAAAAGTAACGAGTAACAATTAACAAGTAACGAGTAATATATAAAAGTATCGAGTAACAAGTAACGAATAACAATTAAAAGTAACGAGTAGCAATTAACAAGTAACGAATAACAATAAAAAGTAACGAGTAGCGATTAACAAGTAGCAAGTAACGAATAAAGGTAAAAGTAACGAGTAGCAAGAAACGAATAACATGTAAAAGTAACGAATAACATGTAGAAGTAACGAGTAGCAAGTAACGAACAACATTTAAAAGTAACGAATAACATTTTAAAGTAACGAGTAGCGACTAACAAGTAACAAGTAACGAATAAAAATTAAAAGTAATGAATAACATGTAAGAGTAACGAGTAGCAAGTAACGATTAACATTTAAAAGTAACGAGAAACAAGCAGCAAGCAACGAATAACATGTAAAAGTTACAAGAAGCAAGTAACGATTAACATTTAAAAGTAACGAGTAGCAAGTAACAAATAACATGTAAGAGTAACGAGTAGCAAGTAACGAATGACATGTAATAGTTACGAGTTGCAAGTAACGATAAACATTTAAAAGAAACGAGCAAAATAACGAAAAACGTTTAAAAGTAACGAGTAGCGATTAACAAGTAGCAAGTCACGAATAACATTTAAAAATTACGAATAATGTTTAAAAGTAACGAGTAGCGATTAACAAGTAGCAAGTTATTAATAACATTTAAAAGTAACGAGTAGCAAGTAACGAATAATGTTAAAAAGTAACGAGTAGCGATTACCAAGTAGCAAGTAACAAATAACATGTAAGAGTAGCGAGTAGCAAGTAACGATTAACGAGTAACAACATTAAAAAATAACGAGTAGCATGTAACGAATAACATGTAAAAGGAACGAGTAGCAAGTAACGATTAACATTTAAAAGTAACGAGTAGCAAGTAAACGAATAGCAAAAAAGGAATAACATGTAAAAGTAACGGGTAGCAAATTACGATTAACATTTAAAAGTAACGAATAGCGTTTAACAAGTAGCAAGTAACAAATAACATGTAAGAGTAGCGAGTAGCAAGTAACGATTAACGAGTAACAACATTAAAAAATAAGGAGTAGCATGTAACGAATAACATGTAAAAGTAACGAGTAGCAAGAAACGAATAACATGTAAAAGTAACGGGTAGCAAATAACGATTAACATTTAAAAGTAACGAGTAGCGATTAACAAGTAGCAAGTTACGAATAACATTTAAAAGTAACGAGTAGCAAGAAACGAATAATGTTAAAAAGTAACGAGTAGCGATTAACAAGTAGCAAGTTACGAATAACATTTAAAAGTTACGAGCAGGAAGTAACGAATAATGTTAAAAAGTAACGAGTAGCGATTAACAAGTAGCAAGTAACAAATAACATGTAAGAGTAACGAGTAGCAAGTAACGAATGACATGTAATAGTTACGAGTTGCAAGTAACGATTAACATTTAAAAGAAACGAGCAAAATAACGAAAAACGTTTAAAAGTAACGAATAGCGATTAACAAGTAGCAAGTAACAAATAACATGTAAGAGTAGCGAGTAGCGAGTAGCAAGTAACGATTAACGAGTAACAACATTAAAAAATAAGGAGTAGCATGTAACGAATAACATGTAAAAGTAACGAGTAGCAAGAAACGAATAACATGTAAAAGTAACGGGTAGCAAATAACGATTAACATTTAAAAGTAACGAGTAGCGATTAACAAGTAGCAAGTTACGAATAACATTTAAAAGTAACGAGTAGCAAGTAACGAATAATGTTAAAAAGTAACGAGTAGCGATTAACATTTAAAAGAAACGAGCAAAATAACGAAAAACGTTTAAAAGTAACGAGTAGCGATTAACAAGTAGCAAACTACGAATAACATTTAAAAGTTACGAGTAGCAAGTAACGAATAACAATTAAAAGTAACAAGTAGCAAGTAACGAATATCATGTAAAAGTAACGAGTAGCAAGTAACGATTAACATTTAAAAGTAACGAGTAGCAAGTAACGAATCATTTAAAGGTAACAAGTAGCAAGTAACGAATATCATGTAAAAGTAACAAGTAGCAAGTTAACGAATAGCAAGTAAGCAATAACATGTAAAAGTAACGCGTAGTAAATAACGATTTAGATTTAAAAGTAACGAGTAGCGATTAAAAAATAGCAAGTAACGAAAAAAGGTAAAAGTAAAGAGCGGCAAGTACACGAATAGCAATAAACGAATAAAGGTAAAAGTAACGAGTAGCAAGTAACGAATAACATGTAAGAGTAACGAGTAGCAAGTAACGAATAACAACATTTAAAAGTAACGAATAGCGATTAACAAGTAGCAAGTAACAAATAACATATAAAAGTAACGAGTAGCAAGAAACGAATAAAATTTAAAAGTAACGAGTAACATGTAACGAACAACAACTAAAAGTAAGGAATAACATGTAAAAGTAACGAGTAGCAAGTAAAGAACAACATTTAAAAGTAACGAATAACATTTTAAAGTAACGAATAACATTTTAAAGTAACGAGTAGCGACTAACAAGTAACAAGTAACGAATAAAAATTAAAAGTAATGAATAACATGTAAGAGTAACGAGTAGCAAGTAACGATTAACATTTAAAAGTAACGAGAAACAAGCAGCAAGCAACGAATAACATGTAAAAGTTACAAGAAGCAAGTAACGATTAACATTTAAAAGTAACGAGTAGCAAGTAACGAATAATATGTAAAAGTAACAAGTAGCCAGTAACGAATAACATGTAAAAGCAACGAATAAAAATTAACAAGTAACGAATAACATTTTAAAGTTACGAGTAGCAAGAAACGAATAATGTTAAAAAGTAACGAGTAGCGATTAACAAGTAGCAAGTTACGAATAACATTTAAAAGTTACGAGCAGGAAGTAACGAATAATGTTAAAAAGTAACGAGTAGCGATTAACAAGTAGCAAGTAACAAATAACATGTAAGAGTAACGAGTAGCAAGTAACGAATGACATGTAATAGTTACGAGTTGCAAGTAACGATTAACATTTAAAAGAAACGAGCAAAATAACGAAAAACGTTTAAAAGTAACGAATAGCGATTAACAAGTAGCAAGTAACAAATAACATGTAAGAGTAGCGAGTAGCGAGTAGCAAGTAACGATTAACGAGTAACAACATTAAAAAATAAGGAGTAGCATGTAACGAATAACATGTAAAAGTAACGAGTAGCAAGAAACGAATAACATGTAAAAGTAACGGGTAGCAAATAACGATTAACATTTAAAAGTAACGAGTAGCGATTAACAAGTAGCAAGTTACGAATAACATTTAAAAGTCACGAGTAGCAAGTAACGAATAATGTTAAAAAGTAACGAGTAGCGATTAACATTTAAAAGAAACGAGCAAAATAACGAAAAACGTTTAAAAGTAACGAGTAGCGATTAACAAGTAGCAAGTCACGAATAACATTTAAAAATTACGAATAATGTTTAAAAGTAACGAGTAGCGATTAACAAGTAGCAAGTTATTAATAACATTTAAAAGTAACGAGTAGCAAGTAACGAATAATGTTAAAAAGTAACGAGTAGCGATTACCAAGTAGCAAGTAACAAATAACATGTAAGAGTAGCGAGTAGCAAGTAACGATTAACGAGTAACAACATTAAAAAATAACGAGTAGCATGTAACGAATAACATGTAAAAGGAACGAGTAGCAAGTAACGATTAACATTTAAAAGTAACGAGTAGCCAGTAAACGAATAGCAAAAAAGGAATAACATGTAAAAGTAACGGGTAGCAAATAACGATTAACATTTAAAAGTAACGAATAGCGTTTAACAAGTAGCAAGTAACAAATAACATGTAAGAGTAGCGAGTAGCAAGTAACGATTAACGAGTAACAACATTAAAAAATAAGGAGTAGCATGTAACGAATAACGTGTAAAAGTAACGAGTAGCAAGAAACGAATAACATGTAAAAGTAACGGGTAGCAAATAACGATTAACATTTAAAAGTAACGAGTAGCGATTAACAAGTAGCAAGTTACGAATAACATTTAAAAGTAACGAGTAGCAAGAAACGAATAATGTTAAAAAGTAACGAGTAGCGATTAACAAGTAGCAAGTTACGAATAACATTTAAAAGTTACGAGCAGGAAGTAACGAATAATGTTAAAAAGTAACGAGTAGCGATTAACAAGTAGCAAGTAACAAATAACATGTAAGAGTAACGAGTAGCAAGTAACGAATGACATGTAATAGTTACGAGTTGCAAGTAACGATTAACATTTAAAAGAAACGAGCAAAATAACGAAAAACGTTTAAAAGTAACGAATAGCGATTAACAAGTAGCAAGTAACAAATAACATGTAAGAGTAGCGAGTAGCGAGTAGCAAGTAACGATTAACGAGTAACAACATTAAAAAATAAGGAGTAGCATGTAACGAATAACATGTAAAAGTAACGAGTAGCAAGAAACGAATAACATGTAAAAGTAACGGGTAGCAAATAACGATTAACATTTAAAAGTAACGAGTAGCGATTAACAAGTAGCAAGTTACGAATAACATTTAAAAGTCACGAGTAGCAAGTAACGAATAATGTTAAAAAGTAACGAGTAGCGATTAACATTTAAAAGAAACGAGCAAAATAACGAAAAACGTTTAAAAGTAACGAGTAGCGATTAACAAGTAGCAAGTCACGAATAACATTTAAAAATTACGAATAATGTTTAAAAGTAACGAGTAGCGATTAACAAGTAGCAAGTTATTAATAACATTTAAAAGTAACGAGTAGCAAGTAACGAATAATGTTAAAAAGTAACGAGTAGCGATTACCAAGTAGCAAGTAACAAATAACATGTAAGAGTAGCGAGTAGCAAGTAACGATTAACGAGTAACAACATTAAAAAATAACGAGTAGCATGTAACGAATAACATGTAAAAGGAACGAGTAGCAAGTAACGATTAACATTTAAAAGTAACGAGTAGCCAGTAAACGAATAGCAAAAAAGGAATAACATGTAAAAGTAACGGGTAGCAAATAACGATTAACATTTAAAAGTAACGAATAGCGTTTAACAAGTAGCAAGTAACAAATAACATGTAAGAGTAGCGAGTAGCAAGTAACGATTAACGAGTAACAACATTAAAAAATAAGGAGTAGCATGTAACGAATAACATGTAAAAGTAACGAGTAGCAAGAAACGAACAACATGTAAAAGTAACGGGTAGCAAATAACGATTAACATTTAAAAGTAACGAGTATCGATTAACAAGTAGCAAGTTACGAATAACATTTAAAAGTCACGAGTAGCAAGTAACGAATAATGTTAAAAAGTAACGAGTAGCGATTAACATTTAAAAGAAACGAGCAAAATAACGAAAAACGTTTAAAAGTAACGAGTAGCGATTAACAAGTAGCAAACTACGAATAACATTTGAAAGTAACGAGAAGCAAGTAACGAATAATGTTAAAAAGTAACGAGTTGCAAGTAACGAGTAGCAATTAACGAACAACATTTAAAAGTAACGAATAACATTTAACGAGTAGCGAATAACAAGTAGTAAGTAATGAATAACATTTATAAGTTACGAGTAACAATTAAAAAACAGCCAGTAACGAATAACATTAAAAAGTAACGAGTAGCGACTAACAAGTAACAAGTAACGAATAAAAATTAAAAGTAATGAATAACATGTAAGAGTAACGAGTAGCAAGTAATGATTAACATTTAAAAGTAACGAGAAACAAGCAGCAAGCAACGAATAACATGTAGAGTTACAAGAAGCAAGTAACGATTAACATTTAAAAGTAACGAGTAGCAAGTAACGATTAACATTTAAAAGTAACGAGTAGCAAGTAACGAATAACATTTAAAAGTAACGAGTAACAAGCAGCAAGTAACGAATAACATGTAAGAGTAACGAGTAGAAAGTAACGAATAACAACATTTAAAAGTAACGAGTAGCGATTAACAAGTAGCAAGTAACGAATAAAGGTAAAAGTAACGAGTAGCAAGAAACGATTAACATGTAAAAGTAACGGGTAGCAAATAACGATTAACATTTAAAAGTAACGAATAGCGATTAACAAGTAGCAAGTAACAAATAACATATAAAAGTAACGAGTAGCAAGAAACGAATAAAATTTAAAAGTAACGAGTAACATGTAACGAATAATAACTAAAAGTAAGGAATAACATGTAAAAGTAACGAGTAGCAAGTAAAGAACAACATTTAAAAGTAACGAATAACATTTTAAAGTAACGAATAACATTTTAAAGTAACGAGTAGCGACTAACAAGTAACAAGTAACGAATAAAAATTAAAAGTAATGAATAACATGTAAGAGTAACGAGTAGCAAGTAACGATTAACATTTAAAAGTAACGAGAAACAAGCAGCAAGCAACGAATAACATGTAAAAGTTACAAGAAGCAAGTAACGATTAACATTTAAAAGTAACGAGTAGCAAGTAACGAATAATATGTAAAAGTAACAAGTAGCCAGTAACGAATAACATGTAAAAGCAACGAATAAAAATTAACAAGTAACGAATAACATTTTAAAGTTACGAGTAGCAAGTAACGAATAACAATTAAAAGTAACGAGTAATATATAAAAGTATCGAGTAACAAGTAACGAATAACAATTAAAAGTAACGAGTTGCAAGTAACGAATAATGTTAAAAAGTAACGAGTAGCGATTAACATTTAAAAGAAACGAGCAAAATAACGAAAAACGTTTAAAAGTAACGAGTAGCGATCAACAAGTAGCAAACTACGAATAACATTTAAAAGTTACGAGTAGCAAGTAACGAATAACAATTAAAAGTAACGAGTAACAAGTAACGAATAACATATAAAAGTAACGAATAACATTTAAAAGTAACGAGTTGCAAGTAACGAATACCATGTAAAAGTAACGAGTAGCAATTAACGAACAACATTTAAAAGTAACGAATAACATTTTAAAGTAACGAATAACATTTAACGAGTAGCGAATAACAAGTAGTAAGTAATGAATAACATTTATAAGTTACGAGTAACAATTAAAAAACAGCCAGTAACGAATAACATTAAAAAGTAACGAGTAGCGACTAACAAGTAACAAGTAACGAATAAAAATTAAAAGTAATGAATAACATGTAAGAGTAACGAGTAGCAAGTAACGATTAACATTTAAAAGTAACGAGAAACAAGCAGCAAGCAACGAATAACATGTAAAAGTTACAAGAAGCAAGTAACGATTAACATTTAAAAGTAACGAGTAGCAAGTAACAAATAACATGTAAGAGTAACGAGTAGCAAGTAACGAATGACATGTAATAGTTACGAGTTGCAAGTAACGATAAACATTTAAAAGAAACGAGCAAAATAACGAAAAACGTTTAAAAGTAACGAGTAGCGATTAACAAGTAGCAAGTCACGAATAACATTTAAAAATTACGAATAATGTTTAAAAGTAACGAGTAGCGATTAACAAGTAGCAAGTTATTAATAACATTTAAAAGTAACGAGTAGCAAGTAACGAATAATGTTAAAAAGTAACGAGTAGCGATTACCAAGTAGCAAGTAACAAATAACATGTAAGAGTAGCGAGTAGCAAGTAACGATTAACGAGTAACAACATTAAAAAATAACGAGTAGCATGTAACGAATAACATGTAAAAGGAACGAGTAGCAAGTAACGATTAACATTTAAAAGTAACGAGTAGCAAGTAAACGAATAGCAAAAAAGGAATAACATGTAAAAGTAACGGGTAGCAAATAACGATTAACATTTAAAAGTAACGAATAGCGTTTAACAAGTAGCAAGTAACAAATAACATGTAAGAGTAGCGAGTAGCAAGTAACGATTAACGAGTAACAACATTAAAAAATAAGGAGTAGCATGTAACGAATAACATGTAAAAGTAACGAGTAGCAAGAAACGAATAACATGTAAAAGTAACGGGTAGCAAATAACGATTAACATTTAAAAGTAACGAGTAGCGATTAACAAGTAGCAAGTTACGAATAACATTTAAAAGTAACGAGTAGCAAGAAACGAATAATGTTAAAAAGTAACGAGTAGCGATTAACAAGTAGCAAGTTACGAATAACATTTAAAAGTTACGAGCAGGAAGTAACGAATAATGTTAAAAAGTAACGAGTAGCGATTAACAAGTAGCAAGTAACAAATAACATGTAAGAGTAACGAGTAGCAAGTAACGAATGACATGTAATAGTTACGAGTTGCAAGTAACGATTAACATTTAAAAGAAACGAGCAAAATAACGAAAAACGTTTAAAAGTAACGAATAGCGATTAACAAGTAGCAAGTAACAAATAACATGTAAGAGTAGCGAGTAGCGAGTAGCAAGTAACGATTAACGAGTAACAACATTAAAAAATAAGGAGTAGCATGTAACGAATAACATGTAAAAGTAACGAGTAGCAAGAAACGAATAACATGTAAAAGTAACGGGTAGCAAATAACGATTAACATTTAAAAGTAACGAGTAGCGATTAACAAGTAGCAAGTTACGAATAACATTTAAAAGTCACGAGTAGCAAGTAACGAATAATGTTAAAAAGTAACGAGTAGCGATTAACATTTAAAAGAAACGAGCAAAATAACGAAAAACGTTTAAAAGTAACGAGTAGCGATTAACAAGTAGCAAGTCACGAATAACATTTAAAAATTACGAATAATGTTTAAAAGTAACGAGTAGCGATTAACAAGCAAGTTATTAATAACATTTAAAAGTAACGAGTAGCAAGTAACGAATAATGTTAAAAAGTAACGAGTAGCGATTACCAAGTAGCAAGTAACAAATAACATGTAAGAGTAGCGAGTAGCAAGTAACGATTAACGAGTAACAACATTAAAAAATAACGAGTAGCATGTAACGAATAACATGTAAAAGGAACGAGTAGCAAGTAACGATTAACATTTAAAAGTAACGAGTAGACAGTAAACGAATAGCAAAAAAGGAATAACATGTAAAAGTAACGGGTAGCAAATAACGATTAACATTTAAAAGTAACGAATAGCGTTTAACAAGTAGCAAGTAACAAATAACATGTAAGAGTAGCGAGTAGCAAGTAACGATTAACGAGTAACAACATTAAAAAATAAGGAGTAGCATGTAACGAATAACGTGTAAAAGTAACGAGTAGCAAGAAACGAATAACATGTAAAAGTAACGGGTAGCAAATAACGATTAACATTCAAAAGTAACGAGTAGCGATTAACAAGTAGCAAGTTACGAATAACATTTAAAAGTAACGAGTAGCAAGAAACGAATAATGTTAAAAAGTAACGAGTAGCGATTAACAAGTAGCAAGTTACGAATAACATTTAAAAGTTACGAGCAGGAAGTAACGAATAATGTTAAAAAGTAACGAGTAGCGATTAACAAGTAGCAAGTAACAAATAACATGTAAGAGTAACGAGTAGCAAGTAACGAATGACATGTAATAGTTACGAGTTGCAAGTAACGATTAACATTTAAAAGAAACGAGCAAAATAACGAAAAACGTTTAAAAGTAACGAATAGCGATTAACAAGTAGCAAGTAACAAATAACATGTAAGAGTAGCGAGTAGCGAGTAGCGAGTAGCAAGTAACGATTAACGAGTAACAACATTAAAAAATAAGGAGTAGCATGTAACGAATAACATGTAAAAGTAACGAGTAGCAAGAAACGAATAACATGTAAAAGTAACGGGTAGCAAATAACGATTAACATTTAAAAGTAACGAGTAGCGATTAACAAGTAGCAAGTTACGAATAACATTTAAAAGTCACGAGTAGCAAGTAACGAATAATGTTAAAAAGTAACGAGTAGCGATTAACATTTAAAAGAAACGAGCAAAATAACGAAAAACGTTTAAAAGTAACGAGTAGCGATTAACAAGTAGCAAGTCACGAATAACATTTAAAAATTACGAATAATGTTTAAAAGTAACGAGTAGCGATTAACAAGTAGCAAGTTATTAATAACATTTAAAAGTAACGAGTAGCAAGTAACGAATAATGTTAAAAAGTAACGAGTAGCGATTACCAAGTAGCAAGTAACAAATAACATGTAAGAGTAGCGAGTAGCAAGTAACGATTAACGAGTAACAACATTAAAAAATAACGAGTAGCATGTAACGAATAACATGTAAAAGGAACGAGTAGCAAGTAACGATTAACATTTAAAAGTAACGAGTAGCCAGTAAACGAATAGCAAAAAAGGAATAACATGTAAAAGTAACGGGTAGCAAATAACGATTAACATTTAAAAGTAACGAATAGCGTTTAACAAGTAGCAAGTAACAAATAACATGTAAGAGTAGCGAGTAGCAAGTAACGATTAACGAGTAACAACATTAAAAAATAAGGAGTAGCATGTAACGAATAACATGTAAAAGTAACGAGTAGCAAGAAACGAACAACATGTAAAAGTAACGGGTAGCAAATAACGATTAACATTTAAAAGTAACGAGTATCGATTAACAAGTAGCAAGTTACGAATAACATTTAAAAGTCACGAGTAGCAAGTAACGAATAATGTTAAAAAGTAACGAGTAGCGATTAACATTTAAAAGAAACGAGCAAAATAACGAAAAACGTTTAAAAGTAACGAGTAGCGATTAACAAGTAGCAAACTACGAATAACATTTAAAAGTTACGAGTAGCAAGTAACGAATAACAATTAAAAGTAACGAGTAACAAGTAACGAATAACATATAAAAGTAACGAATAACATTTAAAAGTAACGAGTTGCAAGTAACGAGTAGCAATTAACGAACAACATTTAAAAGTAACGAATAACATTTAACGAGTAGCGAATAACAAGTAGTAAGTAATGAATAACATTTATAAGTTACGAGTAACAATTAAAAAACAGCCAGTAACGAATAACATTAAAAAGTAACGAGTAGCGACTAACAAGTAACAAGTAACGAATAAAAATTAAAAGTAATGAATAACATGTAAGAGTAACGAGTAGCAAGTAATGATTAACATTTAAAAGTAACGAGAAACAAGCAGCAAGCAACGAATAACATGTAGAGTTACAAGAAGCAAGTAACGATTAACATTTAAAAGTAACGAGTAGCAAGTAACGATTAACATTTAAAAGTAACGAGTAGCAAGTAACGAATAACATTTAAAAGTAACGAGTAACAAGCAGCAAGTAACGAATAACATGTAAGAGTAACGAGTAGAAAGTAACGAATAACAACATTTAAAAGTAACGAGTAGCGATTAACAAGTAGCAAGTAACGAATAAAGGTAAAAGTAACGAGTAGCAAGAAACGATTAACATGTAAAAGTAACGGGTAGCAAATAACGATTAACATTTAAAAGTAACGAATAGCGATTAACAAGTAGCAAGTAACAAATAACATATAAAAGTAACGAGTAGCAAGAAACGAATAAAATTTAAAAGTAACGAGTAACATGTAACGAATAATAACTAAAAGTAAGGAATAACATGTAAAAGTAACGAGTAGCAAGTAAAGAACAACATTTAAAAGTAACGAATAACATTTTAAAGTAACGAATAACATTTTAAAGTAACGAGTAGCGACTAACAAGTAACAAGTAACGAATAAAAATTAAAAGTAATGAATAACATGTAAGAGTAACGAGTAGCAAGTAACGATTAACATTTAAAAGTAACGAGAAACAAGCAGCAAGCAACGAATAACATGTAAAAGTTACAAGAAGCAAGTAACGATTAACATTTAAAAGTAACGAGTAGCAAGTAACGAATAATATGTAAAAGTAACAAGTAGCCAGTAACGAATAACATGTAAAAGCAACGAATAAAAATTAACAAGTAACGAATAACATTTTAAAGTTACGAGTAGCAAGTAACGAATAACAATTAAAAGTAACGAGTAACAATTAACAAGTAACGAGTAATATATAAAAGTATCGAGTAACAAGTAACGAATAACAATTAAAAGTAACGAGTTGCAAGTAACGAGTAGCAATTAACAAGTAACGAATAACAATAAAAAGTAACGAGTAGCGATTAACAAGTAGCAAGTAACGAATAAAGGTAAAAGTAACGAGTAGCAAGAAACGAATAACATGTAAAAGTAACGAATAACATGTAGAAGTAACGAGTAGCAAGTAACGAACAACATTTAAAAGTAACGAATAACATTTTAAAGTAACGAGTAGCGACTAACAAGTAACAAGTAACGAATAAAAATTAAAAGTAATGAATAACATGTAAGAGTAACGAGTAGCAAGTAACGATTAACATTTAAAAGTAACGAGAAACAAGCAGCAAGCAACGAATAACATGTAAAAGTTACAAGAAGCAAGTAACGATTAACATTTAAAAGTAACGAGTAGCAAGTAACAAATAACATGTAAGAGTAACGAGTAGCAAGTAACGAATGACATGTAATAGTTACGAGTTGCAAGTAACGATAAACATTTAAAAGAAACGAGCAAAATAACGAAAAACGTTTAAAAGTAACGAGTAGCGATTAACAAGTAGCAAGTCACGAATAACATTTAAAAATTACGAATAATGTTTAAAAGTAACGAGTAGCGATTAACAAGTAGCAAGTTATTAATAACATTTAAAAGTAACGAGTAGCAAGTAACGAATAATGTTAAAAAGTAACGAGTAGCGATTACCAAGTAGCAAGTAACAAATAACATGTAAGAGTAGCGAGTAGCAAGTAACGATTAACGAGTAACAACATTAAAAAATAACGAGTAGCATGTAACGAATAACATGTAAAAGGAACGAGTAGCAAGTAACGATTAACATTTAAAAGTAACGAGTAGCAAGTAAACGAATAGCAAAAAAGGAATAACATGTAAAAGTAACGGGTAGCAAATAACGATTAACATTTAAAAGTAACGAATAGCGTTTAACAAGTAGCAAGTAACAAATAACATGTAAGAGTAGCGAGTAGCAAGTAACGATTAACGAGTAACAACATTAAAAAATAAGGAGTAGCATGTAACGAATAACATGTAAAAGTAACGAGTAGCAAGAAACGAATAACATGTAAAAGTAACGGGTAGCAAATAACGATTAACATTTAAAAGTAACGAGTAGCGATTAACAAGTAGCAAGTTACGAATAACATTTAAAAGTAACGAGTAGCAAGAAACGAATAATGTTAAAAAGTAACGAGTAGCGATTAACAAGTAGCAAGTTACGAATAACATTTAAAAGTTACGAGCAGGAAGTAACGAATAATGTTAAAAAGTAACGAGTAGCGATTAACAAGTAGCAAGTAACAAATAACATGTAAGAGTAACGAGTAGCAAGTAACGAATGACATGTAATAGTTACGAGTTGCAAGTAACGATTAACATTTAAAAGAAACGAGCAAAATAACGAAAAACGTTTAAAAGTAACGAATAGCGATTAACAAGTAGCAAGTAACAAATAACATGTAAGAGTAGCGAGTAGCGAGTAGCAAGTAACGATTAACGAGTAACAACATTAAAAAATAAGGAGTAGCATGTAACGAATAACATGTAAAAGTAACGAGTAGCAAGAAACGAATAACATGTAAAAGTAACGGGTAGCAAATAACGATTAACATTTAAAAGTAACGAGTAGCGATTAACAAGTAGCAAGTTACGAATAACATTTAAAAGTAACGAGTAGCAAGTAACGAATAATGTTAAAAAGTAACGAGTAGCGATTAACATTTAAAAGAAACGAGCAAAATAACGAAAAACGTTTAAAAGTAACGAGTAGCGATTAACAAGTAGCAAACTACGAATAACATTTAAAAGTTACGAGTAGCAAGTAACGAATAACAATTAAAAGTAACAAGTAGCAAGTAACGAATATCATGTAAAAGTAACGAGTAGCAAGTAACGATTAACATTTAAAAGTAACGAGTAGCAAGTAACGAATCATTTAAAGGTAACAAGTAGCAAGTAACGAATATCATGTAAAAGTAACAAGTAGCAAGTTAACGAATAGCAAGTAAGCAATAACATGTAAAAGTAACGCGTAGTAAATAACGATTTAGATTTAAAAGTAACGAGTAGCGATTAAAAAATAGCAAGTAACGAAAAAAGGTAAAAGTAAAGAGCGGCAAGTACACGAATAGCAATAAACGAATAAAGGTAAAAGTAACGAGTAGCAAGTAACGAATAACATGTAAGAGTAACGAGTAGCAAGTAACGAATAACAACATTTAAAAGTAACGAATAGCGATTAACAAGTAGCAAGTAACAAATAACATATAAAAGTAACGAGTAGCAAGAAACGAATAAAATTTAAAAGTAACGAGTAACATGTAACGAACAACAACTAAAAGTAAGGAATAACATGTAAAAGTAACGAGTAGCAAGTAAAGAACAACATTTAAAAGTAACGAATAACATTTTAAAGTAACGAATAACATTTTAAAGTAACGAGTAGCGACTAACAAGTAACAAGTAACGAATAAAAATTAAAAGTAATGAATAACATGTAAGAGTAACGAGTAGCAAGTAACGATTAACATTTAAAAGTAACGAGAAACAAGCAGCAAGCAACGAATAACATGTAAAAGTTACAAGAAGCAAGTAACGATTAACATTTAAAAGTAACGAGTAGCAAGTAACGAATAATATGTAAAAGTAACAAGTAGCCAGTAACGAATAACATGTAAAAGCAACGAATAAAAATTAACAAGTAACGAATAACATTTTAAAGTTACGAGTAGCAAGTAACGAATAACAATTAAAAGTAACGAGTAACAATTAACAAGTAACGAGTAATATATAAAAGTATCGAGTAACAAGTAACGAATAACAATTAAAAGTAACGAGTTGCAAGTAACGAATACCATGTAAAAGTTACGAGTAGCAATTAACAAGTAACGAATAACAATAAAAAGTAACGAGTAGCGATTAACAAGTAGCAAGTAACGAATAAAGGTAAAAGTAACGAGTAGCAAGAAACGAATAACATGTAAAAGTAACGAGTAGCGAGAAACGAATAAAATTTAAAAGTAACGAGTAACATGTAACGAATAACAACTAAAAGTAACGAATAACATGTAGAAGTAACGAGTAGCAAGTAACGAACAACATTTAAAAGTAACGAATAACATTTTAAAGTAACGAGTAGCGACTAACAAGTAACAAGTAACGAATAAAAATTAAAAGTAATGAATAACATGTAAGAGTAACGAGTAGCAAGTAACGATTAACATTTAAAAGTAACGAGAAACAAGCAGCAAGCAACGAATAACATGTAAAAGTTACAAGAAGCAAGTAACGATTAACATTTAAAAGTAACGAGTAGCAAGTAACAAATAACATGTAAGAGTAACGAGTAGCAAGTAACGAATGACATGTAATAGTTACGAGTTGCAAGTAACGATAAACATTTAAAAGAAACGAGCAAAATAACGAAAAACGTTTAAAAGTAACGAGTAGCGATTAACAAGTAGCAAGTCACGAATAACATTTAAAAATTACGAATAATGTTTAAAAGTAACGAGTAGCGATTAACAAGTAGCAAGTTATTAATAACATTTAAAAGTAACGAGTAGCAAGTAACGAATAACATTTAAAAGTAACAAGTAGCAAGTAACGATTAACATTTAAAAGTAACGAGTAGCAAGTAACGAATCATTTAAAGGTAACAAGTAGCAAGTAACGAATATCATGTAAAAGTAACAAGTAGCAAGTTAACGAATAGCAAGTAAGCAATAACATGTAAAAGTAACGCGTAGTAAATAACGATTTAGATTTAAAAGTAACGAGTAGCGATTAAAAAATAGCAAGTAACGAAAAAAGGTAAAAGTAAAGAGCGGCAAGTACACGAATAGCAAGAAACGAATAAAGGTAAAAGTAACGAGTAGCAAGTAACGAATAACATGTAAGAGTAACGAGTAGCAAGTAACGATTAACGAGTAACAACATTAAAAAATAAAGAGTAGCATGTAACGAATAACATGTAAAAGAAACGAGTAGCAAGTAACGATTAAGATTTAAATGTAACGAGTAACAAGCAGCAAGTAACGAATAACATGTAAGAGTAACGAGTAGAAAGTAACGAATAACAACATTTAAAAGTAACGAGTAGCGATTAACAAGTAGCAAGTAACGAATAAAGGTAAAAGTAACGAGTAGCAAGAAACGATTAACATGTAAAAGTAACGGGTAGCAAATAACGATTAACATTTAAAAGTAACGAATAGCGATTAACAAGTAGCAAGTAACAAATAACATGTAAGAGTAGCGAGTAGCGAGTAGCAAGTAACGATTAACGAGTAACTACATTAAAAAATAACGAGTAGCATGTAACGAATAACATGTAAAAGGAACGAGTAGCAAGTAACGATTAACATTTAAAAGTAACGAGTAGCCAGTAAACGAATAGCAAAAAAGGAATAACATGTAAAAGTAACGGGTAGCAAATAACGATTAACATTTAAAAGTAACGAATAGCGTTTAACAAGTAGCAAGTAACAAATAACATGTAAGAGTAGCGAGTAGCAAGTAACGATTAACGAGTAACAACATTAAAAAATAAGGAGTAGCATGTAACGAATAACATGTAAAAGAAACGAGTAGCAAGTAACGATTAAAATTTAAAAGTAACGAGTAGCGATTAACAAGTAGCAAGTTACGAATAACATTTAAAAGTTACGAGTAGCAAGTAACGAATAACAATTAAAAGTAACGAGTAACAAGTAACGAATAACATATAAAAGTAACGAATAACATTTAAAAGTAACGAGTTGCAAGTAACGAGTAGCAATTAACGAACAACATTTAAAAGTAACGAATAACATTTTAAAGTAACGAGAAACAAGCAGCAAGCAACGAATAACATGTAGAGTTACAAGAAGCAAGTAACGATTAACATTTAAAAGTAACGAGTAGCAAGTAACGATTAACATTTAAAAGTAACGAGTAGCAAGTAACGAATAACATTTAAAAGTAACAAGTAGCAAGTAACGAATATCATGTAAAAGTAACGAGTAGCAAGTAACGATTAACATTTAAAAGTAACGAGTAGCAAGTAACGAATCATTTAAAGGTAACAAGTAGCAAGTAACGAATATCATGTAAAAGTAACAAGTAGCAAGTTAACGAATAGCAAGTAAGCAATAACATGTAAAAGTAACGCGTAGTAAATAACGATTTAGATTTAAAAGTAACGAGTAGCGATTAAAAAATAGCAAGTAACGAAAAAAGGTAAAAGTAAAGAGCGGCAAGTACACGAATAGCAATAAACGAATAAAGGTAAAAGTAACGAGTAGCAAGTAACGAATAACATGTAAGAGTAACGAGTAGCAAGTAACGAATAACAACATTTAAAAGTGACGAATAGCGATTAACAAGTAGCAAGTAACAAATAACATATAAAAGTAACGAGTAGCAAGAAACGAATAAAATTTAAAAGTAACGAGTAACATGTAACGAATAACAACTAAAAGTAAGGAATAACATGTAAAAGTAACGAGTAGCAAGTAAAGAACAACATTTAAAAGTAACGAATAACATTTTAAAGTAACGAATAACATTTTAAAGTAACGAGTAGCGACTAACAAGTAACAAGTAACGAATAAAAATTAAAAGTAATGAATAACATGTAAGAGTAACGAGTAGCAAGTAACGATTAACATTTAAAAGTAACGAGAAACAAGCAGCAAGCAACGAATAACATGTAAAAGTTACAAGAAGCAAGTAACGATTAACATTTAAAAGTAACGAGTAGCAAGTAACCAATAATATGTAAAAGTAACAAGTAGCCAGTAACGAATAACATGTAAAAGCAACGAATAAAAATTAACAAGTAACGAATAACATTTTAAAGTTACGAGTAGCAAGTAACGAATAACAATTAAAAGTAACGAGTTGCAAGTAACGAATACCATGTAAAAGTAACGAGTAGCAATTAACAAGTAACGAATAACAATAAAAAGTAACGAGTAGAGATTAACAAGTAGCAAGTAACGAATAAAGGTAAAAGTAACGAGTAGCAAGAAACGAATAACATGTAAAAGTAACGAGTAGCGAGAAACGAATAAAATTTAAAAGTAACGAGTAACATGTAACGAATAACAACTAAAAGTAACGAATAACATGTAGAAGTAACGAGTAGCAAGTAACGAACAACATTTAAAAGTAACGAATAACATTTTAAAGTAACGAGTAGCGACTAACAAGTAACAAGTAACGAATAAAAATTAAAAGTAATGAATAACATGTAAGAGTAACGAGTAGCAAGTAACGATTAACATTTAAAAGTAACGAGAAACAAGCAGCAAGCAACGAATAACATGTAAAAGTTACAAGAAGCAAGTAACGATTAACATTTAAAAGTAACGAGTAGCAAGTAACAAATAACATGTAAGAGTAACGAGTAGCAAGTAACGAATGACATGTAATAGTTACGAGTTGCAAGTAACGATAAACATTTAAAAGAAACGAGCAAAATAACGAAAAACGTTTAAAAGTAACGAGTAGCGATTAACAAGTAGCAAGTCACGAATAACATTTAAAAATTACGAATAATGTTTAAAAGTAACGAGTAGCGTTTAACAAGTAGCAAGTTATTAATAACATTTAAAAGTAACGAGTAGCAAGTAAACGAATAGCAAAAAAGGAATAACATGTAAAAGTAACGGGTAGCAAATAACGATTAACATTTAAAAGTAACGAATAGCGTTTAACAAGTAGCAAGTAACAAATAACATGTAAGAGTAGCGAGTAGCAAGTAACGATTAACGAGTAACAACATTAAAAAATAAGGAGTAGCATGTAACGAATAACATGTAAAAGTAACGAGTAGCAAGAAACGAATAACATGTAAAAGTAACGGGTAGCAAATAACGATTAACATTTAAAAGTAACGAGTAGCGATTAACAAGTAGCAAGTTACGAATAACATTTAAAAGTAACGAGTAGCAAGAAACGAATAATGTTAAAAAGTAACGAGTAGCGATTAACAAGTAGCAAGTTACGAATAACATTTAAAAGTTACGAGCAGGAAGTAACGAATAATGTTAAAAAGTAACGAGTAGCGAATAACAAGTAGCAAGTAACAAATAACATGTAAGAGTAACGAGTAGCAAGTAACGAATGACATGTAATAGTTACGAGTTGCAAGTAACGATTAACATTTAAAAGAAACGAGCAAAATAACGAAAAACGTTTAAAAGTAACGAATAGCGATTAACAAGTAGCAAGTAACAAATAACATGTAAGAGTAGCGAGTAGCAAGTAACGATTAACGAGAATAACATGATAAAGTAACTAGTAGCAAATAACGATTAACATTTAAAAGTAACGAATAGAGATTAACAAGTAGCAAGTAGCAAATTACATTTAAAAGTAACGAGTAGCAGGAAACGAATAACAACTAAAAGTAACGACTAACATGTAAAAGTAACGAATATCATGTAAAAGTAACGAGTAGCAAGTAACGAATCATTTAATGGTAACAAGTAGCAAGTAACGAATAGCATGTAAAAGTAACAAGTAGCAAGTAAACGAATAGCAAGTAAGCAATAACATGTAAAAGTAACGCGTAGCAAATAACGATTTAGATTTAAAAGTAACGAGTAGCGATTAAAAATAGCAAGTAACGAATAAAGGTAAAAGTAAAGAGCGGCAAGTAAACGAATAGCAAGAAACGAATAAAGGTAAAAGTAACGAGTAGGAAATAACGAATAACATGTAAGAGTAACGAGTAGCAAGTAACGATTAACGAGTAACAACAATAAAAAATAAAGAGTAGCATGTAACGAATAACATGTAAAAGAAACGAGTAGCAAGTAACGATTAACATTTAAATGTAACGAGTAACAAGCAGCAAGTAACGAATAACATGTAAGAGTAACGAGTAGAAAGTAACGAATAACAACATTTAAAAGTAACGAGTAGCGATTAACAAGTAGCAAGTAACGAATAAAGGTAAAAGTAACGAGTAGCAAGAAACGAATAACATGTAAAAGTAACGGGTAGCAAATAACGATTAACATTTAAAAGTAACGAATAGCGTTTAACAAGTAGCAAGTAACAAATAACATGTAAGAGTAGCGAGTAGCAAGTAACGATTAACGAGTAACAACATTAAAAAATAAGGAGTAGCATGTAACGAATAACATGTAAAAGAAACGAGTAGCAAGTAACGATTAAAATTTAAAAGTAACGAGTAGCGATTAACAAGTAGCAAGTTACGAATAACATTTAAAAGTTACGAGTAGCAAGTAACGAATAACAATTAAAAGTAACGAGTAACAAGTAACGAATAACATATAAAAGTAACGAATAACATTTAAAAGTAACGAGTTGCAAGTAACGAGTAGCAATTAACGAACAACATTTAAAAGTAACGAATAACATTTTAAAGTAACGAGAAACAAGCAGCAAGCAACGAATAACATGTAGAGTTACAAGAAGCAAGTAACGATTAACATTTAAAAGTAACGAGTAGCAAGTAACGATTAACATTTAAAAGTAACGAGTAGCAAGTAACGAATAACATTTAAAAGTAACAAGTAGCAAGTAACGAATATCATGTAAAAGTAACGAGTAGCAAGTAACGATTAACATTTAAAAGTAACGAGTAGCAAGTAACGAATCATTTAAAGGTAACAAGTAGCAAGTAACGAATATCATGTAAAAGTAACAAGTAGCAAGTTAACGAATAGCAAGTAAGCAATAACATGTAAAAGTAACGCGTAGTAAATAACGATTTAGATTTAAAAGTAACGAGTAGCGATTGAAAAATAGCAAGTAACGAAAAAAGGTAAAAGTAAAGAGCGGCAAGTACACGAATAGCAAGAAACGAATAAAGGTAAAAGTAACGAGTAGCAAGTAACGAATAACATGTAAGAGTAACGAGTAGCAAGTAACGATTAACAAGTAACAACATTAAAAAATAAAGAGTAGCATGTAACGAATAACATGTAAAAGAAACGAGTAGCAAGTAACGATTAACATTTAGAAGTAACGAGTAGCAAGTAAACGAATAGCAAAAAAGGAATAACATGTAAAAGTAACGGGTAGCAAATAACGATTAACATTTAAAAGTAACGAATAGCGATTAACAAGTAGCAAGTAACAAATAACATATAAAAGTAACGAGTAGCAAGAAACGAATAAAATTTAAAAGTAACGAGTAACATGTAACGAATAACAACTAAAAGTAAGGAATAACATGTAAAAGTAACGAGCAGCAAGTAAAGAACAACATTTAAAAGTAACGAATAACATTTTAAAGTAACGAATAACATTTTAAAGTAACGAGTAGCGACTAACAAGTAACAAGTAACGAATAAAAATTAAAAGTAATGAATAACATGTAAGAGTAACGAGTAGCAAGTAACGATTAACATTTAAAAGTAACGAGAAACAAGCAGCAAGCAACGAATAACATGTAAAAGTTACAAGAAGCAAGTAACGATTAACATTTAAAAGTAACGAGTAGCAAGTAACGAATAATATGTAAAAGTAACAAGTAGCCAGTAACGAATAACATGTAAAAGCAACGAATAAAAATTAACAAGTAACGAATAACATTTTAAAGTTACGAGTAGCAAGTAACGAATAACAATTAAAAGTAACGAGTTGCAAGTAACGAATACCATGTAAAAGTAACGAGTAGCAATTAACAAGTAACGAATAACAATAAAAAGTAACGAGTAGAGATTAACAAGTAGCAAGTAACGAATAAAGGTAAAAGTAACGAGTAGCAAGAAACGAATAACATGTAAAAGTAACGAGTAGCGAGAAACGAATAAAATTTAAAAGTAACGAGTAACATGTAACGAATAACAACTAAAAGTAACGAATAACATGTAGAAGTAACGAGTAGCAAGTAACGAACAACATTTAAAAGTAACGAATAACATTTTAAAGTAACGAGTAGCGACTAACAAGTAACAAGTAACGAATAAAAATTAAAAGTAATGAATAACATGTAAGAGTAACGAGTAGCAAGTAACGATTAACATTTAAAAGTAACGAGAAACAAGCAGCAAGCAACGAATAACATGTAAAAGTTACAAGAAGCAAGTAACGATTAACATTTAAAAGTAACGAGTAGCAAGTAACAAATAACATGTAAGAGTAACGAGTAGCAAGTAACGAATGACATGTAATAGTTACGAGTTGCAAGTAACGATAAATATTTAAAAGAAACGAGCAAAATAACGAAAAACGTTTAAAAGTAACGAGTAGCGATTAACAAGTAGCAAGTCACGAATAACATTTAAAAATTACGAATAATGTTTAAAAGTAACGAGTAGCGTTTAACAAGTAGCAAGTTATTAATAACATTTAAAAGTAACGAGTAGCAAGTAAACGAATAGCAAAAAAGGAATAACATGTAAAAGTAACGGGTAGCAAATAACGATTAACATTTAAAAGTAACGAATAGCGTTTAACAAGTAGCAAGTAACAAATAACATGTAAGAGTAGCGAGTAGCAAGTAACGATTAACGAGTAACAACATTAAAAAATAAGGAGTAGCATGTAACGAATAACATGTAAAAGTAACGAGTAGCAAGAAACGAATAACATGTAAAAGTAACGGGTAGCAAATAACGATTAACATTTAAAAGTAACGAGTAGCGATTAACAAGTAGCAAGTTACGAATAACATTTAAAAGTAACGAGTAGCAAGAAACGAATAATGTTAAAAAGTAACGAGTAGCGATTAACAAGTAGCAAGTTACGAATAACATTTAAAAGTTACGAGCAGGAAGTAACGAATAATGTTAAAAAGTAACGAGTAGCGAATAACAAGTAGCAAGTAACAAATAACATGTAAGAGTAACGAGTAGCAAGTAACGAATGACATGTAATAGTTACGAGTTGCAAGTAACGATTAACATTTAAAAGAAACGAGCAAAATAACGAAAAACGTTTAAAAGTAACGAATAGCGATTAACAAGTAGCAAGTAACAAATAACATGTAAGAGTAGCGAGTAGCAAGTAACGATTAACGAGAATAACATGATAAAGTAACTAGTAGCAAATAACGATTAACATTTAAAAGTAACGAATAGAGATTAACAAGTAGCAAGTAGCAAATTACATTTAAAAGTAACGAGTAGCAGGAAACGAATAACAACTAAAAGTAACGACTAACATGTAAAAGTAACGAATATCATGTAAAAGTAACGAGTAGCAAGTAACGAATCATTTAATGGTAACAAGTAGCAAGTAACGAATAGCATGTAAAAGTAACAAGTAGCAAGTAAACGAATAGCAAGTAAGCAATAACATGTAAAAGTAACGCGTAGCAAATAACGATTTAGATTTAAAAGTAACGAGTAGCGATTAAAAATAGCAAGTAACGAATAAAGGTAAAAGTAAAGAGCGGCAAGTAAACGAATAGCAAGAAACGAATAAAGGTAAAAGTAACGAGTAGGAAATAACGAATAACATGTAAGAGTAACGAGTAGCAAGTAACGATTAACGAGTAACAACAATAAAAAATAAAGAGTAGCATGTAACGAATAACATGTAAAAGAAACGAGTAGCAAGTAACGATTAACATTTAAATGTAACGAGTAACAAGCAGCAAGTAACGAATAACATGTAAGAGTAACGAGTAGAAAGTAACGAATAACAACATTTAAAAGTAACGAGTAGCGATTAACAAGTAGCAAGTAACGAATAAAGGTAAAAGTAACGAGTAGCAAGAAACGAATAACATGTAAAAGTAACGGGTAGCAAATAACGATTAACATTTAAAAGTAACGAATAGCGTTTAACAAGTAGCAAGTAACAAATAACATGTAAGAGTAGCGAGTAGCAAGTAACGATTAACGAGTAACAACATTAAAAAATAAGGAGTAGCATGTAACGAATAACATGTAAAAGAAACGAGTAGCAAGTAACGATTAAAATTTAAAAGTAACGAGTAGCGATTAACAAGTAGCAAGTTACGAATAACATTTAAAAGTTACGAGTAGCAAGTAACGAATAACAATTAAAAGTAACGAGTAACAAGTAACGAATAACATATAAAAGTAACGAATAACATTTAAAAGTAACGAGTTGCAAGTAACGAGTAGCAATTAACGAACAACATTTAAAAGTAACGAATAACATTTTAAAGTAACGAGAAACAAGCAGCAAGCAACGAATAACATGTAGAGTTACAAGAAGCAAGTAACGATTAACATTTAAAAGTAACGAGTAGCAAGTAACGATTAACATTTAAAAGTAACGAGTAGCAAGTAACGAATAACATTTAAAAGTAACAAGTAGCAAGTAACGAATATCATGTAAAAGTAACGAGTAGCAAGTAACGATTAACATTTAAAAGTAACGAGTAGCAAGTAACGAATCATTTAAAGGTAACAAGTAGCAAGTAACGAATATCATGTAAAAGTAACAAGTAGCAAGTTAACGAATAGCAAGTAAGCAATAACATGTAAAAGTAACGCGTAGTAAATAACGATTTAGATTTAAAAGTAACGAGTAGCGATTGAAAAATAGCAAGTAACGAAAAAAGGTAAAAGTAAAGAGCGGCAAGTACACGAATAGCAAGAAACGAATAAAGGTAAAAGTAACGAGTAGCAAGTAACGATTAACAAGTAACAACATTAAAAAATAAAGAGTAGCATGTAACGAATAACATGTAAAAGAAACGAGTAGCAAGTAACGATTAACATTTAGAAGTAACGAGTAGCAAGTAAACGAATAGCAAAAAAGGAATAACATGTAAAAGTAACGGGTAGCAAATAACGATTAACATTTAAAAGTAACGAATAGCGATTAACAAGTAGCAAGTAACAAATAACATATAAAAGTAACGAGTAGCAAGAAACGAATAAAATTTAAAAGTAACGAGTAACATGTAACGAATAACAACTAAAAGTAAGGAATAACATGTAAAAGTAACGAGCAGCAAGTAAAGAACAACATTTAAAAGTAACGAATAACATTTTAAAGTAACGAATAACATTTTAAAGTAACGAGTAGCGACTAACAAGTAACAAGTAACGAATAAAAATTAAAAGTAATGAATAACATGTAAGAGTAACGAGTAGCAAGTAACGATTAACATTTAAAAGTAACGAGAAACAAGCAGCAAGCAACGAATAACATGTAAAAGTTACAAGAAGCAAGTAACGATTAACATTTAAAAGTAACGAGTAGCAAGTAACGAATAATATGTAAAAGTAACAAGTAGCCAGTAACGAATAACATGTAAAAGCAACGAATAAAAATTAACAAGTAACGAATAACATTTTAAAGTTACGAGTAGCAAGTAACGAATAACAATTAAAAGTAACGAGTTGCAAGTAACGAATACCATGTAAAAGTAACGAGTAGCAATTAACAAGTAACGAATAACAATAAAAAGTAACGAGTAGAGATTAACAAGTAGCAAGTAACGAATAAAGGTAAAAGTAACGAGTAGCAAGAAACGAATAACATGTAAAAGTAACGAGTAGCGAGAAACGAATAAAATTTAAAAGTAACGAGTAACATGTAACGAATAACAACTAAAAGTAACGAATAACATGTAGAAGTAACGAGTAGCAAGTAACGAACAACATTTAAAAGTAACGAATAACATTTTAAAGTAACGAGTAGCGACTAACAAGTAACAAGTAACGAATAAAAATTAAAAGTAATGAATAACATGTAAGAGTAACGAGTAGCAAGTAACGATTAACATTTAAAAGTAACGAGAAACAAGCAGCAAGCAACGAATAACATGTAAAAGTTACAAGAAGCAAGTAACGATTAACATTTAAAAGTAACGAGTAGCAAGTAACAAATAACATGTAAGAGTAACGAGTAGCAAGTAACGAATGACATGTAATAGTTACGAGTTGCAAGTAACGATAAATATTTAAAAGAAACGAGCAAAATAACGAAAAACGTTTAAAAGTAACGAGTAGCGATTAACAAGTAGCAAGTCACGAATAACATTTAAAAATTACGAATAATGTTTAAAAGTAACGAGTAGCGTTTAACAAGTAGCAAGTTATTAATAACATTTAAAAGTAACGAGTAGCAAGTAAACGAATAGCAAAAAAGGAATAACATGTAAAAGTAACGGGTAGCAAATAACGATTAACATTTAAAAGTAACGAATAGCGTTTAACAAGTAGCAAGTAACAAATAACATGTAAGAGTAGCGAGTAGCAAGTAACGATTAACGAGTAACAACATTAAAAAATAAGGAGTAGCATGTAACGAATAACATGTAAAAGTAACGAGTAGCAAGAAACGAATAACATGTAAAAGTAACGGGTAGCAAATAACGATTAACATTTAAAAGTAACGAGTAGCGATTAACAAGTAGCAAGTTACGAATAACATTTAAAAGTAACGAGTAGCAAGAAACGAATAATGTTAAAAAGTAACGAGTAGCGATTAACAAGTAGCAAGTTACGAATAACATTTAAAAGTTACGAGCAGGAAGTAACGAATAATGTTAAAAAGTAACGAGTAGCGAATAACAAGTAGCAAGTAACAAATAACATGTAAGAGTAACGAGTAGCAAGTAACGAATGACATGTAATAGTTACGAGTTGCAAGTAACGATTAACATTTAAAAGAAACGAGCAAAATAACGAAAAACGTTTAAAAGTAACGAATAGCGATTAACAAGTAGCAAGTAACAAATAACATGTAAGAGTAGCGAGTAGCAAGTAACGATTAACGAGAATAACATGATAAAGTAACTAGTAGCAAATAACGATTAACATTTAAAAGTAACGAATAGAGATTAACAAGTAGCAAGTAGCAAATTACATTTAAAAGTAACGAGTAGCAGGAAACGAATAACAACTAAAAGTAACGACTAACATGTAAAAGTAACGAATATCATGTAAAAGTAACGAGTAGCAAGTAACGAATCATTTAATGGTAACAAGTAGCAAGTAACGAATAGCATGTAAAAGTAACAAGTAGCAAGTAAACGAATAGCAAGTAAGCAATAACATGTAAAAGTAACGCGTAGCAAATAACGATTTAGATTTAAAAGTAACGAGTAGCGATTAAAAATAGCAAGTAACGAATAAAGGTAAAAGTAAAGAGCGGCAAGTAAACGAATAGCAAGAAACGAATAAAGGTAAAAGTAACGAGTAGGAAATAACGAATAACATGTAAGAGTAACGAGTAGCAAGTAACGATTAACGAGTAACAACAATAAAAAATAAAGAGTAGCATGTAACGAATAACATGTAAAAGAAACGAGTAGCAAGTAACGATTAACATTTAAATGTAACGAGTAACAAGCAGCAAGTAACGAATAACATGTAAGAGTAACGAGTAGAAAGTAACGAATAACAACATTTAAAAGTAACGAGTAGCGATTAACAAGTAGCAAGTAACGAATAAAGGTAAAAGTAACGAGTAGCAAGAAACGAATAACATGTAAAAGTAACGGGTAGCAAATAACGATTAACATTTAAAAGTAACGAATAGCGATTAACAAATAGCAAGTAACAAATAACATGTAAGAGTAACGAGTAGCAAGTTACGAATGACATGTAATAGTTACGAGTTGCAAGTAACGATTAACATTTAAAAGAAACGAGCAAAATAACGAAAAACGTTTAAAAGTAATGAGTAGCGATTACCATGTTGCAAGTAACGAAAAACATGTAAAAGTTAAGAGTAGCAAGTAACGAATAACAATTAAAAGTAACGAGTTGCAAGTAACGAATAATGTTAAAAAGTAACGAGTAGCGGTTAACAAGTAGCAAGTAACGAATAACATGTAAGAGTAACGAGTAGCAAGTAACGAATGACATGTAAGAGTTATGAGTAGCAAGTAACGAATGACATGTAAGAGTTACGAGCAGCAAGTAACGATTAACATTTAAAAAAAACGAGCAAAATAACGAAAAACGTTTAAAAGTAACGAGTAGCGATTAACAAGTAGCAAGTTACGAATAACATTTAAAATTTACGAGTAGCAAGTAACGAATAACAATTAAAAGTAACGAATAACAATTAAAAGTTACGAGTAGCAAGTCCCGACTAACACTAAAACGTAACGAATAACAATTTAAAGTAACGAACAACATTTAAAAGTAACGATTTACAAGTAGGAAGAACTGAATAACATTTTAAAGTAACGAGTAACGATTTACAAGTAGCAAGTCACGAATAACATTTAAAAATTACGATTAATGTTTAAAAGTAACGAGTAGCGATTAACAAGTAGCAAGTTACGAATAACATTTAAAATTTACGAGTAGCAAGTAACGAATATCATGTAAAAGTAACGAGTAGCAAGTAACGATTAACATTTAAAAGTAACGAGTAGCAAGTAACGAATCATTTAAAGGTAACAAGTAGCAAGTAACGAATATCATGTAACAGTAACAAGTAGCAAGTTAACGAATAGCAAGTAAGCAATAACATGTAAAAGTAACGCGTAGTAAATAACGATTTAGATTTAAAAGTAACGAGTAGCGATTAAAAAATAGCAAGTAACGAAAAAAGGTAAAAGTAAAGAGCGGCAAGTACACGAATAGCAAGAAACGAATAAAGGTAAAAGTAACGAGTAGCAAGTAACGAATAACATGTAAGAGTAACGAGTAGCAAGTAACGATTAACAAGTAACAACATTAAAAAATAAAGAGTAGCATGTAACGAATAACATGTAAAAGAAACGAGTAGCAAGTAACGATTAACATTTAGAAGTAACGAGTAGCAAGTAAACGAATAGCAAAAAAGGAATAACATGTAAAAGTAACGGGTAGCAAATAACGATTAACATTTAAAAGTAACGAATAGCGTTTAACAAGTAGCAAGTAACAAATAACATGTAAGAGTAGCGAGTAGCAAGTAACGATTAACGAGTAACAACATTAAAAAATAAGGAGTAGCATGTAACGAATAACATGTAAAAGAAACGAGTAGCAAGTAACGATTAAAATTTAAAAGTAACGAGTAGCGATTAACAAGTAGCAAGTTACGAATAACATTTAAAAGTTACGAGTAGCAAGTAACGAATAACAATTAAAAGTAACGAGTAACAAGTAACGAATAACATATAAAAGTAACGAATAACATTTAAAAGTAACGAGTTGCAAGTAACGAGTAGCAATTAACGAACAACATTTAAAAGTAACGAATAACATTTTAAAGTAACGAGAAACAAGCAGCAAGCAACGAATAACATGTAGAGTTACAAGAAGCAAGTAACGATTAACATTTAAAAGTAACGAGTAGCAAGTAACGATTAACATTTAAAAGTAACGAGTAGCAAGTAACGAATAACATTTAAAAGTAACAAGTAGCAAGTAACGAATATCATGTAAAAGTAACGAGTAGCAAGTAACGATTAACATTTAAAAGTAACGAGTAGCAAGTAACGAATCATTTAAAGGTAACAAGTAGCAAGTAACGAATATCATGTAAAAGTAACAAGTAGCAAGTTAACGAATAGCAAGTAAGCAATAACATGTAAAAGTAACGCGTAGTAAATAACGATTTAGATTTAAAAGTAACGAGTAGCGATTGAAAAATAGCAAGTAACGAAAAAAGGTAAAAGTAAAGAGCGGCAAGTACACGAATAGCAAGAAACGAATAAAGGTAAAAGTAACGAGTAGCAAGTAACGAATAACATGTAAGAGTAACGAGTAGCAAGTAACGATTAACAAGTAACAACATTAAAAAATAAAGAGTAGCATGTAACGAATAACATGTAAAAGAAACGAGTAGCAAGTAACGATTAACATTTAGAAGTAACGAGTAGCAAGTAAACGAATAGCAAAAAAGGAATAACATGTAAAAGTAACGGGTAGCAAATAACGATTAACATTTAAAAGTAACGAATAGCGTTTAACAAGTAGCAAGTAACAAATAACATGTAAGAGTAGCGAGTAGCAAGTAACGATTAACGAGTAACAACATTAAAAAATAAGGAGTAGCATGTAACGAATAACATGTAAAAGAAACGAGTAGCAAGTAACGATTAAAATTTAAAAGTAACGAGTAGCGATTAACAAGTAGCAAGTTACGAATAACATTTAAAAGTTACGAGTAGCAAGTAACGAATAACAATTAAAAGTAACGAGTAACAAGTAACGAATAACATATAAAAGTAACGAATAACATTTAAAAGTAACGAGTTGCAAGTAACGAGTAGCAATTAACGAACAACATTTAAAAGTAACGAATAACATTTTAAAGTAACGAGAAACAAGCAGCAAGCAACGAATAACATGTAGAGTTACAAGAAGCAAGTAACGATTAACATTTAAAAGTAACGAGTAGCAAGTAACGATTAACATTTAAAAGTAACGAGTAGCAAGTAACGAATAACATTTAAAAGTAACAAGTAGCAAGTAACGAATATCATGTAAAAGTAACGAGTAGCAAGTAACGATTAACATTTAAAAGTAACGAGTAGCAAGTAACGAATCATTTAAAGGTAACAAGTAGCAAGTAACGAATATCATGTAAAAGTAACAAGTAGCAAGTTAACGAATAGCAAGTAAGCAATAACATGTAAAAGTAACGCGTAGTAAATAACGATTTAGATTTAAAAGTAACGAGTAGCGATTAAAAAATAGCAAGTAACGAAAAAAGGTAAAAGTAAAGAGCGGCAAGTACACGAATAGCAATAAACGAATAAAGGTAAAAGTAACGAGTAGCAAGTAACGAATAACATGTAAGAGTAACGAGTAGCAAGTAACGAATAACAACATTTAAAAGTGACGAATAGCGATTAACAAGTAGCAAGTAACAAATAACATATAAAAGTAACGAGTAGCAAGAAACGAATAAAATTTAAAAGTAACGAGTAACATGTAACGAATAACAACTAAAAGTAAGGAATAACATGTAAAAGTAACGAGTAGCAAGTAAAGAACAACATTTAAAAGTAACGAATAACATTTTAAAGTAACGAATAACATTTTAAAGTAACGAGTAGCGACTAACAAGTAACAAGTAACGAATAAAAATTAAAAGTAATGAATAACATGTAAGAGTAACGAGTAGCAAGTAACGATTAACATTTAAAAGTAACGAGAAACAAGCAGCAAGCAACGAATAACATGTAAAAGTTACAAGAAGCAAGTAACGATTAACATTTAAAAGTAACGAGTAGCAAGTAACCAATAATATGTAAAAGTAACAAGTAGCCAGTAACGAATAACATGTAAAAGCAACGAATAAAAATTAACAAGTAACGAATAACATTTTAAAGTTACGAGTAGCAAGTAACGAATAACAATTAAAAGTAACGAGTTGCAAGTAACGAATACCATGTAAAAGTAACGAGTAGCAATTAACAAGTAACGAATAACAATAAAAAGTAACGAGTAGAGATTAACAAGTAGCAAGTAACGAATAAAGGTAAAAGTAACGAGTAGCAAGAAACGAATAACATGTAAAAGTAACGAGTAGCGAGAAACGAATAAAATTTAAAAGTAACGAGTAACATGTAACGAATAACAACTAAAAGTAACGAATAACATGTAGAAGTAACGAGTAGCAAGTAACGAACAACATTTAAAAGTAACGAATAACATTTTAAAGTAACGAGTAGCGACTAACAAGTAACAAGTAACGAATAAAAATTAAAAGTAATGAATAACATGTAAGAGTAACGAGTAGCAAGTAACGATTAACATTTAAAAGTAACGAGAAACAAGCAGCAAGCAACGAATAACATGTAAAAGTTACAAGAAGCAAGTAACGATTAACATTTAAAAGTAACGAGTAGCAAGTAACAAATAACATGTAAGAGTAACGAGTAGCAAGTAACGAATGACATGTAATAGTTACGAGTTGCAAGTAACGATAAACATTTAAAAGAAACGAGCAAAATAACGAAAAACGTTTAAAAGTAACGAGTAGCGATTAACAAGTAGCAAGTCACGAATAACATTTAAAAATTACGAATAATGTTTAAAAGTAACGAGTAGCGTTTAACAAGTAGCAAGTTATTAATAACATTTAAAAGTAACGAGTAGCAAGTAAACGAATAGCAAAAAAGGAATAACATGTAAAAGTAACGGGTAGCAAATAACGATTAACATTTAAAAGTAACGAATAGCGTTTAACAAGTAGCAAGTAACAAATAACATGTAAGAGTAGCGAGTAGCAAGTAACGATTAACGAGTAACAACATTAAAAAATAAGGAGTAGCATGTAACGAATAACATGTAAAAGTAACGAGTAGCAAGAAACGAATAACATGTAAAAGTAACGGGTAGCAAATAACGATTAACATTTAAAAGTAACGAGTAGCGATTAACAAGTAGCAAGTTACGAATAACATTTAAAAGTAACGAGTAGCAAGAAACGAATAATGTTAAAAAGTAACGAGTAGCGATTAACAAGTAGCAAGTTACGAATAACATTTAAAAGTTACGAGCAGGAAGTAACGAATAATGTTAAAAAGTAACGAGTAGCGAATAACAAGTAGCAAGTAACAAATAACATGTAAGAGTAACGAGTAGCAAGTAACGAATGACATGTAATAGTTACGAGTTGCAAGTAACGATTAACATTTAAAAGAAACGAGCAAAATAACGAAAAACGTTTAAAAGTAACGAATAGCGATTAACAAGTAGCAAGTAACAAATAACATGTAAGAGTAGCGAGTAGCAAGTAACGATTAACGAGAATAACATGATAAAGTAACTAGTAGCAAATAACGATTAACATTTAAAAGTAACGAATAGAGATTAACAAGTAGCAAGTAGCAAATTACATTTAAAAGTAACGAGTAGCAGGAAACGAATAACAACTAAAAGTAACGACTAACATGTAAAAGTAACGAATATCATGTAAAAGTAACGAGTAGCAAGTAACGAATCATTTAATGGTAACAAGTAGCAAGTAACGAATAGCATGTAAAAGTAACAAGTAGCAAGTAAACGAATAGCAAGTAAGCAATAACATGTAAAAGTAACGCGTAGCAAATAACGATTTAGATTTAAAAGTAACGAGTAGCGATTAAAAATAGCAAGTAACGAATAAAGGTAAAAGTAAAGAGCGGCAAGTAAACGAATAGCAAGAAACGAATAAAGGTAAAAGTAACGAGTAGGAAATAACGAATAACATGTAAGAGTAACGAGTAGCAAGTAACGATTAACGAGTAACAACAATAAAAAATAAAGAGTAGCATGTAACGAATAACATGTAAAAGAAACGAGTAGCAAGTAACGATTAACATTTAAATGTAACGAGTAACAAGCAGCAAGTAACGAATAACATGTAAGAGTAACGAGTAGAAAGTAACGAATAACAACATTTAAAAGTAACGAGTAGCGATTAACAAGTAGCAAGTAACGAATAAAGGTAAAAGTAACGAGTAGCAAGAAACGAATAACATGTAAAAGTAACGGGTAGCAAATAACGATTAACATTTAAAAGTAACGAATAGCGTTTAACAAGTAGCAAGTAACAAATAACATGTAAGAGTAGCGAGTAGCAAGTAACGATTAACGAGTAACAACATTAAAAAATAAGGAGTAGCATGTAACGAATAACATGTAAAAGAAACGAGTAGCAAGTAACGATTAAAATTTAAAAGTAACGAGTAGCGATTAACAAGTAGCAAGTTACGAATAACATTTAAAAGTTACGAGTAGCAAGTAACGAATAACAATTAAAAGTAACGAGTAACAAGTAACGAATAACATATAAAAGTAACGAATAACATTTAAAAGTAACGAGTTGCAAGTAACGAGTAGCAATTAACGAACAACATTTAAAAGTAACGAATAACATTTTAAAGTAACGAGAAACAAGCAGCAAGCAACGAATAACATGTAGAGTTACAAGAAGCAAGTAACGATTAACATTTAAAAGTAACGAGTAGCAAGTAACGATTAACATTTAAAAGTAACGAGTAGCAAGTAACGAATAACATTTAAAAGTAACAAGTAGCAAGTAACGAATATCATGTAAAAGTAACGAGTAGCAAGTAACGATTAACATTTAAAAGTAACGAGTAGCAAGTAACGAATCATTTAAAGGTAACAAGTAGCAAGTAACGAATATCATGTAAAAGTAACAAGTAGCAAGTTAACGAATAGCAAGTAAGCAATAACATGTAAAAGTAACGCGTAGTAAATAACGATTTAGATTTAAAAGTAACGAGTAGCGATTGAAAAATAGCAAGTAACGAAAAAAGGTAAAAGTAAAGAGCGGCAAGTACACGAATAGCAAGAAACGAATAAAGGTAAAAGTAACGAGTAGCAAGTAACGAATAACATGTAAGAGTAACGAGTAGCAAGTAACGATTAACAAGTAACAACATTAAAAAATAAAGAGTAGCATGTAACGAATAACATGTAAAAGAAACGAGTAGCAAGTAACGATTAACATTTAGAAGTAACGAGTAGCAAGTAAACGAATAGCAAAAAAGGAATAACATGTAAAAGTAACGGGTAGCAAATAACGATTAACATTTAAAAGTAACGAATAGCGATTAACAAGTAGCAAGTAACAAATAACATATAAAAGTAACGAGTAGCAAGAAACGAATAAAATTTAAAAGTAACGAGTAACATGTAACGAATAACAACTAAAAGTAAGGAATAACATGTAAAAGTAACGAGCAGCAAGTAAAGAACAACATTTAAAAGTAACGAATAACATTTTAAAGTAACGAATAACATTTTAAAGTAACGAGTAGCGACTAACAAGTAACAAGTAACGAATAAAAATTAAAAGTAATGAATAACATGTAAGAGTAACGAGTAGCAAGTAACGATTAACATTTAAAAGTAACGAGAAACAAGCAGCAAGCAACGAATAACATGTAAAAGTTACAAGAAGCAAGTAACGATTAACATTTAAAAGTAACGAGTAGCAAGTAACGAATAATATGTAAAAGTAACAAGTAGCCAGTAACGAATAACATGTAAAAGCAACGAATAAAAATTAACAAGTAACGAATAACATTTTAAAGTTACGAGTAGCAAGTAACGAATAACAATTAAAAGTAACGAGTTGCAAGTAACGAATACCATGTAAAAGTAACGAGTAGCAATTAACAAGTAACGAATAACAATAAAAAGTAACGAGTAGAGATTAACAAGTAGCAAGTAACGAATAAAGGTAAAAGTAACGAGTAGCAAGAAACGAATAACATGTAAAAGTAACGAGTAGCGAGAAACGAATAAAATTTAAAAGTAACGAGTAACATGTAACGAATAACAACTAAAAGTAACGAATAACATGTAGAAGTAACGAGTAGCAAGTAACGAACAACATTTAAAAGTAACGAATAACATTTTAAAGTAACGAGTAGCGACTAACAAGTAACAAGTAACGAATAAAAATTAAAAGTAATGAATAACATGTAAGAGTAACGAGTAGCAAGTAACGATTAACATTTAAAAGTAACGAGAAACAAGCAGCAAGCAACGAATAACATGTAAAAGTTACAAGAAGCAAGTAACGATTAACATTTAAAAGTAACGAGTAGCAAGTAACAAATAACATGTAAGAGTAACGAGTAGCAAGTAACGAATGACATGTAATAGTTACGAGTTGCAAGTAACGATAAATATTTAAAAGAAACGAGCAAAATAACGAAAAACGTTTAAAAGTAACGAGTAGCGATTAACAAGTAGCAAGTCACGAATAACATTTAAAAATTACGAATAATGTTTAAAAGTAACGAGTAGCGTTTAACAAGTAGCAAGTTATTAATAACATTTAAAAGTAACGAGTAGCAAGTAAACGAATAGCAAAAAAGGAATAACATGTAAAAGTAACGGGTAGCAAATAACGATTAACATTTAAAAGTAACGAATAGCGTTTAACAAGTAGCAAGTAACAAATAACATGTAAGAGTAGCGAGTAGCAAGTAACGATTAACGAGTAACAACATTAAAAAATAAGGAGTAGCATGTAACGAATAACATGTAAAAGTAACGAGTAGCAAGAAACGAATAACATGTAAAAGTAACGGGTAGCAAATAACGATTAACATTTAAAAGTAACGAGTAGCGATTAACAAGTAGCAAGTTACGAATAACATTTAAAAGTAACGAGTAGCAAGAAACGAATAATGTTAAAAAGTAACGAGTAGCGATTAACAAGTAGCAAGTTACGAATAACATTTAAAAGTTACGAGCAGGAAGTAACGAATAATGTTAAAAAGTAACGAGTAGCGAATAACAAGTAGCAAGTAACAAATAACATGTAAGAGTAACGAGTAGCAAGTAACGAATGACATGTAATAGTTACGAGTTGCAAGTAACGATTAACATTTAAAAGAAACGAGCAAAATAACGAAAAACGTTTAAAAGTAACGAATAGCGATTAACAAGTAGCAAGTAACAAATAACATGTAAGAGTAGCGAGTAGCAAGTAACGATTAACGAGAATAACATGATAAAGTAACTAGTAGCAAATAACGATTAACATTTAAAAGTAACGAATAGAGATTAACAAGTAGCAAGTAGCAAATTACATTTAAAAGTAACGAGTAGCAGGAAACGAATAACAACTAAAAGTAACGACTAACATGTAAAAGTAACGAATATCATGTAAAAGTAACGAGTAGCAAGTAACGAATCATTTAATGGTAACAAGTAGCAAGTAACGAATAGCATGTAAAAGTAACAAGTAGCAAGTAAACGAATAGCAAGTAAGCAATAACATGTAAAAGTAACGCGTAGCAAATAACGATTTAGATTTAAAAGTAACGAGTAGCGATTAAAAATAGCAAGTAACGAATAAAGGTAAAAGTAAAGAGCGGCAAGTAAACGAATAGCAAGAAACGAATAAAGGTAAAAGTAACGAGTAGGAAATAACGAATAACATGTAAGAGTAACGAGTAGCAAGTAACGATTAACGAGTAACAACAATAAAAAATAAAGAGTAGCATGTAACGAATAACATGTAAAAGAAACGAGTAGCAAGTAACGATTAACATTTAAATGTAACGAGTAACAAGCAGCAAGTAACGAATAACATGTAAGAGTAACGAGTAGAAAGTAACGAATAACAACATTTAAAAGTAACGAGTAGCGATTAACAAGTAGCAAGTAACGAATAAAGGTAAAAGTAACGAGTAGCAAGAAACGAATAACATGTAAAAGTAACGGGTAGCAAATAACGATTAACATTTAAAAGTAACGAATAGCGTTTAACAAGTAGCAAGTAACAAATAACATGTAAGAGTAGCGAGTAGCAAGTAACGATTAACGAGTAACAACATTAAAAAATAAGGAGTAGCATGTAACGAATAACATGTAAAAGAAACGAGTAGCAAGTAACGATTAAAATTTAAAAGTAACGAGTAGCGATTAACAAGTAGCAAGTTACGAATAACATTTAAAAGTTACGAGTAGCAAGTAACGAATAACAATTAAAAGTAACGAGTAACAAGTAACGAATAACATATAAAAGTAACGAATAACATTTAAAAGTAACGAGTTGCAAGTAACGAGTAGCAATTAACGAACAACATTTAAAAGTAACGAATAACATTTTAAAGTAACGAGAAACAAGCAGCAAGCAACGAATAACATGTAGAGTTACAAGAAGCAAGTAACGATTAACATTTAAAAGTAACGAGTAGCAAGTAACGATTAACATTTAAAAGTAACGAGTAGCAAGTAACGAATAACATTTAAAAGTAACAAGTAGCAAGTAACGAATATCATGTAAAAGTAACGAGTAGCAAGTAACGATTAACATTTAAAAGTAACGAGTAGCAAGTAACGAATCATTTAAAGGTAACAAGTAGCAAGTAACGAATATCATGTAAAAGTAACAAGTAGCAAGTTAACGAATAGCAAGTAAGCAATAACATGTAAAAGTAACGCGTAGTAAATAACGATTTAGATTTAAAAGTAACGAGTAGCGATTGAAAAATAGCAAGTAACGAAAAAAGGTAAAAGTAAAGAGCGGCAAGTACACGAATAGCAAGAAACGAATAAAGGTAAAAGTAACGAGTAGCAAGTAACGATTAACAAGTAACAACATTAAAAAATAAAGAGTAGCATGTAACGAATAACATGTAAAAGAAACGAGTAGCAAGTAACGATTAACATTTAGAAGTAACGAGTAGCAAGTAAACGAATAGCAAAAAAGGAATAACATGTAAAAGTAACGGGTAGCAAATAACGATTAACATTTAAAAGTAACGAATAGCGATTAACAAGTAGCAAGTAACAAATAACATATAAAAGTAACGAGTAGCAAGAAACGAATAAAATTTAAAAGTAACGAGTAACATGTAACGAATAACAACTAAAAGTAAGGAATAACATGTAAAAGTAACGAGCAGCAAGTAAAGAACAACATTTAAAAGTAACGAATAACATTTTAAAGTAACGAATAACATTTTAAAGTAACGAGTAGCGACTAACAAGTAACAAGTAACGAATAAAAATTAAAAGTAATGAATAACATGTAAGAGTAACGAGTAGCAAGTAACGATTAACATTTAAAAGTAACGAGAAACAAGCAGCAAGCAACGAATAACATGTAAAAGTTACAAGAAGCAAGTAACGATTAACATTTAAAAGTAACGAGTAGCAAGTAACGAATAATATGTAAAAGTAACAAGTAGCCAGTAACGAATAACATGTAAAAGCAACGAATAAAAATTAACAAGTAACGAATAACATTTTAAAGTTACGAGTAGCAAGTAACGAATAACAATTAAAAGTAACGAGTTGCAAGTAACGAATACCATGTAAAAGTAACGAGTAGCAATTAACAAGTAACGAATAACAATAAAAAGTAACGAGTAGAGATTAACAAGTAGCAAGTAACGAATAAAGGTAAAAGTAACGAGTAGCAAGAAACGAATAACATGTAAAAGTAACGAGTAGCGAGAAACGAATAAAATTTAAAAGTAACGAGTAACATGTAACGAATAACAACTAAAAGTAACGAATAACATGTAGAAGTAACGAGTAGCAAGTAACGAACAACATTTAAAAGTAACGAATAACATTTTAAAGTAACGAGTAGCGACTAACAAGTAACAAGTAACGAATAAAAATTAAAAGTAATGAATAACATGTAAGAGTAACGAGTAGCAAGTAACGATTAACATTTAAAAGTAACGAGAAACAAGCAGCAAGCAACGAATAACATGTAAAAGTTACAAGAAGCAAGTAACGATTAACATTTAAAAGTAACGAGTAGCAAGTAACAAATAACATGTAAGAGTAACGAGTAGCAAGTAACGAATGACATGTAATAGTTACGAGTTGCAAGTAACGATAAATATTTAAAAGAAACGAGCAAAATAACGAAAAACGTTTAAAAGTAACGAGTAGCGATTAACAAGTAGCAAGTCACGAATAACATTTAAAAATTACGAATAATGTTTAAAAGTAACGAGTAGCGTTTAACAAGTAGCAAGTTATTAATAACATTTAAAAGTAACGAGTAGCAAGTAAACGAATAGCAAAAAAGGAATAACATGTAAAAGTAACGGGTAGCAAATAACGATTAACATTTAAAAGTAACGAATAGCGTTTAACAAGTAGCAAGTAACAAATAACATGTAAGAGTAGCGAGTAGCAAGTAACGATTAACGAGTAACAACATTAAAAAATAAGGAGTAGCATGTAACGAATAACATGTAAAAGTAACGAGTAGCAAGAAACGAATAACATGTAAAAGTAACGGGTAGCAAATAACGATTAACATTTAAAAGTAACGAGTAGCGATTAACAAGTAGCAAGTTACGAATAACATTTAAAAGTAACGAGTAGCAAGAAACGAATAATGTTAAAAAGTAACGAGTAGCGATTAACAAGTAGCAAGTTACGAATAACATTTAAAAGTTACGAGCAGGAAGTAACGAATAATGTTAAAAAGTAACGAGTAGCGAATAACAAGTAGCAAGTAACAAATAACATGTAAGAGTAACGAGTAGCAAGTAACGAATGACATGTAATAGTTACGAGTTGCAAGTAACGATTAACATTTAAAAGAAACGAGCAAAATAACGAAAAACGTTTAAAAGTAACGAATAGCGATTAACAAGTAGCAAGTAACAAATAACATGTAAGAGTAGCGAGTAGCAAGTAACGATTAACGAGAATAACATGATAAAGTAACTAGTAGCAAATAACGATTAACATTTAAAAGTAACGAATAGAGATTAACAAGTAGCAAGTAGCAAATTACATTTAAAAGTAACGAGTAGCAGGAAACGAATAACAACTAAAAGTAACGACTAACATGTAAAAGTAACGAATATCATGTAAAAGTAACGAGTAGCAAGTAACGAATCATTTAATGGTAACAAGTAGCAAGTAACGAATAGCATGTAAAAGTAACAAGTAGCAAGTAAACGAATAGCAAGTAAGCAATAACATGTAAAAGTAACGCGTAGCAAATAACGATTTAGATTTAAAAGTAACGAGTAGCGATTAAAAATAGCAAGTAACGAATAAAGGTAAAAGTAAAGAGCGGCAAGTAAACGAATAGCAAGAAACGAATAAAGGTAAAAGTAACGAGTAGGAAATAACGAATAACATGTAAGAGTAACGAGTAGCAAGTAACGATTAACGAGTAACAACAATAAAAAATAAAGAGTAGCATGTAACGAATAACATGTAAAAGAAACGAGTAGCAAGTAACGATTAACATTTAAATGTAACGAGTAACAAGCAGCAAGTAACGAATAACATGTAAGAGTAACGAGTAGAAAGTAACGAATAACAACATTTAAAAGTAACGAGTAGCGATTAACAAGTAGCAAGTAACGAATAAAGGTAAAAGTAACGAGTAGCAAGAAACGAATAACATGTAAAAGTAACGGGTAGCAAATAACGATTAACATTTAAAAGTAACGAATAGCGATTAACAAATAGCAAGTAACAAATAACATGTAAGAGTAACGAGTAGCAAGTTACGAATGACATGTAATAGTTACGAGTTGCAAGTAACGATTAACATTTAAAAGAAACGAGCAAAATAACGAAAAACGTTTAAAAGTAATGAGTAGCGATTACCATGTTGCAAGTAACGAAAAACATGTAAAAGTTAAGAGTAGCAAGTAACGAATAACAATTAAAAGTAACGAGTTGCAAGTAACGAATAATGTTAAAAAGTAACGAGTAGCGGTTAACAAGTAGCAAGTAACGAATAACATGTAAGAGTAACGAGTAGCAAGTAACGAATGACATGTAAGAGTTATGAGTAGCAAGTAACGAATGACATGTAAGAGTTACGAGCAGCAAGTAACGATTAACATTTAAAAAAAACGAGCAAAATAACGAAAAACGTTTAAAAGTAACGAGTAGCGATTAACAAGTAGCAAGTTACGAATAACATTTAAAATTTACGAGTAGCAAGTAACGAATAACAATTAAAAGTAACGAATAACAATTAAAAGTTACGAGTAGCAAGTCCCGACTAACACTAAAACGTAACGAATAACAATTTAAAGTAACGAACAACATTTAAAAGTAACGATTTACAAGTAGGAAGAACTGAATAACATTTTAAAGTAACGAGTAACGATTTACAAGTAGCAAGTCACGAATAACATTTAAAAATTACGATTAATGTTTAAAAGTAACGAGTAGCGATTAACAAGTAGCAAGTTACGAATAACATTTAAAATTTACGAGTAGCAAGTAACGAATATCATGTAAAAGTAACGAGTAGCAAGTAACGATTAACATTTAAAAGTAACGAGTAGCAAGTAACGAATCATTTAAAGGTAACAAGTAGCAAGTAACGAATATCATGTAACAGTAACAAGTAGCAAGTTAACGAATAGCAAGTAAGCAATAACATGTAAAAGTAACGCGTAGTAAATAACGATTTAGATTTAAAAGTAACGAGTAGCGATTAAAAAATAGCAAGTAACGAAAAAAGGTAAAAGTAAAGAGCGGCAAGTACACGAATAGCAAGAAACGAATAAAGGTAAAAGTAACGAGTAGCAAGTAACGAATAACATGTAAGAGTAACGAGTAGCAAGTAACGATTAACAAGTAACAACATTAAAAAATAAAGAGTAGCATGTAACGAATAACATGTAAAAGAAACGAGTAGCAAGTAACGATTAACATTTAGAAGTAACGAGTAGCAAGTAAACGAATAGCAAAAAAGGAATAACATGTAAAAGTAACGGGTAGCAAATAACGATTAACATTTAAAAGTAACGAATAGCGTTTAACAAGTAGCAAGTAACAAATAACATGTAAGAGTAGCGAGTAGCAAGTAACGATTAACGAGTAACAACATTAAAAAATAAGGAGTAGCATGTAACGAATAACATGTAAAAGAAACGAGTAGCAAGTAACGATTAAAATTTAAAAGTAACGAGTAGCGATTAACAAGTAGCAAGTTACGAATAACATTTAAAAGTTACGAGTAGCAAGTAACGAATAACAATTAAAAGTAACGAGTAACAAGTAACGAATAACATATAAAAGTAACGAATAACATTTAAAAGTAACGAGTTGCAAGTAACGAGTAGCAATTAACGAACAACATTTAAAAGTAACGAATAACATTTTAAAGTAACGAGAAACAAGCAGCAAGCAACGAATAACATGTAGAGTTACAAGAAGCAAGTAACGATTAACATTTAAAAGTAACGAGTAGCAAGTAACGATTAACATTTAAAAGTAACGAGTAGCAAGTAACGAATAACATTTAAAAGTAACAAGTAGCAAGTAACGAATATCATGTAAAAGTAACGAGTAGCAAGTAACGATTAACATTTAAAAGTAACGAGTAGCAAGTAACGAATCATTTAAAGGTAACAAGTAGCAAGTAACGAATATCATGTAAAAGTAACAAGTAGCAAGTTAACGAATAGCAAGTAAGCAATAACATGTAAAAGTAACGCGTAGTAAATAACGATTTAGATTTAAAAGTAACGAGTAGCGATTGAAAAATAGCAAGTAACGAAAAAAGGTAAAAGTAAAGAGCGGCAAGTACACGAATAGCAAGAAACGAATAAAGGTAAAAGTAACGAGTAGCAAGTAACGAATAACATGTAAGAGTAACGAGTAGCAAGTAACGATTAACAAGTAACAACATTAAAAAATAAAGAGTAGCATGTAACGAATAACATGTAAAAGAAACGAGTAGCAAGTAACGATTAACATTTAGAAGTAACGAGTAGCAAGTAAACGAATAGCAAAAAAGGAATAACATGTAAAAGTAACGGGTAGCAAATAACGATTAACATTTAAAAGTAACGAATAGCGTTTAACAAGTAGCAAGTAACAAATAACATGTAAGAGTAGCGAGTAGCAAGTAACGATTAACGAGTAACAACATTAAAAAATAAGGAGTAGCATGTAACGAATAACATGTAAAAGAAACGAGTAGCAAGTAACGATAAAAATTTAAAAGTAACGAGTAGCGATTAACAAGTAGCAAGTTACGAATAACATTTAAAAGTTACGAGTAGCAAGTAACGAATAACAATTAAAAGTAACGAGTAACAAGTAACGAATAACATATAAAAGTAACGAATAACATTTAAAAGTAACGAGTTGCAAGTAACGAGTAGCAATTAACGAACAACATTTAAAAGTAACGAATAACATTTTAAAGTAACGAGAAACAAGCAGCAAGCAACGAATAACATGTAGAGTTACAAGAAGCAAGTAACGGTTAACATTTAAAAGTAACGAGTAGCAAGTAACGATTAACATTTAAAAGTAACGAGTAGCAAGTAACGAATAACATTAAAAAGTAACAAGTAGCAAGTAACGAATATCATGTAAAAGTAACGAGTAGCAAGTAACGATTAACATTTAAAAGTAACGAGTAGCAAGTAACGAATCATTTAAAGGTAACAAGTAGCAAGTAACGAATATCATGTAAAAGTAACAAGTAGCAAGTTAACGAATAGCAAGTAAGCAATAACATGTAAAAGTAACGCGTAGTAAATAACGATTTAGATTTAAAAGTAACGAGTAGCGATTAAAAAATAGCAAGTAACGAAAAAAGGTAAAAGTAAAGAGCGGCAAGTACACGAATAGCAATAAACGAATAAAGGTAAAAGTAACGAGTAGCAAGTAACGAATAACATGTAAGAGTAACGAGTAGCAAGTAACGAATAACAACATTTAAAAGTGACGAATAGCGATTAACAAGTAGCAAGTAACAAATAACATATAAAAGTAACGAGTAGCAAGATACGAATAAAATTTAAAAGTAACGAGTAACATGTAACGAATAACAACTAAAAGTAAGGAATAACATGTAAAAGTAACGAGAAGCAAGTAAAGAACAACATTTAAAAGTAACGAATAACATTTTAAAGTAACGAATAACATTTTAAAGTAACGAGTAGCGACTAACAAGTAACAAGTAACGAATAAAAATTAAAAGTGATGAATAACATGTAAGAGTAACGAGTAGCAAGTAACGATTAACATTTAAAAGTAACGAGAAACAAGCAGCAAGCAACGAATAACATGTAAAAGTTACAAGAAGCAAGTAACGATTAACATTTAAAAGTAACGAGTAGCAAGTAACGAATAATATGTAAAAGTAACAAGTAGCCAGTAACGAATAACATGTAAAAGCAACGAATAAAAATTAACAAGTAACGAATAACATTTTAAAGTTACGAGTAGCAAGTAACGAATAACAATTAAAAGTAACGAGTAACAATTAACAAGTAACGAGTAATATATAAAAGTATCGAGTAACAAGTAACGAATAACAATTAAAAGTAACGAGTTGCAAGTAACGAATACCATGTAAAAGTAACGAGTAGCAATTAACAAGTAACGAATAACAATAAAAAGTAACGAGTAGAGATTAACAAGTAGCAAGTAACGAATAAAGGTAAAAGTAACGAGTAGCAAGAAACGAATAACATGTAAAAGTAACGAGTAACATGTAACGAATAACAACTAAAAGTAACGAATAACATGTAGAAGTAACGAGTAGCAAGTAACGAACAACATTTAAAAGTAACGAATAACATTTTAAAGTAACGAGTAGCGACTAACAAGTAACAAGTAACGAATAAAAATTAAAAGTAATGAATAACATGTAAGAGTAACGAGTAGCAAGTAACGATTAACATTTAAAAGTAACGAGAAACAAGCAGCAAGCAACGAATAACATGTAAAAGTTACAAGAAGCAAGTAACGATTAACATTTAAAAGTAACGAGTAGCAAGTAACAAATAACATGTAAGAGTAACGAGTAGCAAGTAACGAATGACATGTAATAGTTACGAGTTGCAAGTAACGATAAACATTTCAAAGAAACGAGCAAAATAACGAAAAACGTTTAAAAGTAACGAGTAGCGATTAACAAGTAGCAAGTCACGAATAACATTTAAAAATTACGAATAATGTTTAAAAGTAACGAGTAGCGATTAACAAGTAGCAAGTTATTAATAACATTTAAAAGTAACGAGTAGCAAGTAAACGAATAGCAAAAAAGGAATAACATGTAAAAGTAACGGGTAGCAAATAACGATTAACATTTAAAAGTAACGAATAGCGTTTAACAAGTAGCAAGTAACAAATAACATGTAAGAGTAACGAGTAGCAAGTAACGAATGACATGTAAGAGTTATGAGTAGCAAGTAACGAATGACATGTAAGAGTTACGAGTAGCAAGTAACGATTAACATTTAAAAAAAACGAGCAAAATAACGAAAAACGTTTAAAAGTAACGAGTAGCGATTAACAAGTAGCAAACTACGAATAACATTTAAAAGTTACGAGTAACATGTAACGAATAACAACTAAAAGTAAGGAATAACATGTAAAAGTAACGAGTAGCAAGTAACGAACAACATTTAAAAGTAACGAATAACATTTAAAAGTAACGAGTTGCAAGTAACGAATACCATGTAAAAGTAACGACTAGCAATTAACAAGTAACAAGTAACAAATAACAATTAAAAGTAACGAGTTGCAAGTAACAAATACCATGTAAAAGTAACGAGTAACAATTAACAAGTAACGAATAACAATTAAAAGTAACGAGTAGCGATTAACAAGTAGCAAGTAACGAATAAAGGTAAAAGTAACGAGTAGCAAGAAACGAATAACATGTAAAAGTAACGAGTAGCAAATAACGATTAACATTTAAAAGTAACGAATAGCGATTAACAAGTAGCAAGAAACGAATAGCATGTAAAAGTAACGAATAGCAAGTAACGAACAACATTTAAAAGTAACGAATAACATTTAACGAGTAGCGAATAACAAGTAGTAAGTAATGAATAACATTTATAAGTTACGAGTAACAATTAAAAAAACAGCCAGTAACGAATAACATTAAAAAGTAACGAGTAGCGACTAACAAGTAACAATTAGCGAATAAAAATTGAAAGTAATGGCTAACATGTAAGAGTAACGAGTAGCAAGTGACGATTAACAAATAACAACATTTAAAAGTAACGAGTAGCATGTAACGAATAACGTGTAAAAGAAACGAGTAGCAAGTAACGATTAACATTTAAAAGTAACGAGAAACAAGAATAACATGTAAAAGTTACAAGAAGCAAGTAACGATTAACATTTAAAAGTAACGAGTAGCAAGTATCAAGTAACAAATAACATATAAAAGTAACGAGTAGCAAGTAATGAAAAACAATTAAAAGTAACGAGTAACATGTAACGATAAACATTTAAATGTAACGAGTAGCAAGTATCAAGTAACAAATAACATTTAAAAGTAACGAGTAGCAAGTATCAAGTAACAAATAACATATAAAAGTAACGAGTAGCAAGTAATGAAAAACAATTTAAAGTAACGAATAGCATGTAAAAGTAACGAGTAACAAGTCTCGAATAACACTAAAAAGTAACGAGTAACAAGTAACGAATAACATTCAAAAGTAACGTTTCTTTTACTCGTTACTTTTAAATGTTAATCGTTATTTGCTACTCGTTACTTTTACATGTTATTCGTTGCTTGCTACTCACTACTCGTTACTTTTAAACATTATTCGTTACTTTAAATTGTAATTCGTTACTTTAAATTGTTATTCGTTACTTGTTACTCGTTAACGAACAACATTAAAAAGTAACGAATAACATTTTAAAGTAACGAATAACATTTAACGAGTAGCGAATAACAAGTAGTAAGTAATGAATAACATTTATAAGTTACGAGTAACAATTAAAAAACAGCCAGTAACGAATAACATTAAAAAGTAACGAGTAGCGACTAACAAGTAACAAGTAAAGAAAAACAATTAAAAGTAAAGAGTAGCAAGTAACAAATAACATGTAAGAGTAACGAGTAGCAAGTAACGATTAACGAATAACAACAAAGGAGAAGCAAATAACGATAAACATTTAAAGGTAACGAGTAGCGATTAACCATACTATCCCTTAATCGCTACTCGTTACTTTTAAATGTTATTCGTTACTTGAAACTTGTTAATCGCTAGTCGTTACTTTTAAATGTTATTGGTTACTTGTTAATCGTTAATTTTTATATTCGTTATTTTGCTGGTTACTTAATTTTGCTACTTGTTAATCGTTACTCGTTACTTTTAAACGTTATTTCGCTACTTGTTTATCGTTTCTCGTTACTTTTAATTGTTGTTTGTCACTTGCTACTTGTTAATTGCTACTCGTTACTTTTAAATGTTATTCGTAACTTAATACTTGTTAATTGATACTCGTTACTTTTTAATGTTATTCGTTCCTTGCTACTCGTGACTTTCAAATGTTATTCGATATTTTGCTTGTTAATTAATTTTATTACTTGTTAATCGTTACTTTTAAACGTTATTCGTTACTTCGCTACTTGCTACTTGTTAATTGTTTCTTTTAATTGTTGTTCGTTATTTGCTGCTTGTTAGTCGCTACTCGTTACTTTTAAATGTTATTCGTTACTTGCCACTTGTTAATTGTTACTTTGATATGTTATTCGTTACTTGCTAATGGTTACTTTTACATGTTATTCGTTACTTGTTTCTCGTTACTTTTAAATGTTATTCGTTACTTGCCACTTGTTAATCGCTACTCGTTACTTTTAAATGTTATTGGTTACCTGTTAATCGTTAATTTTTATTTTTGTTATTTTGCTATTTACTTAATTTTGCTACTTGTTAATCGTTACTCGTTACTTTTAAACGTTATTCGTTATTTCGCTTCTTGTTTATCGTTACTCATTACTTTTAATTGTTTTTCGTTACTTGCTACTTACTAGTCGCTACTCGTTACTTTTCAATGTTTTTCGTTACTTGCTACTAGTTTCTTTTAAATGTTATTGGTTACTTGCTACTTTTGATGTTATTCGTTGCTTGCTACTTGTTAGTCGCTACTGGTTACTTTACAATGTTATTCGTTAATTGCAACTCGTTACTTTAGCATGTTATTCGTTACCTTAAAATGTTATTGGTTTTTTAATGTAACTCTTTACTTACTACTTGTTAGTCGCTACTCATTTCTTTTAAATGTTATTCGTAACTTGATACTCGTTACTTTTAAACGTTATTCGATATTTCGCTAATTGTTTATAGTTACTCGTTACTTTTAACGGTTATTCGTAATGTAACTATTGTTAATCGTTATACGCTACATTTTGATGTTATTCCTTACTTTTAAATGTTATTCGTTACTTGCTGCTCGTTACTTTTACATGTTATTCTTTACTTTTATATGTTATTGGTTTTTTTAATGTTATTCGTTACTTACTACTTCTTAGTCGCTACTCGTTTCTTTTAAAGGATATTCGTTACTTGCTACTCGCAACTTTTAAACGCTAATCGTTACTCTTAAATGTTATTTGTTATAGTATACTCGTTACTTTTACATGTTATTCGTTACTTGCCACTTGCCAATCGCTACTCGTTACTTCTAAATGTTCTGGGTTACTTGCTACTAGTTACTTTAAAATGTTATTCGTTACTTGATAATTGTTAATCGATACTCGTTACTTTTAAATGATATTCGCTTCATCCTAATTGTTAATCGTTACGCTTTACTTTTAAATCGTTAATCGCTACTCGTTACATTTAAACGTTATTCGTTACTTTAAATTGTTATTCGTTAATTTTTACTCGTTACTTTTTAGTGTTATTCTGGACTTGCTACTCGTAACTTTTAAATGTTATTCGGTACTTTCAATTGTTATTCGTTACTTACTACTCGTAAATTTTACATGTTATTCGTTACATGCTACTTGCTACTTTTTAATGATATTCGTTACTTTTAAATGTGGTTCGTTACTTGCTACTCGTTACTTTTATATGTTATTCGTTACTTTAAATTGTTATTCGTTACTTGTTACTCGTTACTTTTTAGTGTTTTTCGGGAATTGTTACTCGTAACTTTTAAATGTTATTCGTAACATCCTGCTTGTTAATCGCTACTCCTTACTTATTCGTTATTTTGTAATGTTATTCGTTACTTGCTATTTGTTAGTCGCTACTCGTTGCTTTCAAATGTTATTTGTTACTTGCTACACGTGACTTTTAATTATTATTCGTTACTTGCTACTCGTTACTTTAAAATGTTATTCGTTACTTGTTAATTTTTATTCGTTGCTTTTACATGTTATTCGTTACTGGCTACTTGTTACTTTTACATATTATTCGCTACTTGCTACTCGTAACTTTTACATGTTATTCGTTACTTGCTACTAGTTACTTTTAAATGTTATTCGTTACTAGCACTTGTTAATCGCTACTCGTTACTTATTCGTTATTTTGTAATGTTATTCGTTACTTGCTATTTGTTAGTCGCTACTCGTTGCTTTCAAATGTTATTCGTTACTTGCCACACGCGACTTTTAAATATTATTCGTTACTTGCTACTCGTTGCGTTAAAATGTTATTCGTTACTTGATAATTGTTAATCGATATTCGTTTCTTGCTACTCTTTACTTTTACATGTAATTCGTTACTTAATACTTGTTAACTGTTACTCGTTACTTTTATATGTTATTCGTTCCTTGTTGCTACTCGTTACTTTTACATGTTATTCGTTACTTGCTACCTGATAATCGCTACTCGTTTCTTTTAAATGTTATTCGTTACTTTCTACTCGTTACATTAATATGTTATTCGTTACTTGCTACTCGTTACTTTTACATGTTAATCGTTACTTGCTACTTTTATATGATATTCGATACTTTTAAATGTTATTCGTTTCTTGCTACTTGCTACTCGTTACTTTCAAATGTTATTCGATATTTTGCTTGTAACTTAATTTTGCTACTTGTTATTCGTTACTCGTTACTTTTAAACGTTATTTCGTTACTTGCTATTGTTAATTGTTTCTTTTAATTGTTGTTCGTTATTTGCTGCTTGTTAATCGCGACTCGTTACTTTTAAATGTTATTCGTTACTTGCCACTTGTTAATTGTTACTTTGATATGTTATTCGTTACTTGCTAATGGTTACTTTTACATGTTATTCGTTACTTGTTACTCGTTACTTTTTAATGTTGTTCGTTACTTGCTATTTGTTAATTGTTACTCGTTACTTTAAAATATTATTCGTTACTTACTACTTGATATTCGCTACTGGTTACTTTAAACGTTATTCGTTTTTTGTTATGTTATTCGTTACTTGCTTCTTGTTAATCGCTACTCGTTACTTTTAAATGTTATTTGTTACTTGCTATTTGTTAATTGTTACTTTTACATGTTATTCGTTACTTGTTACTCGTTACTTTTACATGTCATTCGTTACTTGCTACCTGATAATCGCTACTCGTAACTTTTACATGTTATTCGTTACTTGCTACTTTTATATGATATTCGATACTTTTAAATGTTATTCGTTTCTTGGTACTTGCTACTCGTTACTTTTAAATGTTATTCGTTACTTAATACTTGTGAATTGTAACTCGTTACTTTTTAATGTTATTCGTTCCTTTCTACTCGTTACTTTTAAATGTTATTCGTTACTTGCCACTTGTTAATTGTTACTTTGATATGTTATTCGTTACTTGCTAATGGTTATTTTTGCATGTTATTCGTTACTTGTTACTCGTTACTTTAAAACGTTATTGGTTTTTTCTTATGTTATTCGTTACTTGCTACTTTTAAATGTTTTTCGTTCCTTCTACTTTTTAACCATTACTTGTTGTTTTAATGTTATTCGTTACTTGCTATTTGTTAATTGTTACTCGTTACTTTAAAATATTATTCGTTACTCTCTACATGTTATTCATTACTTGCTACTCGTTACTTTAACATGTTATTCATTACTTGCTACTTGCTACTTTTAAATGATATTCGATACTTTTAAATGTTATTCTTTTCATGGTACTTGCTACTCGTTACTTTTAAGTGTTATTCGTTACTTAATACTTGTTAATTTTTATTGTTATTCGTTACTTGCTACTCGTCACTTTCAAATGTTATTCAATATTTTGCTTGTTACCTAATTTTGTTACTTGTTAATCGTTACTGTTTACTTTTAAACGTTATTCGTTATTTCGTTACTTGCTACTTGTTAATTGTTACTTTTAATTATTGTACCTTACTTGCTGCTTCTTAATTACTACTCGTTACTTTTAAATTTTATTCGGTTCATCCTACTTGTTAAATCGTTACTCGTTACTTTTAAATGTTATTTGTTACTTGCTACTGGTTTGCGCTACTCGTTACTTTTAAGTGTTATTCGTTACTTTAACATGTTGTTCTTTACCTGCTACTCGTTACATTTAAATGTTATTCGTTATTTGCTACTTGCTACTTTTAAATGATATTCGTTACTTTTAAATGATATTCGTGGCTTTTAAATGATATTCGTTACTTTTAAATGTGGTTCGCTACTCGCTACTCGTTGCTTTTACATGTTATTCGTTACTTTAAATTGTTATTCGTTACTTGTTACTCATTACTTTTTAGTGTTATTCGGGACTTGCTACTCGTAACTTTGAAATGTTATTCGTTACTTTTAATTGTTATTCGTTACTTGCTACTCGTTACTTTTACATGTTATTCGTTACATGCTACTTGATAACCGCTACTCGTTTCTTTTAAATGTTATTCGTTACTTTCTGCTAGTTACCATTACATGTTACCTTTTATTTGTTAATCGTTACTTGCTACTCGTTACTTTTACATGTTCTTTGTTACTTGCTACTCGTTACTTTTTTATGTTATTCGTTCTTTGTTAATTTTGACTCGTTACTTTTACATGTTATTCGTTACTTGCTACTCTATTTGTTAATCGTTACTCGTTACTTTTACAAGTTATTCGTTACTTGCTACTTGCTACTTTTAAATGATATTCGTTACTTTTAAATGATATTCGTGGCTTTTAAATGATATTCGTTACTTTTAAATGTGGTTCGCTACTTGCTACTCGTTACTTTTACATGTTATTCGGTACTTGCTACTTGATAACCGCTACTCGTTTCTTTTAAATGTTATTCGTTACTTTCTGCTCGTTTGACATGTTATTCATTACTTGCTATTCGTTACTTTTAAATGTTATTCGGTATTTTGTAATGTTATTCGTTATTTGCTACTTGTTAATCGTTACTCGTTACTTTTAATAGTTGTTTGTTACTTGCTACTTGTTAATTGCAACTCGTTACTTTTAAACGTTATTCGTTACTTTCTACTCGTTACATTAATATGTTATTCGTTACTTGCTACTCGTTACTTTTACATGTTTTTCGTTACTTGCTACTTTTATATGATATTCGATACTTTTAAATGTTATTCGTTTCTTGGTACTTGCTACTCGTTACTTTCAAATGTTATTCGATATTTTGCTTGTAACTTAATTTTGCTACTTGTTATTCGTTACTCGTTACTTTTAAACGTTATTTCGTTACTTGCTACTTGTTAATTGTTTCTTTTAATTGTTGTTCCTTATTTGCTGCTTGTTAATCGCTACTCGTTACTTTTAAATGTTATTCGTTACTTGCCACTTGTTAATTGTTTTTTTGATATGTTATTCGTTACTTGCTAATGGTTACTTTTACATGTTATTCGTTACTTGTTACTCGTTACTTTTTAATGTTATTCGTTACTTGCTATTTGTTAATTGTTACTCGTTACTTTAAAATATTATTCGTTACTTACTACTTGATATTCGCTACTGGTTACTTTTAAACGTTATTCGTTTTTTGTTATGTTATTCGTTACTTGCTTCTTGTTAATCGCTACTCGTTACTTTTAAATGTTATTTGTTACTTGCTATTTGTTAATTGTTACTTTTACATGTTATTCGTTACTTGTTACTCGTTACTTTTACATGTTATTCGTTACTTGCTACCTGATAATTGCTACTCGTTTCTTTTAAATGTTATTCGTTTCTTTCTAGTCATTACATTAACATGTTATTCGTTACTTGCTACTCGTTACTTTTACATGTTATTCGTTACTTGCTACTTTTATATGATATTCGATACTTTTAAATGTTATTCGTTTCTTGGTACTTGCTACTCGTTACTTTTAAATGTTATTCGTTACTTAATACTTGTGAATTGTTACTCGTTACTTTTTAATGTTATTCGTTCCTTTCTACTCGTTACTTGTAAATGTTATTCGTTACTTGCCACTTGTTAATTGTTACTTTGATATGTTATTCGTTACTTGCTAATGGTTACTTTTGCATGTTATTCGTTACTTGTTACTCGTTACTTTTAAACGTTATTGGTTTTTTCTTATGTTATTCGTTACTTGCTACTTTTAAATGTTTTTCGTTCCTTCTACTTTTTAAACATTACTTGTTGTTTTAATGTTATTCGTTACTTGCTATTTGTTAATTGTTACTCGTTACTTTAAAATATTATTCGTTACTTACTACTTGTTATTCGCTACTGGTTACTTTTAAACGATATTCGTAATTATGTAATGTTATTCGTGCTACTTGTCAATCGTTACTTTAAGTTGTTATTCGTAACTTTTATTTGTTATTCGTAACTTTTATTTGTTATTCGTAACTTTTATTTGTTATTCGTAACTTTTATTTGTTATTCGTTACTTGCTACTTGTTAGTCGCTACTCGTCCCGTTTAAATGCTATTCGTTTATTTTACATGTTATTCGTTACTTGCTACTCTTTACTTTTAAAAGTTATTCGTTACATACGACTTGTTAATCGCTAATCTTTACTTTTAAATGTTATTGGTTACCTGTTAATCGTTAATTTTTATTTTCGTTAATTTTTATTTTCGTTATTTTGCTAGTTACTTAATTATGCTACTTGTTAATCTTGTTAAACGCTATTCTTTATTTCGCTACTTGTTTATCGTTACTCATTACTTTTAATTGTTTTTCGTTACTTGCTTCTTGTTAGTCGCTACCCGTTACTTTTCAATGTTATTCGTTACTTTCTACTTTCTACTCGTTTCTTTTAAATGTTATTGGTTACTTGCTAATTTTGTTGTTATTCGTTGCTTGCTACTTGTTAGTCGCTATTGGTTACTTTTAAATGTTATTCGTTAATTGCAACTCGTTACTTTAGCATGGTATTCGTTACCTTAAAATGTTATTGGTGTTTTAATGTAACTCGTTACTTACTTACTTGCTACTTTTAAATGATATTCGTTACTTTTAATTGTTATTCGTTTCTTGCTACTCGTAACTTTTACATATTTTTAGTTACTTGCTACTCGTAACTTTTACATGTTATTCGTTACTTGCTACTTGCTTCTTTTAAATGATATTCGATACTGATTTGCTACTGGTTTGCGCTACTCGTTACTTTTAAGTGTTATTCGTTACTTTAACATGTTGTTCTTTACCTGCTACTCGTTACATTTAAATGTTATTCGTTATTTGCTACTTGCTACTTTTAAATGATATTCGTTACTTTTAAATGACATTCGTGGCTTTTAAATGATATTCGTTACTTTTAAATGTGGTTCGCTACTTGCTACTCGTTGCTTTTACATGTTATTCGTTACTTTAAATTGTTATTCGTTACTTGTTACTCATTACTTTTTAGTGTTATTCGGGACTTGCTACTCGTAACTTTGAAATGTTATTCGTTACTTTTAATTGTTATTCGTTACTTGCTACTCGTTACTTTTACATGTTATTCGTTACTTGCTACTTGATAACCGCTACTCGTTTCTTTTAAATGTTATTCGTTACTTTCTGCTCGTTTGACATGTTATTCATTACTTGCTATTCGTTACTTTTAAATGTTATTCGGTATTTTGTAATGTTATTCGTTATTTGCTACTTGTTAATCGTTACTCGTTACTTTTAATAGTTGTTTGTTACTTGCTACTTGTTAATTGCAACTCGTTACTTTTAAACGTTATTCGTTACTTTCTACTCGTTACATTAATATGTTATTCGTTACTTGCTACTCGTTACTTTTACATGTTTTTCGTTACTTGCTACTTTTATATGATATTCGATACTTTTAAATGTTATTCGTTTCTTGGTACTTGCTACTCGTTACTTTCAAATGTTATTCGATATTTTGCTTGTAACTTAATTTTGCTACTTGTTATTCGTTACTCGTTACTATTAAACGTTTTTTCGTTACTTGCTACTTGTTAATTGTTTCTTTTAATTGTTGTTCCTTATTTGCTGCTTGTTAATCGCTACTCGTTACTTTTAAATGTTATTCGTTACTTGCCACTTGTTAATTGTTTTTTTGATATGTTATTCGTTACTTGCTAATGGTTACTTTTACATGTTATTCGTTACTTGTTACTCGTTACTTTTTAATGTTATTCGTTACTTGCTATTTGTTAATTGTTACTCGTTACTTTAAAATATTATTCGTTACTTACTACTTGATATTCGCTACTGGTTACTTTTAAACGTTATTCGTTTTTTGTTATGTTATTCGTTACTTGCTTCTTGTTAATCGCTACTCGTTACTTTTAAATGTTATTTGTTACTTGCTATTTGTTAATTGTTACTTTTACATGTTATTCGTTACTTGTTACTCGTTACTTTTACATGTTATTCGTTACTTGCTACCTGATAATTGCTACTCGTTTCTTTTAAATGTTATTCGTTACTTTCTAGTCATTACATTAACATGTTATTCGTTACTTGCTACTCGTTACTTTTACATGTTATTCGTTACTTGCTACTTTTATATGATATTCGATACTTTTAAATGTTATTCGTTTCTTGGTACTTGCTACTCGTTACTTTTAAATGTTATTCGTTACTTAATACTTGTGAATTGTTACTCGTTACTTTTTAATGTTAATCGTTCCTTTCTACTCGTTACTTGTAAATGTTATTCGTTACTTGCCACTTGTTAATTGTTACTTTGATATGTTATTCGTTACTTGCTAATGGTTACTTTTGCATGTTATTCGTTACTTGTTACTCGTTACTTTTAAACGTTATTGGTTTTTTCTTATGTTATTCGTTACTTGCTACTTTTAAATGTTTTTCGTTCCTTCTACTTTTTAAACATTACTTGTTGTTTTAATGTTATTCGTTACTTGCTATTTGTTAATTGTTACTCGTTACTTTAAAATATTATTCGTTACTTACTACTTGTTATTCGCTGCTGGTTACTTTTAAACGATATTCGTAATTATGTAATGTTATTCGTGCTACTTGTCAATCGTTACTTTAAGTTGTTATTCGTAACTTTTATTTGTTATTCGTAACTTTTATTTGTTATTCGTAACTTTTATTTGTTATTCGTTACTTGCTACTTGTTAGTCGCTACTCGTCCCGTTTAAATGCTATTCGTTTATTTTACATGTTATTCGTTACTTGCTACTCTTTACTTTTAAAAGTTATTCGTTACATACGACTTGTTAATCGCTAATCTTTACTTTTAAATGTTATTGGTTACCTGTTAATCGTTAATTTTTATTTTCGTTATTTTGCTAGTTACTTAATTATTCTACTTGTTAATCTTGTTAAACGCTATTCTTTATTTCGCTACTTGTTTATCGTTACTCATTACTTTTAATTGTTTTTCGTTACTTGCTTCTTGTTAGTCGCTACCCGTTACTTTTCAATGTTATTCGTTACTTTCTACTTTCTACTCGTTTCTTTTAAATGTTATTGGTTACTTGCTAATTTTGTTGTTATTCGTTGCTTGCTACTTGTTAGTCGCTATTGGTTACTTTTAAATGTTATTCGTTAATTGCAACTCGTTACTTTAGCATGGTATTCGTTACCTTAAAATGTTATTGGTTTTTTAATGTAACTCGTTACTTACTTACTTGCTACTTTTAAATGATATTCGTTACTTTTAATTGTTATTCGTTTCTTGCTACTCGTAACTTTTACATATTTTTAGTTACTAGCTACTCGTAACTTTTACATGTTATTCGTTACTTGCTACTTGCTACTTTTAAATGATATTCGATACTGATTTGCTACTGGTTTGCGCTACTCGTTACTTTTAAGTGTTATTCGTTACTTTAACATGTTGTTCTTTACCTGCTACTCGTTACATTTAAATGTTATTCGTTATTTGCTACTTGCTACTTTTAAATAATATTCGTTACTTTTAAATGATATTCGTGGCTTTTAAATGATATTCGTTACTTTTAAATGTGGTTCGCTACTTGCTACTCGTTGCTTTTACATGTTATTCGTTACTTTAAATTGTTATTCGTTACTTGTTACTCATTACTTTTTAGTGTTATTCGGGACTTGCTACTCGTAACTTTGAAATGTTATTCGTTACTTTTAATTGTTATTCGTTACTTGCTACTCGTTACTTTTACATGTTATTCGTTACTTGCTACTTGATAACCGCTACTCGTTTCTTTTAAATGTTATTCGTTACTTTCTGCTAGTTACCATTACATGTTACCTTTTATTTGTTAATCGTTACTTGCTACTTGTTACTTTTACATGTTCTTTGTTACTTGCTACTCGTTACTTTTTTATGTTATTCGTTCCTTGTTAATTTTGACTCGTTACTTTTACATGTTATTCGTTACTTGCTACTCTATTTGTTAATCGTTACTCGTTACTTTTACATGTTATTCGTTACTTGCTACACGTAACTTTTACAAGTTATTCGTTACTTGCTACTTGCTACTTTTAAATGATATTCGTTACTTTTAAATGATATTCGTGGCTTTTAAATGATATTCGTTACTTTTAAATGTGGTTCGCTACTTGCTACTCGTTACTTTTACATGTTATTCGTTACTTTAAAGTGTTATTCGTTACTTGTTACTCATTACTTTTTAGTGTTATTCGGGACTTGCTACTCGTAACTTTGAAATGTTATTCGTTACTTTTAATTGTTATTCGTTACTTGCTACTCTTTACTTTTACATGTTATTCGTTACTTGCTACTTGATAACCGCTACTCGTTTCTTTTAAATGTTATTCGTTACTTTCTGCTCGTTATTTTGACATGTTATTCATTACTTGCTATTCGTTACTTTTAAATGTTATTTGGTACTTTGCAATGTTATTCGTTATTTGCTACTTGTTAATCGTTAATCGTTACTCGTTACTTTTAATAGTTGTTTGTTACTTTCTACTTGTTAATTGCAACTCGTTACTTTTAAACGTTATTCGTTCTTTTTTAATGTTAGCCATCATTTGATACTTTTTAATGGTTACTCGTTACTTTTAATTGTTATTCGTTACATGCTGCTTATTACTTGCTACTCATTACATTTAAATATTATTCGTTACTTGCTACTTGTTAATCGCCTCTCGTTATTTTCTTCTTGGTAATCACTACTCGTTACATTTTAATGTTATTCCTTACTTGCTACTTGTTACTCACTACTTGTTACTTTTAACGTTATTTGTCACTACTCTTTACTAATAAACGTATTTCGTAATTTTGTTTTCACAATCTGTTATTTTTCTTCAGTACCTGCTATTTGTTAATCGCTACTCGTTACTTTACTGTTGTCCGATGGTCACTTATCAGGGTAAAATCTATCTTATCTTTTAAGTTGGACCAAACAATGCAAAAATTTCATGTAGACAAAAATCACATCTAGACAAACATCACATCGTGACAAGTACAAATTTGGCGAAAGTCCGTAGACACAGAGAGGATTCATAATGATAATTTCGGAAACGGGAGGAGTAATCCTAGAAGTGTCAACCATTTACTTGTGGAAAATAAACAGTCATACATAAAAAGTAACAATAAATAGGTGGATCTTTGGCCAGAATAAAGGGACAGCATGAACAAATTCGAACCTCAGCCTAGAACATCCATTTTTAGGAGGCAAACGATGACAATTTGATGTACACTACAACTATGCAGGTAATATAGCGGTACATACATCGAGTAAGACAACTCACACTTACGGCATCACTAAACTGCTATCAGTAATAATCAAAAAAGCTGCTTGGCGCGGCCCTTATCAGTGTGGCTTTAGGCCAGAAAAATCCACAACTGATAAAATCTTAGCAATTCTGCAGACCCTGGGAAAAAACCCAAGAAGTCTTACTCGATAGCCACCACCTATTCATCGATTTAAAAGCCGCATACGGCAACATTTATAGAGACGAACTTTACAGAGCCATGTCTCGTTTTGGTATACCGCCTTAACTTGTCCGTATCTGCAGAATGACGAAGGAGAATTTTCGCTACTTCATCAGCTTCGCCAACGACGTCACTGAAACTTTCGATACCAAAAAGGATTAAGGCAAGGTGACGCGCTGTCATGCCACTTTCTTAGCATCATTCTTGAGAAGATTGTGCAAAACTTGCTACCCAACACCAGAGGTACAATCTTCCATAAATCGTTGCAAGCTACTAGCATACACCGACGATATTGGCATAGATTGATGTCATAGCCACACTTGCTAGTATAGAGAAGGAAGTGGCAAAAATGAGTTTAGCAATATATAAGGGCAAGACCAAGCTTATTCTGTCAACATGAAAGGACTTACAACAGAATGTTACCATTGACATAGTCATGACACTACCATATTTAAGACCCTGGTCATCCCAGCTTAAGCATGGACCTTATCAACAGCGGATAAAGAGTAAAGTATCGGGTAGCTATCTAAGGACCGGGCTGATGGGAGAGGTATGTTGGTTGAGGTACAGGAACATTTCGCTCTTGGTCCATTTTTTTTATTTTTAAATCTTGGAAGAATCTACTTTCTCCATGAGAACATGAATAGACACAGCAAAACGAGTAATCGCTGAGTATTTCTAAGATACTAGGTTATTTCTATAAAGCACATAAAATTTAAACAAAAATGTATCTGCTAAACTCGCTATGATTTAAGACATTTCTAATATAAGCGGTTATTGCAGACATTTATTAAACTCCTTATCCTTACACAAGAAACGATATTCTCATTTAGTGGTAAGATCGTGTACTTATCAGCGTTAATAAGGGCATGCACCTTAAAGACCTTTGTCGACTTGATTGACATGATGAATGAAACCAAAGGATTAACTACGAAAATGTTGCGACAGTTCACAAATTGGCAATAGTATTGAGGTCAAGTGACAACGAACTTTTGAGGACAACTGCTCCATTTCTTCCACTTAGACTCCAGAGCCCAGCTTCTTCTTACAAAGATGCAAGTGTGGGTCTGTACATCATGCAGGGTAGTAGAAGCTCCAGATTTGTGGGGAATCCATATAACTGAGTGAATAGCATTTTGATGTTACTACGACAGGCAATCAAACTCAGACCCTTTGTAGGAAAGTTCTTCACGTTAACCGCCATTTCCCCTGCTCATAGACTTATAATTTTTGAGTAATTCCATTTTATGTTAGTTTAATGGTACTGCCATGTGTATCCGCCTCCAGACATCAACACATTCACTGCATAGACTACAACCTCTACAGAGTAAAAGCACATTATAAAACATTACAGCCAACCCTCATCCTTGAAAAGAAAAATAATCCCGTTCGATCAATAATGTCCGCCATAAAACCTTACACGCAACCCACATCGTATTCCAGCCTCAAAAACCCCATCAAATACATCTCAATGCACCTCAAATAGAACATCATGCACTGATTGCCGTACTCTGTACGACACTGCAGAGTTCACACTAACACACACACATGTAGTTTGTGGTATCCCCATTCAGTGCCCAATGGAACCCCATAAACTAAGTAGCCATCTAAATAAAGACAAGCAAAATTATGCTTCCATTTGTACACTCATTGAAGCCCACAGAAATCCGGCCAGCCGGACCTACAGTCACAAACGAGAGGAACAACGTCTCAGTTCCCCAAACTAGGTGCGGCGCATTTTCACATCCCATAGTACCGCTAGTGTCCAATTTTTCGCCTCAAATCGGTCCACAGCTCAGCAGCATCAACAGCAGTAGGCTCCTCAGGTGAGAATGCGTGTATCAAGAGCTGCTGGTCTATAGTGCTCACAACTCACAAATACTCTCCAGAAGCACCTCGAAACCTGTCGACCACTCTAGGGGACGCCATGCCACCAGTACCATGATCAATGCAAACGACGAACATGTCATCGACACAATAATAATAACAAATGACAAATTTCAATTCATCTGTAATTTGGTTAATGCAATCGATTGGCGCTGTGACGCTACACACTACACAACGAGAACGACATCCACTGTGACTACTGTGACGACGACGACGACCACGATGTCCACGACGAGGATGGAGACGTCCGTCCCAGAGAAGAAGGTGAAAGATAAATGCAAACATTACCCGGCGAACACGGTAGCGAGCTGGGATTATTTATCAAGAGACGGACATGCGTCTGGCATATTTGTGTTTATGCCTTTCGATCTTCAAATCGGGACGGACGAGGCACAAAATGTGCTGCGCTTTCCACGAGGAGATTCGTCGGACGTCGACTGTAATGAGGGTATTCGATAACTGCCATATAGTGGTGGACGTTGATACGAGATCGTGAGAGGCTACAATGTCGAGTGGTCACAAAGTTAATAAACTGACTAGATTGTCAGCGAGAAATTTCTAGCGTTTAAATTCCAATCAATTTGATTTGAAACAACCACATTCCGTGCAAAGAAATCCGCGACACATGTGCCGCGCTGTAAATTGTTGGAGTTGGTGGCTGGAGCGCAAGAATTCGCGTCGGGTGTGAAGGTGCTTTTGTTTTGAGGTTCGGCTCCAATTAAGATGTTTATGACGGGGAGTTAACGGACTCGAAGTCAATAAATAATTTAAAAGGGGTGAAGGGGCGCAATTGTTAATCAACGCAATCTGACAGACACTTGAATTTGGATGATAGATACGCACATGAAGATTCAAACAAATGGGACAGAAGAAGGCACCTGAAAACATCTAATCGACGCGATAACTATATTGCCGACGGGTAAAGGTTATCTCTATCTAATTGCTAGAGCTTTTTCTCATTGTGAAAGCACATGCTTGCCTACGCGGATGATATTGGTATCGCAGTCTCAGGGTAGCACTTGAATATATACTCAAAGAAACTCTTCAGAACGCACTACACAAAAGCAGTCAGTTAGTTATTCTGAGTTTCGAACCCCATAAGACTGAACTGGCTCTGTTCACTAGGAAACATAAAATTCCTCACATGGCCCCCATCGCCAAACAGAATAGCCTTTTCGGGCGAAGCAAAATATCTGGGAATTATTTTGGACAGGAAGCTGAATTGGAAGCATATAACAGTAAGAAAGCCATATGCATGAAATGAGCATGCAACTTCGTATCACTCATTGGCCCTATAATTCGGTTATAAAACCGATACTTCTTTATAGAGTATGGTGCACAGTGCAAGAGATAGCTAAACATAGCAAAAAACTAGCCACGGTGCAAAGATCTGTGTGTCTGTTTAACGAAGGTGCACTTCGTACAACACCCTCAGCAGCACTACACATTCTTTTTCACCTACGACCCCTAACTATTTTGGACAAGAAAATGGCAGCTAACTCATTCAGTGGTCAAATATACAAACGGGCCAAACAACAATTCTAAACGAACATACAAATATCCCTGACAGCACTGATTATACCCTTACCAGGTTAAACATTAATAAGAGTTTACAAATCACAGACAGATCGTCATGGGAAAGTGACGAACCTGTGATGGCTCTAAAACAAATGACGGCTAGGGTGCTGGTGTTTTAACCGACAGGGTGGCCTCAGCCTATCTTTGCGTCATCCTGATCATTGCAGCGGAACTCATGGAGATCAAAGAAGCCTTGTCTTGGTTGAAAGAAAACGTAATACCTGCCAAATATATTAGCACATCATATCTCAGATGGAGTCTTGGCACGACGTATCAAATAACCAAACAAATTTGCCCGAAGCTGGATTTTAGAAGATCCAAGGTACTAATTGATCTCTAAAGATCATACATTAGCGCCACCACAGGTGTCATCACTGGAAACTGTATGTAGAAGCTGTATGGACGAAGAGAAAGTAAAAAAAAAAGCTGAATATAAGAATTGACGGGTTCAGTGGCGCGATGGTTAGTGCGATGAAGGTCTAGGTTCGATTCCCAGCCATAGCAACACCTAAATGATTTTTCACTGGCCCTCCTCTCGTGATGATTTGACAAATCATCCAAGTAGTATCATTTGTCAAGAAAAGCTTATCTCAAATTGCCGTCGGCCTAAAACAGGAGGTACTACCATCGTGCAAGAAGTACCTGGATACTAAACAGCCTGTTGCCCCAAAAATTTGTATTTTTATTTCTTGAACAGAGAATATACATATAGTCAGTCGACTTGAATGTCAGGCAGAAGGACTTCTGCATGGAAATGGAGTAAGAAGAAACAATTCTTCATTCTCTTAGTAACTGCCCGGCTTTATCAAACAAAAATAAACTTTATTATTCAAAGTCCGTACGATTTCACAAATTCGGAAGTAAAAAGTCTCCTCCACAATGGTTTTTTTCACAGGTAACAGTTTTCTCACAGAAAGGACAATAACCACGTGGTACCACAATGGACCTAAAACTGGTATAAGTGTGCTGAAAAACGCGCTAGCAGCAACTTTAACCTAACCTAATCTAGTTGCTCGAGTCTAACCGGTTCCAAAAGTGGAAGAAAATGCAAGCCTCGAAACTACAGATACATTGCTTGTTATCCATACTGCCAAAGGTTATTGAAAAAAATAATCAGCACCGAGATTATCAACGACCTAGTTAGGAATGGCTTAATACACTATCGGAGATATAAGTTTCGCAAAAAAACGCTCAACTGGAGACCTCTTGAGCTTTGGTAACCATTTATGGACTTCAGCGATGGAAACACATGGGGAATCGAAAGCTATTGCACTGGATATTTCCAAGCCTTTTAGCACAGGACTTTGCTTTGATAGCATACAGATTACCGCAAATAAAGTGCGACTGGGTCTATGACAGATCTTTGCAACTAGTAGTGGATGACGTTTCCCCAGATAGATTACGCTAGAGTGGCCCAAGGATCAAGTATTTTTATCACACTAACTCTCCTCATTTGCTCCAAGCAGAGAAAGCATTGCTTGCGTGAAAAAATATAACATTACGACAATATAGTCGTAAATTGGCCTGCTAGGCCCGTTCTTAGCCCCTGGTTCAAATCCCGATACTGACAACACCTATGTTTTTTTTCACTTCTCTTCTTCTTCCAAAGGTCGGACAAATATCCAGCAGTAACACTGCCATCAAAAGCTTCTCAAATTTTCCATTCCAATTCAACATTTTGGAGAAGCTAAATTTGAAGACCAGTATATGTCAGACATTCCTTTTTTACGATGATGGAGAGGTCCGAACAAGTGGGTCTGACAATTCTGTCCATCTGTCGACCTGTATACGTATGCAACTGGAAAGTTGTTGGGTAGTAGTAGCCAGAGGTGTTTTTGGAATTTGAATAATAGGGTCAATTCTTATGTTGGGTTATGGTAGAATGCAAATTTTTCAAAAATGGTTCTCGTACATTAACACTCATTAATAGAACAAAACTGTGTATCCAATTTTTACCAACAAAACCGATATAACATATCTTTGTATAAAACCCAATTTCTAGTCAAGTTGAATTACATTCCAAATCAATTTTACTTTTGAGTTTTTATATGTAGCCTTTAAAGTGGGGGTTTTCGAATTTTGCGAAAAATTTAAATTCACTGCTTGCTTTCATGAAGGCAAGTAAGTACCTTTACTGAGTTCCTTCAAATTCAGTATCAAGATTTCTTTTAAGCATAATTTTATGCCAAGGGCACAAAAAAAACTACGTACGTACTATCCAGTCGTATACACAACACTTTTGAGTTATGCAGACGACTGTTATCTGACAGCGACTAAGACAAATGACATGTATATTCGCGATATTGTTGCACGCCAGTAAGACCTGGTCTTGAATACTGTTCTCACGAAGCGACATTACCATTATTATCGATAGCTAGACTGCAAAATCTGCTCTCAATTTAAAGAGCGTTTTATGTAAGGTTCTCTGGACACAGGCTTCCGTTTCCTGGTACATTAATGAAACTGTTGATAAGTGGGCATGAAAGGGTTCAGACACAAGCTTCAGCTGGTCTGTCAAACCGCCACTATGTGAAATTAATCACTGGTTGGACAGAAAACTGGATGTCACCGTGAGAAGGTAAGGCTGTTGCAAAGAGAACGGCACAACCAGCACCTAAAAACATTGGAACTTGGAACTGGAACAGAGGCCGTTGTTATTAGCAATCGTAAAAAAGTTGAGCGTTTAAAGTGGGAGAGCATAGAATAGAATCGAAGCCTTACATAAAATACCTAGGGGTGCTCCTAGACCACAGGCACACGAATTAAAAAGCCAGCCGAGTAGTCAAGGCTTATGCCGAATATTATTATGCCGATTAAGGCAGCAAATAAGAAATCTGCTTGCAACGGTAAGCAAATCAATACTCATGTACGCAGACACCATCCATATGGTCCTCGCCCATATTTACTGAGTCTTATAGGAAAAAGTCTGAGTACAGACTCAAATGAATATTTTCTCCATCTTGATGCATGTTCGTCAGATGGCAGCGGAAAGGGTCTGATTCTTTGTTAGGTTTGAGGCCTTGTATGGACCTTACATACCACATACACCTCATATTTATTTTTTTTATGCAACTATGCAGCTAGTAAAGTTTGTCGTTAAACCTTCCTTCAGAAGTAAGAAAGTTTGGTTTTGGTTGGGTTGGTAGGTTGTTGAGGTAGATAGTATTCGTCCTTCCTTACTCAATTAGATGTAGACCAGTAGGAACGTTCACGTGTATCGATAACCATTTACTCCCTATTTTAGCCACCGGGTGTTGTTGCAAACCTGTAAAGATGGGAAAGGGGGATTGGAGATAAATTCTTTCGGTCGCAGAAAAAGTATTTTCGAATACTAATTTTGATATATAGCTTGTAACATAGAGAAATAATTTAGATTGACAAATCGTAAAGTAAAGCCTTGTCTGTCTGTCAATCTATATTTCACTAAATTTGAGGACTTACATTTGAAGCTAGAATAAGGAAATCGATTATATAGGGTGGGCCATCTACTGGTTTCTTTTTAAATCATAACTTATTTTGACACTGACAGCTGTTTTCCGCTCGAAATCTTGAGAGACAGTCAGTATCACACCTCCGCAGAACGAAATGACTCACTTTGCGCTTGAAAACGTTGGGAAATATTGAACGCCTATTTCCAAATAGGTGCTGTGCAGCCCAAAATAGTGCGTTATTTGTTAAGATTGTGGAGTGGTGGCATTATTGGACCATTTTTCTTCGAAAACGAGTCTGGGAACAATATAAGTATTACCATCTTACCATCTTACTAAAAAATGAAATGGACATCGCTTCTAGGAATAGAATTTAGATGGTCCTTGTCGATCAGATTGGTGGCTTTTCGGAAACGTTAAGTTTCCTCTATTTCCCGTTTTGGATGTCCGTAAACCTTACTCTAAAAGTATGGTAAGAAAAGACATAGTGAATCCTTTCCCATTATAAAATCACTATACTCATTCCCCCAAGTCTGTGCTCCCGAATTTGACTAACAAAACAAATTTTCTAGTGAATACGGCATTTGTGTTCCTACTTCCACGCAACACACTCCTGTAATTATGAAGGATACAAATTGACGTACATTACCCGACCAATGTAAAATGTCCGCAGAGAGCACAGGACCACGGAATGAAGTGCTCAATGACGACAACGGTCACTGCTGTGCGCCGCGCCACGGAAATCTTGTGGTGAGAGGTTTATTGATCGCCGTCGTTTCTCACCACGGATTACATTGTGCACACAGCTCTGGCCTATTCATCAGTCGAATGCTAATATCAACCCTCAACATTGGATTTGCGCGGTAGCACTCGTAACCGGGCTGAGGTGGGGTGGTAGCGAACAGTGGTGTGTACCAAAACGAAATAAGCCCAAAACCAGATCCCTATCCGAGATCTTCGAACCACTTCTTTGGGATTCTTCCCTACCTAACTTAGCGTATACCCTCACTCTCATGCAGGAAAACGAGATATAAATCAGTGACACACAGACTACCGAGTAGTGGCAATGTTTGGTCTTTGCTAGCCGGGCTGCAGTTGGTGCCGTTGACTAATTTAAAATAATCTCGTTACAGTAAGATTTTTTTTCCACCCCACTACTGTGGAGCTCCTGCACTAATAACATTCGAGTTATTAGTACGAGTGGTTGTCGGCGATAAATAACTTTAGCCGCTTTAACTTGCTGAAGTTTAACATAAAACGGCCAAGACAACCGTACAGAGATACACTCGTACCAGGGGCGAGTTGTATGCTCCGAGGTCCGAAACAAGTGTTTAACAAAACTTCCATGCAGCGATATATCTATCTAGATACAAAGTTGTTTGGAATTAATTAATTCACCAAAATGATAATGTGCGTGATGTGTGGAACACCGAAGTACCGTGTCTTATTGGTCTGAGGCGTGTTTTTGACGCTTTGCTTTGTATGGACTTCGGTCCTGGTTTGTGCGGCTTAGCGTTAATTGATATTGAAGGTCTTGGGAATTGCAAGGAAAATGGGTAGCGAAGAGTGGATTGACAGCTTTTTTTTGTTCACTTGAAAGCTTGCGGAAAGTCGATTATCAATAGTTGTAGTCGATGCAGGAATCTATACTAATGACAGATAGACGTGTAATTATATGCATTAGAGGAAAACATAAGAATAGGTCTGTTGTTTAAACCGGAGCTTTGGATACATTGTAGCTGTGAACATATTGAAAATGTGGTTCCCTATTCGTTTTTTAAGACTAAGTGCATTTACAAGAAAATCTGGTATGCATTTATAAAAAGAGTAGGTATAACTGTTTTAAAGGTTTAACGATGAGAATTTACGATACATAAAATAAGCGAAATTGTTTGGAACAGAAGGATTTTTCCCAGACAGACGATATTCGCAATAGGATGACCTTCAACTAAATGGCGCTCACAAGCCAAACCTAACCTAAATTAAGCGCGCAACTAAATGCCCAGCTAATTGATAAGGCACGATGGCTAAGGCATAGGATGAGGATCACCACAAATCGTACCGCCAATTAGGGTAACTCAAGACGCATGGGAAAAAAGCGATAAGGAAATACACTAGCACAACAGTATCAAAGGTCTTAAACGTTTCCTCAAGATGTGCGGCAAGACCGTCAGTTTGTAAGATACGCATGCATTACCGAGATTAGAAAAGAAATAAAGAAACTAAAGCCCAAAAAAGCTCCAGGTTATGACCTGATTACAGGAGAACTACTAAAAATGTTGCCTCGTAGAGCATTAAAAGGGCTTCCCTCATTATAAATGCGGCAATTAGATTAGAATACATGCCTGCACAGTGGAAAGTTGTAGAAGTGATTATGGTTCTAAAACCAGGCTACTCATTCCGTAACTTTTAAAATTACACGGAACGTACCGAGAAAGTCTCCTTCACTATCGTCAACGATTATCGTTTTACAAGTTACGGAATGAATACCCAGGAAAATCACGGAGAGCAATAAAATCTTACAGACTCATTTCACTTCTTCCAATCATTTCAAAAGTTTTTGAAAGAATATTATTCGTTTACTTACCCCCCATTATTGATCAATAATGACTCTTACCTGACCATCAATACGGGTTTAGAAGTAAACATTCGACGGTGGCCCAATTACTCAGTTGCTGATGTAACCGAGGAAGCTTTCCAAGAAAGGAACATTTGCTCAGCCGTTTTTCTTTATGTGCCACAAGCTTTTGACATACAGCACTTAAATACAAATTTCAGACAAGTTTGGCCTGGATAATTATATACAGTCCTTGTGTCGCAGCTCGCGTATATGTATGAAAACGTATACTCGGATTTCACATCAGGTCAGATCATGTGACTTCGATCACATTAAGGAATATTGCGATGATTGCAAATCGAAGATCTGTTTTTCAAAAACCCGAAAAAAACCTGCTTCAAGGGTGAAAGTTATATGCTACATGGTCCTTATAAGGTTAATCATCGCTTACGATTGGGCGCAACTGTGACGCGCCGTAGCTCGACCATGTGGACATTCCATTTTCCGATGACATGTTCAAGCATATTCGGATCTCTTTAACACCTTAGACTTTAAGTAGCCCCAAAGGGAAAAGTATAAAGGCGTGATATCATCTTGCCTGCCAAGATCACCGAAGCGGTCTCTCAATATGCACAAAATGATGAACCTGTGGATGCATATTCTATGCTGTGTCCAATCGCTGCTCGTAGATGCTGCTTGTATTAAGCTCGGTACGACACAGATCTGAAAGTGTTTAAAAAAAATGTCCAATGTTTCACTAGTAGTGCCGTCTTATTGGAATCTGATTCTTCAACTTCAGGCAAATAATATTCCGTTATCATGGCGTTAACGAGGGCCAATTACAGTAACGTTGAAACGAGTCTCATTTTCGAGAATACCACGCGGTTTTTTTTTAGTGAATGTAACAGCAGCTTTTGAACCTCTTCCGATTGTTCTTCGACCTATATATACGGCAATTTTGCTCGAGACAGAAATAGACCTCATCGCTGAACAAAATGTTGCTCGAAACTGTGGATCTTCAGAAAGTCTCTCAAAAGGCGTTGTCATTAAATAATGACAAAAAAATGGCAACTTGACACGGCTCATGCGTCATCTGGCAAAAAAGCCTTTTGAAAAAAAATCCTCTTAAACGATCAATCGTTACATTCGGAACACGCTTATCTCGCGTTTTACTCCACCAGAGGCATGTATACCCATTCGCTAGGGTAAGTTCAACAAAGGAATGGAATATCAGTTTTATACAACTGCCACCGTTGCACGCGGGACAAGCGGCTGATCTGCGACGGGTACGTCGAAAATGTTCTGGAGCCCCTCCGCACTCCTCCTCGTGTTGCATGCATGTTGACCGGGCACCCAAGTTAGAATAAGCAAATGAGTTAATGATATGTCAGATTTAAGCATTTTCGTCAAGCTAATATTTTAAGAGAAATAAATTAATTCAAAAGTAAAAAACAATCAGAGTTCAACGAAATAACGGCAGCTGTACCGCAAGGAAGCGTTCTTCGACCACTCTTGTAGAACCGACACAGTAGCTGTCACTTTTGCTGACGATAATACAAGCAGTTGGCACGACAATAGAAGAAACAGATATGAACTTGTAAAACGCTCTCAAGGTTAATCAGTAAACAAAATTGTGGCGGATTGCATTTAACGCAAGCAAATCGATTCATGTAGATTTTTCGTACAAACAAACAAACAACTTGCCTGAATTTATAAATACAGTCCCGTTTGCAAATAAAGCGACCTTTCTCGGAATGCTTCTAAATGCAACATTTAAGGGGAAGTCGTATGTTAATTAAAAATGTGAAAATAAAATAGATCCATACCGACTTCTCGGAAAATATTCCAAGTTTAATCTCAACTCAATGTCAAGCTGCTTTTATACAAGTACAAGTACAATACGGAAAACAACTATAAGGTTGTCCCAGTAAAACGAATTTATACACTTTACAGACCTAGAAAACAAAATGTTAAGATCATTCATCAACGCCCCGTGGTGCATAGGAAACAAAGATCTACAAAGAGATCTTTGTATTCCCGCGGTTATTGATGCAAAAAAAAAGTTTGTACGAAGACATTAAAAAAAAACCTCTTACTCGGACACGGTCAAACCACGGTCCTCAAACTCTTACTTACTTAAGTGGCGCTACAGTACGGAATGAACCTGGGCCTCAACCAACGTGCCTCTCCAATCCAGTTGCGCACTCCAAGTTGGTTGAGGTCGGTTTCTACTTGTGCTCGCCACTTAAGGCGAGGTCTTCCTCTACTGGCTGGGAATCGAAGACTCTGCGAGCCAGAGTGTTGGTGTCTATTCGTTATTGGTGAAATCCACCAGCATTTTGTACATTCAATAACCGCGTTAAAAGCGTTTTGTAATTTCATATTTATTTCCTCTATTGTTTTGCCACCTGCTATTTTAGCAGGATCTATTTCATTGTTTGTTTTTGGGATATCACCTGTAAACAGGGTGTACAAGGGCGCTTCCTTGGACTACTCCTGCCATTTTTTCTTTGAGCTCTGAATATTTTTTTGCAAGTCTATGCCCAACATATGACACGAGGATTTTATATAATTTTTCAGGCAGAACTTGTCTTATTTGTATTGAAGGCCTCTAGGACAGACCCTGTTAAAGGCTTGCGACACCTCAAGAAATACGACTGAGCAAATTTCTTTTTTTCGAATTCTTTCTCAATTACATCAATAATTTGATGCACTTGGTCCACAGTCGAATGTTTGCTTTTAAAATCAAAATGATGGCTAGGAAAAAATCCTTTCTGATCAATAATGCGGTGTAACCGACCGAGTAATATCCTTTCAAACACTTTTTAAATTATTGGCAGAAGTGAAATCGTACCTAAATTTAACTAAAAAAAAAAACATTATTGCGGTAGAAAACTATGTCCTGTCCTGCAACTCTAGACCTGACGTAAGTTCATTTATTTATATTTACCAACTGAGTAAATGTCATGATATCAAAACAGTTGTACCTCATGATTGGTTCCTAGATGAGGTAGGAAATATTGGGAAACGAGAAAATTAAGGATATGACACCGATTGCTCATGGAAGATTTGGATTTCCCCAAATTGCACTCTGTAGGTAAACGTGGATTGGTCTGTGACAACGGGTTATTCCAAACTTGAAATAAGTATCCTTGGGAACGCGATTGGAGAACAAAGATTTACTTAAGTGCAAAGATTTGAAAATCTACAAATTACTTTTTTAAAACTAAATTCCTTAACTATATTAATATTTATAATGTTGTTAATTCTTTCTGAATTTCCGAACAAATATATAAGTAAACGGTAAGCCATGTGAGTATCGCAAATATGTTAATAAACTCACCCCTTAAGATTTTAGACATCCTTGTGGTTTTCTATGCTTATAAAAATCTGAAAGGAAATATCAAAATTTAATCAATTTGAAAAAATATATCGGATTTTTCAATAAGAACATAACAATTTTGTATTTAACTAAAACATGGAATAATTGAGAGATTGGAATGCAATTTAATCCAGATGTGGTACACCTAATAAATTTGAGAATTACATTCGGGATCTTTCTACCGCGATTATATATTCAGAGGTCGATTCTTGGGACCCAATTGTCCACCACTCTTCCACACACATCGGTCGGAACACCGGCAATTTCGATTTCAATATTGTTTCTGAGCTCCTCTAACATTGTTGCCTTTTTTTGAAATAAACTAACGACGTAACGTAATCACAAATAGATAAATTCAAAAGATTTAAAACGTATAAGCGCGTTGCCATTGAAGTAACAATTTTATCGGGATTACACAATTACCGAATTTTTCCATTAATTGATTAATTATTTGACTAGCTTTGCGGCTTGTGCTATCATCTTCTTGAAACCACTAGTCAATGAGGTTATGTCCATCAAATGCTACACAAATAATATTCTATCTTCGCTGCTTATTGTAGCGAGTGATTCAGGTTTCACTCAAGTTCAAGCTTAAAGAGAGTGTATTATCTGCCAAGGATGTTGCCACTTTCTAGGACAACCAAGAGGCTATCAGTGGAATTGTTCTTTTCTAACGCAAGATTAGGATAAAATCAACGTGCATTTTTGCAAGAGACAGAAGGGCAGTTTGACATTCACATTTGCTAGGTGCTTCGGCAGACAGATATTCCATAGAATTTTAAGGCTTGCCGGACATTGAAATTAAATTACCAGCCTTATCCGATGGGTATCTACAGTTAGTAAACTTATTATCGCTATCAGCAGACAACACCGTAGATGGAGCAGAATCACCTAGAGGCGGTTGAAATCGCTTGGTAGACCACACAGCCCCAGGGCCAACATTGGAAGTTGTTTAACAGACAGGCACGCAAAAGGACCTTCTAACTATTTGGCATGACTTTTGTCGAAGCCACATGGGCCAAGGAAAGGAAGAGACACTATTTATTTTCTAGTATCTACAGTTATTTCTGAAACAAAAGGGAGCTTCACATGGCGTCCTACAGGATTTGAATTCTCAATATTGCAGGTTCCATTCATTATGCAGTCAGTTTGTGGTTGAATCTTCATCTTCAAACCATGATTCGCTCAACACGGCAAATGTATACTATATAGTCCCAAGAGAAATAACCGGAATATGCATGGTCTTACATGGATTCCCTCATCACCTTTCCCCTTTTCCCTTTCTGCCCCAATTAAACAGCCAGCTGTTGTCAAGATTAATTCTTCGATAGATTTCTGACTAGGTGTCGTTGTCAGAATTAAAAATCGGTGCCAAGGTAAACAAATTCCCTTAATACCTCAAAGCTTTTGCAATCGATTACAACTTTTTATGTGCGGCTCTATATAGAACGATAGAAAAGCAGTATCGTTATGTTTTAGTTTAGGTCGAATAAATTGTGCTATACTGTGATCGCCAATATTGAATGGTTTCTTCTTTTTGACTTCGCCTAGGGGCTAGACATTCTCCTTTCGTATTAAGCTCAACGCCAACTCTTTCAGCAGTTTTCGTCTTGGTTGCTGTACAGTAACCAAGTAAGGTATTAGCTTAACGTTCTTTGTCAAACAATTGCCTTCTTGTGTTTGGGGGAAACGCAGCTAATTCACCCTATTGATGTATCCGTTCGGAAGAATTTCTAAAATGAAAGCCAGTTCCAATCGGTAGTCAGTTTGATTTCGATGTATCCCTTGCTCTATGAAAAAAAATAGAGCATACGAACGCGTTCGTTTAACTCCGCAACAGTCCTTCGTCGATCAAGTTCGAGATTGAACACCTACCTACCAAGAAAATCGCGCTACCGAGGACATAAAGAGGCACCACTCATGGAATGATTTCCCCAAGTTCTGCCAAAGTATAAAATGTCAAAGCCAATTATACAAGGCTACAACAGACAACATTCGGTCGAGATCATCAAGGAAATATCCTAGTTGAGACACAGTCGATGATGAGGCACTATTCAATATTGGCGACAACACCGAAAACCACAGATCACCAGCCCTAAGTGAAGTGAGTCCACAACTGATAAAATCTTAACACCTTGGCAGAAGTTGCAAAAAAAAATTCAAATCTACAGACAGCCACCACATATTCATCAATATCAAGCCGAATACGACAGCATTTATAGAGACGAACTATATAAAGCCATGTCTAGTTGTGTTATACCTCCTAAGCTCGTCCCTGTGTGCAGGATGCGATGGGGAATTCTCGTTGCTCTATTAGGGTTCGAAATGACCATATCAAAACGTTCGATTCCGGAAAAGGATTAAGACAAAGCGATGCATTGTCATGTGAATTCAATAATCTCATTCTTGAGGGGATTGTGCGAAACTCCCGAGCTATATTCCTGATCCGATATTATCTCTGACAACATCTCCGCAAAAAATTTAACAAAGAATTACTCTTGTCAACCGCTGTTTCTTCTGGCTAGGAAGGCAATTCAGTAGTAAAGCCCTCACTCGAACTACTAAGGATATCCAATACCCAATGTCAGAAGTGGATGAAGAAATGCTTAGTCGATTTGAGAGAACATTTCTTCGGTCCCGTTTGCGTTGGGCTATGGAGACGAAGATTCAACCAAGAACTATACGAGCAGTACAGCGACATGCCCCTGGTCGAAAAACTCCGCATTGGACGTTTAAGATGGCTAGGACATGTAGAACGAATGGGCACCAATACTCCGGCTCGCAGAGTCTTCGATTCCCAGCCAGACGTCGGACTCAGTAGAGGAAGACCTCGCCTTTAGTGGCGCGCACAAGTAGAAACCGACCTCAATAAACTTGAAGTGTGTAGCACAAGGCAGTTACCCACCGGCCAATTGGAGAGGCATGGTGGTTGATGCCGAAGTTCATTTCGGACTGTAGCGCCACTTTAGTAAATAGTTGTCAACAATTTTTCATCGGGACGGCGACAGGTATCTTCGAAGGGTCGTATATCTTGTTAAGATCGTTGCTTGTTGCGGATAACTGAGTCCATGTTTTAATTCAAGGATCCTAGGTAGGATATTCCGCACCATTCATTATAACTTCACAATTATTTTCAGTAAAAACACAAACAAATGCTTATCCACCACGAACTTACGATATTTACGATAAACGGATGTTGTACCAACTTATACCATCGCGCAACCTAGCAGAATTTGTGTAAACCATAAGGTTCTAGTACCCACTATTCACAGTAAATACAAACACCACTAGCCCAAACTATTTCAAAAGCTGTCATTTTAATTGAGCTTCTGTCACAATGTTTATTGAATTGGGTTTCAGTAGTCCCTCCCACTGACGTCATCCGCCTTCCAAAAACAACCATCACATCTGCTAATGGCTGTCAAAAATTATGTGCATTCCTTTGTTCTTGTTTTGTCTTCCGCTCGCTTTTATTTGCACATAAAAACGATTTCCTGCTCCGCGCTCTGTAGCGTATCTGTGTCGAAATTTGCTTACTCCAACAACACATTTAGACGGACAGACTGACAAGCAGACACAGTGCAAACAATTTGGCGAGCTCCATCCCCCATCGTAAAAGATGAAAGTGTGATTGAACGCATTTTTGTCACGTTTATGGTGATTTTTTACGAGCGAGCAACTACAATGTTGCCCGTCATAGGCTATACATCACTTGCCGAAACAATTTAATTGTTGCAACATTCATACTCTCCATTCGTGCAACATATTTGGCAAAAAAAAAAAAATTAACATTTTATATAGGAGCACAACTATTTAGACGAACATCCTGCCGCCATCAGAGGAATATCCCAACCAGAAAACCCACGGACAAAAAATTTACGCGTAAATACCAGTACGGGCGATAGGGGGATTCCTTGCGATCTGGGCCAGCAATCGCTGTCTCAATTCACATCAGGTCGTGCAGGTAGCCAAGGACCGCCGAATTAGGTACCTATGGCATAATTAGTGATTATTGCGGGTATTTTGCAATCGTAAAGGAAAACCCGCGTCGCCGCTATACATCAGTTTATCCTACATAATAAATATAGATATAATATTTTATGGACACACATCCTGGAAATCACAACATCCGGAAATGTCGTAGACACGAAATCCTAGTTTAATTCAGTTCTGAATCTGAGGAGGGAATATAGACATGCACACAAACAAGGAAAAAAACGGACCTTTAGTTTAGAATTTCCCATAACTATTTTTTGTCTCTTAATATGGTGGGGGAATTTCCGGAATTCCTGTATGATTGTTGATTCCGATTTAGCTTTGCGCCCCTAGAAACACATATTTGTTTAATATCCTTAAGTAGTGTTAAATAGATTTGTCAAAACAAGTAGACCGACAATTGTTACCCAGTATAGGTTAACTTAAGTGCGATAGGATTTTCTAGATTAAGAAGGGATCCAATAATTATAATCGCCGAAAACCCCAGGATCAATTATTAATCTTTGGGATTACCTATACAGGCGAGGAAAACCATACTTGTTTTCAGAAATTTTGACAAGGTACCTAGGTCACAATTTTTTTTTTTGATATCTTTTTACACTATACATGCAAACGTAAGTGTTTGAGGATAAAATAATTTACGAAAAACTTTAAGCTAGAACCAGGACCGGATGTAACCGCTTTATATCCTATCTATGGGGTTTGGATGAGCATATCTTTTGGAATTGTTCTTTTCCAACCCAAGATTTTTGGGGAATCGAATGTTTTGCTATAGGAAGATGACATTTGGTACAAGGCGGACCATAAAGTATAGCTCCATCGAAAAGTGCAAATGGCGTCGAATGTCAATTGGGTTTTGGGTTTGAAGCAAACTAAATTCAAATTTCTGTGAATAAGCAATGGAATAATTTGCGCAACTTTTTTTGAACAACGAATCTTCAGTGATTTTTAACTCAGAGCACATTTTGGGCAGTGGCCTAGTGCGTTACTCATTGGACTACTAAGGGTTACCTGGTTCAAATCCCCAAAGTGACATCACTGCTTTTTCACTGCTTTAACTCTTGCGAAAGTCTGACAAACATCTAAGGGTAATACTGTCATGACAAGCTTTTCAAATTTGCCGTTCGGATGCGTCGTCGAACAGGAGGTCGTCTCCTTTGTGACAAAAATAATATCTTCGTACCTTTAACTGATGAGAGAATCTTAATTGGAGCCCCTCTACGTGCTGTTAATGGTCGAATTTTCATATTTTGCTCTATGATTGGATCTTAAGTCTAATTGTGAATGCTGTGCCAGGATTCTGAGTAGATCCAGATGACTAGATTATCGCTTGGAAAGCAAACTGACATAAGTCAAAGTTTGGCGATTTTGAATTAAGTAACCAGAAAAGAAATTAAGTTTTCTATCAAACCGCTATGTCTAGAGCTCTTAAACTGACAGCGTGAGGGCATAAGTGTCCTTTGGCTTTTAAGGAAACATCCAAAGTAGAAAAACTTCAAAAAGCTTTTCTGAAAATTTATGAATTTTGACATGACAGTTGACAGACAGACATCGATGGGTTGTTATATGTTATCAAACTTTGACCATAACAACCTAAGTTAATCGAAAGTAACCATGAGGAGAAATTGTTTAATCAAAGGGGCCAGTATACATACAAGCATTAATATATTTAGAAACGTCTCCATAGTCCATATAGGGTTTACAGGTAATCTGCGCTAGCGAGGTATTCGTCGGAGGGGACAATTTTCCACAACGCATACTTCGTCGGAGGTTCAAAGGTTCAAATTCCATTCGAGGTATGTATCATCGGAACAAAAATCACTTCAATACAATTATTAGTAAATAATTTCCGAGAAGAATTTGTGTCGGAGGAAATGGGAAAACGAATTGCACTTAGCCGTCAAAAATTGTAAGAAAAATGCAACTGAACGCACTTCAACGCAATTCACCGAGATGCGTTACAAAAAGTCGGATAAATATTCCGAAAGGCTTTTCGAAAAAAAATTACCGCGACGCTAAAATCCTCCGAATCTTACAAAATCGGAGAATTTTCCGCTCCGATGGATACCTCGCTAGGAATGAATATTTGAGGACATTCCACGGGTCAGATTTACAGGTTAATAGCCACACGCCAAAAGTCTACAATGGTTTAAGACTCACTTACATGGGTTTTATATCCACAAACCAATTGTAAACTCACCTTAGTGACCTAAAAGAACACAATGATTTTCATAATCCATAGTATCTATGTGCCCAGCTTCACAGGTTCAAAGGATTTCAATTTCATCTCTGCATCCTAATGCATCTTCGTAGCTCCAATGGTCTTGCAGGTGCCTATTTCAACAGTTTTTGATAACAACAGACATAACTTCATAATTGATGGTAGCTCACAAAAATTTTTCAATTGGTTTGTGAACTTATAATCCATTTAGGTGGGCCAAAACAAATAAACATTTTTGGCGCAACAGGCTCGTTAGTACCCAAGGCCGAGCTTTCTCACAACCATTCATGAATGCATGTGTACCTCTTGCACGATGGTGGGACCTCCTGTTTTATGCCGAATCCGTAAGCTTTTCTTGACAATTGAGGTGTTGCAACGGCTGGGAATCGAACCCAGACCTTCTGCACTGCAGTTCATCGCACTAACCATTGAACCACTGAGCCCGTCATTTCGGTGGGCCAAGAAAAAGGAATATTGACATTCGCCGGATGGCGTATCATTCATCTTTCAATTAGCTCAGATCAGTGAGGACTTTGATTAATGATGATCAGGGCAAAAGAAATCTTTATTTTAATTGAATGTAATTGTGAATACATCATAAAGATCAGGTGAATCACTGTTACTTCCATATGTCGGAGTTGGTTTCGGTGTATCAAGACATCAAATACAATCTTTTGCAAGATCAGAAGCTGTTGACTTATTACATTTTAGATATATGAAATGTTCAACAAGCACCGTCCCTTTTATGAGACAAAACATGGACTGAACCAGCCTTGTTGATGATTATCCCTAACTAAAGTTTTTAATTCTCAAGCTTAGCGAATACTTGTATATGGCGAACTGTATCATTTGGGATGGTTAAGGGATGGTAATGCATGCATGAGATATAATCATCGTTTATATGAATTTTTCAAGGAAAAAATTCATTTCTGGTGGCAGGGAGACCCTCTGACCTGCGCCAATTTAAAATGCACAGGTTCTGATCTAAACCTGATCTTGATTTGTCAATTTTAAAGCAGAATACCATAGCTAGGAACTTTATACAGAGCCATGCCTAGTTTTATTATACAAGTCAAACCTGCCCATCTCTGCATTATAGTTGCTCCATGAAGACCGAAACATTCGATGCCAAAAATATAATTTAGATAGCCTGGGCTGTGCTATATGACTTCCTTAATATTTTTCCCCATTTATTTGTGTGTACGAAGTTATATTTTACAGGGAATGGAACCTTCATTTTTACTCAGATTCCGAACAGTAAATTTGAGAAGATTTTCATGACAGTTTGTCAGGCTTTCGTAAGAGGTGGGGCATTTTGGTATTTAAACTGCACACACATAGATATGGTCAATACTCCAATACCCCGTACTGGACGTTTCAAATTTCTTGGGAATGAAAAGCGAATGAAAACTTTGGCTAGCAGAATCTTCTATTCCAAGCAGATGGTGGAAAGAAGTATAAGAAGACCTCACCTTTAGTGGTGCGCACAAGTAAATACTTGTAGGTGCCTAACTTAGGACAACCAGATAAGGATTGCGGTAATCGGAGAGTCTAGTTGGTTGAAGCCACTCCGATCAGTATTGTACTGATACATGTGTATTCGTCGTGACGCCATATTTTACCTTTATTGTGAAGTCTCAGGCTTCTAATAGCCAAGACTCCATCTTTTCGTGTTTTAAGTCCGCTTCCAAAACATTCATTCAACCAGCTGGGGCTATATTTAAGAGAACAGAGTATTTTTTTTTTTTAGATTTGCACACCCGTCGTGTATAAGCTACTATTTTTCATTTTTAGAAGCGTTTTAAGAAATCACGCCAAGAAGTGTGACAACTGACGTCTAGGAGTGATTAAGGCATCTATAACCAATAGATGATGGAAACACCAACCAAACCGACCATGTAGGGTAAGGTCGGGAGGTTTTGACACGTTAAGGAACATTTGGATATATCTCAAAATCCAAAAACAATTCCAAATTTTTAAAAATTACATAAGTTACAATAGAATTTTAGCAACATGTTTTTAAGGTTTTTCCCCAAACCTTACAAAGTGTCAATTCCTCCTACCATGAAGGAGGATTTGCCATCTGCCTAAGGAGGTTTTGACAGGGGGAGGAGGATCTGACACATAATAAATTTACAACAGTTTTAATATAATAAAACAACTTCTTATCGGTTTTTTGATCAACAAATAATTTTTTTTTATTTTCAACGCATATTAGTCTTTGCTAATTAGCTCAGTCTACTTTTATTTAAGTTTAAGGACGTAGAATTAAAACAACAAAACAAAATTACAGACAAAAAAAACATTTCATAAAAACTTAATTTAAAATAAAAAATAAATCGCACTAAACAACGAAAAAAACAAAAAAGATAATTCATAAATATTTAGTAGGTAAGTAACAAAAAATAATACGTAATAATAATAAATAATACTAACGAACATCAAATTCTTCAAAGTCCACATTAAAATAAATTTTCGGCCTTGATTTGGAGCTACCAGGGAGATCAGAGGGCAACGGCAGTTTTCCTGCAATGTCAGCCCTTAAAGCCAATCCTATGTCTTCTACAACTGGTTCGAAGAAGCAGTTTTGAAACCTTTGTCGGCGGTAATATTTAATTGTATAAGGCAAGGAACTTGTCTCATCCACACTCTGAATGATACCTACGTAGTAAAATATCTTCCTGTTCTTGGACCCGAATTGCACAAGCACGAAGTCATTTATTGTCGGATTAAACTTTAATTCGAGTTTCAAGAGGTTACATTTAACCGAGGGAGGCTCTTCTTCATCGTTAGACACTTGAAAGGTATCGGAATCGTCCTGAAGACTAATTTCACCATCGTCAAAAGATGATTCACTGTCAAGAACTCGTCTTAAAAAAGTGGGTTTTGGCAATTTCCTGTTGCTTTTAGTTTTTATATGCTTGACAATTTTTTGTGCAGCTAATGCTTCCAATTTATTTTTTTCAGGTGTTTCTGTATAGACTTTGGAAGTTCCAGCATTAACGCGACTCTTTTTTTTAGACAATTTCGGATACGGGCGAAGAGCTTCCGGTGTTATATGTATCGGGTCAACTGCTCCACCGCATGCTCCACTCATAAAGGAGGATTTGACATTTTGTCAATTCCTCCTTCAGCAACAATGTCAAATCCTCCTTTTCGATTACTTTTGCGACAAATACAAAAAAAAAGTTTGTAATGATGGGTACGATAAACTATTGTTTATTAATGATTTTAAAACTAATGAAGGTGCACTACATTGCACTGTGAATGTCAAAAGGTACATAATTTAAATATAACAGCTGGATTGCTTACCATAAATGTTAGATGAAATGCACGCAAAAATAAAAAAGCCGTCCACTTCGCTTATCTTCTAGTAACTGTTTATTTATCACTCAAACCAATCGTTACTAACTTCGTTTTCTCATCATTTAAAGTGCTGCCAAGATTTTAGTTTTCAAGAAAAGTGCTGATGTCAATTCCTCCTGCATGTCAAATCCTCCCGACCTTACCCTACTCATACTTGCGAGCCATGCATCGACCAATATGGATGTACACACATTCAGAGGGGCAAACGTCGACTTTGACCAATTTCTCTTCACAGCCAAATTTAGAGCCCGACTCTCCAGCAAGAAGAAGCTCTGAACAATGCAAAAAGGATACTACACGTTGGTCGCCATAGTGAGCCAGAGATTGCCAGAGTTTCCAAAAAATAACAGAGTGAGAGACTAGGGGGAGATACGCGACAAGGAAGACGAAACCTCACGATTAAGTCTCGATTGGAAACGGATGCCTAAGTGCTTGCACTAAATAACTGAAAACAATGTACACATCGAAGAGGATGGAAGACTGCCTTGTCTCAGGCAAATACCCTCAATGGGTTGTAAACAGTCTAAGTAACATAAATAGGAATAATTTTACCGATCATAACGAACTACAAGAAGATATATCCTCAACAATGTATGAAATTCAGCAATTTAAGAACAGACTTAACAAACATCTGTTACCATCTAAGACGCTGTTTCAATGGTTTGTAACACCTCGAGCACCTGCAATGGCCGTCCGTTGCAAACCGAGCCGATAAATCGATGTTTAAACCTACTAAGGGTGACTATGCGCCATACTGAATGATTTTTTTTTAACTTCACTTATGAATGCTCCAAAGCAAACACTCATTGTGTTCTATATTATGCGGCAACAAAAGTTCCGATTTAGTTTTGCAAACTTTCAATTGGAAAATATTTTAGAGCACAATACGCATCATACTCGCGAATCTTAGAAAGATACTAATATAAAGATAGTATCTACCTACGTAGGCATGAGAGGAAGAAAAAACCCCGTTAGCGAAAGAGAGAGGTAGTTAACTCTAATTGGATCTCCCATCGCCAAATTCCGGTTTACAAGGACTCGCAATCTTCCACATTTTCAATGAAGTTACACCATTTAGCACTATAAAAATATCAAACAATTTTCTCCCACTTAAATGTATCTATATATATATTTGATATCTACATACACCCATTGCCTATTGATTTAAATTGACCACGAACTAAGCCATCAATCTCAATCCACAATAATCTAGATATGCCTTTTAAAAAATCGCAATTAAAAATAAATCTCACATGTACCCCGATTCACATCGAAATCGACATCAAATTTGTTTAATTCACCACTAATTCCGTGCGTCAAATTCAATTCCTAACAAAACTCTCGTGAACATATTCCAAAGTAAAATTCTATTCGAACAAAGATTGCCGCCAAACCAAAAGTTGATCGTACACAAAAACATCAAAGCTCTCAGATCTTCATCATCATCTGCCGCACACCCTGTGTCTATCTCTGTTACTCTACCTACTGCAATGTGATTGGTGACTTGCCACAGCATTGTGGCATGTAACAGGCTACCCAAAAATATATCCCTTTCGGTTACACCAACGTTCAGTGGGTGTATAAGTTTCCCGCACATTTATGACGTCAGATGCGTTCTATCTCCCTCTGGCAGTAATTAGTAAGACGAGTGGTATTTTAAAACTAGATGCGCATCATAGATATTTTAGGATGCGCATAAGGATATTCCATCAGTTTGAATCTTCACGTTCGGTGATGACAACCAACTCGTAGTGAGCTCGGATAAAACATAAGATAGTGCGTACAGATAAATGAACAAATAGTGTCCACAAAAACTTGAACAGAAAAAAAAAATTAAATAAATAGAAAACAAAAATAAATTTTTGTGCGAAATAGTGAGCAATGTCCGTGCGGTCTGCTTCACCAAAAGTTTTACTTGATATCAGTTACAAGCCCGTAAATCATATAAACAGTGACAACATCATGAATCTGAATCAGAATGGGATTAAAGTGATTCAAGTGGAACCCACCTATCTGCATATGCAGCAAAACATGCAAGGATACGCTCCGGCACATGCTTACGGGATTGCTTTAATGGATAATGAGCCCGACAATGACTACAACATTCCGAGTAGCGAAATACTAAGCTCGGCCAGTTCTACACCAAATGGCACACCACCGTTGCTAAAGAAGGAGAACAATAATAACAATCATAACGCCAACAACAACAACAACAACACGGTGATATACAACAGCAACGACTTGCAACATTTCATAAATGAGAACGGCAAACGTCGTCAGGACTTTGATTGTGCCGCCGAAATGATGCAAGAGAGCAAAAAGTCCGTAATGTACACTGAGAGTGATCACTTCCATCACATTCCACGGCAAATTGCAAACACCACTGGAAAGTTTTTTGTCGAATACTTGCCGACCACAGTGGATGAAGTTGGAGTACAGTCGGCCAATGTTTCGCCGCCCTTCGACCAATACAACGTAAACGATGAAGATATAGGGGAAGCCAGTCAGGATAACTTTAAGTATCAACCATTCCATCAGCCTTCAGAGATGGCAAACCATCCGTTGACCCAAGGTCAGGTGGGTGCGGCGCAACAGCAAGGACTCTTCGAATACGAGCAGACAAACTCGCTGAATGACAGCACATATTCCAGCTCGGATCGTGATGAAACGGAATATAGACAATCGGCCTACATGTACCACAACGAGGACGACCTCCAGCAAATGGGTGGTGATCTCTCAAAGTTTCGCAAGCCCCGTCGGCGAACGAAGAAAAAGTCGAGCAAATCGGAAGAGACCGATGACTTTCAGCACCAGCGGGTCATGGCCAATGTGCGAGAACGCCAGCGCACCCAAAGTCTCAACGACGCCTTCAAATCCCTGCAACAGATCATTCCGACCCTGCCCAGCGATAAACTCAGCAAAATCCAAACATTGAAATTAGCCACAAGGTAGGTTGGTTTTCCGTTGGAATTTCACCGCAATAAATTTACCCTTAGATTCTCAATAAAATTCCCCTAACTCTAGGGTTTCCTATTTCTCAACATTTTGCTTATGATTACTTCCTCTTGCAGATATATCGACTTCCTGTGCCGAGTTCTATCGACAAGCGAAATTGGCCTTCTAAAGGCGTTGGATAACATGAGTGCGACACAGGGCAACACCAACAATCTGTGTAGTTTCGGAGTGGCTGCCTCCCTGCTAAACGATGACTCGAAAGGACGACGAAACATCCCCATGATACCTCCAGAGAAACTTAGCTATCTCTTTGGAGTGTGGCGGATGGAGGACGATGCCAACCACAAATCGTAGAAGACGCACCAGTCCAAAACACACAAAGAAAGAGATTGACTCGAATATCTTCCAACTCGCATTTCCATTTAGATGATAAGTGATTAATTTAAACAAAAAAAAAACTTAAGATAGGTTTTTAATTTTTAATTTTATTTTTTTTAATATATTATATGTGTATATGTGTACTATGTTGCTAGTTATTATTGTATTTAAAATATATAACAACACTGTAAAGGAATTTCCTGTTTTTTAATTTCCCTTTTCAAACCGATTTCAAGGCGTTTTTTCAGCAGAGATGAGATGAAACAAAAAGTATCTTCTTCCCGCAAACGATTTGTTTTATGTGCTGTGACATTTTTTTTTGTCGAATTCGAAGGACAAAGCAATGGAATAGGGGAGCTGTAGTATCAATGCAGAAGAAAATGGTCCCCAAAACATTACGGCGTGGAACGACGACGATTCAGCTTAAGCATCTGGTGGTGATTTATTATTGTGTGCTCTGAGGTTTTTTTTTTTTTTGGAGTTCCAATTTTCTGGTCACGGTGTGTATATAGTTTCGCTGAATTTTAATGACGTTCCAAGGAAAAAATTGAAACACATGCAAATTCGAATTTGTGCTAAATGTTTGGGACTTCCGCTTTGCGAGGTTCCTAAACACGCTAATCTGTTTGGGAAGTATGTAGGTAGTTAGGAAATGGATAAAATGGATTTGAAAAACTGCGGATTTCATCGAAATGATAGGGGTTTCCTTTAAGATATTTTCTAGATCACCATTGCAAAAGGATATATTAGCTTTGACAAATATTAGAATTTCCACCCAATATTAGTTCGGTTTTTTTTTTTAGATTTTGCGTTTTTATCGTCATATTATCCATAATCAATACCATTTTGAGAAAAATGTTGATGCATCACAATCATTTGGTGATCTCGGCAATAACGCCATCCACGAAGTTAACGCCCGTATACATGTTGAGCATCGAGTCGTCGAATCTATTACCAATAAGGGTTGGCAAACGGCTTACGCCAACCAAAAATTGACCCACGAATAAAGTTTACGATCACTTGGTGACGGGCATCAAAGATTAGATTCTCACTTTCAGCAAGTTGTTCATAACCGATTTTTAGGCCCCAAATTGTGAGGTGTATGAACTCTTTCTTACATTTCTTGAATTTTTAACTTTTTTATGATATATGTATTTATACCCAAACTTTGCGCCTATATGAAGCTTTTTAAGCTGACCATCTCCCTTTATAAAAAGAGTGCTGAAATATGCTTTTACGATCAATGAAATGCAGTTATAATGCAAGGTCTTCCAATGCTCTGTAATGTGAATACTGAGATACAGAATCATGATATTAGTAACGGCTAGTTCATACCGCGCTAGGAGATTTTTTTTTGTCCGTGGGCTGGTGGAAATCTCGATAGACACGTCTGTGAGACTTTAACCCACTAAAACCACCACCCTTTTTGTATGTTTATTGCAACTTAGTATGCGATTCATCTAGCAATTTTTTATCACGAGTAATGAATGTTTGGCAGGTAACTTTCCTTTGAGAGTTCCTGCTCTTTTCCGCAATTTATAGCGCGGTTTGTTCGTATCGGGCCAAATCTAAGGACTTAGTTCTTTGAAGAAGCCACAATAAATTTGTTTCGTCAAGAATTTGGAGGACCATTGTGTTAACGTGTCCTCATAAACGTTTTTGACGAATGATCTTAACATTTTGTTTTCAAAAGTTTGGAATGTTTAGATTCGTTTCACTGGTACAACCCCATAGTTATATACCATGTGTCCAGACCGGCTTTAGCACTTGCTTGTATAATAGCAGTTTGTTATCATGGTTCAGCTTCGAATATTTTCCGAGTAACCAGCACAGTTCTCTGTATTTATTTTGTGCTAGGAGATTTTAACGCAACGGTAAGGAAGGGAAGACATCTTTAGCAGTATAGTCGGAAAACACTTCCTGCAATGAAAAAACGTCTGACAACGCACTAAGGCTAATTGACTTCACTGCGGAACGAAATCCCGCTTAACCCAGAATGCGGTTTCCTCACCACGATATACATACGGCGACATGGCGGTCTGCAGATCAATAAAATTGATCACATTGCGACAAGAGGAACGCATCCAGTGGATACCCGAACATTCCGAGGGGCTGACATCGACTCGGACCACTTCCTTGTTGCAGCCAAGGTAAGAATGGGGATATCCACCACGCAGCAACAAATCAGAAATATTATGAAAAAAAAAATGTCGAAAGAATGCAATCGCAAAAGATCGCAAGGACCTTCGCAGAACCCGTATCACTTAACCTCTCAATTTACATCATAGCACCAGCATCTGATGTAAAAACATTATAGCAAGGATGTCAACAAGCGATTTTATCAGCAGCAAATGGTGTACACCATCAAGGACCCTTTATTTAATGAAGAATGCCGACAGATAGTCAACGCCAAGAACGAGACCTACAAAGCCAAGCTGCAGGTGGCGATGAAAAAAAAAGATAAGATATCAAGAAAAATGCGCTATCGAGGATATAGAGAGGTGCCACTCCATGAACGATGTTCGCAAATGTTGCCAAAGTGTAAAACGTCAAAGCCGAGGACGTAAGCTCGAACAGAATTCTGTCGACGTGATCAACGATAGATGGGATACACTGGATTCTGAGGATATGGAATTACCGCTTCTGCAGACTGCTAAACGGCGATGACGTAAATCAAATGAACCATTAAACATTATCAACGAACAGCTAAGACTGCCAACCACCCGACCTAAGTGAAGTGAAGTGAGGACAGCAATATCTAAACTTAAGCTTAACAAGCCTGTCGAAAATGGCGGCCTTCCCACCGAGCTTCAGTAAGCTGCTGGAGACGATTTGGTAAGTAACATTCACCAACTTAATGCAAAATGTGGTCGGATGAAAGCAAGTCTGAAAATAGACTTTCTGAGCTGAGTCAACTACAGAGGCATAAGTCTCCTCAACATCGCCTACAAGATCCTATCTGCCGTAATATGTGAACGCCTGAAACCCTTTTCCAATTTGATCGGCCCTTGCCAGTGTAGTTTTAGATCAGGAAAGTCTACAATTTAACAAATCTTAACACGTCGGCAGAGCCTAGAAAAAAAAACAAGAAGTCAAAATCCCATATTTATCGATTTCCCGCCAAACGCGTCAGTCTGTTTAGGATGACGATAGAGATTTTTCGCTGATCCATCAGTTTCGGAAACGATGTTAGCGACACATTCGATACTAAAAAAAAGGATTTAGGCAAGGCGATGCACTGTCATGTGACATGTGCAAACACAAGGAATGCAAACTTTCATAATTCGGTGCAACTGTTAGCATACCTTTCATGGGCCGGGATCAACGTGATACAACGTCATAAGCACGTTTACCAGTATAAAGAAGGAAGTGTCAAAAATGGATTTAGCAGTGAATGAGGGTTAGACCAAGAAATTATATGCTTTTAACACAAACGGTCACACAACAGGACGTCACCAGTGGGCATTGACAGATTTAAATTTGAGGTAGTACGGAACTTTGTGTACCTCAGCTCCCTAGTAGTGGAAGACCTCGCCTTATGAGACGCGCATAAGTAGAAACTGACGCCAACCATTTAAAAGTGCGCAATCGAAGGCTGTTAGCTAAGGACCGGGCTGATTGGGGATGCAAGTTGGTTGAAGCCTAGGTGCATTCCGGACTGTAGCGCCACTCAAGTAAATTAGTAAGCACTCGGAGTACTCAAGTTAGGCTACAGCACGCGATTCACGAGCACACTTAGACCAGAAAAGGCCCGTTGTGGTACCACCTAAATATTCGCTTGTCTAATTGAACCATTCTTTCCCTTGTAGTAAGGGAAAGAAGGTTTCTAAAAATAATATAAGCCAGTTCACCAAGATTATGAGAGAAGAAACGTACAAGAGCAGAGAAGGTGAGTATTACATTCCTACTATTCTTCGTCCAAGCAGCTTCTACAGACAGAAGATGTGAATGGTAAGGTGCTCTGCATTCGTAAGCTGATTTTGCTTTAAGAGAGATGGGATTTAATTGCCGATTAGCTGACACTGCAATGTTAATATTCTTCGTGGATATTACAATATCCTTCAGCCATGATTTCCGCATGAAAAACGACGCAATGATCGGGAAGGCGAAAGGATGTTCTTAGGTAAAGCATATCTGAGAAAATCCTCCAACCACTCCAGATTCTATTTTAGACCTGTCCGTGTAGATGTGAATCCAGTTATTTTCACCAATCATACCCGACTCCCCTTCGCGTCGACAGGGTTGAGTTGAAGTTCTACGCTCAAAACTGAGTTGGATAGTGATGTTGTCGGTGTTTTTTTGATATGGTAAGGTGATTCCGTATCTTTGTATGTTCACCTTGACAGGGCGCCCATTGTGACGAGTCTTTAGTCTCAATGCTGCACAAGCTAGACGTAGGATAGCATCTAAGGCTGAGGAGCGGGTTTCTCTTAGAACTCTGCTAATGTATATGCAATTCGATCTTTGAACGTTTCCTAAAAGGTTGCGGATGGAGGTTGTTTCTAGAACCGGTAGTACCTAAGTAATGTCAACAAACATTACTACGTGGAGCTACTCTACAAAATTGCGTTTTCGGGCTTTAATATTCGAAGTGCGAATAAACGACTTTTGTTTCATGATGAAATGAATAACTGTAGGCGGTTAAAATGACACCATTTACCCCTGATTAACATGGGCACATATAAAATTAAAAAAACAATTAACATTCACATTCTTATTGTTAAAAGTATGTACTTATATCGGTCTTCAATTAGGCAGCTGCATACTTATCTTATATATCAGATTTTACAATCTGTTTAAAGACCTAGCTTAGGTAAATCATTATTTTGTTTATGCCTTTAAATCGCTTGGTTTAACAGGATTCACAATAGAAGTAGAAAGACTTTTCAGGAGGACATTACATTGCTGGATTTCGATTCCTTAAGCTGATGACAATTTTCGGTAATAAAAATATGGCTGGTCCAGGTTAGGGTTACTTTGATCGATGTTCTAAGGGAAAAGTCTTAAAAGGATAACATCGAGTTTGAAATGTACTTTCTATTGAACTTCAAGGTCGCGGTTGTCAACATCCACCAATGGAGCTCTATGACCAAATTCAGCAAAAAAAAGTGTGCTCTGCAATGTAGCCTATTACTGGAGGATTCTTGATGCAACATTCAGTTCGGAACCACCTCTTCCAAATTTATTCGAAAAAAAAAGAAATTCGGCAAGAAGATATGCTGTCATGAGTATTTGATATTGGTTTGGATTTAAAAGAAAAATCATATGAAAAGGCTACAATCCGCTGTTCGAGTCGTTAAATACCTTATCCCATTCCAACCTTAAATTGAAGATCTCCAAAAATTGGGTGTGCCTAAAAACCTACATAGAGAATGACATGGTCACAATACTATTCAGATAGTTTATCAAAATCTAGATAAATCAAAATCAAGGCCGAAAGGCATTTGTATTAATTTATCGTGTAATTTCGGGCGCCCGAAAAGGGCCACTAGTAGTTGATAAGTAGGCTAGTATCAATAATTATTGTTTAGCATGTACGTTTTTCTTAAGATGAAGAAAAATAAAAATGAATTAAAAAACAAAAAAATAATTTATCAAACTCTTTAATGGTTCGACAAACTTTTTCTATTGCATATGCATTGGAGCTAGGTAAACAAAATGTTTTTTTTTGTAGGAAAACGCACCCAAAAAGTGGACGTGGATTAAAATGAGGTATGGAAGAAATGCTTAATTTAACGTAATTAACGTTATTGCATCGAACCTTTTTTTCAAATTTTCTTAAAATGTTACCGAATACCTTTTTTTTTACAGAAAACGCATACAAAAAGTTGTCAAAAAACTATATGTAGACGAAATATAGTTTAGGATATCTAAACATGTTTTTCAGTTCACTTTTTTAAAATACACTATCATTTGGACAAAAACCAAACGCGCACAGATACGCGCAAGGATTCGATTGCTGATGTCAACAATTTTTACACTTGTTCTGCTTTGTCGGAGAGTCTTTATACCAAATTTCAACACTCAAAATTTAAAATTGGTGAAACACAGACGGACAGACAGACATGGCTAGATCGACTCAGTGATTTATTTTTAGTTTAGTTTGGCATTTCAACATGAATAGAATGACGTCTGAACAACGCTGCCAAATTGTGCAAATTTATTTTGAAAATCATGGTTCTGTTCGATATACCTATCGCGCACTACGTCAATTTTATGGTCAATACAACTGTTCATCAGAGCAATTAATTCGATTAAGTATGGAACGTTTTCGCACCACGTTTACAGTACAGTTGGAACAGCAGAAGTCATTGCTCCTGTAGAGCGTAGCAAAGAGGAAGGACCCGAATCAATCTATCCGCCATCCATTTGTCCATCCACATTATGGAAGATTTTGCAGAAAGATCTTGGTTTGCGCGGTTTCGAAATTCAACTCGTGCAAGAATTGAAGCCACAGGATCACCTAAAGAGTGAAATATTCGATGAATGGAACCAAAACGAGATTGCCGTTGGTATTAATTTTCACAATCGAATTTTATTTACCGTTTAAGCTCAGTTTTGGTTGAATGGATACGTCAATAAACAAAACTGCCGTATTTACAGTGATGATAGTCCCCAAGTGTATGTTGATGCACCCTCATATCCACAAAAACTGACTGTTTTGGTGTGCTTAATGGGTTGGTGAAACAATTCTGGAAAAACGATGCTGGCCAGAGCGTTACAGTTAATGATGACCGATATAGAGCCATGATAACTGACCTTTACGTTCATCAATTGAACAACAATGATGTGCAAAGCTGTGGTTACAACAGCTCGTGCCACAATTGAGATTTTGAAGGAAACGCTCGGTGAGTGCATAATTTCACGTTTTGGTCCTGTGAATTGGCCTCCAAGATCGTGCGAATTAATGCCGCTTGACTACTTTCTGTGGGAATATGTAAAGTCGGTCGACAACTTGGAGGACAGCATTCGACGAGTTATTGCCGATATAAGGCCACAAATGTTGGGAAAAGTCATCAAAAAATGGACCTTCAGATTAGACTACATCCGAGCCAGCTGTGGCGGTCATATGCCAGAAATCATATTTAAGATAATCTTGCCAGAAGATAATCTTTCGAATAAAGTAAATTACATGTCAATTTAAAAAAAATCTTTTTGTTTAATTCCATTTCAAAGTTCTATACCTCTAAAAAAGACACCCTTTATTAAGTCGGTTAGTGTTATATAGGGGACAACACTTGAGAAGGCTATAAAAAATGTCAAACTAGATTATGTCCAAATAATTACGTCTCTGCGTGTTGGTGGTCCACCCGTTCTTTGGCACAGATATACAAACCGAGTCAATGTACACACTTTTTAATTGCGTCTACCATAATAATGCTCGACTGGATGTGGACGTGGTGGAGTCCGGGCTGTGACAATCATCTATCAAGCCACCAGTTGGATAGTTTAATAAAAATGTTTTTCTCTGATATAATAGCTATTTCACTACTTCTTGAGCGGTCTCATTTAAAAAATTTAATAGGTATTGCATTTCGACTTACCAAAGAAAGTAGTTAAGTCCTTAATTGTGGTCTAACATGTTGCATTTCCAAACACTGCGTTTTTCTGAAATTATAAAAAGATATAAAAGGATTAATAACGTGTATATGTGTACTTAAAACAATTAAAATCTAAGAAATCAGCCAACATTTGACATCATCAACGGCCAAAATAGAAAATGTAGGCGCCGTCAAAAAGGAACGCCAAAAGTTCTTCGTTACTCATCAAATAATGTTTCGTAAGATATGTAACGCCCTATCTGAAACAACATCTAGTATAAAATAGTGCTAATGCGATGCCAACTTGAAGGCATTTGCCAGAGACCAATCAATACTAATTAGGTTTAATTCGGTATTTCTGTATTAGAAGCTTGGATTAAGTTGTTTGATCCATTGCTGCACTTGAGCTATAAACTACCAGCACTTTGTGGCGATTATCAAAAGAGAACAAACACTCGGCTCAGAAACAAAAAATATATTCAAGAACAATTACAAAACCATCTTACACTTATTTGAAAAAGCTCGAAAGTTTTTCCAAACCCACACTGTTTCTTCTTGTATAACAAACATCGATCAAGAACTTAGTAGAAGATTTTACAAAATACATACTTCAAGCCATTTCAAGAGCATATAAATAAAGAAATTTGTTTTGATCCGTATGTGAAGCTGTATCCTTGGATAACTATCAAACCAACTCTTCACAAGATAATTCATGGATCTGTTTCACTTCGAGAGGCCTTAATACTTATCGATCGGAATGCATATATAAAAAGCCCAAGATGTAATTAGGACTTCAAATTTTACAAGCGAAAATTCCCAGTAAACGACAAAAAAATGTTTGATAGTGAAGTCATTAATATGTTTGAAGTTGAAATATTATTTATGAAATATCTGCACACAATTTTTTTTCATTTTAATACATAAGACAATATTTTTTTCGTTTTTGGCATGTTTGCCTTACCTTTGACCCAGTGTGTGCCGGCGCGGCGTCATTGGGTATGGCATAGGCACAGTTAACGATCACCGCTATAGGGAAATGTTGGAAAACATGGACCTGAATTGGACCAATTAGGGCTACAGAAAATGTGGCCTCAACAAGACGATGCCACATCACACACAGCTCGTGCTACGATGCGAATTTTACGAAAAAATTTTCTCGACCGAAAGATGGCTAGAAATGGTGATATCGATTGGCCCTACAATTCCCTGAGTTGACGCATAGGTACTCAAAGGAAACGGTTTCAATCAACAAACCACCCAAAAGATCGATGCGTAAGGACAACATTAAAACGAAATTGGAGATCTTACACCAGAAGTCTGCTAAACTGTTATGCAAAATGTGCTTAAAAAATAGCTGGCCTTTGCACTAGGGTCATACAGAATGTAAACCTCCTGATTTATGCTGACTCTGAACGGCGAATTTGAGAAGCTTTTCATGACAATAAATACCACTCGAATGATTTTTCAGCTCATCACGAGAAGAGGGTCAGTAAAAAATAATTTAGGTATTGCTCGAAAACAGGCCTTCTGAGCGACAGTTCATGTAATTCATCAGTAATATGTAAAATCTAAAATTGTATTTCATTTAATAGTTATTGAAAAAACATCGATCTGAAACATTGAACGCAGCCTTCGACCAAATTGTATGGATGAGTTTGTATGTTCGTTCAAAAACCCTCAAACGCGCTTTATTTAGTTTTAGGGGAAAACCGTCATCGTCGCTATACTTGTTTTATGGAAAGAAGTTGCAGTCATCGTCTATGAATGAATAGTTCAATATGGCAAATAGAGACATTGGGTCCCGTCATTGTTTGACAGACACCGCAAGTACTTAATTACTTAAGTAGCGTTAAAGTCCGGAATGAACCTGGGCCTCAACCAACATGCCTCTCTAATTAGCCCAGTACTTAGCTAACTGATTTCAGTTGCGCACTTTAAGTTGGTTGAGGTCGGTTGTTACTTGTACGCGCCACTTAAGGCGAGGTCTTCCTCTACTTCGTCCAACGTCTGGATGGGAATCGAAGACTCTGCTAGCCGAAGTATTGGTGTCTATTCGTTCTACATGTCATCTTAAACGTCTAATGCGGAGTTTTTGACTAGGGGCATGTCGCTGTACAGCTCGTATAGTCGTATAGTTCTTGGTTGAATCTTTGTCTCCATAGCCCGTCAACGCAAAAGGGGCCGAAGAATTTTCGAAGAATTTGTTTCTCGAATCGACCAAGGATTTCTCAATCCACTTTGGATACGGTCCATTCTTCAGCGCTTTAGACCAGGACTGGGATGATCAGGGTCTAGTATAGGATCGCCTTAGTAATTCGGGTTCGGGCTTTATTTCTGAATTGCCTACATAGCCCGAAGAAGTAGCAGTTGGTAAGAGTATTCCTTCGTTTTAGTTCTGACGAAGTATTGTTGGAAGAGTTAATAGCGCAGCCGAGGTAGATAAAGTCCCGTGCTACCTCAAAGTTATATCTGTCAATGGTGACGTTCTGTCCAATTCGTCGGTGTTGTGTGTCCCGTCGTGTTGACAGCATATAACTACTTAGTCTTATACTCATTTACTGCTACACCCATTTCCTTCTCTATACTAGCAAACGTGGCTATGACATCACTTTGAGTCCGACCAACGATCGTCGGCGTATCGTAGTATAGTTGCACCGATTTTTGGAAAAGTGAGCCTCTGATGTTGGCTCGGTAGTTTTACATAAGAGGATTATGCAAAACTCCCCAGTCAAAATCAGAGGCACAATCTTCCAACAATCGGTGCAACTATACTACCTTGAGAGGATCAAGAATCGAGCCCGTTGCGCCAAATTTTTTTTTTAAATATCCTCACTATCCTCACTTCACTTAGGTCAGGCGGTTAGCAATTTCGCTGACGTTTTACTGGCTTTGACGTTTAACAATCTGGTAAAACTAGCAAACATCGTTCCTGGAGTGGCACCTTTCTATATTCTCGATAGCGCGCCTTTCTTGCTCTTTTTTCTTCTTCCTGAAAAGCCGGTGTTCATCCCTTCATCTTTGCCTATAGAACTCAATATCAGCTTTCGTCTTCACCTGCAGCTTAGCCTTGTAGGCCTCGACATGACTACTTCGGCCTCATAATTTAATAAATATTAAGAGTTTAACTTTTTGGTAAAACTTGCGAATATTATATCCTTGATAGCACATTTCCTTGCTCTTTATTTGAAATGCTGATTTGGTCCCTGCCTGTTGAGTTCAAAGAGAGAACCTGTCGGCGTTCGTTTGACAACCAGATGCTTGATTAGCGCAAGAAATCCATTTTAAGAATCGGAACCATTCTAACGGCGGATTCTGTTGATACATAAATTGTGTCACAAGCTAGTTCTCATTCAAAATTTGATTGAACGAGGATTGTATTAGATGGACTCATTTTGTGATTAATAAAAAAAACTGATAAGATTGGGTTAATATTGGGTCACACCGAGTTATGCGTCTTAGAACTATGAACGCCTACAGCGTATATGATTAAAAACAAATCTCCCTAAGTACTACGCTGACTACGTTTTTTTTTGTATAAAAAAAAAATAAAGACAACACAAGCTGAAGACATTAAAAACAATCTTTATTAGTAAAGATGTAATAAAAATGGCGAATATCCAAGTCATATTTCACTTTTCATCTTTCATTAGTCGATTGGGAGAGGGGAATCCAGTATCCCATCCCAAGGCACCACCCGCCGTTTCATTTTATTGTCACATTATATCATCCGGCGTATCCGAACGTTTTGCGCGAAACAAATTCAGCTTGGTCCTATAGCGAAAGGCACAAAGACTACAAATCTACACCCTCACTTTATAGCCAGCAAAGATCGACGAAAAAAAAAACGACACCAACAAAATAAACGAAGACACCAAGCTGACTGACAGTGCAAATGGTGTTCTCTGTCAGATTCAAGATTCGAGAACATGGCGTCACTAATTCAAAACAGATAGTGTATTGAATTTCAACGGGACACAACTGAATCCGAATCGGAACGGAAGACGAAGAAGCAGACCACTGTGACTGTGTGCTCCACTGCGGGATTTAGTGTTTGAAGAGTTAGACGCATTACCAGTAATTACGAGATAAATTATGAACTTATCTATAGAAGAGCTCCCGATTATGGGGCTTATAACGATGCTGTCCGTGCCTCTGATATAGGGTGCCATACGAGTGCGTGTTGCCTATCTATTTTCTTCTGTCTCAAGTGGTAGGGTACCCGCGTCTTCTTGTGTGATGACACATTTCCGATGCTGACCCTGGCACAACTGTTGCGTTCCTTCGATTCGAATCAATCAGTGATATAAAGCCTTTCGAAAGACTGAAAGTATTTTTAGAGCAAACGAACATTTGCTCAGTTGTTTGCTCCAGATGTGCAGACTTTTGGCGAATTCGTCGATCCTCTTTAATAAGAGGAACATCAACGAGACAATGTTCCTTGATCAAAAAGACTGGTACTTGTGCTAAATTTAAACACAATCAAGTGTCTGGGCAGATGCATAGTTGCATGGATCCCTTTGATAGCTATCACCATTCGACGCCAATTTTCTGTAGTTATGCACCATCGAGGGTGGTTATGATGTAATTTACATCTGGCGCTACTGTATTATCCTTGTTTTTGCATTTGCGTGTATGATACCATGTGCGAAATTTCCTATAGTTTTACAATCTTTGGCTCCGCATAGATGTTAAATGGGTTGTCGTAGCGTGAATAGAGCAGGATTTTGTGTAAAGCAATCGACAACATATGTGCGGGGAAAACATCATCCTCCATATGAGTGTGATACAGCATGAGTCCTTTGAAAATCCGAAGCATATTCTGAATTTCCAGACCCGCCATTAGACAATGGTCGGGGAAAACAAAAACAGCACTCGTAGGTATCTTAGGGATGTTGCTATTTTTTTTATGTTTCTATGGAAACGCTCGGCTGATGGCGAGTGTGAATTGTCTATAGCGCCTCTTTTTCAAATGGGTCGGTTATTTGAGGCGCTAAGACAGTTTTCTAATTTTACGGTCACACAATCCGATTATACGTGTGAAGTATGAAGGCACGTACCTATATTTGCGTGAGGTCAACATAGTTTACTTAAGAAATTAAAAGAAAAAAGGCAGCAACAGGCGGCAGTGGAAATAAGCCATTGTGGTCACTATATGAGCGAGTAAAATGTGTTTGTTTCATTGAAAAATATTTCTTGGCGGAAAATTGGAAAACTGTGCTTGCATGCAGTAAGAAAAAATTACTTTCATACATATATTCAGGATATCTAACGCTATCATTGTAATAATGATTTATAAAGGGTGATCCATTTCGAGGTTCCCTACTTTTTTAAAGAAAAAAACACAGAAAATTCAAATTTAATGGAGAATGTTTATTATCATTTGAAAGAACATTCTTTGGCATTTATTTTTTGAAGATTATGTCTATCAAATGTTGGCCGTTGCTACGTCGCAGATGGTCCATCCGTTGAGTCCAATTTTCGATCACTCGTTCGAGCATTTCGACTGGTAATTGGCGAATGACACGCGTGATGTTTTCCTCCAAGGCCTGAATCGAGGCGGGTTTGTCGGCATAAGCTTTTGACTTTACATATCCCCACAGGAAAAAGTCTAGTGGTGTGATATCACACGATCTTGGTGGCCAATCGACCGGCCCAAAACGTGAAAACGAATAGTACGCTCAGTAGGCCGATTATGTTGACCATAAGTTGAGCGAAGTGCACGAAACACATTCCTCACAGAACGTGAATTTTCATAATAAAGTTGAACAATTTGTAAACGTTGTTCACGCGTAAGTCTTTCTATTATGAAATGCCAAACAACACTAAACAAAAATAACATGACAGCATGACACGACTCACACGTGATCTGTCAAAAAAGGCTATTGAAAAAAGTATCTCTACTTGGATTACCCGTTAAAACGATAGTTTTCCAAGCGATTTAATAAAACGACGTTGTCAAAAAATGTAGTCTATGATATGAAACGGTATAATTTTTCATCATGACTTAAGAAATGTACTTTTTACTGGGTGTGGATGCTTTTCTTATTTCGAAAAAAAGCATATTGTGAATCTCATGTATTTCAGGAACCATATAATGGTATTTTATTGCAATTGGCATAGTTGAAAAAAAAAAAATAAACGAAACTCTAATTGCGTAATTTTGAAACAAAAAAAAAAAACGATTGTAGGCCAAACGATTCTACGATTTTTATGACAAACAGAAAATTTTTTATTTAGATTGGTACATTGACAAACAATAAGTCTGAGACAATAAAACATTACACCATTGGAAAACGATAGTCGGTTCCGATAATTCTACGATTTTTTTTTAAATAGAAAATTTTCAAAATCCTTGAATAAGGTTTAATGAAAAATTAACAATTGGATTGCAACATTGATAAACAAGAAGTCGGAGAAAATAAACAGAGCCACCCACGAAAAACGATAATCTTCCCGACGATTCTACTATTTTTCTGACAAATAGAAATTTTAGATATCCTTGATAAAGGTTTAAAGGAATATTAACAATTTGATTGGAACATTTGCAAACAATAAACAGCACAAAATTATTGACTGAGCCCTGATCAATTTCTAAGGTACAAAATATTTTGTGTTACTTAATATCCCGTTCCTCTTGCCAGCTCTCGATATCACTGATCAAGTTATTACAATTTATTCAGCTCTTGATCTTTATGCCGTGGGGGTGGGTCTTTAACATGAAAACATAAAACTACCATTCACAGAACGCCACTGTAATCTCAGCTAGAGATTTCAAACCTAAAAGGATGCGCCAATAGACTATATCTGGTGTTCTTTTTAGTGTGTCACAATTTCGGGTAGTGTTAACTGTCATAGGGGAAATTTATTTGTCAAAGTCACTTTGACTTTTTCTTCTTCTTTTTTATACTTATCGGCAGCTCCCGAATAAAAGCTGTACCTACTGCTTCGGTAGTCTCTATGATTTGTCGGAGATGTGGGAAATTCCCAAGATTCAAATGATGTCGCAGTGAACCAAATCTGGTCTTAGAGTGCTAGCGAAATGATGGGATACATTATAACCTAGCATACATAACAAATTCTTGGCGCCAAAGGCTCATAAGGACTAAGGGCTTTAATTTTTCTTCACAACCTTGTGTACAGTTTTGCATGGTAATGGGATGGGTTGGGATAGTCTTATGTTGATATTTGATACTACTCAGTTAATTTTTTAGATCACCACGAAAGAAGGCCTAGTAAAACACCAAGAGTCTTTCATCGGCACTTTATTGCACTTACCATCGCACCACATAGTCCGTCACCTTATAGGGTAAAAAAAATACAAATTTTTTGCGCACCAGGCTCATTAGTACCCAGGGCACGATGGTGGGACCTCCTGTTTAATGATTTGTCAGATCATCACGAGAGGAGGGCCAGACCTTCTGCGGGGCAGTTCATCGCACTCACCATAGCTTCAATGAGCCAATTCCTGGGATTTTTTTATTCGTGAAAAAATATGAATACATAAGACGTCGATGAGTAAAGATCTGGAGATCTGACATAAAAGAACAGGAATCACACACTGCGTCTTGGCATATCCTTTGTTAGAATATACTCCTACCGACTTGTTAGCAGAAAGTTCTTAAATCTTTCTGAACAAATTTTCTCATAAAATTTGAAATTTCAGCTGAAATTTGTAAAAAAAATTCAAAAAACACCATTTGGTGCGTAGAGGTTTACGTCAACGGAACTGTTTTTTTTTATAATTTACACGTACCTTTATATGTTACCATAGTACGAGGGTTAGAGTAGGGTAAGAAAGAGATGATGGGAAAGATTTTGGATGTAGTGGAGACTTAAACTCCATGGGTGGTGTCCGAACTAGCTTCGGGGAGTCACTTTTTCTTGTATTCGTTAAATTTGAAGAAATTCAAGATGGTGTGCATACTTTTAGGTATTACACCGACGTTTTTATTTCTTTTAAATAAAAGTGAAATGGATTTTGGTTGGGATTGAACGCGCAACTTTCCACTCAACAGACGAACACATTACCACTACACCGCGGCCACCCACAAAGAACTTATAAAGAATATAAAGAACTTTCAAAAAAAATGTATATAAACGGAACTGTTTTTTAAAAAAATTTAAAAATCGTTTTTCCATTTTAGTTCTGATCAAAATGAACAAAATAAGTTTTTCTTTTTAGTCCCTGATATGAAAACACAACCCAATTCTTTAAAAGATTTAGGAATGATGTTGGTTGACTGCGAAGAAGCATTGGATCGCATAAGGGAATAATTAAGAAAACGAGAGTTCCAAAACCTTACTTTAAGATTTCAACAAGCGAGCTAAGACAAAAGTTAGATGCCCAGTTATACTCCTGAAGAAGTTCGCAATTAAAGCTGATATCGACTAGAGAAGTGTTTGATGTTTTAAGACATCATACTCGGAAAGACCTTAGAAATCGAGCTTTTTCAAAAACCTACGTACAGGCGATAATTTATATCTACGATGAACATAGGACAAGAGTTATATATCACAGAGGAGTTCTCAATTAAGGCCGATCTTCACCATGGAAGTTTTGAAAAACATTTGCTATTTAGTGGAGTTCTGAGGTAGGCTTAGAAGGATTAAATACCCATCATATTTATGCCGATGGCATGAAAATTTTTAGGCAGATTTCTTCCCCCGCTGACTCTTACCCACAGTAAGCGTCTCCCATTAGTCGCGAGATAATATTTTATATTTGGTACTTAATGTGTTTTTCATGCGTGATGTGGGTGTTATCTGTGACAGAGAACTTAAATTTCGCTTTCATATTGATAACATCATCAGCGGAGCCAACTCCGCACTTGGGTTTGTAAAACGCTGGTCTAAGGAATTTTCGAAGACTTATGTCACAAAATCTTTCTTTTTCACACTTGTTTGACCTATCCTTGAATATGCCAGCCAAGTATGGTCGCCTTATCACAATTCCAATTCTCTCCGTATTGAGAGTGTCTAACGCAGATTCATCCATTTTGCTGTACACGGTCTCCCCTGGGTAGACAGTTTTAATTTACCCCACTACGAGGATCGTTTGAAATTAATAAACCTTCAATGACTTCAAAAGCGACGTGAAAAAACCCACATTCTATTTGCACAACAGCTTCTAGCACTGCTAGAAGTGATATCCCTCAAAGCCAACTCCCGAAATCTTAGATCTGTTCCCCTCTTCTGACTCAACTTCCACCTAACCAACTACGTCAACAACGAGCCAATGACTAGAATACTGCGCCTGACTAATGGGCCATAACTCCTTTGATTTGCACTGCAGTAAACTTGCTCTGCGAAACTCCCTTATGTCCAACTCATCTACCACTACTCCTTCACCCTTTTTCTATTTGAATTATATCAAAAAAATTCCTACTGATGAATTAGAATTAAATAGTTTTCGACTACTGGACTTGGATTAATTAAGTCTTAAGTTCCAAAAACGCGTTAAGAAAGCCACCGTAGCGTTATACTCTTGTGAAAAGGCAATCGGAAAGAAATGGGTTATGCAACCATACATCTCTTTCACGTGTCTATCCTCAGACACAAACTCCCGTATAGTGTCTTAGTCTGGTGGACGGCTCTAGAAACAGCCTCCAACCGAAAACTACTTGGTAAACTTCAAAGATCAGCTTGCATACTTATTAGCGGAGCTCTTAGAATAACCCCCTCTGCAGCCCTACATGCAATCATACATCTAGTGCCCCTAGATATCTACGTCAAACAGACTGAAGGTTGTGCAGCTGTGAGACTGAAGATTTGGCGAAGATTTGGTGAATGGGCCCAAAACAAGATTCTGATTAGCGATGAAGCTCAATTTTGGATGAATTTATACGCCAATAAACAAAACTGCGATATTTGCAGTGATGATAATCCTCAAGTGTATGTTGAGACACCGTTACATCCATAAAAACTAACTGTTTGGTGTGCTTTATGGATTGTTAAAATAATTGGTTAATTGGTCCAACTTCTTGAAAAACGATGCTAGCCAGAACGTTACATTAAATGTTGACCGCTATAGAGCCATGATAACTCACTTTTTCGTTCATCAATTTAACAACAATGATGTTCAGGAGCTGTGACTTCAACAAGATGGCGCAACATTTCACAAAGCTCGTGCCATTGATTTGTTGAAGAAATGGTTCGGTGAGCGCATTATTTTGCGTTTTGGTATTGTGAATTGGCCTCCAAGATCGTGCGATTATATGCCGCTTGAATTTTTTTGTGGGGATATGTGATGTCTTTTGTCTTCGCCGATAAGCCCGAAATGATTGACCACTTGCAGGACAACATTCGCCGCGTTATTGCCGATTAACAGCCACAAATGTTGAAAAAAGTCATGGAAAATTGGACCTTTAGATTAGACTACATCCGAGTCAGCTGTGGCGGTCATATACCCGAAATCATATTTAAGTTATAATGCCTGAAGATAATCTTTCGATTAAAGTAAATTTCATGTCAATTCAAAGTTCTAAACCTCTAAAAAAGACACCCTTTATTAAGTCGGTTAGTGTTATATGGTGGACAACACTTGAGAAGGCTGTAAAAATTGTCAAACAAACAATTACGTCTCTGTGTGTTGGTGGTCCACCCGTCCTTTGGCACAGATATACAGACCGAGTCACTGGAAACACTTTGAAATTGCCTCTATCAAAGCTAATACTCGACTGGATGTGGACGTGGTGAAGTCCGGGCTTTGACAATCATTTATCAAAGCACCAACCTAACAGAGGAAAACCGAGCAAAGTTCAAACAAGCCAGAAATGAATGTAATGCCCATCTAAAGCATGTCAAATTCCTCTATGGCCAAACGTTGAGGCAAAAAATTCTACAATGTGCCAGAGGTAGTAAAAACTTTTGGTCATTTGTTAAAAATACAAAAAATTCGGCATCAGCATCAATTCCGACGCTCATTCACAATGACATTCCAGCTGTCAGCTCTTTAGACAAAGCCAATCTGCTTGCTGCGCATTTCGCAGCAAATTCTACATTGCCAGATTGTGTTCAGTCTCCTCCTGTACTTGAGAACGTAGATCATTCTATGGGACAAATTCACTTTCGTACTCGTACAGTTGCAAGAGTTTTATTTGATCTTGACATACATAAATCCGCTGGTCCAGATGGTATATCCCCCATCATTCTGAAGAAGTGTTCTTCTACGCTAGCAAAATCACGGCGTAAGCTTTTCTATCTATCCTACTCATCAGGACTCTTTCCGAGTAGATGGAAAACAGCATTTGTCCAGCCTGTACCAAAAAAAGGCGAATCTTCTTCTCTCTCCAACTACCGACCAATTGCACTTACGTCCCTTCTTTCCAAGGTCATGGAAACGCTTATAAATCGTCAGTTTACGAAATATCTCGAAACACGAAAACTTCTCAATGACCGGCAGTATGGTTTTGGCAGCAACAGGTCTACTGGTGATTTGATGACATATCTCGAAACACGAAAACTTCTCAATGACCGGCAGTATGGTTTTCGCAGCAACAGGTCTACTGGTGATTTGATGACATATCTCACCGAAAAGTGGAACCAATCAATCCACCATGGTGGCGAAAGCAAGATTGTTGCGCTTGATATTTCAAAGGCATTTGACAGGGTTTGGCATCAAGCCCTTTTGTCGAAAATGCGTGCATTTGGAATCGACGAAAAGCTTCTTCTATGGATTAGACATTATCTTTCGAAACGTTCAATTCAAGTTGTTTTAGATGGTTTCAAGTCTATAACTCACCAAATAAATGCTGGTGTCCCTCAAGGCTCAGTTTTGTCTCCGACTCTCTTTCTCATTTTTATAAATGATCTCCTGTCTGCAACTTCTAATCCAATTCATTCCTTCGCTGATGACAGTACCCTCAGCTTCTCATATTCATTAACAGGTCCTCGTCCCTCACCTTCGAACGTGGACTCTAAACGCCAAAACATGTTAAGCTCATTGAATTCCGACCTTGACAGCATTATCAAATGGGGTAAATCTAATAGAGTGGAATTCAATGCTTCCAAAACACAATGCTGTCTTCTGTCGTTAAAGCGAAATCAAAATCTAGAGCCATTATCCATGAATGGCACTTACGTTGAACAAACCGAAAAGCTTTCCATGCTAGGTATGTGTGTTAGTAAAGTCATACGTTGGAACGACCACATATTCGAAGTCGCTAAAAACGCAGCGAAATGTCTAGGTTTCCTAAATCGATGTAAGAAATATTTCACCCCCTCTGATCTGGCCACAATATATAAAGCGTTTATACGCCCAAAACTTGAATTCAACGCCCACGTCTGGTCAGGTGCACCAAAATCAACATTGCACCTACTAGATAGGATTCAATGAAATAGCCAGCTGCATTCCTCCTTTATCCTCAAGCCTATCTTCGGACGTACGCTGAAATATAGAGATTCGTACACAAACCGAACAACGCGAATGTGGAATGTTCTACCAAACTCTGTTTTTCCTCTCCATTATAACTTACAGACATTTAAAACCAATGTGCATCGGTATCTCCTTTCTTCTTATCCCTAATTTCCTTAACGCCCGCACTGTGCTAAAACATATAAAGGGTATTCATAACCCCTTGAGTGCGCGCAAATTATAAAAGAAAAAAAAAAGTTGGAATTATGACTTTTTGTTCAATAAAAATGCTTTTCTGTAATATAATATCTATTTCCCTACTCCTTGCGCCTTCTGATTAAGGCGGTTTCATTTAAGAAATTTAATAGGTATTGAATTTCGACTTACCAAAGAAAGTAGTTGAGTCCTAAAATCTGGTCTAAAATGTTGCATTTCCAAACACTGCGCTTTTCTGAAATTATAAGAAGATATAAAAAGTTAGTTATGTCAACGAAAAATTATGAAAAACAAAAAAAATCAGCCAACATTTGACCTTCTTATGGAGAAATTTACATTCTGCAGAACTTATCTTCAGCTTAGTCTGTTAGTCTCATATTTCATAATATTATGTTCTGAAATAACAATCTTTGTATATTTTGACGTTATTTAAAAATGATTATGTTTTGAGGTACCCCGAATTAAAAAAAAATAGTTTGAAAAAATGAATTGTTACGTCTGGTATAATAGGGCCGCCAAATGGTAGATAAAGCGATTCTTTGTATAAAACCTTGACTTTTTCAATTAGCTGGAGTCTACCAACTCCGATTCTCAGCCGTTTCGTAGTGACCGCTTGGTTTCAATCCCTGTGTAAAGGCTTTGCCGGCAACAGATTAGTACAGGGCACATATTTCATTTCAAAGGCGGCATCGAAAGAATTCTCAAGATCGAGTCAATGGTGACGTCTAGAAGAACAAAGTGAAACGCCTATTTAGGACAACAGTTAATATATGAATCTTAAGCGTTAGTCAGACCGCTTGTGTCGATGGTGTCGTATGAGCCGAAAAGCCTACGGCTGCGCTCGATCCCGTAGTGGATACTGATGGCCCTGTTGCAAAAAGTCATCTAATTAATTGGAACTAGGCACCCCAGGATAGGTGCAATTTCCTTAAAACGTAAAAAGACACGGTTATGAGAAAGAGACAACAGCCAAGGATTAAAGACACCCTCAAATACCAACACATCTAGAACATACGTACGCTGTACACCCCGGGTGCTACTCAAAAATTTGAATTGGTCCTCGTGCGGTACACGACAGGCATGACTGCGATTCCGGAAAATTTCCAACCGCCACCCACTTCGACCATGTACTCATAGATGCGATGCATTCAAAATCCTGGATGTACACACATTCAGAGGGGGAAACGTAGACTCTGCCCATTTTCTCGTCGCAGCCAATTTCAGAGCCCGACTGTCTAACGAAAAGAAGCTACAACCGGTGCAAAAAAAATACTTTGCGTTGGTCGCCTTAGTGGGCCGGAGATTGCCAGAGTCTAAAAGGAACAGCTGAGTGAGAGACTTTCCGCTGTGACCTAACGATATTTGATATGATATTTGCTGATATTTAAGTACCAAAAAGAGACGACGGAAGAGGCACATATCAAGGTGCTAAACCGCAAAGCACACGCCGCACAGAAAGGGTTTCGAACCAGAAGAAGGGAAGAGAAGAAAATCCTGAAAACATGCAGCCTCCCAGCTCAGGCAAATCGAAGAGCCTCGTGACGAGAAGAGCATCCGAAAATTCTACGAAATAGAAAAACATATGGCAGCTAAATTAGGAACTCAGCAAAGTAGTCGCTAAGAGGCAGGATTTCTAGCAGCTATTTGATGGGCATAGTGTGGTGAGATTGAAAGTGATAGAGCAAAAAATCGCCCATATGCAGGCAACGAAGAGGTAACCATCTCTCCCAGTATGGAAGAAGTTAGTGCAACCATCAAAAAAACTAAAGAACTACAAGTAAGCCGGTTTTGATTAATTAACAGCTAAACTCTTCAAAAACGAAGGTATTGCCACAGAAGTTTACATGCAGCAAACCATCAACGAAGTCTATATTAATGTCCGATGACTCAATCCCAGCTACAAAAAAGGCAATCCCATGTATTGCGCCAACTACCGAGGAATATCCCTGCTAAATGTCGCATATAAGATCCTATCCAACGTACTGCGTTGACGTCTTAAGCCTTTCTGCACAACACTTAACGTACCAGCTTGGCTTTCGGCCCGGTAGATGGACGTTATACAAAATTTGTACACTAAGTCAAATCCTGGAAAAGGACAACCGCTTCCGATTCGAGATACATCATCTTTCCTAGACTTCAAGGCAGCGTATGATAGCATCCTTCACAGTGCTTTATATGCCGACGGCGGACTACGGGATGCCTTAAAAACGGATACAGCTGTGCCGCCTAACACTGGCGGAAACGCTAAGTTCGATTTGGAAACAGCTCATCTGAGCTTTTCCAAACATATCGGAATATAACAGTATGCCTTCTACCCCAGCAGATGGGCCATAGATCTCGTGCTGAAGCAGATAGTGCAGGAGTAAATACGGAAGGCACTATCTTCAACAAATCCGTCCAGCTTCTGGGTACTCAGGCGATACCGGCATCATTGGTCGCACCCATCATACCGTTGAAAAGGCTTTTACGCAATTGATGAAGGAGAGGCGAAATTCGTCGGTCTTTACCGAGGGCGAGTATGTGCATAAACGAACAAAATACTGTCGATGAACATTGAACAATTTTGGAAAAACTATCACTGTTGATAGCAACAATGTTGATGCAGATACAGACCGCATCTACCTTAGAGTCAACAACAACCCCACGAGCTACGAATATCAACCTCACGGTTTAGCGAAAGAAATGCGATCGAAACTCTTAACTCGGACGTACAAATTTTTACTTTACCGGACCTAACCCTACCAGTTATATTGCGGAGTTGGGCAATAATCAGAAAAGCGGATATTAGGCACTTTCGAATGAAAAATTCTGCGTCGAATTGTTGGTCCTATATAGGAAGAAAGCGAATGGAGAAGATACTAGAAAGAGAAGAAATATCCAATATGGATCTATCACAAAAGGTGAAAACACATCAAGCGAATAAACAATTAGGCTCCAACCAAGAGAATTTTGGAATCCCAGTCTTCAAGTTTTAAGCAACAAGAAAGTTCGAACCTCCGGTTTAAGGATCAAGCGATTCGGGATGCCATCAAAGAGGATATAAGACTTACGATTCCCTCAAATATAGGAAAGAGTTCAACACTAAGCTAGAAAAAGATGACACCTTCGATCATTTTATTTATGGACTATAGAATTTCAGGTGCTACCACTGATTTACCCAATTTTGTGGATTTTTTCTTAAATTATTGTTTGAGGAGTAGAAATAAAAAAAAACCAAAGCAATAAACATGGGAAAGTTCCTCTGCAATCCCAGAATTCGGATAAACCCAAGAACTGAACGATTCGGTATTTCCACCAAGCATGTTGATTTGCAAAACCTTTACCTACTTAATAAATTTAATTTTAAATAAAAGCTTATCACCAACAGACAATTAATTAATCCGCTTAAAAGCTGAATTAACGTACGCAAGTCAAATTTTTAGACAAACCTTCGTATCCATTTAAAAAAAAAAACAATAAAGTTGTCAGTGAAAACACATTTGCAATTAATTCCCCTACCTGATATCCATAACACTTTACCTAAGTCGTCTTCACCAACAAACAAAGATACTATCTGTCAAATGCTTCCCCCCGAAATCACCTATTCACACGATGCCATCATAGACAGCTCTCCTCCCTTGAAACGAGAAAAGACTCATCTAATGGCATTCAAAAGTGTGGAAACTTGAAAATAGACTGTCAACAGGGCAAGTTATTAAATATTTCGATCCTACAGAATACAGATACTTCGGATGCTTCTTGGTTTCGTGGCCAATCGATGGCATCACCTATCCATGGCATATTGTGGTCTCAGTAGAATTAATTCCTCCACGATTTACGATGATAAATGAAGGAAAACATCCACTAAAAGAAAGTGGAGAAAAGCGAAGCAATTAAAAATGGAATAAATCAAAACCAAATTCCACTTAGAGAAAGAATAGAGAACCGATTAAAGGGGTTCCGCTTTTTTTTTGAATTTTTGAAGAGGCTCTTCAGTGTTTCTCAAGGATCAACTACAAGAGGGATGTGTGTTTAAAAATAGCTTCGAAATATATTGAATTTCATCGGAAAAGGATGGAAACCCCGAGGATCTTTTTGGTATACAGGGAGTTCTTTGTCATCATCAGTTTGACTGACATCTCCGAAATGGACTTTTGGACTATAGATACTTTTTTGAAGGCTACAAACGAACGACTAGAAAGGGAAAACAAAAATCAAAGAACGATTTATTGTTCGTTTGATTTCGTTTTTGTTTATCCTTGTGGATTTCTCTTGTAGGACTATTGGATTCTAAAAAAAGAACACTCGCATCGCAACGCCGACGATTGGAGGAGACAAGTCGGCGAAATTGCCTTTCTCGAAATGCAAAAGTCATCGGTTGTCGTTTGTCGGCTGGCGTTCTGAGTCAATGCGGACAAAAGACGACACATGTTTTGAATTTGGCCCCCGGGGAAAGGGTCGGTCTACGGGTACTGGCCATAAAATGTTCTAATTTCACACGCCGTGTCGGGATAGTGGGAGGTACTGGTTTTTGCATTTAATGAATTTTTAAAATGCCTTGAGGAATTTATAATTGCACGGGTAAGTGTGTATAGTCGGTGCCATTTATTTGGGATAAATCTTTAAGATGACAACATTATTGGTGAGGAAAGGAATTTCTGCATATACTGGCACGTACTCGACGATGGTGGGAGAGATATGCGGATGGTGGAGTTGAGATTTTATTATGACGTTTAGTTGCAATTATCAACGAATTATGCATTCTCGCACTTGGAATGTATTTAGAATGAAGTATGTAGTTAAATACTTTTTAGCTTGCATTTTGAAATATAAATTTCTAAGGAATTGCAAACAAGTGAGATATATTGTGTGCAGGAGTCGGGGAGAGAACGATCAGTTTGGTGCCAATAATTGATAATGGTGTTATGCAGAGGGGTCATAAACAAGCTTTTTTTACTGTCGGATAGGGGGTCTATCTCGCCCCGTTTAGGAGTTAGGGGCAATTTTAGTAAAATATAATACTGAACATGAAATAAAATAACAACGGCAACAGTTACAATGAAGTACCATGCCGGTTTCGGAAGCCAGTCAATAGTATTTAAAAAAGATCGCATACAAACTCAAAATTTTGATTGAAACTGAAAAAAAAGTTTCTCAAAATTGTGAAATGAAGTGCTTAATTGGCTTTTTGAGGTCATTACTTACTTACTTATCGGGCTCCCGACCTAGAAGAGTCTCTGCCTGAAACACTGCAGCCTTCCATCCTCTACGATCCCGGACTCGCTGCTTCCAGCTGTCTAGACCAAGCGCTCTGTCATCCGCGATTGCTTGGTCATTGAAACGGGGGTTCGGTCTTCCTTGCCTTTTCGAACCTGGAGGCTGGGGTTCGACGATCCTCTTAGCTGGAGCATTATTGTCCATTCGCTCGATGTGTCCCAGCCAATGTTTGGGTTTTTGGACTACATCCACTTCTTGGTACAGCTCATAGAGTTCGCGGTTGTATCATCTCCTCCATTCGTCCTCCTCGCACAAAGGACCAAAAATCCACTGATGTATTTTTCTCTCGAAGGAGCCCAGTGTCAGCTCTCCTTCTTGCTTATTGTCATGCACTCAGCACCATAGAGCAGAACTGGCAGGATAAGGGTTTTGTAGAGCACACATTTCGTCCTTCTATTTAGGAGTTATGAACCCAGTTGTTTCGCCAAACCGAAGTAGCCAAGGTAATTGTTCGTCGGATCTCCACTAGGGTGTCATTCATGGAGACTATGTTTACTCCGAGGTAGCTGAACTCCTTAACTACTCGAATTTACAGCTATCAATAGTGACGTTTTGTCCTAGGCGGTTGCTAGATGCTTGTTTGTTTGTTGATAGCATGTACTTAGTCTTGTCCTCATTTACGTCAAAGCCAACGAATTTCGCCTGTTCTTCAATCGCCGTGGACGCCTTTATCACGGCACGCTGGGAGCGACCGGTGATTTTAATATCGTCCGCATAGCCCAATAGCTAGATGGACCTGTTGAAAATAGTACTTCCAGTATTGACACCTGCCCTTCGTACTATCTGCTGCAGTACGAGATTCAGTCTCCTTGCCGAAATCCGGTGCATGTTTGGAATAGTTCGGAGGAGCTTCTTCCAAACTGCACGTTGCAGAGCTTGTTTTCCAGCGTCAGGCGACACAGCTGAATAAGTTTGGCCGGGATTCCGAATTCGACCATAGGTGGTGAGTTTCGACTTGAAATTCGTTGGTCTTTTCTAGGATTTGCCTCAGTGTTAACATTTGGTCTATAGTTGATCTGCCGAGCCGGAAGCCGCACTGGTACGTGCCGATTAGTGTGTTGCAAAAAGGTTTTAGACATTCACACAGTACGTTGGATAGGATCTTGTATGCGACATTTAGCAGGGATATGCCTAGGTAGTTCTTAATAGACATAGGATCGTCTTTTTTTGTAGATGGAGCATATGGGGCTGATAGTCCAGTCACCGGGCATGTTTTCTTTCACCCATACTTGGTTGATGATTCGGTGCATGCTCTAGTAAGCCATCAGAGCCTGCGGTCTTGTTATTCTCAAGCTTTTTTATAGCTAGGCCAACTTCTTCTATACTAGGTGCCGGAACTAGTTCTTCTTTGACTGGACGTGGGTTCTTTTGTTGCCCTATCACTCTCTCTACATGATGCCCATTAAGCAGCTGCTTAAAATGATGCTTACCATTCCTTGCGCTTCGGTGACTAGGTTTCCTTCGTTGTCGCGAAGAGCCTGCGTTCTGGTATTGTAACCAGCAGCCACTTGCTTGGCTACATATGCGGAAAACAGGTCATTTAGGAATCTCAAGGGTTAGCGTGGCCCTATTGAATTGTGATGTTGGTGGAAGATGATAACGATAGCCCTCAATCTTGTGGTGGATACTGATGGGGCTCCATATGGGACAGGTTGGGGTAAGTAACAACGACTGGAATAACGTAGTACCGAAACTCTTCATGCCAAATGCCATTTTTATCTCAGGGCGCACCTTAGTGTTATAAGTTCGCCTCATTTGAGAAAAGTATTTAAAATAAATTAAAACTGGCCCTACAGCTTTCCATGTTTGGAAGTTGTAGAAAAAGAGTAAAGTATTTTCCGAAGCTCTCGTAAGTCCCCGAACGGGATTTATTTCATTCGTCAAAAATAAAGTAAGTCCTTTCCGAGGCCCTCGGTTTCTTCGTAGCTATGTGTTTTTTTCATGCTAAACTTTTGGAGTTGCTAGTTTCCCATTGGGCGCGTCCTCGAGTGCCAGAAAGAGGAATTCTCTGCAGATATGAGGGGTAGGTGGCAAATAAACTAAAAGTCGCAGACCAAAACTAGCTAGCGGTAAGATCCCCAATCAAAAATAACTGTACTGGCATGACTCCCGAGACATAGTCAACGGTGACGACTACAGTCCCAGTTGGCATGAACAAAGTAAACAACAACAAGTCAGCTAAGAATCTCAAGAGTAAGTCACAACAAAAACAGAACAAGGACGTTCTTACCCGCATTTAGAATATGAGAAACTTAGTTAGAACCAGTCGAACAACTATAGCTGAAGATGATTCAAAGCAACGGATACTGCCGTCTAGGAATTGCGATAGGAATGGTCGGGGGATAGGATGAAAAACTGTGACATCTTATAAGGTCCGTGTTATAGTGAACTGAAACAGCTAATATTCGGATGAGGATTTTATAAAAGCTAGACTTAGGCAAGAAGTCTTATGATTTAAAGACATTAGCGAACGTATTGCAAGAATCCACATCAATCGGACGGAAAAAGAATATGATATTGCTTAGGATAGCATAAAGATAGTTCTATGAGCTCCATAAGGGGTCAAGGCGATCTCTACATCAACGAGCAGTCAATCAAATTGATCACATTGCGGGAGACAAGAAGCTGGCATCCAGTATTTTGAATGTCCATATATTATGAGGGGCTTACATCGACTTGGAACACTACCTAGTTCCATCCATGGGAAAAATGCGGATATTACCATGGCCCAAACAAATAAGAAGCACTGTGAACAAATTTAATGTTTAAGGACTGAAATCGAAGAAACCGCCAAGTCATTTGCAGAATTCGTATCCCAAAAAAATAGAGAGGTGCCACTCCAGGAAAGATGTACAAAAGTTTTACGAATGTGCAAAACTTGAAGGCGCAAACAAAATCTTGTCGAGATGAACAGTTGAGACACATTAAATGTTGAGGATATGGAAGAACCACTTTTGCAGACTCTTAAACGGTTTTGACGAACAGTGGATCGATCCATTCAATATTGGCGACGACAGCCTTAGTGAAGTGAGGAAAGCAATATTTAAACAAGGATGCAGGAAATGACGGCCTTCGCGCCGAACATTATAAAGCTTTCCGAGATGATTTGATAAGTAACATTCACCAACTAAAGCAACATTTGGTCGGATGAAAGTATGCCTGTAGAATGGAACCTCAGGATTTTTTTCTTGATCCACCAAGAAAGGAAACCCTCTAAACTGCCCCAACTACAGAGTCAAAAGTCTCCTCAACATCGCCTGCATGATCCCAAAATAAAAAAAAATAAAATATTTGGCGCAGCAGGCTTGTTAGTACCCATTGCCGAGCTCTTTCTCACAAACATTCATGTGTGTACTTCTTGCACGGTGGTGGGACCTCCTGTTTTGTGTCGACTTCAAACGGCGGCTTTTCATGACAACTGATACTTCTCGGATGATTTGTCAGATCATCGCAAGACGAGGGCAAGTGAAAAATAATTTAGGCGCGGCAGTTCATCGTACTAACATATCGCCTACATGATTCCACCTGCCATAAAATGTTAACCCCTGAAAACGATACCAACTTCCTAATCGACTTTATCAGTGTGGTTTCAATCCGGAACTGACTAAATCTTCAAATCAGTACCCACTACCTGTTCATTGATTTCAAAGCCACCTATGAAAGCATTTATAGAGACAACCTCTACAGAGTTTGTGAAGGATGAAGATGAAAAATTATCGATATTCCATCATGGTCGGAAAAGACCTCTCAAGTCTTCGACAAAGGACCTAAAAAGGATTTAAACAAGCGGTACATTGTAGTTGGACTTTTTTAACGTCATTCTTGAGAGGATTGTGCAAAACACCCGAGCCAACGACAGAGGCACAATTTTCCTTATATCGGCATATATAGCATTCGCCGACGAAATTGACAGCATTGGTATCATAGCGACGTTTTCTTGTATAAAGAAGAAACCGGAAAAATTGATTTAGCAGTAAATGAGGGTAAGACCAACAACACGAGAGCAAACACAACATTGACGAATCGGACAGCATGTCACGATTTTCAGATATAACTTTGAGGTAGGACGGAACTTTGTCTACATCAGCTCCACTACTAAATCTGAGAAAAAAACGGAGAACTACTCTTTTCAACTGCTGTTTCTTGTGGCTAAGAAGGCCCTAAATCAAACTACTAAGGAGGTCCTATACAAGACTCTTATCAAGTGGGTGGCCGCAGTGTAGTGGTGATGTGTCGCTTGTTGAGTGGAAGGTTGCGCGTTCAATCCACATAACTTCTATTCAAAAGAAATAAAAAAGGTCGGTTGTTACACCTAAAAGTATCTAAGTATACCATCTTGAAATTTCTTTGAATTTGACGAACACAAGAAACAGCGACACCCGAAGTAACGCATGGAGTAAGGCTCCACTACATCAAAAATATTTCCTATGCATAACCCCTTGAGAGCGTGCAAATTATAAAAAAATGTTAGACCTGTTCAATAACAATGGAGCATGGACCCCATCAAAAGCGGATAAGGAAATCCGTAGTCGTTTGAGCGAAAAATTCATCGGAAAATAATCGGTCCCGTTTACTTTGACGGACTATGGGCCTTCATGTTGTAATGAAAGAAAAACCGCATCGGCATCTGGGGTATAAGGTGACTAAGAAATGCAGAATTAACACCAATACGCAGCAGTGAAGACCTCGCCAACTTGAAGTGAGCAAATGGAAGCAGTTTGCTTAGGACCGGGCTAGTAAGTTCGTTATATTTGTTCCTTTTTTAATTATTTATGATGATCTGACAAATCATACGAGTAGTATCAATTGTCAAGAAAAGCTCATCTCAAATTCGCCGTTCGGCATAAAACAGGATGTCCCGCCATCATGCAAGAAGTACACACGCGCACATGAATGGTTCTGAGAAAGCTCGGCCCTGGATAATATCGAGCCTGTTATGCCAAAGAATTGTTTTTTTTTTCTGTACTGCGTCCTTGATGTCGTTATTAGTCGAGCTATGTGGCTCAAATCAAGCCTAGGGATGATTCCGGTAAGCTCTTCTAAAAGTTTGCCGTAAAAGTAAACAGAAAGATCTCCAACAATTCGATTGTAAAGTACGAAAAGTAGTCTTTCTAACGGGACATTCCTCGCCTTAATAGTTCAGTCACTTCCGAGACGTACCATAATATTAAATTAACGTTTACGTGTTGGACCTTGGTATAAATTGCTGAGTCACCATGATATTAGCCAATTTTGTCTAGGAATAGCGCCTGATTTTTTGAAATCGATCTCGGAGGATCGAAATTAATTGATGGCCTCGGATGTGCCCTGTATTAATTTTTTTTAATTAATGACCATTTCTTGCAATACCAGCAACACTCTTTGTTCTGTGAATATGGCAAGTCCTTGCGGACTGGTTGTTCCTTGTCCCATTTACTTAGTTTATGTTTCTTTATGGGAAAGTAATAATAAGTTAAAATGAGTCGTACGCGTACATTGACGGAAGGCGGTTAAAAATGTATGTTCCCAACTCACACTAATGCATTTGATGGCCCACCATCACTACTCACAAAAGATATTCCCTTCATATACAATCTCTCCCTCTGACCTACAGTACACAAAGACGGGCGATCTTCGGTTGGAGAACATAAACATTGCGACCCAGTTGGGCAACAAAGCCACCCAGTAAAACGTTTCATTTCGACTTTTTGTGTGTAAGTCAATAAAAGTTGTTTACATATCGCGCAGAAAGTTTTTTTTTTATTTCCTCCAACACATGTTGGTAAATCCATCATAGGGTCATGTATGTTACCGCTGGTTTTGTTTACACTTCTTATGACCCATAGTTGCTGGCTGCCCTGTCATCCTACTTGTCATGGGAGAGTTGCACTCTTAAGTCTATGATGGATATGCCCAACCCAAATCGATTCCAAGTAGCAATATGATCCCATGATGAGTTCCTAATTAAGCCAGGATCAGTGCAAGTACGAGGACGATGCTCGACATTGTATTTTATGTGGTCTCGCAATGGCAGCCAAACGCGACAGTAATGCTCATTAAACACACATCTACATGGCACAGGGCAAGCTGATATACAGACATCTGTTGCAGAGGGGAAACGCGAGGATCTTTCCTCACCGCGGTGTGCGCGCGGATTCTTTCGAAAGATCACATGCAGATGAGACACCACCGAATGGAAGCTAGGGCGAGCAGGAAGAGGAGGCGGATTACAACGTTGATTGATCTCAGCAGCTATGTGGAGCGATTTCCATTTTTTTCTCGAATATACATTCTCGGTCGAACACCGAGCGCCCGTTGAGACATTTTCAGTATTTTCCCACAGTTTTCGATCACGAGAGGGAAAATAATTATTTTGTACCAAGGGGATGTGTTCGTGGAAAACACTTGCTGTAGAGATGGGTGGTGTGGAGAGCAGAACGGTCTTGGGATAGCCGAACATAGTCCACATATAAATTGAATTTATGTAAGAATTTTATGTTGTTTTGTTATTACTGGAATGCAGTAGCAGGGTGTGGAGAGGGGTTGGGGTCGGATTATTGTCCTGAATGCTTTATGGAGTATGAATTTGAATGGATTTCATCGCACCGAGCAGATAGGGGTGTTGGTGGCGGTGGGATTTTTTTCCCGGAGGATAGAGATATCCTAGACAAGTATAAATATTTTTGGAAGGATGTATTTAGTGATGCAATTTATGGCCTGGAAAGAGGTTATTCACTAATTAAAACTGCATGACGTATTTTGAGGAAGCCACCTGCTACTCATCTATTTTTTGTTTTGTTTTCGAAGTAAATGGTCGCATAAAATCGAGTGTTTATTTAAGTAAACTTTCGCAGTCAACGGAGGTGAAGAAAACAGTTTTATCTTCCCATATTGATAGTTGAGTATATGTTTCTTTTTTATGGCCATAGATATAGCTTGTAAACAAATATTTTATCAACTGTGTGGTGCTGTTAAGATCTACATAACAATTTGACTTAACAATTTTGGAAGCTTAATATAGACTCCATAGAGACTAAAATCCAGTAAATTTACATAGGAAAGGAATTACAAAACGCCGAACTGCCTTGTTATTGAAACGAGATTTGCACGAATGGGGCATGATCAAATGGCAATCATACGTGAATTTGAGTATTTCATAGTTGATACTGATGGCCAATAGCCTCGGAAAGGACTGATTTTATTGTTGAAAACCCTGCTTAACGAAAAAAGGACAAAGACGTTCATATCTGCACCTGGAATGCGAGAACATTAAACAGAAGAGGTGCAAGCGAACAACTAGCGGAAGCCTTAAACTACTGCACAGACAGTACTGCCATCCAGGAAATAAAATGGGATGGGCCGGGGAAAAAGGGATGAAAAACTGTGAATTCTACTACGGACTGTGTTATAGTGAGCAGAAACAGCGACTATTCGATTGCAGATTCATTATTATACCAGACATTGAAAAGAAGTCTTAAGATTCCAAGACATTTGAGAACGCGTTGTAGCAATCCACATCAATGCCAAATTCGCCAACATATGCCTTATATGCGCAAAAGATCATATAGAAGAATTGCTTCTACGAGCTCTTTGACAAAACCTATGAGCGACTACCGAAATACGATCTTAAATTCGTGCTGAGAGGTTTTAACGCAAAGGTAGGAAGAGAAGACATCTTAAGCAATATTGTTGGAAAACATAGCCTACATGACAAAACGTTTGGTAACGGCTTAGGATAACTAACCTCGCTACGGAACGAAATGTAAATATAGCCAGCACACGGTTAACTCACCACGATATCCATAAGGGGACATGGCGGTCTCCAGATCAACGAACGGTCAACCAAATTGATCAAATTGCGATAGACAAGAGGCACGTATTTAAGTATTTTGGTTGTCCGAACCCTCCGAGGAGCTAACATCGACTCGGACCACTACCTTGTTGCAGCCAACCTCTCGATTAACATAATACCATACCGTCGAATAACAATGTTAACGATGACAACAAGCCATTAGGTCAGCCGCAACTGATGTGCAAGGTTTCTCGCGCCCACGAACAACATTACGCGGCGTAATACTCCTCAACATCGCCTACAAGACCATATCTGCAATAATATTTGAACGCCTGAAACCGTTTACCAAAACCTGATCGACCCTTATCAGTGTAGTTTTAGGCCAGAAAAGTCCATAACAGATAAAATTTTCACACTTCGGCAGATCCTGGGAAAACCCAAGAAATCCAAATCGATACCCATCGATTTCAAAGCCGCATACGACAGCACTTATAAAGGCGAACTATACAAACTCGTCCGTTTGGGTCATGTGACAGAGGCACAATGTCATGTGACAGAGGCACAATTTTTCAAAAATCGATGCAACTACTACATACGCCGACGATATCGACATCTTTGGTAGGACTCAACGTGATGTTATAGCCAAAAATGAGTTTAGCAGTAAATGAGGGAAAGACTAAGTATATGCTATCAACACGAAGGGAAACGCAACACCGACAGTGACGTTTGAGATGACATGTAGAACGAATGGACTCCAATGCTCGCAGAGTCTTGGATTCCCAGTCAGAGGTCGGACGCAGTAGAGAAAGAGGCGTGCACAAGTAGAACCCGATTTTAACCAACTTGGAGTGCGCAACTGGAAGCAGTTAGCTAAGGACCGGGGTAATTGGAGATTCCTGTTAGTTGAGGCCCAGGTTCATTCCGGACTGAAGCGCCACTTAAGTAAGCAAGATGACTTGGTAACATCCACCAACTCTTAAGCCAAATCTGGTCGAAAGAAAGTATGTCTGAAGAATGGAACCTCAGCATCGTTTGCCAGATTCACAAAAAAGGAGACCCTCTGAACTGCGCCAAGTACATAGGCAAAGTCTCTTTTACATCGCCTACAAGACACTATCAGCCGTAATACGTGATTGCCTGAAATAGTCGATAAATTTTTTTAATCGACATTTTAAAAATCGGAAAATCGTACCCAATCACTTCTATCACGTAGACGAAACAACAATATACAGCCATTATCCAGGAATGGCACCTACATTGAATAATCCGCAAGGCTCTCTGTGCTCGATATATGTGTTAGTAACGACTTGATTTGGAACGACCACACATTCCAAATCACTACAAACGCAACAAAATTTGTAGGTTTTTTTAATTGTTGTAGGAAATCTTTGTTCCCTTCTGATCTGGCCACAATATATATTTTTTTTTCGGGGTTCGCTGGAAGGAAAAATCATCGAAAGACATTGCAGAGGTTTTATCGCGAGGGAACCTTCTGCAATAGTGAGGGACTTTAACCCGAGCCACAATATATAATGAATTTATTAGCCCCAACTTTAAGTAATTAGTTCCGCTTCAATACCGTCGAAATTTCTCCTTTCTCTAGAATCGGCCTTAAAGGTTTACGACTCAACCACTATCTTGTGCGATCTATACATTTTTTCTACAAATATGTTCGAATATAACTGATCAAACTAAATCGACCAAAGAGGGGATTCTATAGAATTCATTTCCTAATTCGTTTCATTCTCTAAGACCGGATTTACCATAAACCCATCTTAATCAAAAATCACCTCATTTCTTGCAAAATGGCCACCTCTTAAAGTCGAATAAAAACATCGCTAATACTAGGACAACTGTCAATTTCGAAAACGCACGTCCCTTCTCGATTGCACTCAGTGTAACAATAAATCACTTGAATGACCTTTCAGTCCTACCGAGGATTTCATTTGTCAAAGGCGGTACCAAAAACAATCTTCCAAGGACACAACACCCTGGGGAGCGCTTGTAACATGACACCCATTGATGTTGAAGAGGTCGTCAATTCCATAGGGTCACTCTAGCGGCAAAAGTTGTATTTTCTTAAATTCAAATGACAAAAACTACGCATATATCATGCTTCAGGATAGTCCCAGGACGAGCAAAGAAAAAAAAAATACGAAGACGACTAGCAGACTCTGAAATCTCATTTGTGGTTGTCTTATAGGATTGAAGTCTTTTTTTAGATCACTAATCCATTGTTTATGGGTCTACATCTGCGAGGCGAGGAATTATTCTTAATGACTGAGAATGGTCTCAAAACACAGAACCGAATCCCTGCCTGTAAGGTGGCGGTGTTGGAGGCGGACGTATTCTACTCTTCCTCTATATTATAGCGTATGCAGTTGCGGGTATAGTAGGTAACTTTAGTAGCATTCAAGAATTCCATTAGGGATTTGAAATAACATAAACACAGGCACACACGAAACGCATTTTTGAAGAATTAAGAAAAACTCTTAGTCCCGTTTGCCGAGGGGTGGACTTTTGGGTAGGAGAAAATAAAAGGATTCCTCCTCCTCCGTGCTCCGATTTCAGTGGAAACGCATGACCCATGAAGGAGTTATGGACTACAGTTCGTCAATTTTACGACACATTCAAGAGATGGTTTTAGTAGACAGCAAGACAGGGATTTGATGAGGCGAATGATGGTGCGCCGCCGGGATATGGGATAGTCCGGCTGAATGTTTATGGTTGTGTAAAACAGCAAATAGTAATTTTAGTGGGTTTGTTGCGTTGTTTTTTGGAAAACATTTTGGGAATCGAGAATCGGGACTCGGGAGTTTATTTTATTTCGACGATGTGTTGCGATGCTCAGTGTGTTTTCTGGTGGGGCTTAGTGCGTTGAAGTGAAACCACATGCGACGGTTTATTTGCTTTTAGTTGTTTTGTTGACTTTGAAATGAAAATGGTAAAAGGAGATGTGATGCGTTTTTTGTTTTGATTTTTTTTTTCGAAATATTAGACGGTTTTGAGGGATGGATTTTGTTTGGCTTGATATGTGTCGATGTCAAAGAGACTATTTGATGGATTCACACATTTATCCAGGAAAAAAATGTTTTCTTGAAAGTAATTACATACGTAGTTTTATCAAGAGTTTTGAAAGAATCCAATTAGACGGGACTATGAATATATCGTGAGCCGATTCTTTTTAGTTGCAGGTGTATTTGACTCTCTTTCTGGTGTGACAATGTTTTTAGTTTTGGTATAACTATTGTTTATATAAAATTTAAAAAAAAACTCCAGAGAGGTGGTGGAAAACATTCACTCGTCTGCCATTTAAATTCTTTTGAATACTCTGTCTCTGTGCAATTTTTCATTGGCACTCGTTTTGGATTATGCCTTACTAGCCTTAACACTAACATCAACTAAGCTTTATTTACAGACCGTAAGCCTTACAAAAATCCGTAATAGAAAATTGCACAATCGGGCCCAGTGTGACTACTCCACATTTAAGAAAAATTATCATTTATACTGACACCTCCTTTTTAAAGGCAGTCTAAGATCTGACCTAGTCGGAAAGAGCAACCGATGGAACCTGGTTACCTCGATGTTATAAATCTTAAGCATGTCTTCCGTGGAATTTCAAAATTTTGTAATCTATCCAAAGTTGTGCATTACACCTCATAAACGATTCTTCTCTTAAGGCATTTCTGCTACATTTAGCTCAGTACGATCTTCTATTCTTTATTACAGGTATTATAACGGCAAATATTGGGAGAAGCTAAGTTAAATCATCCCTTGACTTGTTGAATTCCAAAGACTTATGTACAAGACAAACAGTTGCAGGTTATAGGCACACAGAACAACGCAATATAAAAGCTCTTTTTGGTACACCGTTATATTCAGTGCGCCATCTTTTATATCGATATGTGAATATTTTATAAGTTAAAAAGAAAAGCGATTTTCTTATGTGTGACCTTTTTGATTAATCTGATCTTTTAAAATTTATTTGGAATATTTTTTGAACACAATATCAATTTAGTAACTGCCTCGATTGACCAAATAAAAATGCGCCTTTTCGCCTGGTTTTACACCAACTTTTCGAAAATCTTGGGGCATAGCGATAATTTCAATACGAATGTTTGCCTTAAGCTCTTGAATGATCTGATGGTTGCTGGCTTGTCAAAAAAAGCCAAACAGAACACCAGAGGAGTCAAATCAAATCTGGAGAGCTGGGTGCACAGTCCATGTCGCCATTTTTTTTTTTTACAGCACACGTCTAGGGAATTTTCGCCGCAGAAACTGCATTTTTTGATTTGCAGTGTGAAATGGCGCACCATCGTGTTGAAACCAGTAACCGTCCAGAGCTTTTGTGGGAAATCATAGTAGGGGTTATCGGGAATTCTTTTTCCCACTGAAAAATTCCGTGGGAAAAAGAATAACAGATAACCCTAAATTAGCCAACATCAACCGATATTGATAACCATCTATTATTTCATCATCTCAGAAGAAAAAAACGCCGGCCCAAAGAGTCGCTTTTTGGTCATGCAATGACGGTTCATAGATCTTGATCTCGTGTGGATTCTATGTTCTCCGAGTGTGGCAATTTAATGTTGTAAATGGTGGCAAATGGGCTCGTCCGTCATCAAATTTTTTTTTCCAAAAACTAGATTCAGTGTCAACCATTCGACCGATTTCTTGAATTTATTTCAAGCCATCTACGCAAGGTGGTTCCACTGACTTTGCAACACTCAATCTTTCGGTGCGTTGTTTTGATACTGAATTGACGCTTTGAAAGCATGTCTACTTTAGTCTACATATCGACATAACGGGTGTTTTTTTTTAGAGGTTGGTTTTTTGAATAGAGATAAAACTGACATTTTGTCATTTATGCTCAGTTGGGTTTGCCATTTCATCATGAACAGGTTGACAAATGAACAACGCTTGCAAATCGTGCAAATTTATTTCGAAAACAATGGTTCAGTTCGCGAGGTTTACCGTCCGTTCATTTTATGGTCGTCCATCAGAGCAATTAATTCGGTTAACCATGGTTAACGTCGACCAGTGCGCACCGAAGAAACAATTGCCGCTGTAGAGCAAAGTGTTGAAAGGACCCGAATGAATTGATTCGCCACCGTGCACAACATTTGGAGCTTTGTCCATCTTGGCTTACGACCGTACAAGATCCAGCTTGTGCAAGAATTAAAGCCGCGAGACCATGCAATGCGCCGTGATTTTGGTGTATGGGCCGAAAATGAGATTGATCTCGATGCTGATTTTCATCGAAAAATTTTGTTCAGTGATGAGGCTCTTTTTTGGTTGAATGGCTATGTCAACAAGCAAAATTGCCGCATTTGGAGTAAAGAGAATTCACATGAGACCCTTGAGACGCCATTACATCCACAAAAACTGACTGTTTGGTGTGCATTGGGGTATACTTCTTACGAAATGATTCTGGAGAGTCAGTTACCGTTAATGGAGATTGGTATAGAGCCATTATAATGGACTATTTTGTTCCCGAATTGGATGGCATGAATATGGATGATGTGTGGTTCCAACCAGACAGCGCTACACGCCACACAGCGCACGTCACAATCGATTTATTGAAAGAAAAATTCGATGAGCGCATAATTTCGCGGAATGGATCTGTCAATTGGCCACCAAGATCGTGTGATTTGACTTATTGGAATATTTTCTTTGGGGATATGTGAAGTCTCGTCTACGCCAACAAACCTGAAACGGTAGAGGACTTGGAAGCCAACATTCATGGCGTTATTGCCGACATACGGCCCCAAATGTTCGAAAGAGTGGATGAAAATTGGATCCGGACTTGGCTGTATTCGAACCAGCCGCCTCGTTCACATGCCCAAGATAATATTTTAACATTAATGGCACAAAATGATCCTTCCAATAAAGCCAAATTGATGGACATTAAGACGATTTTTTGGGTTTCTTTTCAATTTAAAGTTCTATACCTCTAAAAAAAAGACACCCGATAGAAGATGACGCACCATGTAGAATCAACAACGATTTAAGAATAAACTTTTGTAAGTATCCTCAAGCGTTATAGGCTCGACTCACCTGAGACAAGTTCATAAACATATGAGAAGGCCACAATTCGCTTTGCAAATCGTTAAGTACCCTATCTCGTTCCAGCCTCAAATAAAACAGCCACAAAAAGTGGAAGTGCCATTGTCACAATATATTGCTCAGACAAAATACAAATACAAATGTTTGGCGCAACAGGCTCGTTAGTACCCAGGGCCGAGCTTTCTCACAACCAATCATGTGTGCGTGTATACTTCTTGTATGATGGTGGCACCTCCTGTTTTATGCCGACTCCGAACGGCAAATTTGAGATTAGCTTTTCTTGACAACTTATACTACTCGGATGATTTGTCAAATCATCACGAGTGGAGCGCCAGTGTAAAATCATTTAGGTGTTGCTACGGCTGGGAATCGAACCCAGACCTTCTGCGCGGTAGTTCATCGCACTTACTATCGCGCCAATGAGTCCGTCAGACAGTTTACCAAAATATTTTATGGTTCAACAAAATAACAGACTTTTTATATTGCATACGATATGGTGTAGGGTATACAAACCCTTTTTAAAGGAAAATGCCCCAAAAAGTGGGCGTGGGTTAAAAGGATGTATGGACAAAATGCATCTAACATTATTTTTAAAGTTTTTGCCTCAAAGCATTTTCGATTTTTTTTAACTTTTGCCAAAAACCGTGTTTTTGTTAATGGAATATAGATAATGAGATTCACGAAGTATGTTATTAAGACACTTTTTTCAAACTCATTACCGTTTGGCCGATAAAAAATTACTGAAAATGGGCGTAGCAGTGGGTGGATTTTAAAAAGGTTTTCACTTATTCTGCTTCGTCGAATAGAGAGTCTATATACCAAATTTCATCAATCTAGCTCAAAATGTAAGGCGCAAGAAATCGGTGACACACACACGGTGGACGGACAGACAGGCATGGAAAGATTGAATCAGCTAGCGATTCTGAGTCGATACATATAATTTGAGGTACAACTATCGAAATCGTTTCTCTATGTTACATACTTTATGTCAAAACTAGTATACCCCTACGGGATAGGGTATAAAAATGCTATCGAAATGTCATTTTGGATCATAATGAGGCGCAACGTGCCATACATGTAATTTGACCCCTTTTGAGTACTAGTACATTAAGAATGTAAAGTCACTCATGTATGTTAATCCAGCTACGATTGATGAACTAGGAACATTTTCACGATGATTGATTTAATAAAGCGCTGCCTTGCAATGTCCCTAATATCATAACACAAATTGCCTTAAAATTTGAAACTTAATAACACAAAATATGTATAGTAATAATAAAATTTTATTTTTCAGAAAAAATTATTTGTAGGTCCGTTGGAGAACCTACGAACGCATTCCTCGTCACTGCATGGTACGGCACGACAAGGAGTGAATAAATACTCACTCACCTGCCTGACCCCAAAAGCAAATTCCAAAATGTCACTCAATCTACTCACGACAAAGGCGTGACGTATAATGTACTTCTACTCCACCTGTTGACTTAGAATTCCCCTTATATCTCTCTCTAGGTAATAAATACAACTCAACGATAAGATAAGATAGCGCTCGTAGGCGATAAGTACCGAAAGACTTTTGGAGCTCCAAATGGCCACAAGCGATTAGTTTGAATAAAGTTTTAACTGTAACGGGACGGTAAATATTGTCCACAAACACCTGTGATAATATTACATAAATAATAAAGGTTTACATTTAAGTAACAAAAAAAATTTTTCACCATCAGACCAAGTGGAATACAGTGAGTTGAGTATTTAAATAGTTAGAGATACGACATATTGCGTTTTTTCTGTGTTTTCGAAAAATAAATTCTACTAATTCTGTGGAATAATATGTGTAATCGACAATCGAAAAGCCAGCTATCGCTTTGATAAGGCACGTCGATAAGACTGGCCTAAAGTGAATCACATTTACTACAAAATGTAGCTACTATTCGTAGAGAAAAATACTTAAAAAGACTACAATTCACAGGTCAGACATGAAGTGGAAAGTGTGCCTTGTGACCTTTCTAGGAATCCTTTTCTGTGCGAATGCGAATGGAGCGGATACTGACAATTCGACAACCCCAGTGGTGAGAACAGATCAAATTTTTATGACACTTAAATATTTAACTTTAGATAGCGACAATGGCAAAAGAAAAAACAAAACTTTGCATCAACGTGATTGCATTTTGGTATACCATCAGAGTGCTCTAAGTAATAAAGTTCTATCTAGATACAGTAGCGGATGTTAAATATTCACTAAACACCTTCATGCCAATTTTTTTTTTTTATTTGTATATCTGTCATTGTGAGAAGTGTTCACATACAAGGTGTGGCTACTTGGAGAGTGTAAATGATATCATTACTTTTGCTTTATCTATCAGTAACTCTAGTTCAGTGTCATAGAAGCATGAAAGTATCTAGACAAGTATTTTATTGTATTTTGGTTAGTCGGTATTGATTTCCGCAAACTCAACGTATGAAATTGTAAAAGTTTACCAAATCAGTTTGATTTCACTTTGAAACAAATGATTTTTTGTTACTTCATTTACCTTAGCGACATACCAAACAGAGGTAGGACGGGTCTGCTGTGGACTCTGAAATGATTCATTGCCCGTGGTGTAATTGCAAGAGTTGATGACAATTCGGATTTGAAAGTCCCATTCTGTAAGAAAAATATTGCAAGGTTGTCACCAAATTCGAGCAGAAATAATAAGAGTAATCGGGAATTCTTTTTCTCACGGAATTTTTCCTATTCAGCAATCAATTTACATTGCTGAATGGGACAAAATTCGTGGGGAACAAAATCCCGATATCCCCTAAATGTTGATAGAAAACAAGTTTTCAATTCAAAATTACAAATTTATAATTGGTTTATAATGAATACAGTTAAGGGTTAGACATGCATGAAAACATCATATCGGATAAATTCACGCCGTCACCACCTTTTGTCGGAATTGTTTGATTTGCAAAAAATAGCTGAATTTCGTTGCTGCAGCAATCAATTTGCTCCATCAAGGCGTATTTGGATAAGTCTAGACTTAAAAAAAACACAAATCTGATAATTCTAATCAGCAAAACGGAAAATTCCGCGTCCAGGATATGATTAATGCTGTAGTTAAATTGTTTTTTTTTCGGGTGGGCTGTTGGAAATCTTCATGGACACGATGAGCAAGTGCCCACAGTAGTGGAAGATTTTTACTCATTAAGACCACCAACTTTTTGTTTTTGTATTGCAACTAAGTATCCGACTAGGGAGTCGGGCAGAATCCCGAAAACCCACAACCCTGAAACTCCAAAATCCCGAAAATTGTATTGTACGAACGAAAATATCAGATAATTTTTTTTAATAATAAAAAAAAATCATATAAATAAAACAAAACAAAAGAAGGTCAAGTCTAACTAACAAAATCCATTTATGAAACAATATGTAATTAATTTTTAATCACTGAAACATTGACTGATATCAATCAACATAACTGAACGCACATTGCGAATAGTAAAATGTTACAACATTTTAGACATGAACCATCAGTTGTCTATTTTACATTCAAAATAAAATTAAAAATCCCGAAAAATTATGTAAAATGTATAATTTGCTCCAATTTTTCTTTTTACATAATTTTTCCGCATTCTGTTTTCAGGATTTTAGCCCCGACCCATGCGACTTATCTATGTTAGGCAGGTAACTTTATTTTGAGAGTTCCTGCTTTTTACGCAATTTATAGCGCAATATATAGCATATTGGGGGTCAAACCCAAGGGTTTAGTTCTTTGAAGGCCCCGCAATAATTTTTTTTATCTCGAATCTGGAGGACCGTTGTGTGCAAAAAATTTCGTTTTGTCTTTAACCGAGGCAATACCCATACCTCTGCGTAGATCTTCCTTTCTTATGAACCACAGTACATTTTGTTTTCAAAAGTTTGTAAAATGTTTATATTCGTTTTACTGGTACGACTTTAGCACTTGCTTGTATGCTAGCAGCTTGTTAACAGATTAAGCTTCGAGTATTTTCCGAGTAAACAGTACAGTTCTCTGTTTTTTTAAGCTCTTCGCTTTTCTTTTTTAAAAGTGACTTCCATTTTAACTTTGCATTGAGATATTTCGCTTCATTTGCAAAAGGGTCTCGAAAACACAGGCAAATTGTTTGTCCATTTATACGAAAAATCTACATGAATCAATTTTCTCTCGTTAAGTGCAATTCGCCAGGATTTTGTCCATTCATTAACCTCGTTAAGAGCGTTTTTTTGTTAATTAAATTTGTTGGCCTCTATTGTTGTGCTAGTATCGCAGTATCATGTGTAAATAGGAGCTAAAAAAAATGGTCCAAGGACGCTTATTTTCGGTACTCCTGCCATTATTTCTCTAAATTCTGAATATTCGTTTCTAAATTTCACACAGAACAGTCTATGCTCAAGGTACGACACGAGGATTTTATATAATTGTTCAGGCAGCACTTGTCTTAATTTGTATTAAACGCCTCTATGTCAAACCTTGTCAAAAGCTTGCTGAGTAACGGCTGAGTAAATTTTACTTTCTTCGAAAGCTTTCTCAATTACATCAGTAATTCGATGTACTTGGTCCACTGTCAAATGTTTTCTTCTAATCCCAAATTGATGGTCAGGTAAGAGGCGTGTGTGATCAATAATGGAGCTTAAGCGACCGTATAATATTCATTCAAAAAACTTTTGAAATAACTGGAAGAAGTGAAATAGGTTTGTAGTATTTTCTTTTCGAACTGAATGGCAAGTTAAAAATTTTGTCAACCTTATCCGTATCCTGCAATTTAGGTACAAAACACAGGAATATCATGTCGCTATAGCGGGCACCAATAACTTCTGTTGCCTGACCAGCCGCAATATCAAAAGAAAGGCCGCGGTTTAGACCAACGCTAGTAAGTTTGTGCTTGTTCTCGCTAGTGCATTAGTAGATCTAATGTACGCATAGCATTATCAATAACGTGGCCACAGTACACGCTTGTTGCTAGCTAACACGTTAGTAAGAGAGCCCGCGCTGGTGCCCGAGTAAAGCCAGCGCTACGAGTTTGTTCTAGTTGGGCTTCGATTTATTGATAAGTGAAGTAAAAAAAAGGAATAACGGATACTTGTGGGATAAATCTATAAAAATTGAGAAGTTATAAAAAAAGCTTAATAGCTTGATAGAGTTTGCACGAGGTAATTGCGTCTGTAGGTTAAAAAGTACCTGCATGTGAATGTTTTAGGTGTCAAAAGTATTTATCATCTGTTTGTCAAAAACGGCTGATTTGACAAATGGCAAATTTTAAAAGTCACAAACAATCGGCCAGAAATAATTATTTTTTTGCAAATGTAAATAAAACAAATGTTGCAATCAAAATATTTATCAGTTGGTAGCTTTACCGATTTGTTTAACAGATAACAGATGGGGAAAGGTTTTTTGAATAAAAAATCAAACTGATTTGCTGAATTTTATGCAACACTGGATAAAAGCTGCATTTGCACTATATTCAGACACGTTTAACTAAATAAGGCTGAATTTTTTTATTCAGTTTGTACCCTGTCCAATAGTGGTATATTAGTTTTGATGCATATTTTGTTTGTAACAGAGATAAACAATAATTATGCATCGACTTAGGTTCACTAGCTGAGTCGATTTAGTTATGTCTGCCCATCCGTCCGTAGGTCCTTAGTTTTTAGGCCTAAAATTTTATGCTATAATGATGAAAAAATTTGTTCCCAGCAGAACAAGTGTAAAACAAATGAAAATCCGCCTACTGCCACGCCGCCTTTTAACAAAAACGAAGATAGTGTTTTGCCAAACCGTATAGAATTTTGATAAAGTATCTGAATAAGATATTTAGACATATTATTTTTTTCGTCTATATACCGTTTTTTGCAACGGCTACCTTTTTGGTCGTTTTCACTGAAAAAATCGGGTTTCAGTAAAATTTCATCTATACAAAGTTTTTTTGCCACCTTTTTGCGCGTTTTTAGTGAAAAATCGGTTTTTGTTAAAATTGTAAGGTAATTCGAAAAAAATGTTGACAAAAATACTTCGATAACATCGATACGAATATTTTGCCTATAGATCATTTTAACCCAAGGCCAATTTTTGGGTGTGTTTTCTTATAAAAAAAGAAGAAAGACAAAAACTTGTATAGCACATGTCATAGCTTATGATTTAAGTCAGTCCGATAATGTTAGGGTAGGAAAATGAAATTCTGTATATAAAAGTTCTTTGTTCATGGATTCAGTACAGGAATAAAAAAAAAGTTAAAAATCTCGCAACAGCCACGACCACTTCCAAAAAAAGGCGATTTTCGTATATATATAATTTAATCAAGATATTCAGACAATACCATTTTCTAATATTTACACACTGACGTAAAACATATACATCCCATAAAAAATATAATCCAGATCAAAATAATTATTTAAATGTCTACTGTACACTTTCTTGTCCTCAACTGTATTTTTCTCCCATTTTTAACACCTAAAATCACACACTACTTTTCTCCCTCTCAGCCCAAAGTCATCACAAAAGACAGTGCGCTCTGTAAAAAATGCAAGTGCGATATTGAGTATCTGCTACTCGATTGTCGAAATAAATCGATGACATCATTGTTCAACGATGACGAATGGAACACCATAGCCAACGGAGATGTGCTCTTCGAAACAGTTCGCCTGGAACACAATAATATAACAGCCATTCCAGTTCTACAAGCGATGCCAGTGAAGAACCTTTATCTGAGTCACAACTGGATTGCGAAAATCGAAAATGCCGCCTTTCATAACCTGTTGAGTTTGACAATACTGGACTTGTCTTACAATAATCTGACAACTAAAGCCCTTCGACCTGAGGTATTTGAAGGCAACTACAATGAGACAAAGTACGAACCTCTAGACAATGTGATTGAACTGGATTTGGGACACAATGAATTGCACTCTCTGGATTCGGATACCTTTGAACATGTGCCAAACTTGGAAATATTGATTTTGGGATCAAATCCATTCCAAGTGATCGACCATTCGGCGGAGATTGCTATCGGGGAATTGGTTCATTTGAAGGTAGGTTTGAGGTTTTTTTGTTTGCTGCGATTTGATTATATTTTTGGATATTTGATGTTTTTTTTTTCAGACACTTGATTTGTCCTATATGGAGTTGGATGATTTGCCAGATAATTTGTTAAATTCACCAAGGTCTCTGGAGACTTTGATTCTTACGGGAAATCTTTTGGACGAAATACCCGATGGTATCCATCTGGCGGTAAATTTAAAGAGATTAACTTTCGACGATAATCCGATGGGCAATTTAGAAGGAGAAAAGTAAGTTCATTGTAATTCACTTTTAACAGGGAAAGGAGCTTATATTGATTGTCTTTTAAATTTTAGTGTGTTCCCTAACATGTCGAAATTGGAGTACCTGAGCATTTCGTATTCAAATGATTTAGTGAAAATCGATGAGGGAGCGTTCAGCAATTTGCAAAGTAAGTTAACAAATTATTAACTCATAAGTGTTGCCAACCATATTCAGAATTTTACATTCGATTTAATTGTATTTAAACATTTTACCCATTTACAAATGATTTGTGACAACTCCTCCTCTCGAATTCCATTTGTTTTTAGAGAGTTTTAGCCTTCCTCCCGCACTATAAGGTGCATTATCTTCAAAAACAAAGGACCATTATAATTCAGTTAAATATTTAGATAATTTTATCCTCTGAACGTAGTCTAAAGAAAATTTCATGGCAGATGTTTATCATTGCAGAATTGTTTATCATTTATTTATTTATCAATTTATCAATCTTTTTAAAGTCTAACCTAAAGATAAAAAGTGCAAACATAAACTAACGAGAGATCAACAAAAAAATATCGTAATTGAGACACAGTCGATATTGAAGATATGAAAGAACAACTTCAGCAAATCTTTAAATAGCGATGACAAACAATCATCCGCTGTCAGGCAGAACGAACCATAAAATATTGGCAACGAAAATAAAAAATACCGACCACCTGACCTAAGTAACGTGACGATAGCATTACATTCACCTAACCTACACAAGGCTTCCGAAAAAGACGGCATTACTGCCGAGCTAATAAATCCGGCCAAGATGATTTGGCAAGTAACATTCACAAATTTAAATTTATTCGGATGAAAGTACGCCTGAAGAATAGAATCCACCATCCTTTCCCCTCAACATTACCTAGACAATCGAATCTGCCGTAAAATGTGATCGCTTTTTATGAGAGAGGTCTTAGGCAAGAAAAGTCCACAGCTTTTCAAATCCTCAGAATTCCGCAGATAGTCTATGGTGGATATCGATCCTCCAACAATTCATCGATTTCAAAGCCGCATACGATGTTACCGAGGTATCCGTTCGGAGCAAATTCCAATTGTTGTTGTTTAGTTTTTAAAATGTAAAAGCAAATCGTTGACGTTGCCTGTTAGATTTCCTAAGCGCCTGGTGTTTCTCAAAAATTCGGTTTTTGGTGACGACACAATTTTCCATACACAATGTTAAGATTTTAGTAAGATCATTATAACTCGAGAACCCCTTTATGGAATTCAATGAAATTTCGCCCAATATTCCATTAGGTGTCACCCTATTCGATAGAGGGGTGATACTTCAGATCAAGGAACAGGGGGTAGGGTCAAAAACAAAATGGCATCAATGGCTCTTTCTATTTTCTGTAATGCAAAAACTACTTAACTGTTTTAAGTTGCATTTGACGAAAAGGTTTACTAGCAGTTGCCCTTTACAAATGCAAACCTATTATTTGTTTATTCGTTAGAATGAGGGTACCATCAATAAAAATATAAAATAAAATGTGTAAATCGCCATTTTCTATCCCACCCCTACTACTAACACAAACAGTTGCATGTCTATTGTAAAGCGCAACCTCTAATCCAGCAGAGATTCAATTTTCATAAAGATCCATAGAATACTTACCGCGTTATCATTCAAAATCTAAAAACAAATGGTTGACGTTGCCTGGTAGATTTCCTGAGCGCCTGGTGTTTCTCAAAAATTCGGTTTTTTGGTGTAACAATTTACCATACAAAATGTTAACATTTTAAAGTAAAATCCTTATAACTCGAGAACCGCATTATGGAATTCAATGAAATTTCGCACATTAGGTATTGCCGTATTCGAGGACGGGCTCAGTGGCGCGATGGATATTGCGATGAACTGTCGTGCAGAAGGTCTGGGTTCGATTCCCAGCCGTAGCAACACCTAAATGATTTTTCACTGGCCCTCCTCTCGTGATGATCTGACAAATCATCCGAGTAGTATCAATTGTCATGAAAAGCTTATCTCAACTTAGCCGTTCGGATTCGGCATACAACAGGAGGTCCCGTTATCGTGCTAAGAAGTACACACGCACACATGAATGGTTGTGAGAAAAAAGCTAGGCCCTGGGTACTAACGAGCCTGTTGCGCCATAAAATTTTTTTTTTTATTGCCGTATTCGATAAATGGGTGATATTTCAGATCGAGGAAGAGGAGGGGTCATAAAAGAAAATGACGTCAATGGCTCTTTCTATTTTTTTCTTTCGTGGAAAAGAAAATTTTCTTTTGAACTTATACCGCTATACAGAGCTATGTCTAGTTCGTCTATGCAGGATGACGATGGAGAATTCTCGCTGCTCCATCAGGGTCAGCAATGACCTAACCGAAACATTCGATACCAAAAAAAGGATGTAGGCAACTGTCATATGACTTCTTTAATCTGGTTCTTGAGAGAGTTCTGCAAAACTCCCAAACCAACACCAGACGCACCGACAATATTGACAGCATTGGTAGGACCAAGGATTATGAAGTCATAAATATGACGCATTGAGAATACAAAAGAGAAACTTAAGCTCACCAGCTTCATGGTACGGGCTGGCGGTGTGCACTTGCACACATGAGAAATAAGATCTAAACATGTGGCGGGCTATGCCAGTACGACCCGCCATAGAACAATTTTTCTTGTATGCAGTGCGTCATCTGTATGTCTTTATAATTTTTGGTAGGACTCAACGTGGTGTCACAGCCACGCGTGCTAGTATGGAGAAGGAAACGTCAAAAATAGGTTAAACAGTTAACAAGGGTCCTGTAGAAAAATCTATAATATTGGCTCAAATAAATCACTGATTTTAGGAAATTCTGGTTCTAGATCATTTAAGTCATCTTGGTATTTTGGACTGCCAAGTCAAAGTCGGTTTTACCAATGTTAAAAACCACCACCACATCAATTTAGTCTATATCTATCAAGGGAAGAAATACCTGCTTCCAACGTTATAACATGCAGTGAATATCAAAAATTAATAAATATTTGGAATTAACGGCCCTTACAGAGTCTCAAACCTAGCTTCTCCCTTCATTTGTGCGTGTGAAATTATTATTTCTGCCACAAAGAAGAGGATCCCCCGCTTAACGCCTAATCCAATATGACAAAGTTCAGAAAGATTATCTTGACACTGTTTGTCAATTTTTCGCAAGAGGTGGAGCAGTGAAAAAAGACTTCGATGTTGTAACTATCGGGATTTGAACCAGGAATCTCACGCTGAGTAGTAACGCTGAGTAACCGCTGCAACCACTGTGAATATCACCCAAGTAATACAAAAAGCTTAAAAAAATGTATGGCGCAACAGGCTTGTTAGTACCCAGGGCCTAGCTTTTTTCTCACAACCATTCATGTGTGAGTGTGTACTTCTTAGCACGATGGTGGGACCTCCTGTTTTATGCCGAATCACAGCGGCTTAGAGATAAGCTTTTCATGACAATTAATACTACTCGGATGATTTGTCAGATCATTAGATTAGGGCCAGTGAAAAATCATTTAGGTATTGGTACGGTTGGGAACCGAACCCAGACGACCTTCCTGCACGACAGTTCATGGCACTAACAATCGCGCCAAAAAAAAGCTTGGTTAATATATTATGGATCTTCGACTGAAATCTTTACCTCCGAAGTATTTTTTTTTCAGTTAACATCAATTCGATTGCCTTTTCGAGTGAAAGTTATGAAATAACATTAAATCCCTTCCTCCACAGGTTTGAAGACAGTAGTTTTGTCAAGCAATCCAAAACTATCATTCATCCATCCAAAAGCATTCTCCAGACCGACCATCAATTCACTCATTTTCGACTATCCAATAATTACCGAGGTAAGTTAAAAAAAAAATATATATATATACACTCTTAACACCCTTCTTATGAACCGATTTCACCCACTTTAGCTCTTCCTTCACAACAACAACTTGACCAACCTTGATCACGACCTTTTAGAACGCTGGGACAAAGTGACCACCATCGATTTACGCCAAAATCCCTGGGCATGCGACTGCAGCAACAGTTGGCTGATTAACACCCTAATTGTACAAATCAATGAAACCTCGGACAAACTTGCACTAAATGTCGTATGCAACTCCCCGCCCGCATGGAAATCAAAACCTTTAATCGAGCTTAACCAGGATAAAAAAAATCTACGTTGCATCGATGACAGTCATCCGGAGAATGACGGACACTTGCTCATCGGACTGTTGGTCGGTGTCTTGGTTGGTATACCAATGACATTTGGAGCCATCATTATATATCGTCGTGGTTGCTTCGGCTTAATGAATCGCAATAGAGGTGCAACCTCTTTGTACAACCGAGCAAGTTTCAACGACGACTTCAACATATAAGTGAAGATCAAGAACAAAATGTAAATAATGTCAGTTATGTTGCCAAAGACTTCTTTTAAGAAAAAAAAAACATCCTTTTGGTTTTGTTGTTGCTAAAGTTTATTTGAGGAAAAGTAAAACAAATAAAATATTTTTTTTAATTTAAACAAACAGTAAAATCGAATTTAAAAACAAATAAATAGGTACTAAGTTATTTTTGTAGATTCAAGGATTTGTATAGATGAATTGAAAAGACCGTCGTCAGTTGTATGGTTTCGACTTGATTCCAATTCATTCAGCAACGGCATGAAGAGGTATACAATGGTGAAGCTCATTCCAACCAAGATGACTACAGCGATTGCTGTTACAAAACAACCGAAAATCTAGAGGAGAAGGAAAATTTGTAAAATTTTAATGAAAAAAATTGTTAGGAGGGAGAGTCTTAAGAGGCAGTCATCCAAACACACATACTCTAGACCAATTTGAAAACGATAAAGGGACTGCTTTGGTGGTAGGGTAGCATTCGCAAAATAATATTATTGAGAATAAAGGTGAAATTCGTCGAATTTACTTAGTTAAATGGCGGTTCAGTACGGGATGAACCAACACGGTACTCCCATTAAGTCGGTCTCCAGCTACCTACCTCCAGTTGCGCACTTCAAGTTGGTTGAAGTCGGTTTCTACAGCGTCTGGCGTCTCGCTGGACGGTTTTCGTATTGTTGGGTATTTTTGGTGTTTATTTACCTGTCCTAGCCATCTTTAACGCCCAATTCGGAACTATTTTGACCAAATCTATGTCGCTGTTCAGTGTTCAGGCATATACAGGATCTCCTTTGTAGTTCAAGTGATGGCTTTATGCTTAAATTGCCTTCTTAGCTCGAATTCTGCCAACACGAAAGGACACACAACATCGACGAATTGAACAGAACGTCACCTTTGACAGATATAACTTTGAGTTAGTACGGGACTTTGTCTATCTCGGCTCCGCTATTAACTTTGAAAACAACATCTCGTCAGAAATTAAACGAAGAATTACTCTTGCCAACCGCTGTTTCTTCGTGCTAAGAAGGCAGTTTAGTGTTGAAGCCCTCACTCGAACTACTAAGTATATAAGACAATGATCATCGCAGTCCTGCTCTACGGCCCTGAGGCATGGACCGTATCAAAAGCGGATGAAGAAATCCTGAACCCAATTTTCGACGGTTTTCAAGCATAAATCGGCCGATACTGCTGCAATTTCACGTTCGATATTCGTACGAAGTTCATCAATCGTCACTGGCTTGTTGGCATAGACCAAAGACTTGACGTAGCCCAACAGGAAATAGTCTAACGGCGTCAAATCGCACGACCGAGGCGGCCAAGCGACTGGACCATTTCGTGAGATAACACGTTCTCCAAACTTGGTTTCCAATAAATTGATTGTGGCATTCGCTGTGTGGCTTGTGGCGCCGTCTTGTTGGAACCGCATGTCCTCCAAGTCCATATCATCCAATTGGGGCCAAAAATATTTGGTTATCATTGAACGGTAGCGATTCCCATTCACAGTAACGTGCCGGTCTTGATCATCACGGAAGAAGTTCGGCCCAATGACGCCACTGGCCCATAAACCACACCAAACCGTAATTTTTCGGGATGCAATGATGATTCATGGAGTACGTGTGGATTGCTGCCTGACCAATACCGCATATTTTGTTTATTGACGAAGCCATTCAGCCAGAAATGAGCCTCATCGCTGAAGATGATTTTCGATGAAAATCCGAATCATTTTCAAGTTGTTGCTCACCCCAATTCACGAACATAAGACGCTTCTGGTGGTCAAGCGGCTTCAGTTCTTGCGTCAATTTAATCTTGTTAGGATGTAGGCCAAGATCTTTTCGCAAAATTCGCCACAACGACGTCACAGAGATGCCCAATGCTTGAGAACGACGTGTGAGAGACACATTTGGGCTTTCGTCAACTGAAGCCTCAGCGGCAGCAATATTCTCGACACTACGGGCACTTCTTTGTCTCACTGGCACGGGAACATTTTGTACTGTGCCTGTGGATTCAAATTTTTCCACAAGACACTCAATTGTTGATCTGCTAGGACGATTATGACTACCATAAATTGGACATAGCGCTCTTAACGTTGAGGCCACTGACTCCGAATTTCGGTTGTAAATTTTAATAATTTCGACTCGTTGTTGGATCGTATATCTTGCCATCATGAAATGGCAATCCTTACTAAAGAGAAATGTGAAAAGAGCGGCAAGAAATATGGCGTCGTTTGCTGTCCCTGTCGCTCAACTTTTGTAGCGTCCCTGTTGAAAAACCCGATATATTTTGAGAGCTATTTCCGCACTTTTAATCATTTCAGAGGAAGCGGCACTAGTCCTAGCCGGTATAATGTCAATTGACATCCATGCCGAGGATATGAAGAGAGTCTACATATGCAAGGAAACGTGTTAGCAAACAACTACTATCAAATTGTGTAATCCAAATAGAGGCAAGGGCAATCTCCGTGCAGAGCTGGCAAAACCGCTGGAACAATGCTTCCACAGGAAGATGGACGAGAAGGAAATCGGTAGACCTATATTTTTATATCACGCAGTTTCTAAAACAAACATGGTGGATTCAGGAATTATATGCACAGATTCGGGCACGACACCTAACCAATCTGGTCACAATTACCGAACGAAGAAGAAGACGCAAAACATGCACATGTCCACATTTTGAGAGAGTGAAAATGCAAAACGTATAGTTGGCGAGAACATCCTGATGGATGTGAACGCATATGTTTTTTATGAGCATTCCTGGATTGATTAGTCAGGTGTTAATTGTGCATGCTAAAAGCACGGGCTTTTAGCGCTTTTTGAGCATCTCTATCTCCTATCCTGTGGTAATATTACAAAAAAAAGCAACAGTATTACGAGTTAGGACAATGACATCAAAACTCAAGCACAAAAAGCTACTGAAGCTGACTTAACTTTTAAACCAGTGCAGAGATCATATACAAATATCCTACTTGCAGTTGCAACCACTGTTTTTTTGGGTAACAAGGCACAGAAATTATGTCCTTTAAGAAATTACCTACGAAACTATTTATTGGAATTGGGTTATCTTGTTGCTGGTCTTTATGTGATACGTATGATTTTAAGTCCATTTTGGAGAATATGTTTTCAGAGATCAAAAAGCTGCGATTCAGTGGTCAATATCTGCAGGATACAAAGAGGGTATGGACACTTTTGACTGACCATGTTTCAAATAACATCACCTAAGTGTTAAGGCACCTAACTAGGTATGAACCTGACCAAAGGAGCCAATAAACCGAAGCCACAGGCTTTGAATCTTCTTGAAGCTCAAAAAAGTATCTGTCCTACTCCTAGTCGAAAGCCCTAGCAGCTAACACTAAATAAATAAAATAGACTTATAATAATAAATTTAATACTCACCCCCTCAGATAAAACGTTATAATCCACAACCACTCTACCATCCGGCCATCGTTCTCTAGATGAGTTTGGATACATTTTCTTATCTTTTTTTTTCAAAATCCCTCAAAAATATTGGTTTGATTCTGCTTTTCGAGCATCTTTTCAAACTTAAGTAAGACTTTATTTTCTCGTTCAGACTTCAAAAGAGTCGAGAAGTAGATTAAAGTGAAAATTGTCAAGACCGCAGCCAATCCCAAAAGAAAGCCAAAAACCTTAAAGATATTAAAGCACAATTATATGCAATCAATTAAGGACACATCCAGAGGTAAATTCACCTTTACGAATGGACTAATAGCCCTTTCTGCTGATCGAGTCGGGTCCTCTTCTAATGGGTAGAACATTTGTTATTTTAGTTTTAAATAATTTTGAATGACATTTGTGTCTTAGATGATTTTTTTATTTTTTTTTTGCGAATGGGTAGTAGTTTTGAAGAACTTTGAATCTTAAAAAAACAGATTCAATCTTTGGTGTTTATTAACGAGAGGATCTTGCATCAAGCTCCTACAAGAAGTTGAGTTCTTTCGTGAAACATTAGCCAAGAAAAATTACTGCCAACTATGAATGACGTTCTAAAGAGTTAGATCTTGATTCAAACAAATTATCTCAAAGATAACTGAGGTTTCTATTGATGAAGTACCAAAATACTTATGGCATATATGAGCATTTTGTTAAGCCACACTAGTTTCTGATCTTCCGAAGAACAATCGCAACGATGCCAACAAGCCAACAGCCGCAACTGATGTGCTAGGTTTCTCGCGCCCACCAGCAAGAAACCCGTGGTTTGCTGAGGAATGCAGACATATGCTCGCAGCCAAGAACAAGGCCCACAAGGCTAAGCTGCAGGTGAAGACTAGAGCTGCCGTTGAGCTCTATAGGCAGGGAAGAAGGTGTTCTTTACTTCCCGGCTTTTCAGGAAGAAAAAAAAAAAGCAAGAAAAGCGCGCGATCGAGGATATAGAGAATTGCCACTCTTGGGATGATGTTTGCAAGTTTTACCAAAGTGTTAAACGTCAAAGCCAAGGATACAAAGCTCGAACAGAATCCTGTCGAGATGAACCAAGAAATATCGTTGTTGATAAACAGTCGATGCTGAGGTTATAGAAGAACCACTTCTGCAGACTTTTAAACGACGATGACAAACAACATTCCGTTCTCAGGCAGAACGAACCATTCAATGTTGGTAACAACAGCGAAAACTGCCAACCACCCGACCTGAATGAAGTGAGGATAGCAATATCTAAACTCATACTTAATAAAGCTGCCGGAAATGAAGCCCTCCCTGCTGAGCTTTATAAAGCCGGCGGAGGTGATTTGGTAAAAAATATATCCACCAAATCATCAACCAAATCTGGTCGGAAGAAAGTGTGACTAAAGAATGCCCGAAACACAAAAAGGAGACCCTCTGAGCTGCGCCAACAACAGAAGCAAAAGTCTCCTCAACATTGCCTATAAGATCCTATCTGCCGTAATATGCGAACGCCTGAAAGCTGATCGGTCCTTATCAGTGTTGCTTCAGGTGAGGAAAGTCCACAAACGATCAAATTTTCACACTTCGGCATTCTGAAAAGAATCCACAAAGTCCAAATCGATACCCACCATCTATTAATCGATTTCAAAGCCGCTTACGAAAGCATTTATAGAGCCGAACTATACAGAGCTATGTCTAGTTTTGGTATACAGCCCAAACTCGTCCGTTTGTGTAGGACGACGATGTAAAATCATGGTCGGAAACGACCTCACCGACAAATTCGATACCAAAAAAAGGAGTTAGGCAAGGCGATGCGCTGTCATGTGACTTCTTCAATCTGATTCTTGAGAGGATTGTGCAAAACTCCCGAGCCAACAGCAGAGGCACCATATTCCAAAAATCGGTGCAAATAAGCATACGCCGACGTTATTGACATTATTGGCAGGACTAAACGTGATGTCATAGACACGTTTGCTAGTAAAGAAAAGAGAGCGGCAAAAATGGGTTTAGCAGTAAATGAGGGCAAGACATAGTATATGCTGTCAACACGAAAGGACACACAACATCGACGAACATAACTTTGAGGTAGTACGGGACTTTGTCTATCTCGTCAGAAATTAAACGAAGAATTACTCTTGCCAACCGCTGGCAAGAGTACATTCAGTAGTAACTACTAAATTGCTCTCTTAGCCCTCACTCGAACAACTAAGAAGACCCTATATAAGACCCTGATTATCCTAGTTCTGCTCTACGCCGCCGAAGAATGGAAATCTTCGGTCCCATTTGCGTTGGGGCTATGGAGACTAAGATTCAACGAAGAACTTTACGAGCGACATGCCCCTGGTCAAAAAACTCTACATTGGACGTTTAAGATTGCTAGGACAAGTAAGAATGGACACCAATACTCTGGCTCGCAGAGTCTTCGATTCCCAGCCAGACGTCGGACGAAGTAGAGGAAGACATTGCTTTAAGTGGCACTTGGAAGTATTTATCTTCTTTGTATCGTTCCAATTTTAGTATATGTTCTGCCGAAGCCATGGCTCAGAGGAATGCGTAGTTGACCACTAAGCCAAACGCTGCGGGTTCAAGCCCCAGCTTCGGAAGCATTCTTTTCCTACAAAAATCGACAGCTTATCAACATAAATGTCTCCTGGTCTGTGCCACGTAGGTTTATGTTATATGGATTTCTTTCTATGTGTCTATCTGTGTCTCTCTGTTGTATTAATGTCTTGCTCTGTCCCAGCCGATGGCCTCAGTCGCCAGTGCTGTTATGTGTCTGTAGTTCGTTGCATTCATGTGGGAAGTACTGTGATGTCCGAAATGCCTATAATTCTAACCGAAATAGTGCACATGTTGTTGTAACTTCGATCATTCAAATCCTTGGTCCTTTTGAATTGAAATTTTTTCGCAAAATATCTGATCCCCTTTTTATTGACGGGCTGTGGAAGCGAAAATTCAATCAAGAACTGTATAAGCTGTACAACGGCATAGACCTGGTCATAAAAAATTGGCTTAACAGAAACTAACTTTGGACACGAAATTGAATTCGAAAAATCATTTGCAACGACGCACGCCACCTTAGGTTCCAAGTATAAATGTTAAACCAAGATTGGATGATTGTCGCCTAGCCGAACAATCGGGTTGTTAAAGTCTATATTGGGTGACCGAGTTACCATCTTATCACGAACCTGTCAATCATCCGCCAGTTTTATGTGATTCGACAACTTCAGATCTTTTTATCTCTGACGATTTTGAACCCAATCCCGGTTAAAGCTTCAACATTAAAAGTATTGTCTTGTGAGTTTCAGTTAAAGATATGTGAAGGACGTGTTCAATAATCTCATCGGTGATATTCTAAGTGTAAATGAGTTTGTCATACGTTCCAAGCATTTGACGTCTCAAATAAATAAAGTCACTGTCCCATTTGTCTTAGGATTTCTGTCAATTTTCTTCAAGGTCATAGCGTACACAAGTAGTGTGTTTACTTCGAATTGTAGAAGCATTAAGCCCCACTCACTTGATGTTTTATGCTCCTTTTTATTATTAATTTCAAGTTTACATACAATGACACTCTTTTCGAAGGCACATTAACATTTGTCTGCACATATCTGTATGGAATAGTTTTCTAACGACAAACACGCAACGGGTTTTAGCATTAATGATGTAGCCTCGTCTAGCGTGTCTTCAGTTGACCCTATTCCTCATTGTTAACTCTTGATGATAATGAGTGCATTTCATAGTTTTCCCAGGAGTTCTCTCAAAGTACAACAGATACAAAAAGTCGCATTTCGCTAGTCGCGTCTAATGCACTTTCGCTTCCACATTGTTTGCAAACCGAGTTAGTGGCACATCAAGACTGGTGGTCTTTGTTTTTTGTTTTTTTTTTTTTCATTTACCCTATCATATCGGTTGATATTTTGGAAATAAGCCCCCCATATCGCTTGAATGAAAAAATTATCGTCAAATCTCAGATTAGGCTCGTAAAACATGCCAATTGTTTTAACTGTCAGTCGATATATTGGCCTTCTGTTTAATCTTAAATTTTGACTTTTTTTTTATTTAAATTTTATTATTCTAATCGAATGATGTAACGAGTATGTTTGTGGGATAAGACAGATTAGACTGCAAAATATAAATAAAAACAGATAAAGTCCATTTGAAGGACTTTAGACCAGATAAGGCGTACTGAGATATTTGAATACTGAAAACGAAACAAAATGAAATTTAAGAAGAACATATAAATATTCGCTGCGAATCGTCTAATTTCTTATGCCAACCTGGAATATTTAATATAAACGTGTGAATAATGTTGGAGTGACTTACATTTATCTTGAAATGACAGCAATTTAAGAACAAAATATTTTTTTTGGAAAAAACCATCACAACATGTCAACATACTTCCGAATTGTTTACAGATGATATGTTGACAACGATATTTTCCAAATATGTTGCTCAAACACGTTTTTTAAAAACTTGGTTATCCTTTGATTTAATGGCCTACTGTCCACCGAGAAAGTGCTACGAATTGCGTAAAATTAAAGGTCAAGCCGACTCAGGCAAATACCCCAAATTCACTTTCGCTGAATAATCTATTTACTAATTTAACAACAACAAATGTTGGCTTAAAATCTCTTATCACCGAGATGACATTAATTAAATTTTTGAATAACCATTATACTCATTTTTAAGAGTAAGATGATAGCCTCCACGATACACGGAAAGAAATTTGTCTCTAACAAATAGAGAATATTCGACAGCTGCAGTTTGTTAAGGTCCCTAATAGTCTTCAGCTGGGAACAATAACTGCTAAGGAGATTTTCAATATCTACATTTCCGATATACTTAGGGAACTCTATAATTCATTGCCGGCGATGCTACACTCACATTCAAGTGATTTAAACTCAACTTCAAAGCAAGTTGATGGGTTTCGAGGTTTATGCTCCGAATAGAAGCTTAAAATTATACGAAATGTGAAACCATACTGTTCTAATTCAGATTTGAGACGCAACTGGAAAAACCTTAAAAATAATAACTTAAATATTTAGGCGTTCATTTGGCCAATTTATTTTATTTATAATGAGCACCTAATAATCAATTAGACAAGGCAAGAGCGGCATTCATGTCGGTAAAAAGCCCTTTTGAAGTGAAACTTCTTTAACATTTGTATTGTCTCATGTTTTAGGTACCCAACCCGTAGTTTATTTTGTTCTTTTGATGAGGAAGAACTTCTGTGATTTGAGAAACGTCAATGTGTGAAGTTTCAATTCAACCTCATAGCCCTCTACAACCTATTTTTTATTTCAACTATCTAAGATCCGATATGAAGATCATTTGTTGACAAGCCTACGTTCGTCCAATTCTGACTTATACTAGCCCAGTGTTGTCGAACATTAGCAAATCGAGCACAAATGTCTCAGACCCTGCAGATGTATAAGAGTCCACATTTCGACTTTAGGGAAATAAAAGACTTCTGGATGCTTCCGGTGTTTCTACTTGTTAGCCGATGTTAGCCGCATAACACAAAATTTTTGATTTTTCTTCGACCGCCTGCTCAGGCCAATATAACTGGCAACTTTATCATACACAAGTTCAGGTATAACTGCACAGGCAGCCTAAACAGACATACCGGACAGTTAAAACTGCGTGTGTGTAGCCCCTTAATATGTTTTTTCTCAGATTCTCCTGTCGAATAATGACAACAATTGAAAACGAGGCTTACAAAGCAACGCTTCAGGCGAAGAAGAGTGCTGCTAAAAGCTTTTCAGAAAAAAGAAAAAAACCAGCAAATGAAGATAAAATTTTGTGCATACTCCAGAGCATGTAAGCTTTACTAAAGTGTAAAATTTCAAAGCCAAGTATACAAGACATAAGCAGAATCCTGCCGATATTTACAAAATATAGTGAGTTGCAGTCGAAGCAGAAAATATAAAAAAAAATTAACAATTCAGTTGAAAATGTTGAAGATAATTATTATGCTGTTAAGCTGAACGAACCATTTAATAGGCACGGCAGGTAAATTCTTCTTATTCTTAACGAATAATAGCAATATCTGAACGTAGGCTACCGAGCTGTATAAAGCCGAGGTGGTTGATTTGTTAAGCAACATACACCAGCCAATAATCTTTGTACCTAAATTTGTTTGAAAAAAATCGTCTTCCCTACGAAAACGAGAATAAATTAAAAAAATCTTGATAAACTGGTCTGTCTATATTTTATGAATGCCCAGTTCTTGATGGTCTTCATTTTAAAAAGCTGCCCATTGAACCATATGTGATTATTATGTATTTTTGCTTAAGTCTTTGTTGCGAACTTTTTTCTAAGCCACTGTACCCACTTAGAGAGAAACTATGTCAACGCGGACTGTAGCGCCACATTAGTAAGGAAGTACACAAAACTCTGCAAAATGAAAGGCCAATAGTTCTGCTCGATGGCACAATCTCTAGCAATTTAAGAGCTGAGTTAACAAACATCTGCAACCATCTTGAAGTGCTGCTTCAGTGCCAGAGGTTAGCCTTACCACATTGGTTACGTTATTGCGTGTAAGGAACATTGACACTTAAATACATGGTAGCTAGCTTGCCAGTTAACCCAATAGAAAAAGATTCGAGACCATCACATATTTAAATATGTGAACACAGACTAAATTAAAAAAATAGCACAAGTATATTTATTAATTTGTTTTATCCCTATAGTTGCCGACTACAGCATATCCGTCCATTTCCAATGTACTTGTAGATACATTTTGTGCAAAATCAAATCCTAGTTACGAGTATGTACATTTTCGTTGATTAAAATCGAATTCTCTCATACTGTTGTACAGCACAAACATCAACAAACGCCTTCATTCAAAGACGTTGCCAAGTATATCGCAGAATTATTCTAATCGCCTACTATACCAATCGACTTAAGATAGAAATCGCTTACGTACGAGGCAGTACAATACAACAGTATGCACATGTAAGAACTTCAAGACGTCCTCAGTGGGTCGCGTCGCAGTTGTGTATCTTCAACAAAAGCTTACACACGTTCCGCACTGTATTGCAGTGAAAGCTTTGCTTCTGAGTTGCCTTATACTGATCGCGGCTTATTTGAAAGCGATCTACTCCAGCAGACGGTTGTTTGCATTGAACCGGTAGTGTTGGTTCGAACCTTAAAAAAGTGCGATTTATTTTTCATAAATTTAAGTTATGCACCTATAACCGGCATTCGGTAAAAAAAAGGTTCATAAGGTTAATAGTGCGCAGTGCGGTGGGTTTGAAGTACATAATTAAAAAGCGAAACTTGGTGCTTGTGAACGTGTTTTTGTGAACTTTTGGAATTTTATTTATATGAGTTAAAAAATTGTGAAGTTCATTGTGTTCTTGAAACTGCTTTCATTTTCTATAAGTGAGTTGGAATATTTTTAAACGAAATGACGGATGAAAAGGTACCTAAATTGTTTTTTTTTTTATATTAATTGGAGTGTTGATGAATCGATAATCGATATGAAGTTATCGCAATTATGTAGATTTTTTTTCGTTGATCTCTTTCGGCAAATACTTGCTTTTTTTATAAATATTAAAATATTCAAAAATGTTTGTAGTTGTTCAGATCCACCTTGAACTAAAGCTGCCATTTCCCTGACCGTATTAGTCCAATTTGTTTATTTTGTTATTTTCGGTGAATTAATTAAAATAAAAATAAAAGCGCGTGTTATTACAAAAATAAACAAAATTCGACTCAACGGTGTTAGTTAAACTTCATTTTGAACTTTAGACGGTCTGTTTTTAATAAGCACATTATTAATTGAAAAGAAATAAGTGAAGCTGTCATGTGGAACTTTACTGTACCATAACCGTACATAAATTGTTGTGGATTTTTTTCATTGATTTTAGTATGCAGGGATATTTTAATATTTTAATCGAGTTCGTAGTAAAGTCATTATTGGGTTCAGAAAATGTATTCAATTAAACCTAAGGCCTTGCAATGACAATAAGTAAAGCCAATTTTTGCAAGTTTGGCAAGTTTTTTTTTCAACTTTAAAACATATCACAGCTGAATATAAGAATACTTGTTAATAGTGGACAGATTTGACGGAAAATGTTTCTGAATATGGTTACCATGGGAGAGTATCGGAATGGATTCAATACATTTTGAAGCACTTAATCATTTAGCTTAGGCTACCAAGGTTATTGTTGATTTGATTCAAATATCCCTATACAGAAATTAGTCCAGTGGCGTGGTTGCCAATGGAATTGTCAGCGCAGAGTACACTCAAATACTCATTCTGAGTCCAACACGGAAAAAATCTTCAGTGGTTGCACAGTCATTTTTGATTTTAATGTCGCCAACTTTCTAAGGGGTTGGAATCAACATTATTTATGTCAAATTCAGTTTTTCGGAAAAAAATCGAGTGTGACTTTACATGAGGTAGAAGTTAAACTGCATCCTGGTTAATATGTAGAACGACGTTTTATCTCATTTTCTCACAGCCTAAGCCCTATGAATACATTTACAGTTATCTTCTTAAAATCCAATTCTCACCGTCCCAAAAGAAGTTTCACTACAAAAATTGAAAAGCTGAACTGAAAACAAGAACGGTTTTTTTTTTAAAAACAGACAGCAGACAAAACATTTATAGCAGAAGTTCAATCCGCTCTACCTTCTGAGGATCAATATCAAATTTTTGAGAGATTTGCATCATTTTTGAAAACTTTCTATCCGTCTCTCTCTGTTACATTGATGTCTTGCTCTGTCCCAGCCGATGGCCTCAGTCGCCATTGTTATTATGTGTCTTTAGTTCGTTGCATTCATGTGCGAAATACTGCAATGTCAATGTCACTGAAAACTGCAAATACCTGCTCTTAGTTGTAAATATATGTGGTGCCTATATAATTAAGCCACAATAAAAGAGCTTACAGTTTTGAATTTTCTCTGGTTTAATTTAATTTTCATTGACCACAACTTTACTTTGATTTTATACCCCATTTAAGTGGGTCCTAGGGGTCAAAAATTTCAGTGTTGTCATTTAAAAATTTCTTCTATAATTCACGGCAGCAGTATAAGGTCAAAAAAATATCCAGTTTTTCAATGCGACATTAGTCATGTTTCACGATTAAGATCGAAAAAACATGATTAAACCTAACAATTTTTGTGAGTAAACTATGATTATAAGATCTGGTTTAACTAAGAGTTGACAAAGCACTGAAAAACTAGTCAACATTTTTAAATTTAGTTTTGGACATATGCACTCTCACTAGGCACCCACATATTTACCGATAGATAGTTTAAAATTGCAAATTATTCACTCTGCATTGTAAGCTTGACACTCAAATAATACATTTTCCGTGGACGTGTGCTATCAAAAATGGAGAAATTTACTGGTCACGCAGATCTCCAAATTTGACCAATATGGATTCCTTTTTCTGGGGTTATTTGAAAAACAAAGTGTAAGCAAGCACCATAACATCGACAAGGCAGATATTCGTTCCGAAATCATCACAATATACTCAAGAAAGTTACGAAAACGCAGCAAAAGGGGGCACATTTTGCTTAATTTTTGCGGCCACATTGATGTTCTATTCCAAATAAAACTTCAAGGACCAAATTTAATTAATATACCCAATATATAAAAATAGGTTTTTTTTTTATACAATTATAACATAAAAGATGTTATAAGCCGGGTTTCGACATTATGAGTACAGTCTGCTGTTATAAAAACAAACTACTGTGGCTTGACATAATACAGTAGTTAATGGTTCCGCTAAGTAAAGGGTGTCCAAGTAAGGTCGTTTATTTTTATTTTGAATGCCTTTTTGTGTATCAGTGTTCTTGCTTAACAGATATCAGTGTTAATATCAAGGACTTTCGTTTAGGTTTTAGCTCACATAGGCATATATTGGATCATAGCCTTCACTTTTTTCAGATATCAGTCTTTTGAGTTAAGTTCAGAAGATTGCTAGATCATTCTAATATACCCTATCCCATAGGGACATGTTACTCATGATACAAAGTATGTAACGTAGAGAAATAATATAGCTAAATACACCTTAAAGTATATGCATTGACTCGGAAACACTGGCTGAGTCGATTTAGCCATGTCTATCCAACCGCACGTCATAAGTTTTTTGACCTTAGTTAAATTTTTAGGTACAATGATGAAATTTAGTACACGTGCTCTTTTTTTCTCGCAGCACGCCCCCTTTTTAGAAAAACGGAATTTTAAAAATGTGTCGGAACAACATATTTAGGAATTTTCAACATATATATATTTCTTTTTAACTTTGCTTAAATATTTAAGCTCAGTGGAGTGATGGAACTGCCGCGCAGAAGGTATGGGTTCGATTCCCAGCCGTAGCAACACCTAAACAAATTTTCACTGGCTCTCCTCTAGTGATGATCTGACAATTCATCCGATTAGTATGATAAGCTTATCTTAGCCGTTCGGAATCGCCATAAAACAGAAGGTCCCGCCATCGTGCAAAAAGCACACATGAAAGGTTGTAAAAAAGCTTGGCCCTGGGTACAAACGACCCTGTTGCGCCAATTTTTTTTTGTTTTTTGAAGTATTTATTTAAAATGGTTATGCTAATATAAAGATTTTATCTATAGATCATGTTAACCCACGTCCACTTTTTGGGGGCCATTTTCTATAAAAACCGTAGTAAAACGTTGTTTTTTTGACAAACCATAAAAAGGTTAAGATAAACTGTCTGAACAAGATGTGGTGACAATTTCATTTTCTATATTTCATCCCCATTAAGTGTTAAGCACCTCCCATATTTTGAGTAAATTCATTTTAAGGATGAGATTCAACGATTCGTACAGCGGATTGTAACCTTCTTATATGTTTTTTTTTCTTTGAAAATCGTAGGATCTAACAATCGTCTGAACTCAACTTAAAAGATTGACAGGCTTTCATCTGATAACGAAGTTTCTAAGCTGAACAAAAAGTACTGAGAGATCATCGCGTCGTCTGAACTTTACTTAAAGGGCTGTCAAACTATCATCTGATAAGGACATTGTTGGGCACTCATTGTTTTTGACGGACTTGACAATTTATAGGATCTCACCATTGTTTGGTATGAAATGAACTTTAGGCCGTGTGTCAATTGCGTTAAAATTGGGGTTAAACTTTATCCACTGGGTAACTTTAAACATTTCTACGGTTGTTTTCCATCTCTATCACCTCTCAGTAGGTATATCAAATGTCAAAAATAAGCCACTGGATACATTTTAGCGAGCTGTTGAGCAGGTTAAAATTTTGAAGTCTCTAGTCACCACACTAATGTCAAAATGTATCCACTGGGTAAAATTTTAAAGGAATTGACACATGGTCTTAAAACTGTAAAACTGTCGCGTAGCATGATAACGTACAGGTACATTTTTCTCTGACAAACTTGCCAATATCTTTAAAAAATTTTTGACGAATTCAGACAATTGGACCCTATAATCGTCTAAATTCGTCACCATCCGATAACAAAATTCTCAGGCACAAAAATTTCTTCGAGAGACTTGCCAATTTGTAGGATCTGACAACCGCCTGAACTAAACATATAAAAAATACCATTTCCACTCTATTTATGATTTCTTCTCTAAACTTCACGCGACAAACAATCAAACTTTGAGAACAGTGAACTAGTAGCAAAATAGTCGTTTTGACAGTATTTTTGCATATCACGATATATCTACTCCTCCCCGGTAAAGGTTATCAATTAAATTCAGATCATTCATTGTACACACATTCACAATCCACACACATTTTCAAGATCCAAATTAATTAAATTACTTACTCTACGCGTTGTCAGCAGCAACTCCATTATAGCATGACCTCAGAAACTCGATAGATGCACAATTTTGCAACCTAAATGAGTTTATTTCATAATTTCATAAAACAAAATACCCAAACTATACAAACCTAATTCCAGGACAATGTTATTTGTAAAACAACTCAAACACTCGTCACAGTATCGATATTTCAACTATACCCATCTCGCTAGCTCAAATTACTGGCTAACATTGACAAGAGAATCCTCATGACTGTCCGTTGGCTGTCTTTGTTTGTCTACTCGAACAAATCATTTTTGGGTGCGTAGGACGTGTATTATCAAATCTATTCTAATACTCGTATCTAGCCAAAATCGATATTTTTTCATTGGAAAACATACGAGACAGACGATAAATCGGACAGAGATAGTGGACGATGTCTTAATTTGGATATTCGTGAGTATATTCAATTCATCACTCTAAGGTCATTCAATAGTAAAGCGAGCCCGATTACGACATCGAATTTTGGACAATAAATTATGTTAACCAGAAAAACGATGTTGCTGGTGTGTGTATGCTAACAATTTCAAGAAAAAGTTTCTCCTAAGGTTGTTTAGAAGAGAAGACAGCCATTTCGAGGTAACGAATAGCAATTCAGAACTGCATTCATATTTCCCATTGTTTCCGTTCCCAAAACAACATGAACAAAAAAAACAAATAAATAACACCAAATGCCATCAACTAATTGCATGACTTTCCAGCAATTACTCATATGGCGGAGTGTTATTTATCTTTTTGTATGACGAGATCATGACAGTCAAACAAACAGATACCTTGTGGTTATAAGTATCCCATTTACGAAAATAAGCTCCCCAACGTGTACAAAGGAGAAAATCACCAGCAATTGAATGAAAAGGCTATAACTTGAGTCAAGCAACAAGAACAACAATAAGAGCGACATGGGTATTATATGAAACGAGTGTAATACAAGCAGGTGTGCAGGTACATTCTGGAAAGTATCTCAAAACAATTTTCGTAAATCACGTTTAAAGAAGTAAACTGCAGGCGTGACTTTGAATATTAATTGGGCATCATTGCGGAATGTCTTCGTTTATCCTTTTGTTTGCACACAATTGAGGGGAGATAATTGAGTGGAGACAAGTTAATATATTATGTATGGGGATGTCACCCCCTTTTAAAGGAGATAAATGACCTATGGTTATTTTCCAGGCCTGTGAGTGTATTAAAAAAATACAACGTGGGTAAAACAACCCTTTAAATCTACACTTATTTACATTCAGCGCTACTAATAGAAAAATGCAAATTTCGGCATTTTTATTGAAATTCTGCTAATAATCATCAGCTCCGACGGATACCTCGCTAGGTCAGATTGTGATAGCGCGAAAATTCAAACAAATAAATACCTATGTTGGTATTCGCTGTAATTTAAATTATAATTAAAAGAACATTTAAAACTGAATTTTACTATAGATATTTGTGATTTTTTGTCACTGCCCAAAAATGAAAATTCAGTTAACAGACTTTTCGAATTTGCTTCAACTAGACAATATAGTTCATACGAATTTTTTTTCGAGGGTAGGTGAACATTTTGAGATTTGTGAGAGTAGTGTGATAGTAGTGTCAGATTCTTAGTGACTAAAAACGCCTCCCTTCGATATGAAGATACATCTTATGAAGCAATATTTCTATGACAAACTTAAAACTTTGGCAGGTTACTTTCCATGGAAACATTCTGCATGTTATGCATTTAGGCGCGGTTATTCCTTATCCCTCCAAGTCCAAAGGTATCATTCGTTGTAGCCGTCGCAATTTCGATGGTGTGTCTGATCAGTCCTTTTCTATGATTTTGTACGAAACTTCTAGTTTCAGCTTCGAATGTAGAATTCCGATATCCCTACGAATATATATTATTGGTATACCATGGTGCTTGGCCAATTTCTCTAAGTGCTTTACTATTTAAAGTTTCTACAATATTGGCATTTGTTTTCTTCGTACATACCCCAACATGTCGTCGCTTGAAAAACAAACTGTCATATGTCAACATTCATAAATTTTTAGAAAACCTATTTGAGGTTTTTCCTTACTACGGATGTTTCCTTAACTGACACATGACACATTCGGCCGCACGCTGTCATTTTAAGACAAACTTTCGCATATACCCAAACTCCTGGAGAGTATTTTGAACGAATCCTTAAGCTTTCAATGCAAGTCTTTAATTTCTCAAAACCAACATGGCTTTCTAAAAGGTAGATCAACCACCACAAACCTCGTTGAATTCACGTCCTCTGCGCTGACGGCCTTAGAAAGTGGTAAAGAAGTCGATGTTGTTGCAACCGATTTTAGTAAAGCTTTCTATAAGATATCCCACAAATTAATCCTTTTCAAATTGTCTACCCTTGGTTTTGAACCAATACTGCTGAAATGGATATCCTCTTATCTGGAAAACCGTTTCTATAGCGTTCGCTTCAGGTCCGTCCATCTGCCCCATTTCTGGCCACCTCTGGTGTACCACAAGGCAGTCATCTAGGTCCCCTTCTCTTCATCTTAACTATAAACGATTTGGAAAGGGTTATTAAACACTCCTCTATCTCTCTCTATGCCGACGACACCAAATTTTATAAACACATATCTTCATCACAAGACCCCTGCTTGCTTCAACAAGATCTAGATTCTTTTTCTATTTGGTGTCTCAAAAACTGCCTAGAGCTAAATGTTGCGAAATGCCAATCCATCACCTTATCACGTAAGTACAACAAGTCCCCTCCCCGTCTTTACCTTCTTAATGATCAACCTATACCCATCGTACAGTCTCTTCGTGACCTTGGCATATTGTACGACCGGGAACTTAATTTCCGTTCGCATATTGACGAGATAATTCGTAAAGCCAATTCATCCCTTGGGTTTATTAAACGGTGGTCAAAGGAATTCTCTGATCCCTACGTAACCAGATCTCTCTACATCACTTTCGTCATCGAATACGCTAGCCAAGCATGGTCACCCTATCAGCAAGTTCATGTAGCCAGAATCGAAAGCATACAACGACGTTTTCTTCGATTTGCCCTCCGCGGTCTTTCTTGGAACGATCCCCTAATTCTGCCTCCTTATCATGACCGCCTCAAACTCATTAACCTGAATAGCCTTGAGGACCGGAGAGATGCTGCAGACATTCTCTTCATTCATCGCCTCCTCTCAGGCTCTATCGATTGCCCGTCTCTTTACAGCTCCATCTTCTTTAATACTAACCCTCGTAATTTAAGACATCCCCGTCTCTTCTATCTGCCAACCCACCGCACGTCCTACGGCTCAAACGAACCAATTTCCCGTATGCTACGGAAAGTAAACTCAAACATTTCCATTTTTGATTTCAATCGTAGCTCTTCCTCCATTAAACTTAGCCTCCTTCTACATAAACCCTAGCTTTTACTCCTAGTTATAAGTCTTAGTTTTTAGTTCTAGTATTGTAAGTATTGTATTGTTTTTTTTTTCTAGCTTGTATTAAGCCAAATAAATGGGACATTTTGCCCCACCAAAATTAAAAAAATTAAGATAGTGATGAAGGTCGCCTGCAACTTTCTCTTTCACAGAAGGTTAATTTGACGTTTTTAATATTTTGGCCAAAATACACAATAATATCGAAATGTGATTATACGAATGTTTATTCCGCAAGTGAAAGGAATCGGTGTTCATGTGATTTAAAATAATTGGCCAAAACTGAAAACTCCGTTAAGGGATAATTGAAACCGTAATAATTTAAATTTCATTCAATTTAGCCAAATAGTTTGCGAAGAATTGACAATTTTCTTTATATAGCCTAAATGAAAAAATCCATTATATGGACTTTCTCGAAAAAAACTGGGTATGCAGTTTTGTTGAAAATAATATGCTTATGCTTCATATGCTATAGTTATGAAGTTAAATCAAAATCGCTTGAGCCGTTTTCGAGAAAATTGAGGTTATTACAATTTTTACATGGCATTAACTGGTTACAACATGACTAAAAGCAAACCAAAAAAAATGGCCTAGAATTATGACCATAAAAACGCTAGATACGAAGTTTGAAGAAAATCGGTCAAGCCGTTTAGGCTGGAGAGGCCATAACGGACAGATGGACAGATGAACCTACGGACGGAATTCCAAAAACCACTTTCTTGGTTGCTGCTATCATCGTAATGTCTCACGAAAACAATATCTTTCTCTTTGTAAGATAAAGTTAAAAATGTTCTAAAAGTTTGACCAAAAAAACGCTGGATACGAATTTTGAAGAAAATCGCTCAAGCCGTTTAGGCTGGATAGACTATTATGGACAGACTGACAGAGACCGACGAACGAATTCCAAAAAAAAAAAACAATTTATGGGTTCCGCTATCATCGTAATGTTAGAACCAATCAAAATCTTGAGGTCGAAAATTTTCACAAAAACAATATCTCTCTCTCTATAAGAGAAAACAAAATGTTTTTTCTAGCATGGATAAAGATACATAAGAGATCGGTATGCTAAAGTTCGGAAACCAACCTTTTATTAAAATAATAACAGGCTTATAACCACATACTATGATAATGCTTAGATTATTAAAAGTTTGGTACAAGCTTAATAGATTATTTTTATCCAATTAAGATGTTCATTCTAATTATGGATTGCAATGCAGCGGCAGCTAAACTTATTTACCATAAGAGATATTGTACACCAAGTTAGTTCCGTTTTCTCAAAAAAAAACCCACGTAAGACCAGGCCTTGAATACATTTCTTTAATTTTGAGTTATGTACTGAACTATATTTGAAGATTTTAAAATCCATCCAGATTTAACAAACATTTGCAAGTACCTCGAGGCTTCAGCTCACGTAGGTTTATAAAAAAAAACCTCGAAGTTAAAACAAACAAAAGCACATACCACGAGTACGAGTTGGTTAACGAAATTGAGTTTCGGTTGAGTGACATTGTTTTTTGGTGAAATTTAAGCTTTTCCAAAGCAAAGTAAATATTGCGTGATCAAGCATTGGATTGACAAAGGCGTGTTCACCAACAGACTTGAGAGATTTATCTGCTAAATGAGTAATTTTCATCTAGAGGTCATCGGATGTTTGCAAGTCCATAAAACCACAGATAATTATTTTTTCTCTTTCAAGAAAACAGCGGATGGTTCGCATGGACTTTGCTGCTTTTTAAAGCGCAATACAGATTTTTTTTTTTGCAACGGCCTTGTGTGTAAATGGGATTTGTTTATGTTGTTTATAAAATTAATTATCAGCTATCGGTTGCATTCGAAGTGTAAATGGTTTTATCGTAAGATGCATAGCCTATTCAAATTGAAAAAGTACGACCATATGAGCATCAAGTGTTTATGACTATTCTGCAGCCTTTGGATTGTTTTGTTGATTTAAGTTCGTTATAGCATTTAGCATTTATATTCTGTTGGAAGTATAAAGAATGTGGAATAATCAAAAGAATGATCAAATGGTCGGACAATCAAGATCTGAAGAAAAGTATGGTCAGATCTTGGCTGAACTCAATAACTTAACCCAGTCCATAAATGATCCATAACGAATTGCGGATATTCACATTCAAATCTCTAAGAATGTGATATAATTCGTCGCCTAGTGACACAAATACGTATGTCAATTTTTGATAATTTTGGTTTTTCTGTGATTTTTTAACACTTTTTAATTTTTTTTAGTTTTAGGAATACTTTTGTAAAGTGCTAATTCTATTCAACTTCACTTAGAGGTAGAATTTTTTTCACAATATATAAATTCTATATTTTTAGTTAGGTGACGTACCCAGCTCAAAATCGTAAAACAAATTTCGTTACTTTCTTGTGTCACAAGAACTAAACCAAACTAAACAAGTGTAATAGAATAAAGAAATTAGAAGACCACAACTGGGAATGTCTAAATGGTTTCTTTAATACTAGTCACTAAGCTTCCTCGATAGTTAATCCATTATCGAACACTATTACCCTGAATATAAAACCCTTTTTTCCTAACTGGATAAAGAGTATTAAACTAAAATTAAATTTTTGAAAAGGAGTTTTTACGAAAATGGTATTATTGCCATGAACACAAGTAGTATAAACAAATGTTTTGTACTGAAAATGATATTTTTTTTTTATTTGAAACCTGTTTGATACTTTGTTATTACCGATAGTCTCTCAAAAGTTTTTTTTTTAATTCTGAAGGGAAATTAATGAAATTATGTTTTTCAAAAATCGATACAGCAAGATTCAACTTTTTTTATACCCCTTCTAAAACATCAAAATTCAGTCAGTAGACTTTGTATAAACCTTCTGAAACAGTAGATTTGCCAACCGACGAAAAAAAATCCTTTTAAATCCGGCGGTTGCAAATTTCGCACTTCAAAGGTTGACCTCATTCCTTAATTGAGGGCAAGATACAGAACCCTTACCGGGAAACAAAACAAAATTGGCACAGCAAAACCCTTACAGAAACGTCAAAATTTAGTCAATGGATAAAATCAAACGCAATTAGGACACGATCTAAAGCTGTCACCTGCCAATACAAGGCCAATCTAGCTGCTAATCTTACACCCAGTTCTACGTTACCAGATTGACCTCAGTCTCTTCCTGTACTTGAGAAAGTAACGGTGTTTTTTTTTTAGGTTGGTTTTTCAAGTAGAGATAAAACTGACATTTTGAGGTCAAATCGGGCAACTCTTCAGCATGGTTTGCCATTTCATCATAAACAGGTAGACAAATGCACAATGCTTGCAAATCGGAGCAAATTTATTTCGAAAAGAATGGTTCAGTTCGCGAAGTTTACCGCGAAGTTTATCGTCCATCAGAGCAATTAACTCGGTTAATCATGGATCGTTTTCGCACCACGTTTACTCTATGTGATAATACGCATCCGGAGAGACGTCGAACAGTGCGCACCGAAGAAACAATTGCCGCTGTAGAGCAAAGTGTAGATCAAAGTTGATTCGCCACCGTGCACAGCAATTGGAGCTTTGTCCATCCACTTTAGGGAAGATTTTGCGAAAAGATCTTGGCTCACGACCTTACAATATACAGCTTGTGTAAGAATCAAAGTTGCGAGACCATACAGTGCGTCGTAATATTGGTGTATGGGCCGAAAATGCAAAATTTTGTTCAGTTTTGGATCAGTTTTGGTTATATGGCTACGTCAACAAGCAAAATCGCCGCATTTGGAGTGAAGAGAATCCACATGAGACCCTTGAGTCGCCATTACATCCACAAAACTGACTGTTTGTTGTGCTCTATGGGTTGGTGGAGTCATTGGGCCATACTTCTTCCGAAATGATACTGGAATGTCAGTCACCGTTAACCGAGACCGGTATAAAGACATGATAACCGACTATTTTGTTTCCGATTTGGATGTCATGATTGTGAATGAGATGTGGTTCCAACAAGACGGCGCTACATGCCACATAGCGCACGTCACAATCGATTTTTTTAAGGAAACATTCGATGTGTGCATAATTTCGCGGAATGGATCTGTCAATCGCCACCAAGAACGTGTGATTTGGCACCATTGGATTATTTTCTTTTGGGATATGTGAAGTCGAGGGACTACGCCAACAAACCGGAAACGTTAGGTGACTGGGAAGCTAACATTCGTTTCGTTATTGCCGACATACGGCCCCGAATGCTCGAAAAAGTGGTTGCAAATTGGACTTCTAAACTTGGCTTTATTCGAACCAGCCGCGGCGGCCACATGCCCGCAATCACATTTAAACATTAGTGGCATAAAATTATTTTTCCAATAAAGCCAAATTGATTGACATTTAAACGATTTTCTTGCGTTTTATTTCAATTCAAAGTTCTAAAAACAACACCCTTTTTATATATTCTTAAAACAAAAGCACATTAATATCCCTGTTATGCCCAAACACTATAAGAGTATTCATAAACCCTTTAGCTCGTCTCGATAATAGAAAAAACTTCAAAGCTGTTTTGTTTTATGATTGAGCTTTAAACCGTCAATCAAAACAGAATAGCATTAAAATTGAATCCAAAAGAATACTCTGATCGATTACGAACTTAATCGGAATATAAAAAATAATTATTTAATCGGATGAGTTTATAAATAGTACCCACAACCGATGCTTGCTTACGGTCGAAAGTGTTTCCTATTATTATTGTTATTGATAATGCAAATTTTTTTTCGAGTTTAACTACACCACATACATTGAGAATACAATCACAATGTTGTTCGCCATATCATGATCATGGTTTAGTACTTGTGCGGTGCGATTTTTTTGTAAATATTTTATTTATATATTGCTTGTCAGATCAGATTGCATTTAATTTTGTATGACAAAACCGACATAGTAGGGCTAAAAAAAATATTCTCATACCCCCAGTGTACGATCTTGGAATATTTTGTCCCAATCAATGATCTAATCGATACATGAAACCAAATTGCAAAAACAAATAGTACTGGTGAATGTGGGTAATTGTGGCTTATGTTAGAACTAGTGATTATCGTATCAAAAAAAAACATGACATGCGATTCTTAATCAAGTGAAAAAACATCTTATAGCTAGAAATCGAATTAATTACCTTGACTTCAGGTCATAAGGGTCAAATTACATATGTTCGGGTCCAGAAATTGCCCAGATACAAAGTTAAGTTGTTTTAATTCTGAATTTTAAAAAATGTATGCGTGGGTCGTGTCAAACTGTCGTGATATTTTTGTTATTTGATCATGGAAACACTATGCCCGGCATATCGTTCACAAATTACATATTCAGTTGTATTACAAAAATCGGCGTTCTCAGAAGAATGTGTTTCGTGCGATTTCGGGTTACGAAATATAAAATTTGCCATATCTACTATCAAACAATTTGAAATTAGAAATTTCCATTCTTAGATTAAATATACCACATTCATCACGTATTGAAGAACAAATAGCGACCGGCAATAGCTGAGAGTCCGAGCCCGAGACCGAGATAAACAAGTCGGTGCTGTGCTCAACCGCTTGGCTTGTCATAAGGTAGCTAGATCTTGTTTTGAACATACAAAATACGACTTATTGAAGCAATTATAGCTGGCCCACATTTCGGATTCGTGGTCGTTAAAATCTGGAAGAACATCTTTCTACCAAAGTGTTGTTCAGCGATAAAATATCGTAACCTGAATGCAATAAGTGGATAACTCGTTTTTTTTTTGTTTTTTTTTGAGATATCTGCATTTTCTACTACCTTGATTCGATATAAATGTACTGCAATAACCAAAGAATTCATTTTCTGATCTGCTGACTCCAATTGGTTATTAGAAAGAGAACAAAATTTTTTTTTTGCCGATATCTCAAAAGTGTGGAAAGTGAAGTTACCTACTTATTGCATTCAGGTGACGATATCCAGACAAAACAACTGTGTGGTATGGTTGAGGGCCCAAAGTTAACGCAAAAGTTACGTATAATAATTATCAAAGAAATTGCGTGAAGATAAAAACAAAACCTAGTCGCCGTAGCGACGGTTAGTAAGATGATCTGCCTCGCGAAGGTCTGGGTTCGATTCCCAGCAGTAGTAACACCTGAATGATTCTCATTAGCCCTCCTCTCGTGATAATCTCACAGATCACCCGGGTAGTATCAATTGTCAAGAAAACTTTATCTCAACTTAGCCGTTCGGAGTCGGCATAAAACGGAGGTCCCGCCATCGTGCAAGAAGTGCACACGCAAACATGAATGGTTGTGAGAAAGCTCAACCCTGGGTACTAACGAGCCTGTTGCGCCAAAAATTTGTATTTTTTTTAGTCGCCGTAGCTAAATTCACAATAAAAAGCAAGACATGCAAATTAATCTCATACGTGTTATCGTTAAGTCAACTTCTCACTTCAGATTCACGTACAAATACCAATTGTATTGACGCTTACGGTTTGCCTTGCATTTAAGTTCTGATAGCTTAGGATTCAGCTCCAAACTAAAACTACGCCATTCTAGTCAGCTTTTTATGGTCGACATTTAAAAGAAATAATAAATTTGTTTGATAACATCACAAACTGAAAAATCTGTATTGACTATGTATGACTATGTAACTCATATATCTACTATCTAGTACACCCTTTCAGAATCAACACATGTACTTAGTTTTCAATAAATAAAAACCAATGGCAACATTCCGCTACTATAGGATAGGTAGCACTTTCTAAATTTGTATTTATCGTTTCCGCATACCCCTTAAAAGGGTAGCGTAGGTAGGGCGCTCAGCGGTTCCGTTTATAAAACAGAGGGACACTATAGGCTCTTCGTATAACTGCACAAAATGTTGGAGAAGGAGAATCCGATAGGGGATTTTTTCGAGACCTTCTTGTGCCAAACTCGATAAAGGCGACTTAGGAAATCTCATGCGTCAATTTCGCGATTAGGATGATCGGGATTCTTCACCGAAAACGCTGAACAATCCTGATCGTCCTAATCGCAATATTGCCGAAAGAGAGTTCCTAGGTCACATTTATGAAGGCTCTGAGCTCCAAGCTTAGATCAGCCGCAACAGATGTCCTAAGTTTCTTGTACCCATCAGCAAGAAACCCACGGCTTGATAAAAAATGCTGATAGATGCTCGTAGCCAAAAACGAGGCATATACAAGGGCAAAGCTGCAGGTAAAGACGAGAGCTGCTATAAGCTTTTTAGGCAAAGAAAAGGGGAAGAATACCAGCTCTTTGCTCCGAAAACTGTCTTCCTGCTGGAAATGATTGCCTTACCGTGGATCTTTTGTTAAAACCGGCGGATATTGTTCGGTACTAAGCCTTCACTAACTCATAAAAATAAAATATGCTTGAGGAATGAAATCTCAGTATCTATCATTTCCCCGACCCACATAAAAGGAGATCCTCTGAACTGCGCCAACAACAGTGGCATTAGTCTTTCCAGTATCGCCTCCAAGATCCTATACGCCGTAATATGTGAAACCCTGAAACCGTTTACTAACAAATTAATCGGCCCTTATCTTCGGTCCCATTTGCGTTGACGCACTAAGGAGACTATGATTCAATAAAGAACTATACGAGCTGAAAAATGACATATAGTGGTAAAAAAAAACTCCGCATTTTACGTTTAAGATGGCTAGGACATGTAGAACGAATGGACAGCAATAGTCCGGCTCGCAAAGTCTTCGATTCCCAAGCAGATGTCGGACGCAGTACAGGAAGACTTCGCCAATTCCTTATTTCTATTTTGCACTCCATCCTTCTACGAGAACCGGACCGAAGTAGATATAGAAAGCCGATGGCTGTAGTGGGTCCCTTCTGGAAGAAGTACGTTCACGAGACAAAGACCAATGTAGAAAAATAAGCAGCGGAGCGAAATTATATCACCAAACGGTGGGCTTCCGAGACCATAGATATACCATAAGATATAATGACGTCTTTGAGTGGACGGAATGAAACGAAATAAAAAGAGGAAATAAGGCCAATGCATATGGCACAAGCCTCAAAGCCTCAAAGCCAGAAACAAAAAAACTTTGTATGATGTTTTTTTTTAAATTGTAATCGCTGTAAACGAATAACCTAAACAGATTCATTTATTAAACCGACACAAATTTAATCACATCACACCAGTAGCCGCATACAAGTTTGGTAGGTCATACCTACCAACTTAAAGTGCGTAACTGTAGGCAGTTAGCTCAGGACCGGGCTAATCGGAGATTGATTTTCCTTTCCTTATTATATAATCTTTTGTAGGTTTTCGATTAAAGAGCGGATCTCCGCAGGTGTGCAAGAGTATAGGCGTGTCACTTGCGCTAGTCACCATCAGAGTACTGTCATCTGCAAACTTAAAATGTGATAATTAGCTGCCCAAAAAAAGATTATTAATGTGCAACTGATATAGAGTGGCACTCTAGCACTTATGGAGAATATATCTGGGTAGACCGCCCCATCCACCAATACTCGCAACAGTCTGTCTGTAAGAGAATTTGCCGTCCAGTTAGGCCGAATGATGTCAATTGTATAGCAAAGTCTTGTGCCAAACTCCATGAATTTTTATCGCCGTCGTTCTCAGCCGTTTCTGTTTATCCCATACTGCAGATCTTCCATTGAATCCACACTTGTTTTTTACATAACCTTTGAAAGTATGTATATGGTAATGGATATGTAGTTTGTAGGTATGTATTTTTTGGTTGGATTCGAACGATTTCCAACTAGTAGGGTAAAACCTGTTGTTCACATTCTAGAAATAGTCTTCGAAGAATGGGGAAAAGTTCGGAACTCCATCCTATCCTCCGTTCCGTTTGGTCCTGTGACCTCGCTTCAGTCCAAATTGTTCAGGAAGCGTCTTTTTAATTGCAGATGAAAATTATACTTCCGCTATCCTTGAGGATATGTATATTTCAACCCTGAAATATTTTTGACAGTCATTTCCCCACCAAGCCGAAACAACTAAATGTCAAGCTGCCTCGTAATGGAAATTATAAAAATAATTTCAATTCACACTGAAGTATCGCAAACATTACCGCCAATCAAAAAGACTGGTTTCAACCGCATTAAAGTCGAACAAAGAGACACCTTGTCGAGGGATGGTTGAGTCTTTTGTTTACTATTCTCCAATCAAAAACATCGATCTTGTGAACAACACTAGTATATCATTCCCAAGTTTTATTAAGCAAATAAACGCCGGGTTACGACCTAGCTTCGCTTAAAGCAACTCCTATCCACAGTAGGTTCACCTTCGACCGATTTCGTTCTACTTTTAAGATTGCAGTTTGTTTAACTGCAATTCCAGTATATGTTCAAGAGATTTGGCCCTGACATACACTTCTATAAAATTGAATCGACAATTTGCTCCAAGCGCTGCCGATTAGATAATTTATTTGAAAGCTTTATTCCAGTTGCTTGGCTAGAAGAAACCAAAACCAGTTACCAGACTCAATGTATGCACACGACAATTTTAAGGTTCACAAAAAGTACAAGTATTTAGTGCAAGCGCATTAAATGCCAACACGAAGTACGGCCATTTAAAAAAAAAAGATGTACCCACCACAACCAAGGTTATGTACCTCAAAATCTGGCGAGATGAGTAACCCCATCCACATGCAATGAACAAAAGTCGTAAGAGCGTTGCGGTAACAAGGCCTCATACCACGTTTTTTTTTTTTTTTAATATTTTTCTCAACATCTCTAGATGGGAGTGACACTGAAATATTACCATTCACGTCTTAACAATGCAGCTGAGGTTTCTTTTCAAACCGCTCTGTGTGAGCAAAGAAATTTCGAGTGAAATTTCGGTCCCTTCCGGCTGAATGGGAACTTAATAAAAATAAAGAAAAAAACGATCTTAAGTGATGGTATTAACTGACCATTCGCCGGGCTAAAATTGCGTAAAGATATTTTTTTTCCTTAGCCAATTCTCTTTCGATGTTACATGACGGCCTTTACAGTAATTAAGAGTTTATTTACACTTATCTGACACAGTAGTTGGTTGGCTTAGAAAACAACTCGTGCATCTAGTCGGTTCAATCTGATTGCGTATCTACGGGCAATCACTTGAAAGAAATTGCGTGCTTAAAGTTCTACACTTACTTATCGAGTTAAGTTGGCTATTAGCTTGAAGTGGGTTATGTTGGTAAATACTAGATGGGATGGGACTTAGACCACTGTAATCATTTTTTGATGGAAATAGTTACTCGTAACACAAAGCGCAAACACTTGGTTCGGTAATTGTTCTTAAAATGGTAATTAGAATAAAACGAAAGTCCGGGATGGATATGACGTTTGGAGTACATTTTGGCGGCACGTGCAAAGAGGAGTTGATGAACATTGAGCTGATGTTAGGATTTTATACAATTATAAGCATTTAACAGAAATTTAAGCGGTATGACCTACCAAACTTGTATGCGGCTACTGGTGTGATGTGATTAAATTTGTGTCGGTTTAATAAATGAATCTGTTTAGGTTATTCGTTTACAGCGATTACAATTTAAAAAAAAAAACATCATACAAAGTTTTTTTGTTTCTGGCTTTGAGGCTTGTGCCATATGCAGTCCACTCAAAGACGTCATTATATTCTATGGTATTGCTATGGTCTCGGAAGCCCACCATTTGGTGATATAATTTCGCTCCGCTGCTTATTTTTCTAACTTGGTCTTTGTCTCGTGAACGTACTTCTTTTCAGAAGGGACCCACTACAGCCATCGGCTTTCTATATCTACTTCGGACCGGTTCTCGTAGAAGGATGGAGTGCACAATAGAAATAAGGAATTGGCGAGGTCTTCCTCTATTGCGTCCGACGTTTGGCTGGGAATCGAAGACTCTGCGAGCCGGACTATGTGTGTTTATTCGTTCTACATGTCCTGGTCATCTTAAACGTCCAATGCGGAGTTTTTTGACCAGGGACATGTCGCTGTACAGCTCGTAAAGTTGTTGGTTGTCTCCATTCATAGCCAGTCAACGCAAACGGTACCGAAGATTTTTCGAAGAATTTTCCTCTCGAATTGACCAAGGATTTCTTCATGCCCTTTGAGACGGTCCATGATTCAGCGCCGTAGAGGTGTAATGGGATGATCAGGGTCTTAGGATCTCTTTAGTAGTTCGAGTACGGGCTTTATTACTGATTTGACTTCTTGACCAAAAGAAACAGCGGTTGGCAAGAGTAATTCTTCTTTTAATTTCTGACGAGATGTTGTTGTCAGAGTTAACAGCGGAGCCGAGGTAGACAAAGTCCCGTACTTACTTACTTACTTAAGTGGCGCTACAGTCCGGAATGAACCTGGGCCTCAAACAACATGACTCTCCAATCGGCCCGGTCCTTAGATAACTGCCTCCAGTTGCGCACTCCAAGTTGGTTGAGGTCAGTTTCTACTTGTGCGCGTCACTTAAGGCGAGGTCTTCCTCTGCTGCGTCCAACGTCTGGCTGGGAATCAAAGACTCTGCAAGCTGTAGTATTGGTGTCCATTCGTTCTCCATGTCCTAGCCATCTTAAAGGTCCAATGCGGAGTTTTTTGACCAGGGGCATGTCGCTGTACCTACAGCTCGTATAGTTACTGGTTGTCTCCATCAATAGCCCGTCAACGCAAACGGGACCGAAGATTTTTCGAAGAATTTTCCTCTCGAATTGACCAAGGATTTCTGCATGCGCTTTTGAGACGGTCCATGCTTCAGCGTCGTAGAAGAGGACTGGGATGATCAGGATCTTAGGATCTCCTTAGTAGTTCGGGTAAGAAGAACTGACGAGATGTTGTTAATATCGGAGCCGAGATAGACAAAGTCCCGTACTACCTCAAAGCTATATCTGTCAATGGTGACGTTCTATCAAATTCTTCGATGTTGTGTGTTTTTTCGTGTTGACAGCATATACTTAGGATCGCCATCATTTACTGCTAATCCCATTTTTATCGCTTCCTTCTCTATACTAGCAAACGTGGCTATGAAATCACGTCGAGTCCTACCAATAATGTCAATATCGTTGGCGTATGCTAGTAGTTGGATCCTTTTTTTTTGGAAAATTGTGCCTCTGGTGTTTGCTCGGGAGTTTTGCACAATCCTCTCAAGAATCAAATTGAAGAAGTCACATGATAGCGCATCGCCTTGCCTAGATCCTTTTTGGTATCGTATGTATCGTGACGTGAGGTCGTTTCCGACCCTGATTCCATTCTTTTTGCAAGGTTATATTTTTGCAACACATAAAATGCGGATTCTGAACTGCAAGTTTTAGAAGATTTACATGGCAGTTTTATACTATTGATTGTTCGTCACTTTCACATGAGGTGACAAAACATAGCTGTTGGTACTTTTGGGATCTGAACAAGGGACCTTACGCAAAGTCATATTTTCGCCTCGAAAAATGGGACCTCCAGTTAAACCCCGATTCTGAATTGCAATTTTAAGAGGCTCTTGGGATCTGAACAAGGGACCTTACGCAAAGTCATATTTCCGCCTCGAAAAATGGGACCTCCAGTTAAACCCCGATTCTGAATTGCAATTTTAATAGGCTCCTTAGACAGTTTTATACCATTGGATGTTTGTCAGACTTCCGCAAGTGGTTAAAAAGCGGTGAAAAAATAACAGAAATCCCGTGATTAGTAGTACAATGCTCTAAATACTAGGCCACTGCATCCGCAATGATATTGTTGAGGGACCTTACGATGAAGATTTCATCTGCTGAAAACTAGCTTTCTTCATTTCTACTGATAATCACACCGACCATGAATTTAGAATTTGGAAATCGTTCCAGATCGGTATCTGTTTCATGGTCAGAAGAACTATTTCTCCGTTCTTTCGGTCCCTAGATGATGTCCTTGATCTGCCACGTATTTACAAGTCAGTTGAAGTCCTTCATATTATGGATTAGATAGGATATGACATTAGATAATTTACACAGAAGTCTTTAAGCTCTTTTGTTTGTTTTTTCTAGAAGCTTAGATTACCGCCTGTATACTTCTGCTCAAAGTTAGTCTTCAAAGGTAGCACAGAAAATTGGGGTAAACCAAGCATCTCAAGGTCCAAGCTGGTGAACCTTGTTTTTATTTGTTTTCTACTTTACAAATCGTTAAGATGGTTTTAAAATGTTTACTTGTGGAAGTTCATTTTAAAAACCAATTTTTCGAAAAGTTTAAAGAAGTTCGAAGAAAATTCAAAAATATTTTTAATATAAATTCATCTGAAGAGCATTTAAAGGTGCAATGGGAAAGGGCATAGGTGATAGGATATAATACGATTACACAGAGGATTGTGGCTCCCTATACTGAACAGATACCTCTGTGTTAAAATCTAAGGGTCGTATGTACTTGATTTGTGAAGGTTAGTCCTTTTCAAGTGCAGAACTCCTTATTTTGTTTTATCAGATCGTCAATATTTAAATCATTCTCTTCTTAAATTTTTGGTTTCCTCGTAACAATATTTGGTTCATGTGTTGGAGTTTAACTTGCACGCACTACGACTTGGTATGTAGTAGTCTTGGTGTAGTGGTTCACGTTTAGTGAAAGGTTGTCTGTTCAATTCCAGTCAATACCCATGAAACAATAATTTCATAATCAATAAGTGATACCATTTTCAAAACACTTTCCGCGAACACAACAAAAAAACAAATATGAGTAGGCTACAATCCGCTGTGCGAACAGTTTAATACCCTTTCCAACTTCATTCTTAAACTAAACATCCCCAAAAAGTGGAAGTGTCTAAAACAGAATGGGGATGAAACACAAAAATTAACATTGTCACCACAACTGGTTCAGAAAGTTTATCTTAATCTTTTACGGTCCGATGGAAAACGCCCTCGAAAATTGGGTGTGGGAATAAAAACATATTTATATATTATTTAACAAAAAAAATCGAAATAACGTTTGATTAAAATATTTCGATAATAATACCATGAACATGTCGTGTGTTCATGGTATTATTCTCAAAAATTTAAAAAGTTAAATTGTATCAAAAATCTTTTTTTACGGAAAACTTTTTTTTTTCATCTTTTCTTTAAAAATTGTACCAAATATCGTTTTTATATGGGCCAAATATAAGCAGAAAGATTGTCGAAATATCTTGTTCAGACACTGTTCCACAATCCTTAACAATTTAACCAAGAACAAAATCGTTTTTCTTTCTGTATATACTTCGGTCCAGTTCTCGAAGAAGCCATCAGTCTAGCACGATAGAAGTAAGGAGTTGGCGTGTTAGCTCATTGTTGGGCCTCCAATATTTGGCATGAAATAACAAAATCTAGCATTAACGGTCCTCAAACTTAGCTTTTCCATTCTTTTTCCAAGGTTATAATTTGGCGACACAAAAACGCTGATTCTGAATTGCAAATTTTGAGAAGCTTCCCATGACAGTTGTATACTACTGTTTCTTGCTCAGACTTTCACATGAGGTGAAAAAAACTTAGGAGTTAGTACTTTTGGAAACTTAACATTTTTCTAAAAAGTGGGCGGATTTTGAAAATGCTCGAACAGAACGTACACGAATCGCATATACCAAACATCATTATCTTAGCTCAAAATGTAAGGCCTAAAAACCGGGAACCTTCAGACAGACAGACAGACGGAAGAAGAGATAGACATACATAGCTAAATTGACTCAGCTAGTGATTTTGAGTCGACCCATATACCTTGTGGAATATCTATCGAAATGATTTCTGTATGTTGCAAACTTTGTACCAAAACTAATAACCCCTATGAGATAGGGTATAAACAGTCCACTGTGCGAATGCGAATCGTTTAATGCTCTATCCTATTCCATCCTTAAAATAAATGTTTCCAAAAAGGAAGTGCAGCTGAAAACTAAATGGGGATCTTAAGATCTTAGAATGAAATACTCACACTACATATTGTTAACGAATTTTCTTAAAATTGTATCAAGAACTGATTTTTACGGAAAACGCCCCCAAAAAGTTGGCCATCAAAGTTTTATGGACGGACTATAGATGTTGGGAATGTCTAAATATCTTGCGTGGACCAAATTCCATTATTTCTGTTCAACATGTAAGGCACTACAATCGGTGACACACAGGCGGACGGACAAACAGACAAACAAGGCTCAATCGACTGAGCTAGCGATTCTGAGTCCATCCATGTGTCTCTATGTTACAAACTTAATGTCCCAACCAATGTACCCCTAAAGTTCAATGCATAAACAGTGACTTTCTAAAAAGTTAGTACGGACATCACTCATGGAGGAAGTCTACACGAAAAACAACATCTTTCCTATCTCGCTCCTTCCAACGCTACAATGCTGTTCTTAGCTTTTTTATCGCGGTCAAATTAGAAAAAAAATCAAACCCAGGTTTTCCATAATCACTTCTTTTCCGAACGCCCCTTATGATTGATCAATAACGATCACAACCATGTCGAATTAAAAAAAATAGGAAGTATAGCAGTGGTTGGGTTTAGCCCCACGCAAAAAGCAAACCCGCAATACCATGGAAAATAGATGCAGTGGTGGGAATAACGTTCTGTTAATAAGTGGGTCTTTACAAAAATAAATTACATATATGTTTAAATATGATTTTTACATTCGTTTTCGACAACAAGTTTTTGAAAAACGATCAAAGCTTTCACGCATAACTACGTGCGTCGTTTCATGGAAAAATGAGTTGTGGGTGCACGACTGGGTCGTGCGCAACTTTCTCTTTCACAGCGAGTTAATTTGACGTTTTTAACAATTTTGCCAAAATACAAAATAAATTTGACCAGGTATCGTTAATAACATGGCTAAAAGCAAACAAAAAACATATGAGAAGGCTACAATCCACTGTGTGGATCGCTTTATACCCTACCCCATTCTCTCGTATTCTCTCCTTAAAATGAATATCCCTTAAATGTGGATTTTAGGCAAAGATATATTAAAACTGAAATTGTCGCAACATATTGTTCAGACAGTTTTGTTTGACCAAAACATGTTTGACCAAATGTTTGGCCAAAAACAACGTTTTTCTCATGCATATGGTATGGCGCAGGGTATACAAATGGTATTTGTATGAAAACGCCTCCAAAAAGTGGCCGTGGGTTAAAATGATGTATATAAGAATTATTTGTATTATCATAACCAATGATTTAGCTTTAAAATTTTTTTTCGAAATATTTGAAATTTTACCGAAAAACGTTTTTTTTACTTTAAACGCCCCCAAAAAGTGGGCGTGGCAAAAACTTTGTAAAGACGAAATATAGACACTGGGATTGTCTAGATATCTTGTTCAGACGATTTTTCAAAATCTCTAATGGTTTGGCATAAAACTACGTTTTTCTAAAAGGAGGCGTGGCAGTGGGCGGATTTCAAAAATGTATACACTTGTTCTGTAGAGAGTCTGTATACCAAATTTCACAACTCTTGCTCAAAATTTAAGGCCCAAAAATCAGTGACACACAGACGGGCGAGCGGACGGACGGACAGAGAGACATGGCTTAATCGACTCAGCTAGCGATTCTGAGTCGATCCATATACTTTGAGGTACATCTAGCGAAATTATTTCACTATGTTACAAGCTTAATGTCAAAACTAATACACCCCTATGGGATAGTGTATACAAATGGCCTAGAATGATGACAAAAAAACGCTGGATACGAAAGAAAATCGCTCAAGTCGTTATGGCTGGAGGGGCCATAACGGGCAGCAGTAGACCCACTGACGGAATTCCAAAAACCACTTTTTTGGGTGCCGCGTACTCATCATAATGTCTCACGAAAACAATATCTTTCTCTTTGTAAGAGAAAGTTAAAAATGTCCTAAAAGCTTGAACAAAAAAGCGCTGGATACGAATTTTGAAGGAAATCGCTCCAGCCGTTTAGGCTGGATAGACCATAATGGACAGACGGACAGAGACCGGCGAACGAACTAAAAAAAAACACTTTTTTGAGTTCCGCTTTCATCGTAATGTTAGAATCAACCAAAATCTCGAGGTCGAAAATTTTCACGAAAACTATATCTTTCTCTTTATAAGAGAAAGTTAAAAAATAGAGTATTCGCTCTATACAGGTTTTCCAACCCATTTAATGTTGAAATCTGACTTGAAGGTAGTAAAGGGTGATCCATTTCGAGGTTCCCTACTTTTTTAAAGAAAAAAACACAGAAAATTCAAATTTAATGGAGAATGTTTATTATCATTTGAAAGAACATTCTTTGGCATTTATTTTTTGAAGATTATGTCTATCAAATGTTGGCCGTTGCTACGTCGCAGATGGTCCATCCGTTGAGTCCAATTTTCGATCACACGTTCGAGCATTTCGACTGGTAACTGGCGAATGACACGCGTGATGTTTTCCTCCAAGGCCTGAATCGAAGCGGTTTTGTCGGCATAAGCTTTTGACTTCACATAACCCCACAGGAAAAAGTCTAACGGTGTGATATCACACGATCTTGGTGGCCAATCGACCGGCCCAAAACGTGAAATTATGTGCTCACCGAAATGTTCTCGCAATAAGTCCATTGATTGATGCGATGTGTGGGAAGTGGCGCCGTATTGCTGAAAAAAAATGTCGCCGAGATCACGAGCTTCAATTTCAGGCATCAAATAGTCGGTTATCATGGCACGATAACGGTCGCCATTGACGGTTACGTTCGCACCGGCATAATTTTTAAAGAAATATGGACCGATGATTCCACCGGCCCACAAACAACACCAAACCGTTGTTTTTTCTGGATAAAGTGGCAGTTCTTCAATCTCTTTAGGTTGCTCTTCGTCTAAATGTGGCAATTTTGTTTGTTTACATACCCATTGAGCCAGAAATGGGCCTCAACGCTAAACAAAATTTGCCTCGAAAACGTCGGATCTTCTTGGAACTTTTCAAGAGCCCATAGAGCGAAGCGATGTCGCTTGGGAAGGTCGAGCGGCTTCAGTTGTTGCACAAGCTGTATTTTGTACGCTTTCAATTTAAGATCTTGACGTAAAATACGCCAAGTCGTTCCATACGTCAGTCCGAGTTGCTGCGAACGGCGCCGAATCGACTCTCTACGGTCTTCGTGTACACTCTCAGCTACGGCCGCTATATTTTCTTCACAGCGTGCTGGACGTGGTCTATTCGGTCGAATATTATCCAATAATGAATGCTGGGTCTCAAAATGGGTGATGGTGGTACGCTCAGTAGGCCGATTATGTTGACCATAAGTTGAGCGAAGTGCACGAAACACATTCTTCACAGAACGTGAATTTTCATAATAAAGTTGAACAATTTGTAAACGTTGTTCACGCGTAAGTCTTTCCATTATGAAATGCCAAACAATACTAAACAAAAATAACATGACAGCATGATACGACTCACACGTGATCTGTCAAAAAAATCTATTGAAAAAAGTATCTCTACTTGGATCACCCGTTATAACGACTGGATTGTTGGTTTATCTTCTTGTAAACAATAAACTAGTTCATACAAATATTAATTTTCTAATTATTTTCCTTGCAGTTGTGAGCTGTCCTTTGGGACGTGTGAAATGTATCGAATTTAGTGTTCACTTCAACAAAATGACATCATCTAAGAAGCGTTTTTGAGATGGTACCCTAGATACCTAAACATTTTCGAAAACTGAAAGTGTATGACAAATCGTATGATATTGATGAAGGTTTTGGGTGTTTCTTGCGAAAACTCAGTTTTTGGTTCGGTGTGATATCTATACAAGATAAAAACATTTGAAATTCAATACGATAAAATAAATGTAAATGGCAAGAAAAATTCATAAAGAACTAAGCACTTTGGCGTATGCTTATCATTATTTCGAAAATAAAACCGGCGGCCTATAGATAAATGTCTTCAAAATAAATTAATTTTTTGGCTAACATTGGTATAGCATGAGTATAATGTTTATGGAAGTCTGTAACTACTGGTGGGCCAAAAGAAGGCATCCGATATTATTTTGTTGGAACCACATGTCCTCCAAAAAAAACTCGGTTAAAATGGCCCCATAGCGCGCACCTTCAACTAATGTCGTTTGAAAAAAAATGGCCCGATGACTCCTCCAGCGTAAACAGCGCACCATGCAGTAACTTTGAGCGGGTGTAATGGCTCCTTATGCATTACTCGTGGATTTTTGGTGCCCCAGAAGCGATAGTTTTGCTTGTTCACGTATACCCGCTGAGGTGGAAATGAGCATCATCGCTCATTATGATTTTGGTCGAAAAATCGTCCAATTCGTTCTCGAGATTGAGGATGGCTTGGGCCTAGGTTACACGCGATTGGCGGTCGACAGGCATCAGCTGATGCACGGACTGTGGTCCCATACTCTTCAAGGTTGGTGGCCAAACGGCGCTGTCGGTGTCGGACGTCCGGGGAATCGGCGACGGAATTCGAGCTGCGACAACACTACAGACGATTTGTTACAACAAAAAAAAAAAGTTTATTCCGCGTTCTTGGGGAGTGTATCGCTCCATGGCTTGTTCACTTGTATTCTACATCTGTCTAGTCCACTAATGTCAAAACAGATTTGACATTAGCGGCCATTTGCAAAAATAAGAGCATCTTCCAATAGGGTGATCTCTATTGGCCCACCCTGTATAAGGATAGCTTTTAACATATTTTAAAAATGAAGACCTCCGTCGCAGATGACTCTTTTTTAACGTCATTTCCTACAAATGTATGTAGGCAGATTCGCGAGTATCAGACCACAAGTATACGAAACCCCTTACTACCCTCGAAGTATGCTTAGCATGTACAAGATTAAAAAGTATTCACTTATAGATGAACAGAGAGATCTTATAACTATAGAATTACCCGACTAAGCACAGCAGGCTCTTTAGAACCCAGGGCCTAGCTTTTTCGCACAACAATTCGTGTCTACGTGTAGTAATCTTCCATGGTGGCGGTACGCCCGGTTTTATACTAAGTCCAAACCGAACGGCTCAGTTGAGATAAGCTTTTTCATGACAATTTATACTTCTCGGATGATTTGTTAGATCATAACGAGTATGTTGACATCGGTCCAACAAATATGTTTACAATGTTCAAAAATCAGTTTTTGAAAATATTTTACAAAAAACTCGTCTTGAATTTATAATGTTATTATTAGGATTCCCAATTTTAAGTTATTGTCATACAAATGGCGGGTATGTCGTATGATCTACTTGCAGTTAAACTCATTTCATGTGATAACTCCAAATTTCGTAAACTTAGATATATGCATCTGGGTAACATCACTATAAGTGATGGCTAGTGATTACACAGCCTTTGTTCCATGTTTCTTAGTAGACATGTTTGCGCTGTTTGTGCTAAATTCAACCTCGATCTAAAGTCTGGCAGTTGTTAACACGGCAGATGTCAAAATGTCAACTACATTTGTTTGTGACTTAAGTGCATCTTGGGTGACTCAAAACATCCATCTGCTTAAAATGCCTTTCTCATATTAATATTCTTTGACTTTTGACTTTTATCTTAAGGTTTTTTTTTTTTTTGCAAGTGCAATGCACGAGGCAGGTGATAGGTCTGCACTCATTAATTGGCATTCATACTTTAATAAACACACCTAACGACTTTTACAAGATTAGGGGTTCTTTTAACAAAACAGCTTGGATGTTTTCCATTTTCGTTTCATGGTTATATTGCAATCCCAAGAGCGCCAGCGTGAAGCAAACATTCAATAATTAATTCTTGCAAATATGTGTAGACATTTTTTTTTAAGGCGAAAGTGCAGCGCATGTTCAATGCATCAACAGCCAGGGTATTGCACCAGTATGTTCCGGTACTTAAGTTGTATTTAAATGCGGCCTAATTTAACAAAACAAAGTTGCGATTATGTTGTGAAAAGACCGATGCATGGATTGTTTAGTTTCGATCTAAATGATTCGACTGGGTCGGGCAATATACTTTGTACCTCCGATGTGACGTTTGCCAAACGATAGGAGATGGATAAACTGGTTTGAGAACTGGTTCTGATGGCAACTTATAGGTAAGGTAAATAATTATAAACAAAATTGTAATTGTTGAATAATTGTTTCCATTTTTTTATAATTATTTAGAATCGTCATGTTTATTTTTTACTGAGTTTTATTTAATTTGATACCGGGGGGACATAAAGATTTTATCGGCCGTAAACAAAGCAGTTTAAGTGTAATTATTTTTTTTTTAATATTAGAATTTGCTTCCTAGGTTAGGTTAGATTTTTTTTTATGGGTGAATTTGCATTAGCATAATAGCCCGCACTTGATCCATGGTAGGGGCTTTGCGAATCCAAATTGATCTATCGCAACTTCATCCACATAGAAGGCTTCCGATGCTTGCGTAAGCAAGATCGTCTAGAGGGTGCCACATGCCGTCATGAACGGTGAGCAGCTTATCTCTCGAAACGGCCCTTTGAGTTAGGCGCCTAGATCATGCGATTTAACGCCTCATGATTATTTCTTTTGGGGTTATGTACGTTAGTCTATGTGGACAAGACGAACACGATTGAAGCCTCAGAGGATAACATAACACGCGTAATTCGTGGAAAACAGGCCGGAATGCTCGAAAAAGTGACGCAAAATTGAACCTTCCGAATGGACCATTTGAAACGAAGCCGCGGGCTACATTTACATGAAGTTGTCCTTAAAACGATATCGATTACAAAAATTTTTTTTAATATTTGATAAAAATTTTAGTGTTTTTTTCTTTCGATTTTACAAAAACTACGCTTAAAAGATCACCCGTTGTATAGATTCTCAAATTGTTCTATGTAAATACCTTTTGTATAAATTAAATTTCTTTTTTTTAAGCATTTCGCTGTTTTATGAATGTAATGCCTCTGCGCCGTTAGGTTAGCGAATTTGCAATGCAAAGTATAATGTAGGTTTTGAAGGTATCGTATTATCGCTTGACGTATAATGTACCTCCAATTTATTGAAATGTCAAAAGTTGTTTGAAAAAGCTATTATTAGTTTTACTTTAGGTAATCTTCTTCTTCGTGTTAATCATCGAGCTCGCAATTTCAAAAAAAAAGGGACTGACTAAAATCTTAAAGCCACTCATAAAACGAAAAATTTATAAAAACAATTAAATACCCAGTGGTCAGATGTACTCAACTTAGCCTTCTATATTGATGGCTTAAAATCAAACTTTAAATTATAGGGGAGAACTGAAATTAGAAATGTCTAACAGCTAGAAAAGACACTTGAAGCAATTCGTGAAAGGAACCGAGATTTAGAAAAATAAAAACATTAATAAAATTGACCCTTTCTTAATATTAACAATTTGAAAATAAATAAGAAGTATATTCTTTTAGAATTTAATAAAAAAAAATACTTACATATAATGAAGCTTTCAAATGTTGCACTTGTTTTGGAAAGCTGAAAAGTAAGATCTTTTTTTATTAGTTATTACTTTTGTTTATTAAATAAAAAATTTAACAACTTCAGTTATGATTCAAATTCAATTAAATTACTAAAAAAATATTTTCGAAATATGCGAAGAATTCTCTTTCATAGTTTTATAAAGAAATTGATGTCGACATGTGAATATTGAATTACTTTATACCAAAACAGATTTTCATATATGAGAATTTTGGTTTTATTTTTTTTTTGGCTTTGTATGTATATACACCAATCATTGGTCGACTCTATTGACCAAAGCTAAATTTTAATTTTTTGCTGCGTTTTCCTTTACTTTTTCGAGCATCTCAGGATGATTTTGAGATGAATGTTTGCCTCGAGCAAGGTTTACTGGCGTACATTTTCAAACAACTCCATAAATAGAGTATTCAAACCTGGATATCTGGGTGATTAGTTGATACAACTCGGAAGCTTTGTCAGATCATTACGAGATTAGGGTCAGTGAAAAATCATTTAGGTGTTGCCTGGGACCAGACCTTCCGCGCGGCAGTTCATCCCACTAACCATACAGTCACTGAACCCGTCACGTCACGGGACGCAAAGAAAAAAATCAGAAAGAGGAGAGGACGCGTTTTGTATGCGGATTTGTTGCCTGCGTTGCGGGCCATTCACGGTTAGCTAACCGGTCTTCAAAACCGGTCAAGGGGTCAAGGGTAGACTATATCTACTCCTTGTTGCCGAGCTTAACGCAACTTAGATCGTAATGGGCGCGCTGTCAGAGAGACACTTAAAGATCCTGGCTCTGAATGTAAATCTTTTCCAGTTGTTTACAGACCAAAGTCCAGATGTGCTTATGGCTAGCGAAACTAAGCTAAACCAGAAGCATAAATTGACGAATAGTAATTACAATATCGTAAAAAGGGACCGACCCAACTCCACTCAAGGAGGCGTGTCGCTTTCTTTATACGAAAAGGCATTAGTTATAAGGTCATATATAGTGGTGAAGTGCGCCGAATCCGGCTGCTGGAAGCCTGTGTCATATAAATTCCTCTCCAACAAAGTAAGCGACTATATGTAATAGCGGCCTACGCACCAGAAGGACCTCAGAGCTCGGAAAACTTTTCGAAGATTGGGGAAATCAATTAAAAAATCCTCGGGATAATCATCTTTACAATTGGATAATCCACTACAATGTTGAATTTAGGATCGACATTCTCGCCACAGATAGGCCATCGTTTCCGAGAAGCGGTGCTTTCCTGGATCTTTTACTGCGAGACACAAGACTGAAAGTTACTAAAAGAGTAGATCAAAACCCGAGAAACTGTTTACGGACGATCGCGTACGACAGTGATCACTGCGGACTCGCCACCGTAATACAGCTTGGAGGAGTATGTGTCTGTGCATTCTAACAACTACGGTAAGATGCGCTGGCCTCGCTTCACCAACGCCTTATCAAGAGAACTACGTTAGAGGGCCGTTTTACCACCAAACAACAGAAACCTAACGAACAACGAAATCGAAATACTTACAACAAATGGACGAAACGATTCAAAGAAAAACGAAAAGGACGATAGCGAAATACAAAGAACGTGACACAAAGTCTATGTACAGAAAAGCGACCATTGGCGCACCACACAGACAAAAAAGCGGACTTCTGACAAGACATAAACTCTTGTACAGACTACTGTCCAACCCACGCGACCCGGAGATTAGTACACTGTAGGCTTCGATCAAAAACATCAACCAATTGATCAAAGAGAACTATCGGTTGTCCATTAATTTGTTTTGGAATAACAGAATTCGGGCCGTAAATTCCAGCGACCCGAGGATGTTTCACAAATAAATAAGATCTTTAGGAGGAAAGGTCATAACGACCTTCCGTGTATTAAGCTAGAACGAACAACTGACAATACAAACATACTTTTGACAGCAGGAATTGACGCCATAGTCGTTGAGCGAAGTCCCCTGTAATTCTTAAAGGTGGAACTCCAGATCATCTTCGATTCCATAAAGAAAAAGAAGTCAGCGGGAGTCGATGGTATATCCAACATTGTACTGCGACACTTACCCTCTGAAGATGTGGACATTTACGCCACGCTGTTCAACAACGCGCTGAATAATTCATATTATCCAGTGCGTTGGAAGACAGTGGTGGTTCAAGCTCTCCCGAAAAAGGGAAAGGACAACTCCAATCCGGCAAATTTCCGGTCGATAAGTCTCCTTCCGAGAACCAGTTTGGTTTCAAGGCTGTACATGACTGTATTCATGCCGCCACCAAGCTTGTCTCCGATATACAATGGAACAAAGCCAAAAAACGGTCACGGGTGCATGTCTGGTTGATTTAGAGAAGGCTTTTGACACCGTTGTTGTCAAAAGTGGCAATGTAACTTCTACCACAGAATTGTTGATGCATTAAGAATGGTCTGCAACAGGGAGCGGTAAACTCGCCGATTCTCTTCAGCATTTACACCAGTGATATGATTGGTAGTCTTACTCAGGCAATTGCGTATGCGGACGATCTTATCGCGTACAGAACAGACTCTACTGTCGAAGTCATTCGAACTCTTTTGCAACGGGACTTCGACAAGATCCAGAGATATTATGATGGCTGGAAGTTGAAAATCAAATTTCAGAAATCAGAAACTATCCTCTTTAGGACACCGTTGCCTAGGGCCTCTAGGGATACGAGAAAGAACTGGCGAAAGCTGGTGATCGTTGGACCAAACGGACAGCCACTGGCGAGTAAAAGTGTAGAAATATACCTTGGCATCTGGTTAGATCAGTATCTATATTTCCGAAGACATGTAGATGCTGCTCTGGCAAGAGCTGGCTCTGGCAAGAGCTGTCGTATTGACAGCAGGGTGAAGGTGATTTGCTACATGCTACATGGTTCAACGTTGCCCCATCTCAAATGAAAAAGGTACGGGTGTTTGAGAGACAGTGTCTGAGGAGCTGCCTTGGATTTCACAGAACACCAGTATCTGACTACACAGAATACTATTTCAACCAGGTCCTATACCACGGGGCCAACATAAACCGAATAGACAATTTTCTGGTGAAACCCATTCGGTTTCATGCTGCAAGAGCGAGGCTTCGAACAATAGTCTCATCTTTGGGGCCTTCTACCCCAATGATGAATATTTTGAGAGTGCGCGTTTAAGCGGCTTTATTTCGCCCGAAGTTTCCTATATTTGGATAGTCGAGGGCTGATATAGGATAGATCGGCGGTTGCGCTAATCTACCACGTCTTCCGACGAACTGTAGATAGGCGGCTCCTGTACGACCGAGACGTCGTCGCTCAGGGCGGAGAAGAGCGCCTGAGCTTGCTGTGGCTGTTCTAGTTCTTAAGTTATTTTTAAGTAGAGGTAATTAGTTTTAAGTAGTAAAATTGAGTCGATAAGTAGTTTTAATTAGCATGTAAGTTTAAATAAAATAAAAAAAGACAAGGAACCAAGTTTTTTCTCGAAAGTTTTCTTGGTAAACATTGTTTTACTTTTAGATTTATATATTAGATAATAGGCCGAAAGGCATTAGAATTAATTATCGTGTAATTTAAAGGCGCCCGCATAGGGCAAGTAAGTTAGTTAAGTAGTTGATAAGTAGGCTAGTTTTTTCATGATTTTTTTTCTAGCATGTAAGTTAATTTTAAGATTTAAAATAAAAATGAATATTAAAAAAAAGCGTTTTTTATAATTCACTCATAGCGTATAGATACATTATTTGTTGTCTCTTTTTCATTACGATTTTTCGTTTCATAACATCCAATTATCACCTCCCCAAAGGAAGTTTCACTTCAAAAAACATTTTGGGATGCAAGAAATTTGTTTTCTGCTTCTAACACTAATAGGTATCAGACTATAAACAAGCTAGGTTAAAAAATCTTAATTGAACAAGAAAAAAGTTTTTTTTTAAGGAAAATAACTTAATAGAGGAAAAACGCCCAAAATAATGTGCAATTTTGCACTATCACAGATCGCCAAAACATTTAAAAAATAAATTAAAGCAAACCACCAAAAAGACAACAAAATATATAAATGCCCGGTAGCGACACGAAACATTTGGATTACTTTAGCTTAATATTTCAACACAATTTGAAAAAATGTCAAAGTACACCAACCCTTATTTAAGTTTTATTCATTGGTGGTTTTTCGGATTTCAGATTTCTGGGCAGTTAATGAAAGGTGTTATGGAGGGAAATCTTACCTGAATGACAAGGTAGTCAAAATACACCAACCCTTAGTTGGCAATTTCAATTTTCCATATTAATGACTTTTATAAACTTTCTTTATTAGTTTTTAGCAGAAAAGTAAAAAAATTGCTTACCAAATTAAAACTATATTAACAGACTCAATGTTTAAAACAATTTCAAGTCGGTGAGCTCTGAATCTGAATATATCCTACACGTATTCTGTGCACGACAGCAGAGCAGAGCAGAGCTTACGCGTTACAGGTCCACTAACAAATAAAAATAACATGAAAGTTGAAATCTAAACCCCGAGTGAAAAACCGGGCCTAAATAACTGACATTTAATATTTGTTTAACAATAATGCAAGTAGTGTTCAAAAACTGTTGCATACAACGTGGCGAATAATTCCCAATGTCAGCGATTCCATTCAACACTAGATGTCGCTGATAAACACCACAAAAAATAAAATCCTTCATCGTGCCATTGCGTTGGCAATATTTTTTTGTACGCAGACTCGAGATATCTGCCTACAGCCAAATTCGATTTGCAGATTTCAGCACTCAACAGAATATTAACGTGTGTTTGTGTTACGCATTGCTCTCTCGATAGAACATATGTCTGTCGGTCGTTATATCAAAACATCTGTAAAAAGCCGATTCATTCAACAAAATCCCACATGTAAACAAACAAACTATAAACAAAACCATCAATAACACGGTTGGCACTAAAGTTTAATTTATCTAAGTTTAATCAATCCAGTCGTTGTCATTGTGTACCCTCCAAAAGGTGGACTTCAGTGTCGTTGTAGCTTGCCAGTGTGTACTTCCGACTGAGACGTTTATTGATTTTTTCCACATCACCATTGTCGTGTCACTTGTATTGTAGTTTCGATTGCATCCATAATAGAAAACATCGAAACCAAACAAAAAACTTTTTAACAACTTTTTTTAAAGTGTCTTTAGAGAGAAGTAATACATTTATAACAACAGCCTAACAATATGCTAATGCGAAACTTCATATTCCGCTCGAGCAGTCATCTGCCCATGCGATCACCACATTTCATATTATGACGTCATTTATTTGAACGTCACTACTTTAAGTATCGCAATCGTTTATTCAATTCCACTTACAATTCTTATCGTCAGCAGCCACAGCAGCAGCAAAAACAGCCAGCTGGAGAGACTTCTGCGGAGCACGTTTCCATTGACATCGAAAAAGCTTCCAGTGCGGAATGCAAAACGAATGGAAATACGCTTGAAGCGCCACATTTTGTAACGAACGGAAACGGAACACAAACAACCAACACAACAACTCCAGGCGGCAGTAACAAAAACAACAACAGCAGCAATACCCAGCAAAAGCAGTCGACGAATCAACTCGGAAAACCAGCGCAACGATCGAAGGCAGCAGTCTTTTTACGCGCTGCCACCGCGTCGGTTGTCATTTGTTTATTGATCGCTGCTGTTGTCCTACTGTGGTACTATATGGGTTGGGAATACGGTCTGCCAGCTCTGCTGGTCGCACTCATAGCGATCGTCCTGACGACGGTCGGCTGGAGGTGGTTCTACATCGCTGGAGCAACCAGCAAACGTGATCTCGTGTAAGTACAAAGATACCTTTTTGTTGTTGTTTATATTTTTTTGTAAATAAATAACCTGTAGTGCGTTAACAAGATAAAATAATTGAGTTGAGTGATCTGTTGCGCAAGTACGTAGAGATACATTAGATCGTCCGTTGGACCACCTTATTCTTCAAATCAACCATTTAATCGGAAAAACCGCATCGAATGCCAAAACAAAAAATAATCCAAAGACGAACGAAAAAGCGAAATCAAAGGAAGTTAGAACGTTTTATCTAATTTATTCCGTTTTGCTTCGTTTTGTTGCTTTATTTGAACAGTGAAGCAAAGAGTGCAAAAAGTGAATGGAAAAAAAAATTCAGATACAACATCTGCGAATGCAAAGCAACAAAAATATGCAGACGCAGCATGTTGCGCAATCGTCTTTCATGATGGTCTCTTGAATACATACTTTGACCTGGTTCAGTGGGCTTGCCTTTTTTAACAAGAAAACGTGTTCATGCCGAGAGAATACTTTAATTCCGAGGCAAACTCGCATTTCGTTAGTTTACCACTGAACACCTGAAATACCAGTGAAGTGCTGTTCCGATGTTGAATTTTTTGTTCATCGTCATCGTCAAAAAAGAAAACTGCCGATAGTTTCAGAGTTCAATGCGTTATTTGTTTGTCGTGATTTCTCACTTTTTTCGAAACGGAAATAATGGCATTAGAGATCAGTCATATTTTTGTTTTTGTTTGCTTTGATATAAATACAACTCAACTGAAACATCTGTAGCTTAGCTTTTGAAACTTTTACATTCATCAATATTTTGATGGGTGTATTTTGTATATAAAAACATAATATAAGTTCAATAAACAAATAAGGAAGATCATAAGGCAACAACTTCCAATTAGTATTTGCAGTCTAACCAGATTTGAATTTCGCTTAACAACACAATTTTTTGGTCTGTCAAACCGGAAGATAAAAACAATTTATTTCCAGGGCCCATGTTTTTTTTTTTTTGCAAAGTGGCACTTAAAATTTACAGGGTCATGTTTTGGAAGTTTATTTATCAACTTTGATTTGGTGGATTGTTGTTAGCACGGATTTGTTTGGTACACGATGGACAAACAATATTTGCTGATTGATAAATTTAGGTATAATAATTTGAAAAACGTCTGTTTAAAAATTAAAATATTATTTATGAAAGATTTGTTAAATGGGTTAACACACAATGCTTCATTTTTAGAAGTCCGTTCGTTTTTGTATTGCAATAACTGATCTTTGTTATCATCATATTGACCCCAGAAATGTTTATTTTGTTTTTCTTTGTAATTTATATTGGATAGTGCATAATGCAACATTGGATTTTGGAACGGAATAATAATGTAATCTAAATATAATTTATCAATCATTTATGAATGAAAATACTAACAACTGGCCAAGTATTTAATTTCTACGTTTGCATTGGAAATTATAATTCGGACTAAGCCCAAAAACACATCCAACAAGAACTTAATTGCTTAGGACAGTCAGGGCTTAGGTCCCCTGGACTAACATAAATTTAAATACTTATTCTACCTTGTGTTAGATGCGAGGTTAGATGTTAACACGAAATTTAATTTCTACTTTCGACAAGATGTCTAAGCAAACTATCTTAATCCAACGCATTTTCATTAGTCTTATTCTCCTGCTTTAGAAATTTGGAGTCAATATTCACCACACTAATGGCAAAGATTATCTACGATAAAAAAATTTATTTCGAATGTCACACGGGACAACCTTATGGTCGGTATGGTTATTACAAACATTTGTGCGAATTGTTATTACCTCTGTCAACATAATATGTGAGCCAGAAGATAATTAAAATTCTTTGCCCTAACCGTTGAAGTTTGAACCCATGTAGATAATTTGAAATAAAAAAACTCGTAGATACTCATGGATTATAAGTGGTCTTATTTTTGACATTTTATTTACTGTTGCGGTAACCATTCAAGGCAGTGTTACAAAAATTCTTACTGTAATACTAGATTCTGTAAAATTGGTACATTGCCTGAGTACGCAAGTGACACTTATTAATATTTCTATATATAGACAACATATTCTCAAAGTTGTATTGCGGCCAGTTCCGTAAAAAGAGGTCCTGCAATAAAGAATTTAAAGAAGTGTTAGTACAGTGTGTTTCATGAAGTTTGAACTTGGAAGATATTTTTTACTCTGTATTGAATTTCAATTCAAAATCAAGGTGTTGCAATGTTTTAAGTAAATAACTTCTATTATTCCTACAATCCTACAAGGCTACAATCCGTTGTGCGGACCTCACCTCATCCTAAAATGAATATCCCTAAAAATTAGGCATGACTAAAAACTGAATGGGAATGAAATAAAGAATATTACATTGTCACCACATCTCATTCAGATAGTATCTAAATCTTTTTTGATTCGACAAACCACAACGTTTTTTATGCCATATGCTATGGGAGTAGGGTTTACAAATGGTTTTTGTAAGAAAACGCGCGGGCGTGGGAGAAAATGATGTTAAGACCAAATGTTTATACAGACATTATAGAAGAATTTGCATCGAAATTGTTTTCGAAACTCTTTAAAATTTGACCGAAAAACGTTTTTTTTTACAATAGTGGCAAAAAAATGTTTATAGATGGAATATAGTTATGTATTTAGATTTTCTAAATATCTGTTTTCAAATATTTTATCAAAATTCTTTACCGTATAAGTGGATATGGCAATTCGTGGATTTTGAACATTTTTACACTTGTTCTGTAGGTACGGACCAATATACCAAATTTCATCATTCTAGCTCAACATACATGGCTAAATCGACTCTGCTAGACTATGTATCGGAACTAATATTTACCACTATGGGATACAGAACAAATACGCACTTCACGAAAGTTGGCCCAAATTCTATTGTTCGATTTCAAAAATTAAATTAGCGTAATCTGACAAACGTTGCAATTCTCTGGTCCTTATCAATTCTTGAAGGAATGGAGTTTCTAAAAATTCTTTTTATTTCACCCCATGTCACTTTTGTATTTGAATGCAACGATGTTTCAAACTTGAAGCAATCGCTGGAGAACTTTCGGGGATTTGTGATTTTGAAGAATTAAGCATTTACATTTTTATTTAAGCAAAATTGAGTATAGTTTTAACTATTACACTCTATCTGAACTATCAATCGAAATCGGTAGAGTTATTTCCGATATAATTGCGTTTTAAAAAAATTCATGCAACGTTACAAGCTTACAACTTGCGAAAAATTGCAAGTTTACAACGACGCACGTTTCATAAAAGCCCTTAAAACTGCACCACTAAATAATGTGACTGAAATCAAAAATATCTTCAGGACACGTGGAAGAAAAATCAGCTGTTTCACTCATAGCTGAGTGGTGCCCGTGTGTTAATTATCAACTTGTTTTTGTCAGTCATTTCTCCTCTAAATTCACGTGACTAAAATTTCGACTGACCAATGAGAACAGAGTTTCATCAAGATATCTTACTACAACTTGTGTGAAAGTGACTGATCAAATGTTAAAATAGCGTTTCAAAATATAACAACGTATAATATTTCAATTTTCACACTCAATTCGTGTGAAATTTCCGATATTGTTGTCAAAGATTTCCCACATAAAATTTGACAATTCATTTACCACGTCGTAAGTTTATCATGTTTTCAACGTTTACGAAGACTTTCCGAAGTTGCATGAGTACCACCATAATATAAGAGGCACCGATTAATTCTGAGCGACCTGAAATTTCTAAAAAATTATCAACAGAACCACTAACTACAATCATATCTTGAAATTTCTGTCTACTGGGCCCAGTAGTTTGAGCTTTAGTATCAATAACAGACTTAAGACCATAAACTTCTGACATTTAAAAAAAAATGTTTGTACTTAATTCTAACAAATGATCAAAATCAAAACTTCCATTTCGGCGCTTTTTCTATACTTTTCCTACTTCAAAAGTAAAAAATGTCTGTTGCATAAATATTTTCCCAGCGATCCGAACACTCGAAAAAAAAATTACTGTCATCATATAGTTACATGGTGTCAGTAGCGGTACAGAACTTTAAGTTGGCAACACTGTTTTAACTGGCTGCCATTTTGTCAGCTTTCAAGTGAATTATTTTAACTTTGGTTTGACATTTCAACATGAATAGACTGACTTTTGAACAACGCTTCCAAATTGAGTAATTTTATTTTTAAAATCATGGTTCTGTTTGAAACACGTATAGCACACTTCGTCAATTTTACGGTTAACAGAATCGTCCATTAGAGCAATTAATTCGATTAAAAAAGGAATGTTTTCGCACCACGTTTACTCTAAATGATAACACGAATCCACAGAGATGTCGCACAGTGCGTACAGAAGAAGTCATAGCTGCTCTAGAGCGTAGCGTAGAGGAAGACCCGAATCAGTCTATCCAGTCGAGTTACAGTCAATGGTGACCGCTACAATGCCATGATTACTGACTTTTTCGTTCATCACAACAATGATGCACAGGAGCTGTGGTTTCAACCATACGGCGCAACATGCCACACAGGTCGTGCCACAATTGATTTGTTGAAGGAAACATTCGGTGAGCGCATAATTTCGCGTTTTGGTACTGTGAATTGGCCTTCAAGATGTGAAGTCGGTAGTCTACGCCAATAAGATTGAAACGATGGCCACTTGGAGGACAACATTTACTTCGTAATTGCTGATATACGGCCACAAATTTTGGAATAAGTCCTTGAAAATTGGACTTCGTCCGAGAAAGCCGTAGCGGTTATATGCCAGAAATCGTTGTCTTTCCAATAAAGTAAATTTCATGTATATTTAAAAAAAAAACATCTTTGCTTTATTCCATTTCAAAATTCTATACCTTTAAAAAAATAACCGTATAGATATATATATATATATATATAATCAAATTTTTGTGAACGCACACATTTTGAAACCAGATTGTTCTAAATGCAATTGGCCCATTACCGACTTTGACATTTTGGAATAATTTGCCAACTTAAGCGGGATCAGATAGTTCTCAATTCACTATTAATCTTGTTTATCGGCTCCAGAAATATTTTTAATATAAGAGAAAAATGTCCTCCGTACAGGCATTTCATAAAACTTTTTTTTTCGCTTCTCGATTCTCCAAACCAAAATTCTACATGACATGTTCACCTTTATCGAGTTATCCGTTCATAACAAAATTTTCTCCGATTTGTTCGATATCGGAGAATTTTGTACCGAGGTATCCGTTCGGATTTGCATTTCGAGCATATCTTCCGACAAAATGACGGCTTAATGCGTTGAGTCAACAATTTTTGAAAGCGTTGAATTTCTTTGGAAATTCTCCGACGAAAAATTGCTGGGGAATTCTTCTTTTGTATTACAAACATAAAAACACGACAAGAAAGCAACAAGAAAAATTTGTTTAAATTTTGTTTTCACTCATTTTTCACATTTTCAAAATTACACAACTCACAGATTGTCATACGGACACGAATGTATGTTTCATTTATTTTTTTTTCGAAATGGATACTTCGATTGTTCCGGAACTAACTTTCGTTTCGGAAATTTTTTGAACGGATACATCGATAGGGCTGGTTGTCCCGAATATGTAAAATCAGCTCATTTAGTTTTTTTTTTAATTTTTCCATTATCTCTGGGACTGTAGACGCTTTTCCGCTGCCGTCTGTGAAAGGGAATATGTGACTTAGTAAAACGATGCGTTACCCTTGTCCCCTCTTTGCACTTTTTTGAATTTCTGGGTTGAAAAAACAACAGTTGTTTTTAATGTGAATTGCCCCAACTTGTTTATTCAATTATCCAGATATTTACTAGTTGATTTCGGGCTTCACTGGGTCGTGCATCGAGTAAACAAAGCAGCTGTGGAGGCTATTTCAAACAGCATTTCGAATATTCTATAAATTTTGTTATTGTATCCGTAACAAACTACTGATTTAAGTAGCATTTTTAGAAGATTAGTATATTGATAAGCTTTGACATGATATCGAAATCGATTAAGCTTATCTAAAATAGCCCCAAAAATAGCTATTAAGAATCGAACTTTATTACCAGTATATCACTGTCTGTCAAATCTGTATGTAATTTTGTAGAAAAGTAACTACACCTGTGCGTTTGTTCTGTTAGCCGATTTAAATAAGTTTTTGTTCATACCTCAATCGATATCGGGAAACAAAAGATTTGAATTTCAAACGCTTTAATGGTGACGTTCAGTTATTCAGTTATAATTATAATTGTGACACTGATAGTCTATGTTACTGGAGATTACGGTCTGCCACTATCGACAACCAAGATTTGTCCAATGGATGATTGTTTTCACTTCCTTGGTGAATAGATGGAAACCATTGGCGTAAAGATTTAGTTATTTAATGGTGTAGGTAATCATCATTGCATGACACAAATTAATCGAGCATTATATTTGCAAATGCAATACCGTACAAATTACTTTTGTCGGTTTATAGATTTCTGTTGACAAGTGCGATATGTATATTTAGACTAAAAAAATCGGAGTTATCGAAAAGCGTACTGATTTCCCAAACAAAAAGTATGATTAAGTAGAATTGTCTACAGCATCACTGCCAACATTTATAATTATGCCAGCTAAGTGTGTAATAGCAACTGAATAACATTATCATCTGAATCAGATTAGGACAATTTAGAAAATATATGTTATAAGAGAACCTATTTGAAAAATAGTTTACTTTAATATTAGTACTAGTTAATGTTCCATGACAGGCTCAGTGGCCTGATGGTTGCTGCGGGGAACTGCCGCGCAGAAGGTGTGGGTTCGATTCCCAGCCGTAGCAACACCTAAATGATTTTCCACTGGACGTCCTCTCGTGACGATCTGACAAATCATCCGAGTAGTAAAAATTGTCAAGAAAAGCTTATCTCAAATTCGCCGTTCAGAGTCAGCATAAAACAGGAAGTGCCGCCATCGTGCTAGAAGTACACACGCACACATGTATAGTTGTGAGAAAAAAGCTAGGCCCTGGGTACTACGAGCCTGTTGCGCCATAAATTTATTTTATTTATTTTTACTATTGTATGGGAAAATTTCTGTTTTCGATGAAGTCTTCCGATGATTTAGCGAAACAGTTTGTTCGATTTTAAAATCTTGAAAATGTTCATTGCAAATTTGAATTTAAAAATGTATCTGCCAATTGAATTTATTGAGAGTTATAAAAAACGTATGAGATGAGGATAGGGTATTTACGATTCCCATTGCTTTTTGCAGCCGTCCCATAATTGCTTGAACTGCATTTACTTCAATAATGTCGTAATAAAACCGTTTCACTTATACATTTAAAAATCTAAAATATGTACATAGGCACCAGTAATAAAATATTTTACCAGTTCCCAATTGAATGACACACTTTAGAATGAAGATACAATTACGTCATTAGATGTGACTTTCTTTGCACTAGCGGATGCAGAAAAGAAATTCGTGTTACAGAGATAAATGTAAACGTGTTCTCTTTTTATGACCAAAGCGCGTATATACAAAAAAAGATGGGAAGCGTACGAATGGTCGACAAAAAAAATGTCGACTGGGCAGATATAAATTTCATCGACTTTTAAAATGTCGACTAAAGTTTAATACAAAAAAAAATCGACGGTTTAAAATCCAGACCATTTAAATGACGATTGAAAGTTGTCGGTGAAAATGTCGATTGTATCTAAAGTAAAAAAAAAAGGAATTTCTGGTTGCTGGTTAAAATAATACTGTAAATGTAAACAATAACAGTTATTCGAGAGTGTCAAAGTGAATGATGTTCACATACATGCGGCCGGCGCCGCATCATCATCACTTTGACACTCTCGGCGTTTTACGAGTCGATATTTTCAAAATCGACTTTATAAGAGTCAACATTATGACGGTAAGATTTCTTTAAATCGACATTTTAAAAATCGGTACATCCAACCCAGTAAATATATGTCATAGATCTATGGAAGTGCGTTACATGTCATCAGATTTGATGATTGCTTAGTTGAATGTTTACTGTCAGCAATGTTTATGTTATCATAGATATTTGAACTTATCCGAATTGGAAATCAATCTGATAACATTTACAAGGCCACTGAAACAAATTTTTAATTCAACTCAGCAATTGAGCTTTGAAATAAAAAGAAAAAAAAATTATTTGCTAATATAGGACTATTTTTGTCACGTCCTCAGAGATAATAAACAGCATGCATTGGATCTTATCCTACCATGGTTTGAGACGGTACTCAAAAATTGTCTCAAACTAGTACCTAAATCTGGTGAAAGTTTTCCGCTGTGCGGATAGTTTAATACCCTATCCCATCCTATTCTTAAAATCAATATGCCTAAAATGTGGGCCTTATGGCGATGAAATATAGAAAATGTATTGGCACAACATATTGTGTAGACAGTTTATCCAAATCTTGTATGGTTCCACAAAAAACAACGTTTTTCTCCTGCATATGGTATGGCGTAGGGTATACAAATGGTTTTTGTAGGAAATCGCCTACAAAAAGTGGGAGCGGGTCAAATCGATATATAACTCTCTTCTCAGGTGAAGCAAACGTATACCGCTCAAAGAGCGCCCTGATATGATGCTTGACGTTTTTTTTTGTTGACTCTGCTCTTGAATAGTTGTAGATTGTATGCTTGTCAGTAAATCAATTTGTTGTTTAACAGCCGGATGAATTACGCACTGTGCTTTGGACAGAAGATTTGTCAGCAGAGGAGCGCCCGAGGGTGGTGTCCTTCAAGTAACATCGAAGAATTTGGGCGAAACCTTTCTGCACTGCAAGCAGCTGCTTATGATCTGAAGTGATGGCTACATATGCTAAATTCTTCGACAAAGTTTCAGGCCATCGAACAACTTGAACAAAATCTCGCTCCAAAAATATAAGTGCACCATAATGCATGACCCTATTGTACAGTTCCATGGACTTTACAAATGGTTTCGAATGTCAATTCGGTTTTGACAAAGAAAAGAACGTTTGTATAAAAAGGCAATGGAATGCTGTACTAAGAAACCGGATTAATCGTTACGATGTTTTTAAAGTACAATTAGTCAGTGATTGAGCAAAGCGTTCATTTCGAGCCCGTTTTCCTTGCCACCCAGATCCCAATTTTAGTCCCATTAAGCTATTAGCTGTTAAGTGCACGACTCTTAGAGACGTGGACACCGCATATGTGTAAAGTGGAGAGAGTCCATCAACTGATAGGTGTTGACTGTGAATAGCGTCTGACTTACGCTAAGAGCATTTATGTGAAAGACTTGAAGTGTTCCATTTAAAAGTGCACACGGTTCGTCAATTGATTATGATAAGTGGTGACCGTAAATCGCGTCTTACCTGTACTCACGCCCACCTGTAGCTCAAGAGCTAAGTTGATCAATTAACGTCAAAAATCATGAGTGATTATCCCGATTTTCACCAGTGCAGATACATGAAAAAAAAGTAAGGTTCTAAAAATCCCCGGGTATTTTATGAAGTATTTTTGTGCGACGGGCTTAGTGGCGTAATGGTTAGTGCGATGAACTGCCGCACAGAAGATCTGTATTCGATTCCCGGCCGTAGCTACACCTAAATGATTTTTCACTCGGTTCTGGGTACTAACGAGCCTGTTGCGCCAAAAATTTGTATTTTTTTTTTCTTTTTGTGTGTGCTGATTCATTCCTTCATTCAGTCATTGAACGAGTTTTGTTTGAGAATAGTGCTGAACAAACGATAATTCTGTATAATGAACGCTATGGAGCGATGATCAATATTTTTTTTATCATCAATTTAATGAAATGGGACTGCACGACATGTTGTTCCAGGAGAACGAAGAAACGGCACATATTGATCAAGCCAAAGTTCACATTCTCAAGCCTTTTGTTGGTTGCACTTGCCCGCAAGATAGAAATTTCGTACTCAGGTACAATTTGAGGCTGTGCGTATGCTGATGATTAGGTCTGAGTCAAGCTTACAAATATTCAAGAAAACACCGCTCGATTCTCCACGACCTTCAATCACAGATCCGCGTAAATTGATCAGAGTTCATCATTTCTTTCGAAACCTTTTTTACCGATAGTTGTATGTTAAATCTATTCTAAATTCTAAGTTTATCAACTCTCTGAACATAACTCCACAAATTAGTACTCATAATGATTAACTCGGAAGTGTCGTTTGGAATTTATCGCGCACATGCCTGGCATGCAAAAACTGCACATTTATATGTTCAATTTATTTAAAATCAATCCTAGACAATTATAGTCATCTCTACCTTAATTGAGAGCAAATTCAAACTGTAGACCTGCTCGCAATTGCAATTACAATATTGCATTCATTTGTGTGTGTGTAGAGTACACCTTTTTCTCAGCCCATTTGCTGTGTGTGAATTTCTTTCAATTTATTGCAAGTCACTTACATGAACCTCATAATTGCTCATCAGAGGTTATTGTCAGTCCATTACCTAAGCTTCTACGACAAACTCAGACATTACAATTATCATTTGCATTTTGCATTAGAAAGGCCAATCAATAAAACAAAACCTGAGAACTTCCATATAAATTAGAAAAAGAAAATCAGCTACCAACTGCGTTCGAATCGCCAATACGCTTTCAGAATCAGAATTTCAACATCAAGCCTTCCTATATGGGCTATCTTAACGTTCCTTATGATTGCGGATTTTCACGTACACATCGCCGTCATCGTAGACCGAGAAAAATAGAGACGACACCTCTCAGATATGCAAAATATTCGACAACAAAGTTAGTCTGAGTCGTCGTATTTGTTTGGCTTGAAAGCGGAAAAGAAACGTTGCTAAGAGGCATCATCCAATGTCAAAACTGGTTTAATCTTGTGAGGTTATAATATTCTGGGTTTTGCGGAGACCAGAAATAAGTTAATTAAAAGGCAAAATAAATGCTGACCTTGGCCTTGAATAATATACGGACAGAGTCCACAGCGGCCTGTTTGTTTTTTTTACATTAAGTTGTCAATAAATACTTAAATACAACCTTATGCTAGATAAAGGAGATGTCTACTTCAAAAATAAAAAAAAATTACAACGTATCTGTATCTAAACTGGTTATTAAGCATACACAACTACATATGGGGAGAATCTAATGAAGAGAAAGCTATTGTGGTCTGGTTCACAGGCAGATGCAACTATCCGACCTTAATTACACCTCGTTCAATGGTTGGAGGCAGACAGATAATATTCATTAGGAATTATGCGGAAACGCTACCGGTATCTGGAAATGAATATGCACAAGAAACACTGAGTCAACGACCTTAATACCCAAGCCTTAAACAATCGTTCGTCGTTAAAGCGATATCCAGAGAAGGGGGCTAAAGGTCATTTGGTGTTTTTTTTTTTTTTTTGTGTTCATTCAATCGTGCTGTCTTAGTTCCGCTGTTTGTATGACATTTGAGACGCTGATATAATATCTACTGCGTGCGGTTTTGGACCTTGTTTCTTGTTAGCACTAAAATTTCGAGCTTATAAAGCTGCGTGTGGTAAAATCTGTACAAAATAATATAAATTGAGTGCAATTGGCCACGTCTGAAATAATGCGTATATTTACGCATTTTGTTTCTCATTAACTATAAATGATTAATTTTGCGGTCATTAAAAACGCATTCAGGTTTGGCATTGGATTATATCTGTGTTGGCCATTAGAAGCTCTTTAGATAATCAGTGGAAATTTCAAATGTTCGTTTTTTTTCAAGATCGGTTAAACGAGAAGTTTGATAACGAAAATGACATACGTATATCCGAATATCGCATTAATACGGACTTTTACATAAAGATCTTTCAACGATTTTCTTCAGCTGAGTATGCCATTAAATAGTAGTCTTGTATTCTGAATTCTAACTAAAAACCAAACAATGGTTATGTTAGTCCTTATACATATACGGGTTTCACATCGAACTGAGAATTGAGTTTTCGAAACCTTCCTGATGCTTTCACATAACATTACCACATCAGTTACGGAATGAGTATAATAATGAATACGTTATCGAATGATCGAGTAACAACATTGATGTGATCACATACGAATGGTCACGTATCGAATAAACATTGCAAATTGTACCAATCGTACTAGCACAATTCTGCTACATTGATGTTTGATGGCTGACAAATGTCAAATGTATTGTGTGTCTGTGAATGTTATGAAAATAAATTGGTGTATTCGAAAATTCTTAACTTTTCAATATATTATTGGTTGCATTTTCATCTTCCGAATCAGAAGATGGAAATTGTGATTCCATTAAACGTAAATGTTTAGTGATAATTTATCTTTACAAATTAAATTTGAATTTTCTTGAAATATATTTCATAACTTAAGCTTATTAAAGTTTCATTTCTAGGTTCAGAGTGAATAAGAGTACATTCTTGTTCATAAGGGAAAATCTTAAAATAACTGAATGAAAATATCTGACTTACAAAAATGGATCCACTCGACACCACAAACCCTATCGAAAAAATATATGAAAATATGGTCGATCACTGATGGCAGAATACCAAAATTCGATACTCGAATCTCGTGTTTATCAACATTTATCAGTCACGTATAATTCGATAGCTGATGTGGTAATTCGACCACATGTTTTGATGACTTAAAGAATAAATAAATAACGCACTTCGTTCAAAATGTTTTATGCACCTAATTTATTTAAAATCACATTGAGAGCGATAGTAATAATTCGCCTGTTGAAAACCTTCATGTCTTCAAAAAAGTTGTCTCAAATACGAAAAACAAACCCGAGAAAAAAAAATAATTTTTCAAATGTTCTTTGAAACTTGTGGAATGCATAAAAGGATATATTTGCTTTAAAACCCCAAAATCACATTTTCTAAGCGGCTATGACAAAGGTTTTCGAAATCTAAAAATTTATGTGAAAACTTCAATTTTTGGTTTGGTGTAAAAACCGTATTACTCTCGTTCGGAAAATTTAAATCCGATCTTAATTACTATTGTACCCGCCACTCTCATTTGCTAGTCTTACTTTCTCCATTTTTAAAAAAATTGGCTATTGTGTTTTTTTTTTGTATAATTGGAACGCACTAAATTGTTTATAAATACACCCTAATGCGGCGACTTCTACGACAAACAAAAACTGCGTTTTCGAAAACCAATAGGTTGTGTTGATGTTTGAAAAAGTAGTCCACTTCGTTCATAGAGATTTAGCATCCATATATGTTTTTATCAAACTTTAATAAATATTTACCAATTGGCTGCTGAAAACTTTAAGGTCAATTAAAAAAAATGGTTTTCTAATTCTAATTCAAAAAGTGTTTCCGCGAAAAAACAATTTCCACGCTTGTGGATTGTATCAAAAGTATCAAAATCTTCAGCGATATTCATTGTCAATATTGTGTAAGTTTCAAAAACTGAATGTATGGGGAAACAACTGTTTTCTAATAAGGTGTCGGTTCTTGTTTTGTAAAAACTCAGTTTTCGTTTCGGTGTAAAATAGTGTTTGAGTTCAGCGTGGGGAATCAGGAAATTGAGGAAGAGAACAAAAGTTCGATATCTGAAAGTTATAATGGGAAGGAAATACTGATTTCTTACTTTAGGAATGAATATTTGAGAATAATTGATTAGCTGTCATGGAACTGCGAGTATTAAGGATGAAAGGGAGCCGGCTTGTTGTTATATAAACCGTAGAAGAGTGTAAGGCAGGTAACGTTACCACGAAGTTTAAGCGAGACTATGAAGTTTGCTACGGTGATGAAATTAACATATTGTGACGTTTTTTTACGTTCAATGAAATAGAGCGTGGAGTAGAAAATGAGTGTGAGGGGTGCTGTAATCAGCAAGGGAAGGAATTGGTTTGAAGTCACAAACAATATATCATTAATAGAAAACAGAATGAGTGTCGAAGACAATATGAATTCCCGGGGAACACCAGCATTTATCTGGTAAATAGCTGCCTTGAAACCGTCCAAAATAACTTTAATACTGCATGTGGTTTTGGACGTTGTTTCTTTTTAGCATTAAAATTTGAAGCTTATAAAGCTGCGTGGGGTAATATGTGTACAAAATGATATAAATTGCGTGCGATTTGCCACGTCTGAATTAATGCGTTTTTTAGGTTTTATTTTGTCATTAAAAACGCATTCAGGTTTGGCATTGGATTTTATTTGTGTGGGCCATTAGAAGCTCTTGGAATTTTTAAATGGTTGTTTTTTTTCAAGATCGGTTAAACGAAAAGATTGATGACCTACCTACGATCGATAGGTAGTTCCATTAGTTCAATTCCGTAAGCTTTGTGCCAACCCCTGACAAGTGCATTTTAAATGTCAAAGTTCACTTTTCGGTGAGGTATTGCATGAGATCACCAGTTGACCTGTTGATACAAACACCAAACTGAAGGTCATTGAGAAGTTTTCATTATAAAATACATTTTATGAGCTGACCTAGAAAATAATTGACGAAAGGTGGTGAAAATTCTATTGAAAGGACCTGAGGAATAGGTCAGATGGAAAGGCTTACGCGATTGTTTCGGCATCGTAGTATAACACATCCGAATGATTTGGGCCTGTGGATTTTTGTATGTGAAGATATAAAAACAAAGTCTGTATACCCTTGTGAATGACTGTACGAGTACAAAAGTGGATTGGTATTTCTGATTTTTTTTACTTTCTCGAGTACAGGAGCAGACTATCTGAATCCAAAATGAGTATCAATCAGTTTGGCTTTATCAATAGGTATGGATCGTATAGACCTATGGAAGACTATGTTTAATTCATAATGTTTTTTCAATAACGACCAAGTGTTTACTACTCTTGGGATGTTGAAGACATTTTTCTATCAACTTTTGGTTGTAGGAAGAATCAAAAGCTCTTTAAATATGTTAATAGCAAAAACTCGCAAAACACAACAGATAAAATCAGCGTTGCCTGCATTTTTATAACAGCTGGATGGCTCTCTTTGCAAAGCTGTGCAATTTGATGGCCGGATTACCTTGTCTTTTCAACGTCAGGAGCAAATTGGTATCCGCAGATATAGTCAAGTCATTGGTATATACATTTTCTTTGATACACGTATTGTTTTAAAAGACTTAACGACTTCTTAACTAAACCGTTCCTCCTTTTTTATTCACAGCGCTCTTCTGGCCTACGCAAAACTCTTGTCCTTAATCAAGAAATACGAAAAGAAGAATCTCACCATTTCGGACATCTTCCACTTAAACGTTGCCAAGCATCCCGAGAAGGCGGCAATCTTGTGTGACGACAAAGTCTGGACTTTTCGACAATTAAATGAATTTTCAAACCGCGTGGCAAATCTATTACACAGCCATGGCTACAAGAAAGGTGATGTTGTTGGCCTGCTCATGGAAAACAGACCCGAATTCGTTGGCACTTGGTTGGGCCTATCGAAACTTGGTGTGATCACACCATTAATAAACTCCAACCTACGAGGACCTTCCCTATTGCATAGTATCACCGTGGCGAGTTGCTCGGCGCTGATTTACGGCGAAGACTTTGCCGAAGCGATCAAGGATATCTCTGGCGATTTGCCGTCCTCATTGGCGATGTATCAGTTCAACAACGCTGTAGATAAACCAGTGACTGGATTGGCAAAGGATATGACAACGTTGCTACAAGCTACATCTAAGGAGGTTCTACCCAAATCTGTGGAGCGAGCCAATCATCACGATAAATTGGTGTACATTTACACTTCTGGTACTACTGGTCTACCCAAGGCAGCTGTCATCTCACATTCCAGGTTAGTCAACTCGTGTTGTGCGATCTGATGTGGTTAATCTTTCTGTGGTTTTATTTCCTCCATAGATATTTGTTTATCTGCGCTGGTATTCATTTCACGATGGGCTTCAAGTGCGATGACACATTCTATACACCGTTGCCACTTTACCATACCGCTGGTGGTATTATGAGCATAGGACAGGCTCTGTTGTTTGGTGCTACAGTTGCTATTCGCAAGAAGTTCTCGGCGTCAGGCTACTTTGCCGATTGCGTCAAGTTTAATGCCACGGTGAGTAGATAGTGTTAATGCAACTTCTTAACATCGTTTTGTAATTGATTGCTTTCCAACAGATTGGACAGTACATTGGAGAAATGTGCCGGTACATCTTGGCTACTTCGCCATCGGAAAATGATAAGAAGCACAAAATTCGTATTCTTTTTGGAAACGGTCTGCGACCTCAAATCTGGCCACAGTTTGTGGAACGTTTTAATATTCCGAAGGTTGGCGAGTTTTATGGTGCCACAGAGGGCAATGCCAACATCATCAACAACGACAGCACTGTTGGAGCCATTGGCTTCGTATCACGTATCATTCCATCTATCTACCCTATTTCTATCATCCGAGCTGATCAGGATACTGGTGAGCCTATTCGTGGACCTGATGGTCTGTGTCAACTCTGCAAGCCAAACGAACCAGGCGTATTTATTGGAAAGATTTTGAAAGGCAACCCTTCACGAGAGTTCTTGGGATATGTGGACGAGAAGGCGTCCGCCAAGAAGATAGTTCGCGATGTGTTTAAGAAAGGTGATCTCGCTTTCCTTTCAGGCGATCTGTTGATGGCTGACGAGCGGGGATATCTATTCTTTATGGATCGGACTGGGGATACCTTCCGGTGGAAGGGTGAAAACGTCTCAACAAGTGAGGTGGAAGCTCAAGTCAGTAATGTCGCCGGATACAAGGACACCGTCGTCTATGGAGTTTCGATTCCTCATACAGAAGGCAGAGCCGGTATGGCTTCGATTTATGACCCCGAACAGTCGGTGGATCTGGAAAAGTTCGCACTGGATCTTCAAAAGCTACTGCCCACTTATGCTCGCCCGCAATTCTTGCGATTGCTTACAAAAGTCGATATGACAGGAACCTTCAAACTTCGCAAAGTTGATCTTCAAAAGGATGGTTTCGATCCGAATGTTATCACTGATCCGCTATATTACCAAACCTCCAAGGGCAAATACGAACCACTAACAGTTGAGATCTTCAACAAAATAAATCAACAGGAGCTGCGATTCTAAGCGCTGGATCCATTATTGCAAAAAAAAAACTTTTCTTCAAAATTCCTTGGAATGTGTATCATAGTCCTCCTGTATGTGATGGGGTTTTCGATTTTAAACGAAAGTTAGCGTAAGTTGGGGCGGGGGTCGTTTTTCTGTTGTTAGATCACTTTTTGGATCGTTTATCAGTGCATAAGACTTGTTACATGTACACACACATAATTAAATGATCACACACGTCGACTTAGCAGTCACTGTTATATAATCATGTTCTGATATTTATACCTACGAGTAGTTGGAGCTTTGCAGATTCAGGAAGATTGCGCGCACAAATTGCACTTTGGTCAATTTTCAACCCGGGTACAGTTTAGAGTTTACTCTTAAATTAAGTTAAAGAGACTTTTGTTAGATAAGTAGGTACAATTATCTTCCTGTATTTTTAGAACTTTTTTATTTTTAATTTTTTTTGTATTGTTATATTGTTTTATACACATTTATTATGTTGATAAGTGTTTATTTAAAATGTAGATAGTGAAATGAAATCAATGAAATAAAGTAGAATGGTTGATCGAAATCGAATTTAGATTTTTATTTAGTGGTTCGAATGGTGCTGTTGATATTTAAGGTGAAATCACTTTGAAAGGTTCCGATTTGGTTTTGTATCTGGGGCTTGATATATTGTATGACTACTTTGTAAATTTAGACATTCCAAGCTACCAACATAAAACGCTAATTAGCTACTGTTGATGTTTATATATTGCTAAGGGTTTTAACCAACAAGGTTTAAAGAGATGACATCTTTAGCAGTATTGTGGGGAAACACAACCTAGCACAGCACCACGGCTAGGACACTTATCTGAAGAAACATATCCTGACACAGCACCACGGCTAGTTCACTTTACTGAAGAAGGCTATATTACCTTAATATTCATAAGGGACAAAAAAATAAATCAGTCAAATAAACAATTAACCGTACGATAAAAATACTGCAATCGCAGGAGACCGATCAAAACCTTGCAGAATGTGTATATATATATATATATATATGTAATTCAAAAACAGATTTAATAAAAACCTGCAAGCATCATCTCAAGGCGCTCCTGAAGCGTTATAGGTTCGCATCAACTGAGAAAAGTTTGTATAAAAAAAACATGTCATCTGTACGGTTTTGTCAAGGCCAATGTCGAGGTTGTTAACAAACCAAAGGGTATATGCAGCGCGAAACTGGTTCGACGAAGAATGGGTACGCAGCAAGCTTCTGAAAAAACTATCGTCAAGCTTTTTAAGCTAAAAAGAAACAAAAAACTCATACTATAGGAAGTTTTAACCAACATTTAAAACGTCAAAGGTAGAGATCCAAAGTCCAAACCGAATTCTGTAGTTATGAACAAGGCAAGATAGTCGATTTACAGATGATGCTTCAGTAAATGACAATGACAATGAAGCTGACAGGCAGAACGAACAATTTATAAATACCGACGATAGCAAAAATAGTACACCCGATTGGGCTTTTAGTCGATATGGGCTTTTAGTCGAGCTATATAAAGTTAAGGAAACGAATTGCTAAAAAGCAAACCCTAACTTATATACAATTTTTTGTCGGGTGAAAGTATGCTTGAAGAATGGATTTTTAGCTTCATTTACCCGATCCACAAAAAGGAGGCCAAATGACCTGCGCTCATTACAGGGGCATAAGTCCTCCTGACAAATGTTTATCAGGCCTATCGCGAATAACATTTTTCCTTTTCACCAATCATGTAAATCAGATTGCCGAGTGGGAAAAGTTTCCCGGGAAATTTTATTCGCTATAGGCCTTTTATATGCCCTTCTATACAAACACCTGAAATTACCATCAACAAGATGAGCCCTTATCTGTATGATCACATATTAACAGACCTCAAGCTGTTCAAAAACGTAAGCTACATAATTTATATATTCACAAACTATATAGAGCCGTGACTGGTGTTGTTATACCACATAAACTCGTCTATCAAGGTATGCAAGGACATAAATTAAGCACGAGTTTGTTTGCGATTTGTTTAAATGTATTTTCTGCGGGTTTGTGATTTTGGTGGGAAAAAATTGATATGAATATCGTTAATCAAAGTATCTATCCCAACTAACAATTATTCCTCTATAAGGCAATAAAATGTTATTTCCACAAGCAATTATTTGACATTTTTAGACATTACAAGCATAACCGAAGTTATGATGGTATAACCACTATAAGATTGTTTTTAAGCTTCTGGAGATATGTTTTCATGTAACATACGTTAAGATGTTTCAGTAAAACTTTGCAAGAAGTTAATCCAAAGCAAAGCATTTATAGAGCTTACAAATGAGGGCTTAAAAAATCTAAGGTTAAAAGATCGAGAAAAGGTGAAAAGATCGGGAAAAAGGTGAAAAGATCGGGAACCTACCGGGGAATGAGTCAACACGATTCAAATACTTCGTTGTACTGACTGTACTTTCATGTTCCAGAGGACAGCCTAGTGGACAGCATGTTGGAGTGCGAGAGAACGCGAGTTCGAATCGCAGAAGACAAGAGTTTTTATATAACTATATGCATTGAGTTTCATATTTTCATAAGGCTTTTTAGAAGTATTTAAAGAACTTCTATAAGACTTCTTTAAATATTTCTAAAAATAGATTCCTAAAAGTTCGCCAAATGTTAAGACTTCATACAGGTAATGTTGTTGGGAAGAGGATGCTTACAAAAAAAACGTATGGATATATCAACGTGTCCCCCCGAGAAAGAAGATGAACTTCACAAAAATATCAGGGCGCTCAAACCGTCTTATAAACGACGCAACGCTAGAAACATAATCCCCCTATCGAGGTATCCGTTCGGAACAACATTTTCTCCGATTTGTTCCGTATCCGAGAATTTCGTACCGAGGTATTCGTTCAGATTTGCTTTTCGAGCAGATCTTTTGACTCAATGCAGCACACATGATTGCGCGACGGCTTAATTCGTTTAGTCAACAGTTTTTGACAGGTACGCGTTGAATTTCCTTTGGAAGTTCTCCGACGGAAAATTGTTGCGGAATTCTTACGAAAACGGAAACCATCCTAAAATTGTGACTAGAATAATAAATAAAAAGTTTCGGAAATTTTTTGAACGGATGCCTTAATAGGGTTGAATATTTTATAAATATGTACAAATACCAAATTAGATGTTATCGCCGTGTTTTCGAGTGTAGAGATAAAAGCTGAAGTGGATTAAGCAGTAAACGAATCCAAGACCAAATATATAGGAAAGGACACGCAACATTTACGAATTGGACAGAACGACACAATTGAAAGCACAGCTCGTAGTTAGTAAGCGACTGTGCTTATCTCGATTTTGAAATAAATTTTGACAACGACATCTTATATAGAATTCTGTTGCTACTTTGCTTGCGGAGTAGACCGTATCAAAAGCAATTTCGATTGTAAAAAAAATTCCAATACAAACTTTGAAAGTTTATTTACTACGTCGTAAATTTACATCGTTTACAAAATTACGATGGTTTTCCGATCACTGAAACACATCCTAACGATTGTATAGTTATACATAAGTATTTATACAACCTTTATTCAGGGTCGCACAAATTCTTATTCATAAAATATTTACCCACATATAATAGTAACACGGGTTTGTGTTAAATACATTACAAAAAAGGAGGAAATCTATTACAACTATGGCGACAACTTTGTTTTCTACTTATGACTTATGTTTCAATTCATTATGTGCCTTGAAACACGTTCATTGGAATGAAAGTCATATCCAGACAGGTAGATTTTATGTGAGCCAAAAAGAGAAAGTAGGATTGCACCGAAAATGCACCGACAATTCAAACACAATTCTCGGTGTGGGCATGAACGTGTCCCTTCCAAATCATTTCATTTTTAACAAAAATACTCATTTGAAAGTTGCTTCGCGGAGTGCACAGCTCAGATTTCCCCGTGTTTCAGGTGTAAAAGGTGACTTCATTCCAACGACGCTTTTTTGTGTGTGGCCACGGCCAGACACTATGAGTTTATGAATAAAGGGCCGCCCAGAATGCGAAAGCGAATCTCTAGCTGGTATCTTGTATCGCTGTCAAAAGAGAGATACATTTCTTTCATGAATTTCCCCACCATTTAATTGCAAGGTACAGATTCACGAAGATACACATTGTGTAGCGCGGGTAGCCTTGTTTTAAGCATCTGACTCCGATTCAAGCTACATAAACCGAATATATGAACCCAGTTATAACTATCATTGAAAAATTTCATTGGACCATAAAACATGATGGAATTGAAATGTCACACCCACAGCTTCTTATAGGAATTATTGAAAAATTCCGTTTCAGTTCGGTGGAATCGCAATCATTAGGGTCCATTTATAGCTATCATTGAAAACCATCATTGGAAATTTTCTTTTACTTCTTTTGGCTTTTTTTATAAATTCAATAATTGGCGAGTCGGTGTCAAAACAAAGCTTATGAATTTCAGAATATGAATGACACCAACTTGCCGAACATTGAATTTATAAATAGTCGCAAAAAGATATAAGAAAATTAGAAGAATATGAGGGTTTTTAATGATTGCTATAACTGGGCCCTATGAAAATGTGTGCACACCCTCATAAACTACAAAACACCGCCACTAGATGTCATCATCAAAACCAATACCAAACCGCAGCCGACTTCAGAGACTAATAATACAAATTCTGCCAGATGTGTCACAGAGAAAAAAAAATATTATAATCGTTTGAACTTTTATTCTTGTTAAAAATTTAAATAATTAGCCAAAAAATGACTAGTGAGGTAATTTTTAACAAAAATACATCCTTTGAAACATTAGCTACACTTAACCCCTTTCAGACCCAAGAAGAACGACGCATTTGGGTTGGAAACTTGGACACTCGTCTCACCGAGTAAGTTGGTCTTGTTTATTGATTTTCTTTTGCCAAAGAAATGCCATTTTTGGTGGTGTTTTGGAAACAATTGATCGGCCTTCAAAACTAATTTGTGTGTTTTTTTATTCAAAATGTTGGTTCCAACTCTTAAAAATTGTGCAACAATGCGGTCCGATTGAAAAGTTTGATATGCTGTTCCACAAGAACGGCCCCCTCATTGGACAATCGCGAGGATATGCATTTATTACATTTAAATCGGTAAGTTTGGATGGAATTTTCTTAATAACCTGGTAGTGATGACGATTCATTTTGATAGGCTGACGCCACCGTGAAGGCACTACATAAGCTCAATGGACAGTATGTGGGAAAGAAGCCACTTGCAGTGCGATTAGCAAAGAATCTCAATTATGTAGGTTGACAAACCATTTCTTCAAGTGTATTTTGGTGTTTAACGTTAATTTGCATTTATAGGACGAATTAGAGAAACCTAAACCTAGAATAGAGATACCCGCGCTGGGAACCCGCCCGAGTGATTCAAAAATTAGCAAAGAAGACGCGATTCGTGCAATAGAAGCAAAACTACACGCCCTTGAAAAGCGGACACTAGACGAAGACATCGACCTTTCAAACAACTGCGACTTCCAAACGCCTCTGATTCAGAAATACCAATTTAACAAAAACAATGACGGCACAGCCCCTGGACAAAGGGGGTTCGGAACACGCATGCAGTATGTGAAGCATCGAGGATCATCTGGACCGTACAACAGAAATCATCGCCCGAAACGGCGATAGTGTAAAGGACGGGATAGTATAATTCTTAAATTACCTCTGAACAGCATTCTCTTAGTTCTTCTTCCGCTGTGTTCAGTTGTAGTAGATTGCGTGTTTCTTCATTTTCTCACTTTTAACTAACATTACTGACAAAAATGACTTTTAGGCATAAATTATATTCATGATAGCTACGTTTCTAGTTTTATTTTCACACATTCTAATGACAAGTTTACTTCGGTTGGAAAATATGCTTGCCGCGCATATGTTGCGGTACTGGCACTGTTCCGGGACAAGGAACCTGTCCGGGTATTTCGCAAATGCAGTGTCTATCACAGCCTACACCAAAATTGGCGGGATTGTCCTTTCTCTCTGCTTGGCGTGCCTCAGCTTCTAGGGTTTCGCTATTCAATGAAAATCGATCAACAACATTTCGAAACATAAGAACCTACGGGTAAGCTTACTATGATTTACCGACGACTTTAATCAGATGGTTTATAATTTCTTCACGATTTCTGCTGTCAATGTCAATGAGGATGTCTCGACCGTCTTCAAAATAACACCGAACGAATGGAGAGGGAGTCATATTTTTGAATGTAACCACTTGAACGGCGGGATTTTTATACTGAATTTGAGGGATATTCCAGAAGACAAAGTCTCTGTCATGACAAAAGTGTGTGTTACTTAATCACTGAACGGAAGAACTTGTGAAAAGGTCTTACCGTGCACCGAGATGATGTTCGCCGTATGTGTTGTAATTGACACTGAAAATCTTCACATTTTCTTTGAGTACAAGCTTGCCACCGTTTAAGTACTTTAAGGTCCTGCGGACAGGTGCTGCTCCTTTCATGAAAGGCATTTTCAGAAGCGTTCACTTGGAGCGGTATTTAAAGGTGGAAAAATAAAATTTGGAAGAATTTATGACAAGTGCAATGAGGAGTTCTGGCACTACGACTTTGACAGTTGGAAGGTTATGTTTTTTTGAAGGGTGTGTTACAAAAATCGTGGTTGTGATAATTTCAAGATTTCCATCTTTTAACATTTAGGTCAAAAACACAAATGCTCGTGAGCACAATATCAAAAAAAAAAGGAATGCCATGTGGCGATACCAAAATAAGCTAGACAGAGCAGGTACATTAATTATAAAGCCGCTATTATCTATATAAAACCACGCGAAGAATTATCGTGCAAAAAAGAAACTGTCACATAAAGACTCAACAAAATTATACATACCTACAAAACCTAGATACAAATTATACATATAGATACACTAACCCATACGAAAATATTAGAAAACATAATTTTCATATTCGTCAATCATAACCTCTGGTGAACTATTGCTGTCTACAGATTCTCAAACTGACAGCCATATCATTTGTATGACAGCAATTTCAGTGAACGGAGTCTGGGAGGCCAAATAATTTACCTTCCGATAGATATCTAATATGGCTGTCAGATTGACGAAGTCGCGAAGTACTCTATCAAAAAACGCAAGTCGGATAGATTTAATAAAATCTACCGAATTTGATTTTGTTCCGGACTTATCAGGTAGGCCTGAGTGAGATGAATGACTCTAGATTCAAACCTGTTTATTGTTGGTCACTTTCAAAACCATACGGTGATCGGATTTTTCGAGTGGATCTAGTGCGAAGTGGCTTGAGAGAAACGTGTTTTGTTTCGAATATACACGTTAGGCGTATTCATGCAACGTTGTGAATTTACAACGTGCGAAAAACTACTTGCGTTAATAATGTAGCAAACCAATTAATTCAATCTCAGTGTATTATTTTTTGTTTATTTTGAGATTTTATTTTGTCTTTTCGATATTTGAAAAGTTTCATAATATTTAGGCATATGTTTGATTTTTGTATTTAACGAAATAAATGTAAAAAAAAAAACATTTTTTTCTTCTACGTTTACCATCTCGGTTTACACCCTCAATTTTGGTACTGCATTGCCGACATTTCTGTAAAAAATTCCGCAATTTAAATTTTATTTACCACGTCGTAAGTTTGCAACCTCTACAGCGTTTAGAATAGTCTGTCCCCAACAAAAACGTAGGCTAGTTGCTATGACAAATCGAAAATGTATTTTTGGTCTATAGGAAAGACAAAAACGGTTTGGAATCAAAAATTATAGTTAATCGAAGAAAAGGTGTGGATGACCTGAGATATTGTTTTCGTATATTCATATATTTGAAATTAATTAAACGAAGAAGCATAAAAGTGCGTTAACGAATAAAAAATGAAAAACAAGCTGCGCGAAAAAACATTTTCCATTCATCAATTAAAAGTGCAAACGGAAATAGGGGTTTCTGAACTGGAAAAGACATTTGGGGATTGTAAAGTTACTGACGAACGATATTTTAGGGAGCAATATCAAAGAAATCGGATTTTAAAAGAGAAAACTATTCAAGATTGTTCATTTGTTTGCGATGAGCTAAATAAAAAAATGGTATCCACGGATGACCCAACGACTCACATTCTCACGGAACAAAATCAAATTCGGTTGGATTTGATGAAATCTATCAGACTTTTTTTTTAAAACAATTCTCCAACATTGCGTTTTTTCATGCGTATGGACGTTGTCAAAAAATGTTTCCTGTTCCAAAAAGGGCAGTTTCAAATATTATGGCAGACAAGAACTTTCACAATAACTAATGGTTTACAGTTCTATATTTTGATTTATATATGTAACAAGGCCATATACAATATAATCTTGTGGTTTTGTTTCCTTGAATAAATCAAGTGAAAATTTAACTATATTGGTGTGCAACATAGGTTAGATGAAACAACAACTACTTAGTGATTTGCTAAGAGAAACATAGGCCATAAGCCAAATTCATAAACGCATTATCAGAATTAAGAAAAAATGATAAGAGTCAACAGTGTAAACCGTGGTATTTAGTCGAAAATCATCAAAATGTTATAAAGGTGTAGAAAACAATGTGGTCGCCATTAGTTTCACTTTTTTTTTAAACAGCTAATTGTAATAGATTTCTCTCTTTTTTAGACTATATTTATCACAAACCCTGTGTAACTTTTATATGTAGGGAAATATATATTTATGAATAGGAATTTGTATGAACCTGAATAAAGGCAGCTTAAATAAATATGCTTATGATATGCCTTAATAAATACGCATATGATTGTTATTTCTGCTTCTTTAGTAAATTCTGAAGCAAATTTATCTTAATTTTGTGGCTAATCACACGGTCCGTTAATTCATTTGAACGTTTATATGTTTGCATATAGAAAACACTAGGGATATTCATGCAAAGACGAAAAGTCGTCGTAAACGTTTTAAACGTGATAAATTAACTTCCAAAATTCGTATGGGAAATCCTTTTCAACAACATCCTTTTCATACAATAGGAATTGGGTGTGCAAACTGAGATGGTAAGCGTTGTAAACTTTTGAAATGCTATTTTGACATTTGATCAGTCACTTTCAGACATCAAACGTGTTCGCTTACCTGAGAGCAATTAAGTAGAACGGAAAAAGAACAAATTCTATCAATAAATAAATTACTAAATTGAGATTGAATTCAGTGGGTTACCGCATTTATTTAGTAGTACAGTCTTAAAGTCTTTCATGAAACATCGTCGTAAATTAAAATCTTTCGCACGTAGTTTAATTACTACGTTGCATGAATACCTTTACTGTTTAACATATACGAATTCGTACTATATGAAAATGTGTTTACCCCTTCAAAATTCGAACAAATTTCTAAACGCTACCAACTTCACGAAATCTCGTCAAATTGTTGCCTGTCATTTCGTGTTTGAGAGCCGCTTTCGTACGAGAGAAAAACGTAAAATCATCATTTGCAAAAATATATGCGATTTTTTTCTTGAGAAAAAGCCTCCTTTGTCTTGTGCATTTAGTATATCTAAACAAAACTAATTACGTGCAAAATGCCTGTTCCCGAAGTTATTATTAACAAGGTGGTAACCGTAAACAAGGTAATTGTCCATCCCTTGGTACTTCTAAGTGTGGTGGATCATTTCAATCGCATGGGGAAAATTGGTAACCAAAAGCGCGTTGTTGGGGTGCTCCTGGGTTGCTGGCGGTCTAAGGGAGTACTCGATGTTTCAAATAGTTTTGCTGGTGAGTACTCTAAGAACCCTTTTACTTAACTGAATGAGTCACTAAATCTAATCTGTTTCTGTTTGTCAGTTCCCTTCGATGAGGACGAAAAAGATAAATCTGTTTGGTTCTTGGATCACGACTACTTGGAGAACATGTATGGTATGTTCAAAAAGGTAAACGCTCGTGAAAGAGTTGTCGGTTGGTATCACACTGGACCGAAGCTACATCAGAACGATATTGCTATCAATGAATTGGTTCGTCGGTATTGTCCAAACTCGGTGTTGGTCATCATAGATGCCAAGCCAAAGGATTTGGGTCTACCGACTGAGGCGTACATTGCTGTGGAAGAAGTCCATGACGATGGTACACCCACAAGCAAGACATTCGAACATGTTCCCAGTGAAATCGGCGCTGAGGAGGCAGAAGAAGTGGGTGTGGAACATTTACTGCGTGACATCAAAGATACAACTGTCGGCAGTCTGTCACAAAAGATCACCAACCAATTACACGGACTCAAAGGATTAAATGCTCAGCTCAAGGACATCAAGAACTACCTGCAGAAAGTCGGCGATTCTAAGTTGCCCATCAACCATCAAATTGTCTATCAAATGCAGGACATTCTCAACCTGCTGCCTGACATTACCTCCGATCAGTTCACCGAGACAATGTACGTCAAGACAAACGATCAAATGTTGGTAGTCTATTTGGCCTCAATGGTGCGATCCATCATTGCCTTGCACAATCTCATCAACAACAAGCTTACGAATCGTGATGCTGAGGAGGGCAAGAAGGACGATGGCAAGGAAAAGAAAGATAAGGATAACAAAGAGGTGAAAGACAAGGACAAGAAGGAGGAGAAGACCGACAAAAGCAAGGACGAGAAATCAAAGAAGTAGATAGCCCCGATGGTATTTTATGAGTGAAGTCGAACACCAGAAGGGAAGAGAGCTTGCTTTCTTCTGACATCCATTTTTTTTTGTATCGATCTTTAGTAACATGCGATTAACTGTCTGTTGGAAGTACTAAAATAATAAAATTATATACATTACACTAAGTGTTGTTAGTTTCATTTTTTGCGTCAGCTGGTTTTGTGAACAAAAATAACGGACGAGTTTTTCGCGATGTATAGTCTTATAGTGGTATAAATACATTGCAGCTGGGGGAAGTAAATAAAATAATTCGCTGTGTACTTAAAATCATTTCGCTGTAATTTACAAACGAAATTATAATTCTTAAAAAAAAAAAATCTTCCCATACCGGGAATCGAACCCGGGCCTTCTGGGTGAAAGCCAGATATCCTAGCCACTAGACCATATGGGATATAAATAATGCCTAACCCAATGAACTACATAAGGCACCACATAGCTTCATATTGACTTCAGAATAGGTAATCACTTCCTGAATGTTGAAGTCTAAACTGGATGATCTGAGAATCGAGGTCTTGTCGTATGGAAATCAGACAACCATTGCAATGGTATAGTCGCCAACATATTCAGTATGTTTGTGCAAAAAGAAGAACTAGTCGGCTTTGTCAATAAATTGATCAATAAATATTCGGCAAGAGGATATGGTATTTATAACGTCATAATAAATGTGGTAGATCACTCCTCAAATCGAGCAAGGGCAAGCCAAACTTAGACAATAAGTCTTGAATGTACCAATTGTATTAAGGGTATTACACCCTTTGAATGGACATTAATCCGCTTTTAGAGTGAGGTTTAGAGTCGCAACTCGTTGTCAACACTGAATACAAAAAATTTAACACGTCCTGGTAGTATTTGAAAAAGCTTTCGACAAGTTAATGTTTCTTTATGGTTCTACAAGATAACCTCCAGGAAGCTCATTTCAGTTGTTAGATGGACGGGGTGTCCATGTGGTGTAAGAGCCTGTCTTTTAGGTGTTGTCACAAGTAGTGAAATAAATTCTACAATTTTTTTTTAATATCAACCGTTCTACCTGTAAATAAATATCTATTACAACTCCTTTCTGAGCTGAAAGCTGGAGATATGATACAATAGAAGAATCGACGACAAGGCGAATTGCTTACATCTGAAGAGCGTCGAGTATGTTCAATCCATGGGTCGAACATCCATCTTGAGAACAATATTCAAGACCAATTCATATTGTGCTATACATAAACGAATCAGCTAGGCTGGTGTAAATATCTCTTATCTCTTAAAAGGCAAATTACTTTAGTTGCGATTTGCAACCGCTGCTTTTGTAATTTAGGTCAGTTGTATTATGGCAAACACATACAACTAAGCCGACTGTTAGGATAATGTATGGATTTCTTGAGTTAATAGCTGTCTGTGAGGTCGGTTTACTGCACGTTTTTCCAGTTAAATTGAACTAAATTTACAGATCCTTACAATATAATCATTTGCAGGCTATCGTTTAAAGAACGAAATGTGTATGTGAAGAAGTTCCATTGTCAAATGGTTGCAACGTCACTTCGAGTAAAATTATCATTTGTACAAGTGATCTTGAAGGTTTTCACAGACGAGTTATTCCTAATTTAGTGGAGCACATTTGCAGAACGGACTCTCTTCAAATATTTGTAAACATTTCTGTTCAGAACCCCTTAGTTAAAGCTACAACAGTGATACTCAAACGCTATGATCTTATTAGGCCAATCTTTTATGGTTGTTCCGTGTGGTAGCCAGTTATAGACATAAAATGCAAGTTACATTAATATATAAAATGGATATAAATTGAAAAGTAGGCAAAGCTGAACACAGGATATGCGGAGGCATCCCACAGCAAACTAAATTCCAACTCGGATTTTCAAAGGACACTAACAGCACGGCAATGAAACATCTCGATGTAAGCTATGGTAGCAGAAATTGAAAATTTTTTCCTTGCAACGGTTCCGTAAAGGGAAACTCTCAACCACAGATGTAACCCTAAACTGAATATTTAGCATTGAAGAGAGAAAACATTCGCTATAATTATTAAAGGGTGGCCAAGAAAAGTCGGAGTACACCAAAGAAGCTTCTTAAGCCTTTTGTTTTTTTAACAAATCCTAATAATGTAAGTCTAAGTGTCTTGACTTACACTATTTTGCAAAGAAAGCAAAAGACTTAAGAAGCTTTTTTGCTGTACACCGACTTCTTTTTTGTGTATATGATAGATAGGGCATTTAAGAGATATATATTTGAACCGCAAAGTCCTGTGAAATGTTCATATATCTGCGGCCTACAATAAAGAGTAAAAGTTAAGTGGAAAAGATAAACATGTTAGGTATATGTATGCAAAAACAATGGTATATTCTGTTACCGAAAATAATTAGAACAAGCTGATAGAAAGCACTTAATAGGGTCCAAAATATTTGATAATACAAAAAGTATGGGAGCAGATTAACGGTAGCGAAGATGCAGATACTTCACAGGACAGCAAGAGTAATAAGTCGTAGTCGAATAAAAAATTAAAAAATCAAAGGCGACCCATCATAGTCCAAAAAGCATTCTCAAGGAAAGTTTCCATACAATCTCTAAAGAGCAGACTTCCGAATCGAAGTCGTGACGATACTTTTCGAGGTCAAATCGGCGACCTTAAAATGCGGTGTTTAAGATTATGGACTTGCTGATTAAAGCAACGAAGAATTAGCAGATGATTTAGGCAGCAAAGTGGGATACTCATACTCGTGTTCTTCTTGTCCAAGGTAATACAAAAGCATTTAGACGGAAAAAGGTCTGTTTCAGCAAAGGGTTGGTATAAAATTACTTTGACAACCTTCTTGTTTGATGAACGATGTTGCCTACAAGACAAATTCATAGATCTTTTGAACTCAAAACATTCGCCTACATTATTGAAATCATATGATGAGATCAACGAGATGTCACCGCAGTGTTCCCGAGTAAAGCTTTAAATGATTGTAACGCCGTCAGCAAAAAGGGACCAAAAACATTGATGAATCGCAAACAACTTAGCAGTGGTCGGCTATAACCTTAAAAAAGTATGGGGTTTGGTCTAGCTCCGCTTAGCTATAAGTTCTAACAATGATATCTTATCAGACATAAAAAGAAATTGCAATTGGAATTTGGAATCGATGTCTCATGCGAAGTAGCCAATTGAGAAATGAATTCCTAACTTGAAATACTAAGGCAGACTCAAGCTTAAGATTTATTAAAAATGTTCGATCCTGTTTGTGTATAGGCACTTTGGAAGAGAACATTCAACGACGAATTTTACTAGCTATACAGCAACATATGTCTGGTAAAAAGAGCAATTTAAGCGATTAAGTTAGCTAGGATATGTAGAGCGATTGGATGGGACACTATACCGAACTTGGCACCGCTTAAATAGTGAAGTAACCAAGGTGGCAATTTAGTCCCTAGTGCAAAACATTGAAAAATAGGTGGCCAGCAAATGGCTAACTTTTTCTGAGAACCAGACGATGGTTATTATTTGGCAATGGTGGAATACCTAAGTACAACATGCTAAGAGCAACATATAATTGCAGCTATTGGCGGCGATATTGGAAAATGGTCAAGATACGAACAGTTAAGAAAAATACTTTTAGATAATATTCTGTTATGAGCGTTTTAGAATCAAACAAAATATTCATTATATCCTGTCAAACAACATTTTGAAGGCTAAGGAAAGGGGGGGAGGGGGAGCGAAGTTTTCCGTGGGTGTACTTTTACTATGACTGAGTGCGGCTGGGCATAACATTATCAACAACATCTGCCTAATCAAAATGCCAAGTTAACCTAACTCTGCATGCATTAGATTCATCTCTTCAAACATGTGTTTTGGAAGTCAATACTTAACAGGTTTATGGATTTTAAATATGTTTCTCAGATCTCCCCTTGATACATTTTACAAAATTCATTGAAACAATTTGTGGAAAAAAAGCTTAACGTGATAAATATTGTATGTTAGAATAATTAAAAACAAAAGCCCTTACCAATCATCATTAATATCATTAATGTAAGCATACAACTAATCGCAAGGATTAGGTATTGCAAAAATCTCGAACCACTCACAAAAAATGTTGTTAACAAAGTAAAAACACTTTCACTCACAAAAAAAACACTTAACACAAAACCACTGATCACAACTTTAAGCACAAAATCACAATATAATACAATGTCATGTTAGAATAACATTTTCCGTTTACTTTCCTCATTTACACGAATATTAAAATAATTTACCGACACCGCAGAGTTAAATACGCACAAACACCGCGACCATCTGACATTTGACTGATTTATCGCTGCCCGTCAGATCAGGACTAAACCTAAAAGTATGCTTATGATCATTCAAATGTTATCGCAAACAAGAGTTGATTTAAAGTGTTGCATATGTTTAGGAGTTTGAGAAATATTTCTAGTACACTTGTTGTTATTTCTATTCGGGAAGTTGAGTGAGAACTGTGAATTTAGTGGAAATTGTTGCAATCGACAAAGGATGAGGTCGTTTATTCGAATAGTCGTGCACTCGTGCGCATTTATCAATTTCATTTGCGAGACAACGCACTCCAACCATACAGGGATGCACTAAAGCTACTTCCTATCGTAAAATCATAACTTTTGTAAGTGTAAAATCATAACGATATTTACATTTTGTCCATATAAGTTTTAAGCCAAGCCGACTTATTGTGGACGTTTTCTAAAACAACATTTTTGGTAAAAGTTTACATAATGGTTATTTACCTCCCAGATGTGGTCATTGGATTTTGGTTTCCTGAAACCGAATTTGACTTAATAAACTTAAAAGTACTAACCACAGAATGCAAAAAAGCAAAACAGTGAACATGTCGTAGATAAAAGGAAAACAACGTTTGTATCAGCAGCCTGAGAACCAATGGAAGCCCAAAGCAGCTAAAAAGCAGATATTACTGCCATCCAGAAAATATGATGGGATGTGCCAAACAAAAAGAGGATGAAAAACTGTGACATACATTAATTGTAATTATTTATTTAAGCTTAGTACAAGCTGAACTAAAGACTTAATAAGAGGACATATGGGAGTTTTATAAAGAAAGTTTGCTACAGTGAAAATCAAAGGAGCTATGACCATTAGCCATGCGTAGTATTCTAGTCCTTGGCTCTTTGTTGCCGTAGTTGGTTCGGTGGAATTTGAGTCGGAAGAGGGAAACAGATCTTAGATTTCTGGAGTTGGCGTTGAGAGAAATCATTTCTAGCAGAGCGGGGCAATCAATATTACCTGCTAGAAGCTAATGTGCAAAAAGAAAGTCGGCTATTTCACGACGCTTTTACAGTGATTGAAGGTTTATTAATTTCAAACGATCCTCGTAGGGGTGTAAATTAAAACTGTCTATACAGGGGAGACCGCGTAGAGCAAAATGGATGAATCTGCGTTGGACACTCTCGATACGGAGGGAATGGGTATTGTGATAGGGCGACCATATTCAAGGATAGGTCTAACAAATTTGAAAAAGAGAGACTTTGTGACATAGGGGTTCGAGAATTTTTTAGACAAGCGTTTTACAAACACAAGAGCGGAGTTGGCTCTGCTGATGATTTTATCAATATGAGAGCGAAAGTTAAGTTCTCCGTCACAGATAACACGGTACGGGCTCACCAAATATTAAATAGGAACTCGCGTATGTCATGGTCTGGCATTTGATGACATTAAGTTCCAGGAAGTTTTTTTTTGGTACCATGTTGAAAAGTTGTTTAAATCTCTTTGAAGTGGTTAAGAGTCAGTGGAGGAGGAAATGTGCCTAAAGATTTTCATGTCGTCGGTATAAACAGATAAATATGAGTTTTCAATGATACTGTCAACGTCATTGATAGACAAAATAAATATCAAATAAGCACCGTTTTATGGTGAGGTTCCACAGCGACTATTCTGATGCGGATTTGTTATAACATAGTTATACTTATAATCCCTAAGCTTGGGTTTAGGGGCTGTATTTCAGCCAAAACAAAAGTATTTGGTTGCTGAAGCGTGTCTAGTGGCTCGAGCAATAGATATATTCTGCGAATTCATATATCGTGAATGTCATCAATCTCTGATTTATAGAACGATACCTTCCGATTATAAAGAGGATGGGGTCCACAATGTTTTTATAAGTTGTAGTACATTGCCACAGAGCCGAAATTCATCATTTTACAAGCCCCATTCTTCTTTTTCAATAAGGCGATCCCACCAACATAAACGCGTTTCAAATGCAAAAAAACATGTTTGTCGTCCTATACTGCTTAATTCATTGGCCTACTAAGGGTGGGGCCCCTCGTTTAAATAACGAAAGTTTATTTTAACTGTCCCTTCTCTTGCGAAATTGTGACAAACATCTAAGAGTAAGAAAGCCAAATAGGAATTGACATGATAAAGAGTTGTCCTTAACTTCTTTTCATCCATGGATTCATGCAGCTCATGCGGAGGTGATTTGCATAATTGACAAGTGTTTTTGCGGCTTGCTTCATTGTATACCATGAAGACACCTATGGCGCTAATGTGCATCAAGCAAGATTAATTTTTTGCAATGTGTAAGGAGCTTAGTATTTTTGGTTGTACGATCTAAGGCTAGATCTGCTTTCACAGATTGTAGTCGTCAGTATGAGAATAGATCGGTTAGGTTTAAAACATCACTTTTTACAATACATTCTGTCAGTTTACGCAGCCCTAGCTTACGTAGGCTTATAGGGATTCACGCGGCAGTTTTGGAGGTATTGCATAGCCCCTTTTAGCCATTCAGTTTGTAATAATGAATATTTCTTTCCTATGTTACAATTTGTTGTTCAAAAGTTTATCTTTTATTTCCTTCTGCAACGCTGAGACAATATTTTACTCTCACTTCGTTTGTATCAGTTGTATTCAAAATCAAAAACTTTGAAATCATTTAATGTGCCTCACACTTTACTTCTTGCACTTTATAATACCACCTTCATACCCCGATTTGCATTCGACATGTCCCAGCATATAAACACATCAATTATCACCCTTTAACTTTAAATTATACTTCACCATCATCAACGCAGTATATCGGCCCAGTATGTATTGACTTAACCCATTCGCTTCAAGTATCTGCATTCAACGATAAAAATGTTAAGAACCCCCCTACCATAATGAAAGGGTAAAACAAAAGAATGGAACCGATTAAGCACCACCAGTCCATGTAAACAACTCGATAGAGTAATCGGCCAAAAACCCGAACAAGTGTCTTCAAGTCAATCATCCTCGCGTCGTCCACATCGTTGTCGTCATTACCATCATCATTGCGCCTACCCATGGGCAATGGCTCAGGCGCGAGAACCACTTAAAATTCTGTATACCCACATGTGGTTATTCGCCTGATTATGACCAACAGCGCTGATGATTAGCTCGGTCGATGGGGGTACAATATAAAGAGAAGGGTAGGGAATGAACATATCGGTAGTATACACAGTGGCCATCCGTTCTACCAGGCTTATAAAGATTATCGTTCGTTCTGACACAGAGGCAGTCGAAGCCTTACTCCACGGCAGTAAACATCCGGAAACGCGCAAAAATGGAAGAACTCCATCTGTTGGGATATCTCCTATTCGCTTTAATATCGACGGTGCGGTGTCAATTGCTTCCGACATTTGCGATACCGAATCTACATTCGGATGAATATAAATTTGAGAAAAACGATCTTGAGGATGGCCGACTCTTGTTGACACCATACATCGAGGCTGGCCTACAGCCAACTGCCAGGAAAATGGCCAGAGTGAACAGGGGTCTATTTCTCAACACGACGAGTTATGCTGGTAAGTCCATGATCAGAGCAACGATCAGTTTGTTCACGGCCATGATATAACTTTCACTCGTTTGACGTGCGTATATTTCCTTACATAAAAGGCTACCTGACGGTGGACGAGCAGCGCGACTCGAATTTATTCTTCTGGTTTTTCCCGGCTGAGGGTTCACAGCGAATGCTGTCCGGAGATGAGACTGACCTCGAGAATGAGGCAGAGGTTGGCGAAACCGAAGACACTGACTTTGATCATGCTTACCTAAAGAAACTCTCAGCTAATGAGTCCGTCAACGATGAATCGAACTATGGTATCGATGGCAAACCTGTTGTGCTGTGGCTGCAAGGTGGCCCAGGAGTATCGTCTTTACTGGCAGTGTTTACAGAGAATGGACCTTTCTTTGTCGATGGTCTAAAGTTAAAAGGTTTGTTAAGTGGTGTGACATAAGTGTAGTCTTGTAATTGAGTGTAATATTTTGGGTAGATAATCCCTATTCATGGCACAAAAAATATCATATGCTGTACATTGACAATCCTGTGGGAACTGGGTTCAGTTTCACCAGCTCGCATGGCTATTGTGAGACCATTTCGGATGTGGCACGTGACTTGTACATTGGATTAGTGCAGTTTTTTCGCCTTTTTCCGTCACTGCAGAGAAATGACTTTTACATCACCGGAGAATCATTTGCTGGCAAGTATATACCATCGATTGCGGATGTCATCTTCCAGCAGAATGGCATACCACAGAACTATTTGAAGATCAATTTGAAGGTGAGTAGTTTTTCAGGGTTGCCATTTATATGATCACTAATAAATGCTATGAACCTTTAAAAAGGGACTAGCTTTGGGTAACGCTTTTTCAGATCCTGTTAACATGGTCGACTATTCGGCTTATGCTTATCAGTTAGGTTTAATTGGCCGGCCAGGCTATCAAGAAATGAAACTAACGGAAAACCTTATCCGTACCTATAGTGATCAACCAAAGTTAGCGAAGGCTGTAAGTGTTTGTATTCTTCCAGGTGGTTAAAATTTTGTATTTTACTTATGTTCTCAGTACTGGGACTCTACGCTACACTTGTTTACCGTCCACAGCAACTACAGCAATCTGTATAATATAAGACGACCTGAAGCCATCAATTTGTTCCCGTATAAGGCTTTTATTGATCAGCCACATGTAAGTCAACTTTTTACTATCTTTTTAACGTCTGTACATCATCAACAAAGTTGAAAAAATAGAGTTAAAATATTCAATGCAAATGTGGACCGCCCTTTAGATTTCTAACGTGCCTTTTGTTTTTGGAAATTGTCAAAATACCCACGGCAAATTAATAAGTCCAAAACAAAAATGTAATTTTGGATTCGTGATAAGTGATCAATTAACTTGGAAAGAAATTTTAATCGCGACTTATTCTGCACTAGCGAGGTATCCGTCGGAGTGGACAATTTTCCGCAACGCATACTTTGGTCGGAGGTTCGAATTTCATCCGCGGTATGTGTCATCAGAAAAAAAATCACTGCACTATAATTCGTAAATAAATTCCGCGAAGAATTTGTGACCGAGGAAATCAGTAAAAAAATTGCACTTAGCTGTCAAAAATTGCACGAAATATGCACCTAAACGCACATCACCGCACTTCACCGGGATGCGTTACAAAATGTCGGAGAAATATTCTGAACTGCTTTTCGAAGAAAAGCTCGAAGCTAAAATCCTACGAATCATACGAAATCGAAGAGTTTTCCGCTCCGACGGATACCTCGGTTAAGGGCTGATAAGTTGACATTTACTGACATCTGTCAATAAACGTCATTTCTCTGGTTCATCTATAGCTGAGTACATTTAGCAAGCTTTATATGAGAGAGTAGTGGAGCTAAAATTAGCCACAATCTAGATTTAAAACTAAAAACTTTTCTTCGACAGGTTCGTGATGCACTTCATGTTGGAAACCATCCATTCTCTGGTCCAAACACAGTCTATACGCACCTCCTTAATGACTTTATGACAACTGCAATGCACTGGACCGTTCGTCTGCTTGAGGCTGGTCTGCGAATAATGTACTACAATGGAAATTGGGACTTTATAGTAGCGTACCCTCTGTCTGAGAACGCCTTCCACCAAATGCAATGGAGTGGTGCCGATGAATACAGATCTGCACCACGTCAGCCCTTTAAGGTCAATGGTAAGCTACGAGGTTATGTGACAAAAGCAAAAAACTTCTATGAAGTTTCTATACTTAATTCTGGACACATGGTACCAACGGACCAACCTGTTGCCTGTTTGACTCTAATGGATAGATTCTTCACAAACAGATTGTAGTCACGAGTATATTCATAAACAAATAAAAACCATAGACAAAATAACGGCAAGTGTGTTTTTGTTTAAGTGTTTGTTTACATCACATCCACTACCACCGGTTGAATGTCCTTATCTTTGCCGTGAGTGAGGGTATATCTTTGATAAAGACATGCGCAGAAATTCCTTGGAAAAATTGAGCAAACGTCATGAAAAAAATTGGAGGATTTGATGTAAAGAGTTTTTCAAGTCGGTGAAGAAAAATAAGTTTTTTTGTTTGGTTTTTAAGTTGAGACGGTAAGGTGGATGGTTTTTAAAATTCAAATTGAGTGACAAAGTGTAATAAAATTACAAAGTGAATTTAATTTTGAAATGTGTAGCGTCAGCTTTGCAATATGTTTTTGTTTTTCAAAAAAATTCATAAATATAATTAAACCTTTTTTTTGCAATATCTCATTGTTTTGTGCTAATATGGAGATTTTATTGTTTTTGGTTTCAATAAAAAAAAAATCAAAAATCAATCAGAAAAAATAAATAAAATCTGTCTAGAAAAAAATCGATAAAATTTTTCTATCAGCTATGAAAGATTCATTAAAGGGTGAACAATGAAAATCAACAAGTAATGGCGGTTGTATCCAGTTATTGTTTACGAAAGGAGGATTTTTATTCCAATACAAAATGGGTCACCAATTTGTTTTATAAGATCTCAAAAGTATATTACAAACTATTTTCTTAGTGTAAACAGAACTTTAGAGATTTAGTGAATTTTGTCTTCTTATAAACTTTATGTCAACGTCCATTTTTTGATACCACTTTCACCATATAATAATAATATTACGTCATGAACCGTTCATATCATTTTAAATAGCCGGTTTCTAGGATATCAGTTTTTTGCGTACCCTGGTGCAAAAAAACTGTAGGTTGGCTATAGTGGGCTACATTTGTTTTTGTAACTAATCGGGGTTCAAAGTTGCAAATTGGTCGGCAATTTGAATGCCAATAATGAATGTCAGCCATTTCTGTCTGAGTGTGAAAACATTATTGCACCACCCACAGTTCAAATGGAAGGAAAAGGCAAAAAATGTTATTATATCCGTTATTTAAAAGTTATTACAAAGGCTTATGTCAGGGCGGTTAACAGATCGGAACAGATCTTATATCCCAGCCCATTTGGGTTGGTATGTGCTTCATTTTATCTTTTTAAGTAACAAGCCATCTCAAGCTTCTCCGAAAGCATATGTCGTCAATCGTCATCTTTAATATTTACTTTCGTAAAGGATATCGATTCACAGCAGTTAAATTATTTCTATTTAGCTACCAATCGACGCAGATTCCAGCGTAGTTATAGTGGGTTAATAGATAATTTCTATAGCTGCTCGATTATGGCCCAACATGTGCTGTCCATGGACTCATTCAGCTTTTAAAGAACTGTGAAAATCATCCACTTCAGAATCGAGTCACCGTCCCATTTTTTTTTATCTCAGCTAAGGTGCTACAAATTAATGGATCCTTAAGCTTCTTCAATATCTGACTCATTAGTAAAGAATTAGCTAAAAGATTGTAGAAATTCAGTGATTATTTTTCCAGAAAGCCAAAAGCATTATGAAGCATTATTTTTACTTAGGAGTCTTTTTCTGAGTATCGCTATTCCCAAACAGAGAATTTGGATGAACTGACAACGCATAATTTTCATTATTGGATAATCGTTTTTCGTGGTACTAAATCTCGTTAGAAATCTAGCGAAGAATTACTCTTGCCAACGGCGGGGTCTTAGGGCTGGGATCCGGGAAGGCAATTTAGTAATGAAGCCATAAAATAATTTACTAAGAAGATCCTATATGAAGAAATCCTTGTTCTCGTTTGTGCTGACGGGCTATGGAGACGAAGATTCAATCAAGAACTTTACAAGCTTTACTGCGAAACAGACCAGGTCGAAAAAAAACTCCAGTATTGTTCGTTGAAGATGGCTAGTACATGAAATGGAAACCAATACTTATGGCTATAACGAAATACCTCGCCTTAATTGGAACCAACAAGTATCAACTGATCTTAGCCAACTTCAAGTGCCCTGGATTGATAAAAAAACGAATCAATTATAGCAATGATTTCGACTTCTGCTGGTGGAACTTTGACCCATATTTTGATAAGTAACATCGCTTTCAAATGGTCCATATATTCATAAGTGCTAAATAAAACACCCAGTGGCGCGATGGTTAGTGCGATGAACGCGATTCCTAGCCGTAGCAACATCTAAATGATTTGTCACTGGCCCTCCTCTCGTGATGATCTGACAAATCATCCGAGTATCAACTGTCAAGAAAAGCTTATCTCAAATTCGCCGTTCGGAGTCGGCATTAAACAGGGGGTCCCGCCATCATGCAAGAAATACACACGCACACATGAATGGTTGTGAGAATGCTCGGCCCTGGGTACCAACGAACCTGTTGCGCCAAACATTTAATTTTTTTTAAATACAGCATCCCTCCGTGTTGGTGATAAGGTTAACATCGATATTGTGTATAGCGTACTGCATTCCAAATTTTAGGCCAGTAGACATTTGTTTTTTTTTTATTTGCAGAATAGCCGTATGTTTTTCTTGTCAAGAGAGTGTTTACCTTTCTAAGTTGAAAGGCTAGTTTATATTGGTTTATCCTACACAGGATTTCCTTCTCATTTTTTCTTCTGCCTCGGTACTTTTCCAGAACTGCCGTGAATTCGTTTTGCGGGGAAATAACATCCAGATCTTGTTTTAAATTATTTTCGTTATAAATAAAAAGTTGATAGGGTCCTCTGTTAAGTTGGTCAAGGTTGTCCTGAATGTGCTATCACGTGCAGCCTTTTGTGACAGTTATACTACATGACTCATTTTTATTTGCATTCCCAATATTAACCGTCGTATTTTCGGGCTTATATCTCCAGCGGAAGGATAGATTCATGATTTTGAGTAGCCCATGCTAGCGCATCGTGGCAAGCATCACATTGTCACATTAAGCTGCTTTCCGGGACACCAAAATTACAAAATAACTTCAATGCTAATTTTTTTTTTGATAAACTGTTAAATAACAATTGAGCGTTGATCACAATCAGTACTTCAAATACATCCTAGCTTATTCGTCCAGCCTTGACACTGCCTAGGCTGGCATGCTGGGTTTTGCCAAAGTACCATTTCTGCAAACGCTGGAGTTAAAAGAGATTTAAAGAATCAAGTGGGCGCTTCCACCCCATATATCCTGGTTTCTCACAAATCAGAAAAGCCAAGGATTTAAAAAAAAACAAAAAAATTTAATTGAAATATTTTTAGCAAACTTTATGACCCTGACGTTATACCCTAAACTACAAGGAAAACCATAAACTCTGATGATGGATAACGTGGGACTGTTACGAAAGGTGAGTAACGAAGCTCATTTGTTAAATCTTGGCCTCTGCCTACGGTCTGCGATACAACCCATCGTCGAATTCGATTCAAGCACCTGCTTTTAACATCAACAGCAACAATGTGGCGGTCAGAAAACAAAAACAAAAAGTTTGCTTAAAACCTCCGATTAATGTAATTGATAGTCAAGCAGTGTACCCGCGACGTGACGCGCGTCGTCATTTCGCGTTTATCTCAGAAAAACTAGCGAATTACTCGTCGTATCGTAAGAGTATATAGTCATTGAATTGAATCCATACTATAGCTTGTATCTCGATTTGCATTCCAGAGAATCGAATCGACTCAAATCGACTATGGGGGTTTTAGTATCGCAGAGCGAAGTGATGTGCTTAGATTGATTCGCGTGTATTTGAGCGTGATTTGTGTTAATTTCTAATAAATTCATTCTTTGCATAGCCTTTGGGCTGCGAGTCAGAGTCTCTGTTGAAGTCATCGCCAAATATTTTGGAAAATTTCCCATACGAAGACTTTCGCAAGGCAGCTCGTAAGATGTCCTCGCCGGCGCCCACGCGTCTGACGAGGCCCACCTCGCCAATGTTTTCGGACACATTAGAACGACATCCTTTCATGCGAAATGTGATCAACTCGAAGGGCTTTGAGGTCAAGTACTCATCGCCAAGTGAAAAAGAGGCATCAGTGAGGAAAAGTTTGGAGGAGATTTCAAAGGATATCAAGGAAATTGAAGATTTCCTCACAGTCACTGAGAACATTATTCGACGGGAGAAAGAACGTGACAAGGAGCTATATGCGAGAGAAAAGCGTAGGAAAATCGAAGACAAGCGGCAGGTATCAAGCCCGAATAAGGAAAATAAAACTCCAAGTCCATCGAAGAAGACCCCGCAAGTTTCGAGAAAGAGCTCGCAGAAAGGGATCACATATAAAATCAACTCGTTTAAGAATAAACGATCTAAGCCGGGAAGTCCGAGGTTTCTCAACTCAAAGTTGTACTTTCGCAATGGGAAAATTGGATGCCTGGAGGCTGAGCAGAACACATCGAATATAGAGAGTACACATGCATTGGTTAAGCACATCCTCAAGTATGAGAATGAGAAGCCGCTAGTTAGTCCGGAGAGTGTACGTAAGGTTTTGAATGAATGCCTGTTGCCGGGACAGGTTCCAGTTGAGGAATATGAAGGCTCTGGTAGGGCCCTTGGAGTCATTGCTGCCGCACAAGAAAAGGAGGAATCACAATTTATTGAGGAGATTTTCGATAGTTGTTCGCACACAATCGAAGAAGCCGTAGTCGTGGAAGCAGAAGAAGAGGACTGCGATGAGCGGGATGTACAAATTTGCTATATGGAAACCCAGGATATAGGTAGCGAAGAGATGAACTCTTCCAATATGAAGGATCATTTAAACGAAAGCGAGCTGGTAGCAGTCAATGACACAGATCCTGATAACACAACAAATACTATTAATAGATCCATCCCAGGGAGGTATGTTAGCCAAAGTAACATTAAATTTTCACAATGAACACATTTTTTTCTATTCCAGCCTTGATTCCGATGGTCAACAGTTTTTGCGCGATCAAGTCCGTCATTTAGTACGGCGGTTCACAGCCCGTGCGAACAAGGTGAAGTCCCGACTAGAACTCCCACCAACCCCGTCAAGCAGTGCTAGTTCACCATCTCCACCCCCACCTAACGCACCGCTCTCCATCACAAAACAGCCAACAAAAGGCGATAGCAAGTCAAACATAAAAGTGATAAGCAAAAGTAATCGCAGACAATTCGAAGCGGACAATCCTGAGTCTAGCCTATGGCTATGCTCCAGCCTTTGCGGCAGCAACAACGATGAGAAAACTCTTGATCCACAAGGAAAGATCTACATCTCTTGGTTATGTGTGGTTTCGATAAGCTTCCTCTACAATGCGTGGGTAATTCCCTTGCGATCTACGTTTCCCTTTCAGAACGAAAGGAACACCAATGCCTGGCTTATCTGCGACTTTTGTGCCGATCTTATCTATCTGCTGGATGTGGTGTTCTTCAAACATCGAGTTATGTATCTCTTTGAGGGTTTTTGGGTGAAAAACAAGAACCTTACAAGAAAGAACTATATGAGGAAACTTCAATTTAAGGTAGGACTAAATTTGCTTTCAATGAAATCGGTGTGTCTAAAATGAGATGAAATTCTAGTTGGATCTGCTATCTCTTCTTCCGCTGGACTTGTTGTACTTCCAGTTTGGTACTGGTGCGGTTTATTTGCGGTTTCCAAGGTTCTTGAAGATTCAGAGTTTCTGGGAGGTCTTCAAACTACTCGATCGAGTGATTTCATCGCCACATTTCGTAAGTTGAAGTGATTGATATTTTGAATACATTTTGTACATTGTTCTGTAGGTAAGAATTATTGTTATGTGTGGCATAGTTAACAAAACTGATGAAGCATTAGAACAAAATAGGTCAGTTCCACTACTTTTGTAGAAAATCCTTAAATTGCTTGGAATGGGGGTAAAGTTTTTCAAAAAATTCTTCGTTTTGTTTGCTTTCAAAGATGAAATGACATTAAGCATATGTTAAGACAAACAACTTGTCACTTTCAAATACCAACTAATTTCTTACTCCTATCACCAACTTTTGCAACATTCATTTCTGAAATAATTCACAAAAAAAGAAATATTCAGTTATGCCTGAAACACACGTGCAAAATTCTCCTTGCAGAAAAGTTAGAACATACAGTTTTGAATGGGAGCGAACATGTGTAGTCTCTATTTCTTAATCCACTGCGAAAATTCAAGAGCACCACAACACAAAAAAAAAACGTAATATTAAAATATTTGACATCATTGAATTATGACGTTTACTCCAGATAAAAAAACAAATACCAATAAATGACACAACAAAACAAAAGTGTTAACAATGAAAGAGCTACTTTTCTTCAACTCGACTAAAAAATTTACTTTGCGAAATTACTTCAGAATGAACCTATTACGAACGACATCCAAATTTCATAAAATATGATGTGTGCCTAGTTCCAGGACTCAGGCAACACCAATTTTTAAAAGTGTAAGAAATCACTGATCGAAGTTTTATTTCTTACGGGTGGGGCTCGTTTTGGGAAAAATTCAACATTTTCGGATGTGATGGGAAATAAGTTATCCATTGTTTTGACCAAATTCTCAATGGCCCTGGCAATTAATTATTCTGCACATTCCCCGACAAAACTCATCATGCACAGTGTGAATCAATCGAAGATAGATAAGTGACCTACATGTGTCCCCTTCGTTGATCGGCTGGGACTGAAAACAGCGAGACATATGGTTCAGCTAAAGCAATGAGAAATGGCATTCTATATACATCTACCACTTAAATCTGAATTGTTTTGTATTCAATTTGACTGCGTCTTTTTTGGTTGTATCCCCTGGAGACATTTATATCTAACCGCAGATACATAATGGCCAATTGATTTTTAGCCCAAGTATTTGTTGTACCTTGGCTGCGCATTAAACTTGCGAAACGTTTAAATGCGGTCCATATTGTCTTGGAACTGGCACCTTCGTGTTTTTCAAATAAACTTCCACTTCTTTGAGAGCTTTATCATCAAGAATTCTTTGCAACCGTTTGGCGTTGCCCTTTTGTGATCAAAAAAGATTTTGACCCTCCAACACAACATAGGTTCAATGATTTCATTTAGTTTCCAAATGTCGAGCAGTATGATCATTAAACACATATTCAGCAATTGCAATAACAATGTTATGCCAGAAGCCATTGCACTGCATGTATGTCAAACTTAAAGTTCTGCACGTGTATCTTGCTTGTTGAACTTCGTGCCGCACTGCATGCAGAACCACTGCACGTGTGTTTCGGGCATTAGAGTTGAGCTTAACAATGTGATTTAGACTTTAAAAACGAAACTCTACAAATTATTGTGAAGAAAACCCACACTATAATGATATTTATGAATTCACTTATCTTATTTATATAAGATTTCTGATATACGAAAAGTGCCACTTTATCAATTACCTCGACATAGATTGACCTGAACTTACCGATCGAGTGATTTACGTCAAAGTTATAATAATAAGTGAACTTTTGTGCAAAATATACAAAGTATTAGAACGAGTGTCTTTGCAAAATATCCGTGGTATATATCGGAACCTAGATGTCACTCTGACTCAAAAGTTGAACATATTGTATTTTGTATATCCTGATGACTTTTTGGTTAAAAAATGGTTGCCTTTAGATTTAGCTATGAAATATTTTGAAACACACTCAATTTCATAGCAAAAACAATTTTGGAAACAATTTCAAATACATTTGATAACCGATTTAAGAAATATATTGAGATATAACTGTCCTCTAAATTTCATCTAAATTAAAACTTTAACCACGCCCACTTTTTGTCGCCCTTCATATAAAAAATGAAGGATTGTAGACATTTACTACTTTTTTTTACATAAGACGAAGCTTAACACAAATTAGGTGCTGCCTAACTTGTTAGAGCTATAACAACCTTTATGATATTTCTTTGTGATGATAAAAAAATAATTATGACAAATGTCACAAAGAAAAGAAGCAAATAACCCTTTAGATTTAAATTTTTTAATTATAATCCCAAAATAAGCATTTGTTTAGCCATACTATTAAATTGTTATCAACCATTTTACAGAGTCAAAAACTATCTATTACAAAATCAAAAAAAAAAGTTATACAATTTGGTAAATTTCTATCGTTTTTAAGGTTCGAGTCGCGAAGACATTGACCTACATGCTTTATATGATACACCTGACAGCGTGCTCGTACTATGCTTATAGTTCATACCAAGGTAAGTGAGTAGCTGTCTCGTATTTCAAGTAGAGTTGACGTTTTGATTGATATGATAATCAGATATTGACTGTATTGCTTTCAGCTGATTCACTGGTGAGATATGTTTGATACATGTTGTGTTTGTTTCATTTCAGGTCTCGGAACTAATCGATGGGTTTTTAGTGGAATGGGTCATCCGTATGTGCGATGTTTTGCATTTGCAACAAAAACTGCAACTTCCATTGGTAAGAAATGAAAAACAAGGTTTATTAAATTTTAACATTTGGCAGTATTTTTTTTTAATTATTGGTACATTTAGTAAAAAATAGAATTTGCTAGGTTTTTTGTTATCGACCTTGATTTCAAAATTTTATTTAAATGCCACATCGTTCCAGCTCGTCGGTTTGAAAACTGATGTCTAGATGACCATTTGTTTTATATATTCGTCATCATGAGGATTTTTTATACAACATTGTGTATAACTTGGCATCAGTTCCTTAGCTTCTGACAATAAACTAATATTACGTTAACTCGGAAACGAAAGTCGTTATTTCATTAACTTAATTCACATTTAGATAATAACATTTGAAAATAGCGTTACCACCAATAAAACGCATTCCAACTGTCAAAAAAAAAGTCATTGTAGTTTCTACAATTTTTTGTTTTTGACTAGAAATTGTATCCTACAGAAATAAATTTGTTTATAAAAGAGAGGTAAGTAGTCTTCCTTTTAAAAAAAAGTAATGCCATGTGGCAATATTTAATGCAAAAAGTGATGCCAATTGAAAAATATAATTTAAGATTATAATGACACATAATTAATCCCCCAAGTTTATTTACATCTTAAGAATGTAAGAATAGCACATTTTAAAAATCTTTTTTCTTTTAATAGGAAAGAACCCGAAGCCTGAAAAGGAGGGTGAATACGTCTTTATGACAGCTGCTTGGTTAATGGGCGTATTTGTTTTCGCCTTACTTATTGGTCAAATCCGAGATATTATATCGACAGCAACGAGAAATAAAAACGAATATCGTCAGCTCGAGGATGAAACTCTGGAGTACATGCGCCGTCTAAATCTTCCCGCTGAAGTCCAGAGACGGGTAAAAATGTGGTTCAAATTCACTTGGGATCAACAAAGAACCTTAGGTAATTATAATTACCAACCGACATGCAGACAAATTTATAATCCAATCCCTATCCACAGATGAAAGCAACATATTGGACTCTCTACCAATTAACCTTAAGACAGACATAGCCATATCTGTGCACATTCAAACCCTGTCCAAGGTTCAATTATTCGCCGACTGTGAAGAGGCACTTCTTCGAGATTTGGTTTTGAAACTTCGTGCAGTCACTTTTCTACCTGGCGATTCGGTCTGCCGTAAAGGTGAAGTCGGTCGTGAGATGTATATTATAAAACTGGGTCAAGTCCAAGTGATGGGAGGCCCTAACAACGAAATTGTTCTTGCCACACTCTCCGAGGGTTCTGTGTTTGGAGAAATTAGCTTGCTAGGTATAAACGGAGCTGACCGTCGAACAGCCGATGTACGTTCAAAGGGTTTTGCCAATCTGTTTGTTCTGTCGAAGTCCGATTTAAATGAAGTTATTGTATACTACCCGAATGCGCAGGCGATCCTTAAGAAACGTGCACGTAGTCTTATGCGCAAGAATGCAGCTCGTGAACGCGAAGAAGCAAGACGCAGTGCCGTCCAAGCAGATGTCGTCATTGGTAATCCAAAGACACCAGAAACGCCACCCAAACTACTGAAGACCGTCATTCAAGCTCTGTCAAATGAATCACCAGCCGTAATGCTGATAACCAAAGGCTCAAAGCGACTTAAGAAGCGAAACGAACAGAAGGATTTGGAGACAACTGCAAGTGAAGAACTTCCGCAGAATAACTTCATGATTCAGAATGAGAAGCGTCCCAAATCGCCTGACCTACTTTTATCAATACAAAACGAGTTGAAGACCAAGAACAAATTTATAAACCTAACCGATTCGGAGAAAGCATTAATCATATCGACCAGTAGCAGCAGTAGCTCTGTCAGCGGGGAATGTGATGTCACCGTACACAATGAGATGTAATCTGCGAGGTTCAAAGGCACACACAATGAAACAAATGTTTTTTTTTTGATGTTATAGCACGGTGAATTATAAATGTTTACAAGTAAACTTAGGCATCCATTTCTTTATTTTTTACACAATCTTACAGCTAAGTCAAAAATTATTTCAGTCTAACACAGAATGTTTGTTGCTTGCATTTGGGGCTGGCTTAGTTAGCCTTGACTTCCTTGTAGTGCTTTTCATCATCATCGTTATCCAATCGGATGGAGTATGAACCAATCTGTGATCCAGAGATATCAGCTTGACCATCGGGGTTGAAGACTGGACCGTTGCCAATCTCTTCGGTTTCCTCCTTTACGACTCTGTAACCGTTCTCATCGGCGACATAGTGGACCGTACGACGGACAAAACCATCTGAGTATGAGTAGTGGCCGGAAACATTGGTGCCATCACGGGTCTCTGAACGTTGGATGTTCTGATCGTTGATGTCATCGTTGACATTGGAATCGAAAGAGTATTGGGCGCTTTCGTTTTGCATACGTTCAAGCTCGGCTTTTTCTTCGGCGGAGATTGAATCGGGTTGCTGTAATGAGAAAACAATAGTAGCTTTGTTAGTTGTGGCATAGAATTATAAATTTTATCTTACAAACAAAGGCCTGGTGTCTAAAAGAAACCTAAACTACTTTTGACTGAAATTTTAGATTCACTGAACTAAAGAATATTCGTAAAACTGGACTCAAAAATTAAAATTGAGCACATCGGACGATCCTTCATTGGCTTTTGAGCATGATCATTAAATTGCAATAGGATACACGATGTCCATTTGAAGATTCAACTTTAGTTTCATACATAATTCAAAGCTGTCCAAAAAAGTCGATCAAATTATTTACGATCGTTTTTAAAACTAACCCCTGATTTGATTTTAGGTAGCTGATCGCTCCAAGTTGGAGTATAACGAACGAATTTCTTAAGTGACGACTTGGTGTAAAAGTGAGATACATTGCAAATATGGAGTTCCCATGTAGTTAACAGAGCGTATTATAAGAGTCACTCTATTGAAATAGCAATTTGTCGCTTCGCTAAAATTACGAGAGTTAACAATACTTGTAAATCTTGTTTGCCTTGGCTTAGCAAGAACAATAGATCATCGTTTTATGAAATATTATTTAAACAAGCACCTATATAGATGCAATATTTAAAAATTTGTCATTGTGGTTTCCCTAGGTCGCAATAAAAAAAATGTTATCTGCGATATGTTTTTTTTTTATATTTATCAAACCAATTGTGCAAACATTTTATGAATAATAGTATGAAATATATGTTTTCACTTTTCAAAGAAAATAATTTAAATACCCATACTTAATGTAACTCGTCATAATTTCCAATAAATTACCAACTTTCGCAATTAAAAATTATATTACTAATTCACGTGCGGTTTCGCTTTGCGTTCACTTTAGAAAGATACGTTCTCAAAGGTTGATGTGATTCCACGTATTCTTCCTATAATATCATCAATAGCGAAACAAAAGCAAGCTAAGTGCAACTACAATTCCAGTGAAAGCCTTTAGTCAGTGCCATCGAGTTGAGGAAATAAGACCTGCATTATGGGTAACTAACGTTGAAATATCACGAAACAGATTGAGATACATTAATTTACGATTTTCTTGTAGTAAATTATTTAATTAGCTGCGCAGTGATATTTGTCTGTGTTTCTGCTGCCACAACCGCGGGTAATATGAAAGTAAATGTACATTAGAAAGCAGTGATATTTAATATATGTGGATCCTCTTTTTCTTTAGAATGTCCTTCATATACAAAAGTCCTGAATTGCACCCCTAAGTGCTGGCAGGATAGTGAATGTAGTGCCATTGGTGGTAAATGTTGTCCGAATATATGCAATGGGCGGTCATGTGCCCAGCCGAATGTTTTATCAAAAACTGGATACAATGACAGTCCGTATGATAATAAAAATATAAGTGAGTAAAATATTTCCGTTTTCAAAAGTATAATTATTTATAAAAAATGGTTGTCCTGAGTATTATTTAAACATCTTCAATACTAATAAAAACAAATGTGCATTTTTGAATATACAGAAAATGTCCACCAACCCTCCACAAAAAAACAATTTTTTTACAATTCAAAATAATAGAAATTGGCAAAGGTTTCCTGTAGTGCTTTTTTACAAAAACGAAATCCTAAAAATCTCAAATGTCCTATTGTGCAACGTTTTATTGTTTGTCAGACTAACATTATATATTTTCATTCGATGATTTTACTGGTTTTAGAACCATCAAAATCACCAAATGAAATAAAATTTTAAAATATTTAAAAAAATGTTGATTAAAATGTTTTTTTGCCCGAAGAGCGAATTCTTTATTTGAAAAAATATTACTCATGTTTATTTAATATTTATGCTGGTGCTGTCATACAATAAAATATTAAGGTTCTTAAATTTTTTTTATTGTGTTGCAAAATGTTGACTTATTACTGAATTAAATGGTCAGCTGGGTTTAAAAGTTAACCAATGTCAAAAATATAATTCAAAAAGATTTTGAATACATTTGTATAACGTTTTTACTCGTTTAAAAGTTTTCAAGCAATAGAAAACACATTTGTGCTTATAAAACCGTCGGCGTCGCTTTAGTGACTCAAAAACGTTTCGAAGGAAATAGCCCTTAAAATGGATGGCGCTTAAGTTGTATACCTATACATTATCGCTAAAATAGATTGTTAATTTTTAATTTCGATTGAATATAAACTTTGAAACTTTAGTGAGTAGTCAATATAGGAACATTTTAGTTTTGTTTGTGATTTTTTTGAATTTTTTTACCACTTTTTAATTTTTTGAGTTTCATGAATACTTTTGTAAAGTGCTAATTTCTATTCTAATTGACTTAGAGTTACAATTTTTTGTCACAATATATAAATTCTATATTTTAGGTAACGGGGCATACGAAGCCTAAATCGTAAAAAAATGTATTTACGTTTTTGTGTGACTTGGGCGACGAAACTCAGAAAATATTTCATAAATTTTTTGCACGTTTTATATTGATAATTAAAAAAAAGGATTTCAGTCAAAAAAACCCTAAAATAATTTAGAAACCGACAAAAGTAATTCTTCAAAAGTTTCTGTTTATATTAATAATTTAAAAAAAAAACATTTCACTCAAAAAATTTTTAAAATATTTTTGAAACAGACAAAATTAATTTTTTAAAAGTTTCTGTTTCATAGATTATTTTTCAAAATGTGTGTTTGAGTTTCAATACGTGAAATTCATTCGATATCACGTTTTGATAAACACATTGCCAACATAAATATGAAAAAGGTTATTTCGAAATCATTTGAATGCATGTTTCGAGATAATAATGACCAGTAAAACTAGGAAAACGAACTTAATAAAGCATTCAATAACATTATCAAGTCAAGAATAATCAAGTCGTTCAACAAAGCAACCATACCGGTTCGAACTTATTGACGTTTTGGAAATTTTCAATATAAAATTGCCTCCATATTTTTTATTATCGAAAACGGATATCTTTAAAAACTTTAAACCGCACAATGCAATATTGAGAATACAAATTAACATATTTCCGAAAACAATGGAATACATTCCAAAAAAATCTTTTTTTTTTGTTAATAGTGTCCAACTATGTTACAATAAGTTTTTTTTTATCGAAAACGTTTAAAATTATTTACAAAACTTTTTTTTTTCCTTTTTTTGTATTAATTAATTTTTTTTTGCAGAGACCGGAGGTACTGGCACATATTGTGGTAATGTAAAGTGTAGTCCTTATGAAAAGTGTGTTATGGATCGAGCCACAAAACGTATGAGATGCATGCGTTCCTAACCGTTTGCTAATTTTTTTATGTGAATTTGTTATTAAAATAAAATAAAATAAACGTTCACTCACAGCAGGCATAGCAAGGGCTACAGCACTTAAAGCGCAAACAATAAACATGAATCGAAACATAATTTTTAAAATTTTTTTTTATATTTTTTTGGTAATATTTCAATAACCACTAGAACTAGGTAGCAATGATCGCGGATGGTATAAAATTTTGAACTGAGGTGTGCATGTCATCGGTTACTTTTTATATACCCTGGAATACACGCAGTCATCATGTTTTTGAGTGGGAATTTGGGATTATACATAATGTAGTCCAGTATACGATCTAATGGATTTTTTATCAAAATTTTGTTTACACAATCTGTTAACTGGTTGCTGTTGGCAGGTAGCTCTATTCGTCTTCATCGAGATTACACTGTCTTGTAGGTCGAAGTTTCGTAAATTCGTCGATGGGCTTCTTCCGAAAAGCCCTTAGGTAAGCCGGCAAACAGAAACTGGCATCTCTTGCACCTTTTTTATGCAATGGTTTGCCGAAACATGTTTTTTTTTTATACCTGATGAAATTGTAGATGCAGTGGACTTTGCAAACAGTTTTTTTTTTATCATTTTAGCTGGAGATATTATATTTGGCCAGTTGACACTGAAATTCCACTTAAAAAGACATCTTAATGAACAGACGTTGATGCTTTATTTTTTTTTAATGTTCTTGCAATTGGTGTGTCACTCATCTGGGAAGGTTTGCCAACGTATCTTTACTTGTCAAGATTGATCAGAATAAATTAAATATTTGGGTGTGGAATACCATTAAAATTTGGGGATAGAAAAAACTAGTTTTAAAAAAGTTTAATTTAATGACCATTCATCATAGGCACGAGTTTCATGACTGGCATGGGTACAATTTCGTCATTCGGGTGGCACAGTGGACAAACAGGCCACTGATGCTGCAAATAGTTTGGAAATTTGTTATGCAAAATTTAACGAAAATGTCACGAAGAAGTTAGGAAATAGTAAATGTTGTGTTTGGGTGAATCGGTCGCATATTTTTTATTGGTTTGTAAAATTAATATTGGCTAGAAGACATTTCATGAAAACAAAAAAAATTGTTTGATTTAAAAGTCTTAAGGGGTACATCTATAGACTGTTTTGGCAGATTGATATATTGACAGATTCACTAGTGTTAGGGCTAGTGTATGGGCGGAAATGCTGCATTTCACAGAAGAAGAAAGAAAAATAGGGTATCGATTTGACGGACTAAATGTATTCGTTTGATCTCTTGACTCAGAAACGGGCTTTATTCTGTTCTACCTTTCTTAACGATGGAATTATGAAAAAGATTGATTAATACTCAGAACCTTCCAACTTTCCTGGTCCGCCTACTCATACTTTTTCACCCACCCATCTGGTTTATGTATTAAAGTGGGTAGGTACTTTCAGCTTGTACCTGTTCTTGAACGTATTGGTACGACTTTTATTTAACCAAAACATAGTCATGACATCAGCTTAATTCATATTATCGACTCTAAAGTCTAAAGGCGAATAAGGACTAGTTTCTGGATTTTATAAAAGTCCATAAGTCCTTACATAATGAATCAACGCAATTCGTAATTCTGATGGCAATGAAAGACATTAACAGATCAGCGACCGACTGCAGCTGTGGGTGGTCCAAACTCTTGCTGTACCTCGGAGTTATGCCCGAAGCGCATGTGCAGTGTTCGGGATGCTTTGCACCATGCAGTGCTGCTAACAAGACACATGAGCAGATGTTTTTTAAAAATACTGTCTGTTGATATAAATTTGGACATTCAACACAAATAATGGAAAAATTTGGATATGTTAAGTTCTGTTGGTTCACAATAGGAGCATTCGTAATTTTATGTTTTTTTTATACTTTACATTTTTGATAATTTTGTTTTGCGATTAATTGTTTTTTTTAATGCGGAATACATCATAATCTTATGATGCCAAATATCTTAAGATTACGTGTTCCTCTTGTGTTGTGGTGGCCTTGACTTTTGCAGTGGATTTAGAAATAGAGAAAACTTGCAGAACTGCAACGTTTGCAGATTTTACGAGTGTTCTCTTCTATTGAAAACTGTGTGTTCTATATTTTCGGCACAAGCACACAGAAACGTGAGTTTCTGGCTTTACGATTTTGAAGACATTTGATTTTTTTTTTGACCATCGAAGGCAATGGCTATCACATTTTGTTTACGTCACGTCCGTTAACAGCCCTCTTAGGAAACATTAAATGTTTATTAAAAGAAAAATCAAACAAATTTGCGTACATTTGTCATGAAAGGCCTAAAATCCATTCCACTCAGTCATCCAGTCCTGCTATAGTGCAAGAAGTACGCAGTACATATAAATAAGCTAAACTCAAGATTTTCATGAGCATTCTTGTTTTTTTTTGTATTTTAAAAGAATATATCATTGTTCTTAGATAATTGAATTATATATCGTTTATATCCGTTTATATGCCAAATATGCGAATTTGAATACATTTCACAGTCATAAGGAGCGAGTTTGTTAGACGTGACTACTGCAACCGATTAGTTGTCTGTTCTTGTGAAAACATTTTTTTTTACTAATTCTTATTAATTTATACTCAAAACCTGCTATAAAAATAAATGTCCTGATTACGAGGCAAATTTATTTAGTAAAAATAATATAGTACAGGGGCAGACCTAATTTTCAACGGAAACAGAAATATTATATGAATATAATCGCTAGTCCTTCAAATTCATTGAGCTGGGTGACAAAGCAAGAAGGTGAATCTCTTCTTTTCATTCGTAAAAGTGAATGGGAACAGTGTAGCTAAGGGGCCCTCATATTAATTCCACTATTAGATGATTAGTTGTCTGAAATCAGCTAGTCTTAAAGTCACTGACGAAAACCATTAGTTTGAGTGCTTATTTAAAAAAAAAAAGGCGGAATAAATAATCAAAACCTTGACACTCAGTTCTTTTTCATTGCACAGTATTAGTCACAAAAAATTCAACTGAACCGTTTTAAATGACCGACAATTAGTTGCAAAAACAGCAGATGTGTTTTTGCAGCTTGGTTTTAATTTAGACACGCAGATGTATTCGTATCATTTCTTGGACGCGTATTTAAATCGCCCTCAGGGAATTAGTGCGTCAATCCACAGATGCAAAATGACAACAAATTTATGCATTATTCACACCCTCCCTATAGAGTCGACCTTTTGATTTGTTTTGTTGTAGGCAAGAAGGCATAATAATAGGTTAGCTGTTATCTGGCGCTTAAACTGGTTTCTCAGCTTATATAGTTTTGTCTCGCCCTCACTAGTAAAAGATTAATAGAGCTAAGGCGATGACTTCACGACGCCACTTAACTTACAATTGAAATTAAAAAAAAAAAAATGTCCACATCTAGTTGAATATAAAAATCACTATAAGCGACAAGTCTCCTTAAAACCCAATCAGTGTGTGGCTCAAAGTTGACCAAACAAGACGTGCAATATGGGTATGTATAGAACACGATAAGGAGGGGGAACCAAACAGATAGAAACCAAGAACAACAATTTTCCAATTTCAGTGAAACTCGTAATTTGCTTGGCAGTAATTGTTTTCTGCGTATCTGTGGCAACTGCTGCGGGTAAGAGTGTATCATAGGTGTATCGTAAAACGTTTGAAAAACTTTTGACAATTTTCTATAGACTGTCCATCATCCACCAAGGTGCAGAACTGCACTCCAAAATGCTTGCATGACAGCGAATGCAGCGCCTTGGGTGGCAAATGCTGTCCGAATTTATGCAACGGTCGCTCATGCGCACAACCTAATGTTCTGACAAACTCTGGATCAGGTAGTAGTCCATTCAGTAGCAAAAGTAAGTTAGGCACACACTTTGATATGGTCAAAAAATACATGATTTGATATTGCAGATTCTGGAGGCACAGGCTCATACTGTGGCAACGTTAAGTGCAGCAGTTTCGAGAAATGCGACATGGATCGTTCTACCAACCGCCCAAAATGTGTACGATCCTAAACAAAAACACTTTTCTGACATTTAATTTGACACTCAAAAAAAATAATAATAATGACAATTTTTAAATAAGCTAAAATATTTAATAGTTTCACTCACTGCTGGTAGGGCAAGGGCTAAAACGCTGAAAGCGCAAACGACAAGCACAATTTTCAACATTATAATTGGATTAAGTGATGTTCGCGGAGGAAATAAACTTTGAACTGATCGGTGGACACCATCGGCCAGTTATTTTATATACATCGCATGCGCGTCCGTCGTACCATCGCTACACATTCATCTTGATTTTTTTTCTTTATTTTTTTTCCATTGAGCGGGAATTTGGAAATATGCACGCCGGTTTTACCAGATTGCTATTGCTGTCATTAATTATTATCTAATGATTTTTATGATTCGCATTTCTGTCATAGTGGTAGGTGGGTAGTGTATCTTCTGCTTCCACTTTATCGCGTTGATACCATCACCAGCATATATAAGCTACTTCGCACGTAATTCGCATATTGTTCGAGGTCATATCGCTGAAATGTCTCATAGCATTTTACTAATTTTTTTCCTTTTCAGTGAAGTATTCGGCGTTTATGCATTATAATCATAACCGGCTTTAAATTGCCGGACCACATTAAACCAAAGTGCCAGCGTGCAAGCACCTGTTGTGGTGAACAGCAGTCCTTATGTAATTATTTGGAGTAATGAAGATGGTATTCCGATTTTTTGGCTGAGTGGTGGTGAAATTGCAGATGCAACATCAAGCGGTCCCTTTTATGGGATGAAATTTGTTTTTTTTTTTTAGTTTGTGGATGGAAATGTGACTATGGGGCGTGTAGATTGTAACCTACATTTAACCAGCGTTTTATACAAACAAGCAATCTGGAGGAAATAAAATTAAAATCCGTGGTATGTTAAGTATCTACGCCGGATTTGAATTTTATTTTAAGGCCGATTGGAATAAATTATGGATTCTATGAGTTTTGACGTTCTAAACAAGTTCCGTACTATTTTTTTATTCTTTGTGTTTCTATTTGACATTTATGTTGCCCGAAATAGTTTTATTCTGAACGTTGGCATTTAAAAAGTTTCGCTTTCAAACTTAAAAGAAAAAAACACACACATCGTTAACTGCATGCATTGCCAAATTTTAGCTTATCGACATAGAAGCTGTTTTGACATTTGAATTATTATCTATTACCATTGTCCAATATGGCATTAATTATCAGGGTGTTCCGATAGAGTAACATAGGCTTTAATTAATCAGTGAGATGATGTGTATAATTTATTATTTTGCTTTTGTATTGAAACTGAATTATTTGTTTTCAGAAAAATCAGCATATGTTACGGCACTTTCCATGACCGACTAAATGTAAGAAAAGTAAAAGTTTTTTTTTATAACCTTATATAGGGAGTTGCTATTGAGACCTAAGCTGTCGATAATATGACCGCAAACTATAACATGGGTCAAAGGGTAATAACACTTTTTTTGTGCGATTGGACCGCAATTCAGAATGTAGGTATGTTTCTTCATGAGGACTTTTATATCTCCGATTAGTGGCTCTGAATTCGAATTATTAACAAATTCTATATTAATGAGCAATAATTACTGATGTTCCCAGGATTAGTTGGCTTAATGCAAAATAAAGGAAATTTTACAATATGTCCACCCGCTAGGTGCCACTTTTATCGAGTTATTAAAAAACTTTACGCAAATTAAGTGTTTTGATTAAATCAAATAAAATCTACTGTAAGAAACGCTTGTTAGAAATCATCTTATATCTGGCGATATTAAAAAGCACACACTCCCATTGTTGGATATCGAAAATAACAAATTTGGAATCGATCCTTTCGAGAAAAAAAAACATTTTTTGCTCAATAACTTTTTTTTTAATATGTCACGGGTGATCAGGGTTTATAGGCAAAAAATAGTTTTTTTTATGCCCAAGAAATATTTTCTTCTTAACACTAGAAAATTAGAATGGAAGTCGCAAGTAAAGAGGAAATGCAAGAAACTTAAGCCATGAGCTGAAGGTAAACGGCCATAGACACCGAAATGTGTTCGCTTCAACAAACAAAATTGTCGAATGTGGGACGAAGCCATACCAAACCGCATGAGATAGTCCAGTGCGTCACGAAAAAGTTACAGTTTGAATGGACTTTGGGCTAGCGGCAGTCTTTATTTCTTTGAGAACGACATTGACTTCATTCGACCTAAGTTGGATGATTTGCACACTAACGACGCGTGCTTTCAACAGGACGGCCATACGTGCCCACAGCTCAAAGAACATTGGAACTGCTGCACGAGCGATTCGAGGGAATGGTTCCCTGTCATAGAGATAATGTGAACTGGCCACCGAGATCGTATGATTTGACCCCGTTAAACTTTTTTTTTTTTTGATTTTCTGGAGTCACAGGTCTTGGCAAATAAGAATCATGGAAAATTGGACGTTTCGGATGCGGGGCACAAAGAGAAGGTGCGGTGGACAATTGAACGATTTTATATTAAATACATCGTCGCCCTAGTGACACCAGAACTTAACTACATTTTTTTGCGTTTTTGGGCTGGGTATGCCTACAAAAATATAGAGTTTATATATTGTGACAAAATATTGTACCTCTAAGGGAAGTAGAATAGAAGTAAGCACTTTAAAAAAGTATTCATGAAACTCAAAAATATTAATGTGGAAAAAATCACAAAAATCACTGAAAAACTAAAATAATCAAATATTGACATACGTCTTTGTGTCAGTAAGGGGACGACATAAAGGCATCGATACCCCTTTTGAAAAAATAAAAACTTTCGATGATAGCACCCACACGCGATTATGCTACTGCACGAAGCCCTGTGTGAGCATCGTTGAAAATCTGCATACTTCAGGAAGAAGGACATCAATACGAGCAAAAAACAAAAGCGGGAGAATCTACATGGCGATATCAGCTGTTATCTTTGATGAATGGGAAACAAGGTCGTAATGTAAAAGCTGGAAGCTTTACATGGATGTGCTAAAAGCGATTTGGATAAATGGTATACAACTATGGGATTGTATCAGTGAAATGCTAAGATTATTCGTCAATGCGAAGGCCGTGGTACATCAGAAACATATTCAGGCGGGTATTCCCAAGGTTAAAGAAGAAACGAACAATTTTGCACGAAAACATAAAAAAAAACATTTATTTGGACACGTCAACACAACGGTCCTCAAAATTCTTGACTAAACAAATTGCGCCGTCTTCAAGTTTTGATGGTGGCGGGAACGGACTAATATCTTGTTACGTCGCAGTTTTTCGATCATAGCGTTTCATCATTAATTTAGCGTGTTGAAATGCGTTCGCTGATGTCTGGGTAGAATAAAACTTTCTTTCCATTTTTCGTTGTCCATTTTTCCTTTAGCCTGACCTTCAACAATTAAAACAGTACTTTCGGATATTTTAGTTACTTCGTAAAAATTAACAATCCTCAACTTAATGAGTGGCTCCATGTTTGGATCTGAGGATAGGAGGGATCGATTCGAGAATTTGACGATAGCTTTTCAAAATTTGGATAAAATTCATAAAAGGTAATAGACATTTCGATTATTAATGCTAAAAATGATATTAATACATAATACATAAAGTGGAAATGTCATTAAACGAACGTTTATTCCAGAATTTGAAGGAATCGGAATCTATGTGAATGAATTATTTTCCGTTATTTGACAAAACTGAAAATTCCATTAACAAATATTTGGGTCAAAACTAATAATGCGATGTTACAAACAGTAAAAGTAAAATATAAAAAAATTCATTAATTTTGACCAAATATTTAGTGAGAAATTGACAATTTTCTTTCTTTTCTCGAAAAAACTGAGTCGGCAGTTTTGTTGGAACTAATATGATTTTAGTACATAAAAGTTTAATCAAAATCGTTAGTTCAAAATTGTTTTCGAGAACATTGAGGTTATTATATAATTTTTTATGGCAGGTATAGTAAGCAAAAGAAAGGCCTAGAACTATGACCAAAACAACACTGGATACGAATTATGAAGAAAAATTGTCAAGCCGTTTAGACTAGAGAGACCATTACGGACAGGCGGGCCGACGGACGAATTTACAAAAAAAAAAACTTTTTTTTGGGTTCCGCCAGCATCGTAATGTTAGAATCAATCAAAATCTCGAGGTCGAATTTTTTCACGAAAACAAAAAAGTTTCACACAAAATATTTGTTCAATATTTTTTATGTACATTTATTGTGTAGGACATTTTGAACCAGTCCCACTTTTTGTAGATATAGATAGATTTATTGATATGATTGGATCGTTACTTAACAATTCTTACAGAGGATTGTAGCCTGCCTATGTGTTTAATTTGAGAGTTCAATACTCGAGCATATAAGTTGACTAAGTCAAATACGGTTACGCGCGACCTGTATGCCATGGTTTAAATTATCTTAAGGATCAGATGAGTTAGGGTATAAAACGATTCGTAAATGTAATATTTAAAACTGTGTAAGGAATTTCCACTAGTGATAACAATAATAAATTCTTTGACAACTGTTATTTTCATTTGAATCAACGCAATTGTTGCGGAGAAGTGAACAGTTTAAATTACAAATACAATTCATTAAATCCACTGGCCCAGTTATTGAACTTATTCCATAACGCACTTGTGTAGTATCCCCAACAGATTATTCAACAAAGACAATATGTGTAACGAACATGTTTTATGAATTCGTCAACAGCCGTAGGCAATCACTCGATAAACAATCAATTACACAGCAAGACACAAAATAACGATAAGATAAACAATCCGCCACGACTCGGACGAACTTCCCTAGATATTTGGGGCAATAAGTCAGAAAAGTTTATGTTTGAAAACATTATTTTAAATAACCACTTCAAAAAAATTCGGGTTTTAAATTAATTTTTTTTTCTCGGCATGGAGTAAGGCCAGTGCAATGCCAAGAAAAAAAATTTGAAATAATTTAAAAGCTTCATTGTAAACAAAAATGGTGGTCTTATTGACACACACATTTTTAACATTGTGATACAAATTTTCATTTTACATTTATATTTTTATTTTGGATTTTACTCTTATATCTTCATTTTCGTGTCACTTTCACAAAGAAAAACGAAAGACGTCAAAGTTTTTGGTATGTAAAAAAATATGACAAATCAAATATTAAAATTAATTAACAAACAAAAAACAAACACAAAGATCAATTTTGTTGGTGTCTGTCAAACTCCTGAGCTTTCATCCTTTGACAGTTTTATTTTTTTTTTACTGCTCGATTCTGTGTGAAAATTATTTTTTCCTTCTTTTGTACAAGTTTCTGAGTACTCGAACGGTTTGGCGAAGTTTCTCATCGAAGGTTATTCAAACGTATGCTTGAACATGAGTACGCATACGGATCCAAATGATGGCCCATCAAGACCGTCTATTTTGAATTAGACCCTATCCTATAGGGTTTGAAACATCACTCTGTGTGTCACCAATTTTTTGGCCTTACATTTTTGAGTGAGAGTTTTAAAATTTGGTATAGAAACTCTCTATCTGACAAAGCAGAACAAGCAGAACTTTTAAAAAAAATGTTGGTTTCGGCAAAACGGTAAGTAATTTTGAAAAAATTTGTGAACAAGATATTTAGACAGCCTTAATATCTATATTTCGTCTATACACATTTTTTTGGCACGACCAGTTTTTGGAGTATTTTCAACTTTTAGTTGTCATAAAGCCCGCATTTTGGGGAGATAATTTTAAGGATGGAATCCTCACAGCGGATTTTTTTACTGATAACACCCTTAAAAAATGGGTTTTTTTTTCGTTTCATTTTTATTTTATTTTATCTTAAAACTAACTTACATGCTAGACAAAAATTCATGAAAAAAAACTAGCTTACTTATCAACTACTTAACTTACTTACTGGCCCTATGCGGGCGCCCTAAATTAAATGATAACAACTTAATTCTAATGCCTTTCGGCCTATTATCTAATAAGTAAATCTAATAGTAACATAATGATGTTTACCAAGAAACATTTGAGAAAAACGTGGTTTCTTGGTTAAAAAAAAAAGCTATGGGAGCTTTACGCCTCATCTATCATCTAACCTAACCAAGTGAGAGTACGGACCAGAATACTTCCACCTCAATTCGGCATCGTTCTCAGCAATTGTAACATATACGAAGCAGTTCATAGCTAACTTTGTCTAATGCTTACAAGACTAAGTTGAAATTATATTTGAGGCGAAAAAGTTTTTTTTTTTAAATCAACCTCTTAAACCAGGCACACATTAAAATGAATTTTAAGAAATCCTTCACGAGCTGTTTGGTGCGCATTAAGGACCAGACGGAATGATTAGACCGTTCTTATTCAAGAATACGGCTGGCAATGCGATCACCAAAATGCAGTTCGATACCTATATATGATAAACAACAACTTCTGACTTTTAAGTGCAGACATGATCTCAAAGACATGTGGTTCAAATAGGACTACGCAACCTCTAATACATTGAATAAACCAAAAGAATTGCTCAAGCCGACATTCAAAAAAAAAGAGTTACCTTGCAATGCGGTGATATATTAGCCATCAGGATCATGCAATTCGACACTATTGATTTTTGTCAATTCGGATTCACTAAGCCAAAATGTCATCGGAAATTTCGTCAAAAGAACCAATGAATAACAACAAATTTGGGTGGCCAAATTAGGATATTTGGTTCCATAAATAAATTACATGTAAACACTCCTTATCGAAATAAAAACGTTATAACTTTTCAAAAATTTTATTTTATTATTATTTTTTCGAATTAAAAAAAATGATGGTCTCTGCGTATATTCTTCATCTCATTTTCTTTTAAAGTATTAGTGTCGTTTTTGACCAAATCAAGTATTTCATAAACCATTACAAGCACCTACCATTGGCGTGGTGCAAAATGTTTGAAAAGCAAGTCGAGATAAATTTTTGTTATCATTCTAAAAATTGATCAACACACTGATGACAACTATGGCATGCACTGCACTGATTATAGAAATGAGCTGTTAAAGTCAATGTTGTTGTGTCGATGTGCTATTGGATTTAGACAACCAATAAATGGACTTAAAAACAATATAAGGATGTCATTATATACTAAAATTGAGGCTCCTTCCCAAGCCTTGTAACAGGTGATTTTTTAAGAGTTAAGTTTTTCAAATTTTCAGTTTGGCAGTTATGGTTATTAATGGCGTCCAAACCTAATCTGTCAAAGTGAAAAGTTTTTAGTATACTCTGCCATTTAATCATGAAAAGACTTACAAACGAGCAACGATAGCATATTTCTTAATTTTATTATCAAAATTCGTGCTCTGTAAAAAAATGTGCACCGCTTGTTACGACCATATTATGGTTATAACCTTACATGAATGACCAATGGGAACGTCATAGTAGAGTTTTACGCCGAAAATATCCCGAGACAGAATATGACGCAACGCGACTGTTACTTCCTGGTTTCTGCAATGTTCGAGCTTTTCGGCACTTTATGTTCAAAAATCCGGGTCACCATGATCATGAAGTGTGGTAGAAAATGTAAATCAGTCTATTCGTGACGATTCGAACCCTTCAATTCATATACACGCAGATTCTTATAACATGAACCATTTAACCGTATTTTGTACAAAGCCTTACAGCTGCATCCCTATACAATTGCAATTGGGTAAACAAAAAAAAGCCCCAGGATGCTAATAGAGGCTTGACATCGTAAACCAAGTAATTTCGCATTCTAAAGTTTTCCAACATCTTAATTTTAAATAAAGCTCATTTTCATCTTAATGAGAAAGTGAATAAGCAGAACTGCAGCTACTAGAGTTCGCCTTAAGTGAGCGTATAGGCTGCGACGTCGATGCGAAAAAATATCAGCCCTTACTTTTTTATAAATGACAGCGATTCACAGTGAATTCGGGCGCTATGTGGAGACGTTAAACGACTTCTTGGTGCATGAATTGTATAATTTACCTGGCTATATCCAAACAAAATTGTATCATCAGGACGGAGCAACGTCAAACACGTCTATGTCTCTTCCATGAGTTCGTAACACTTTCCATTGCAAATTGACCTATAGGATAGGTGACATAAATAGACTTTTCCTGTAGAGTCTAAAGTTTTCGACAAAAAACCGACTTCTCTGGCGCATTTGAAAGAATATCTTCATCACGATCGTGGCTGTTCGCGTTCCTATGATGACTCGGTACGTAGACGAGCCGTCATAATAAAATGTCGACTTTACTAATTTACTCCAATAATTAATTTTAATAGATATCTTAATTTCTGTTTAATCGATCCACTAAATATAAACATCTCTTTGGACACCGTGTATAAGGCTTTTTTTTAAACAGAGGGTTTAAATCTTAGCCGAAGTTTGCTTGCACGATTACCATTTTTCCCTATTCTTCATATACTGGGAAAGTAAAACCGCATAGTGCTTGCTCAATTATTAAAATGATCCCGGTACTCTGTGCAGGTATTTGCCGGACAGATGGACACACAACTCAAGCCCACACCTCAGAAAAGTAAAATATTTGAACAAAGATTTTCGTGTAAACGATGCAAATATTGAGACTTCAATGGAAGAATGTACAGATTGAAGCGATTTTACTTAACACATTTGAAGTTGTATTAAAAGTGGATTCCCTGAACGTTTAAAATAATATATGAGCGAAGTAGATTTTGTTACCAGCTAAATACAAAAAAAAAGATTAGTTTTGACTCTTTGAAAATGATTGAAGAGCCATTATGATTTAAGGTGACATATGCTACCTTTATGCCATTTTTAAAAGGAAATATTGAGGGACCATTAATGAAAGAACTCTACAATACACAATTGCCTTCAAGTACACTCTTGTGAAATGTGCTTCACCCTCAGACAAAGTCAGCCCATTTCCGTTTTATAAAAATGTTAACAGCCAAACAATATGGGTGTGCAAATAAATGGTGTCATCTTCCCACTAGGTCGATGTGAAAAACAATGCTGGTCAAAAAGCGGTACTTAAAACTTATTTAAAGGAATCCAACATTGCCAAGTCACACATCATAGCGGTCACTTGTTTAGGAAGAAGTTTGCAAACCATGATCAAAAAAGGAATTTTAATCGCAGCTCTCATATCGGTTGCACAAAGTGTGTAGTTAAAAAATATATACCTCATCATAAATTAACGAAAACTCTTTATTTTTTGCAGTGTTTGAATATGTGCAAGCAGCTCCTTTAGTGCGTGATATTTCCGAAAACGACAACAGCCTTCAAGAGCAGGCGTTTTTGAAAAGTCAATATGAGGTTTTTCAAAACAAAGTGATGCCGATTTATTATATCTCACCAAGAGGCTATAACTACGATAAACCTAAAGTTCCATTCGAAAGTGGTTATGTGGATTCTGGAGAGGTCGTTGATGTATTCGAAGGATATGTGTACAATACTCCCAATACCCCTTTTACGTTGCCACCACCAACCAAAACAACAACAGAGTTTTCACTTCCGCCTGCTTCTGCTAGGACTCTTATTTAGTAATTGTAGTATTGAGTAATACACTTGTGTTGGTGGCAAATGTATATTTATTAGTGTCCTCACGATGGTTTTCAAAAATAAATGTAATAAAAAAGGAGTTGTCTCAGCTTCCTCTACTGCTTCCGAATTCTATATCGATACGGCGGCGTTTTCGATCATGTCATCGTTTTTAATATCGAATTTCTCCATAACTAGATAACTCAAAAGGACCCGAAGTTTTTCCTAATAATTGGCTCAAAACGACCATTGATTTCTCCATCCGCTTTAGATACGGTCCATGCTTCGTTGGCCAGCTTAGCGCTGTATAGCAGGAATGGGATTATAAGGGTTTCATTATTAGTTCAAGTTAAATTCCCTTCTTATCCTAGAGAAATAAAGGTTGGCAAGAGTTTTATTTCAAAGTGGTAGCTGTCAGAGTTAATAGTGGGTCCAAGTTTGACAAAGTCTGTCGGTGGTGACATTCTTGTTGACAGCATATTTGTGCCGCTTTCTTTTCTACTTGAGTCCGATTAATAATGTCAGTACCTGACCAACTTGATGCAACGTCTGCTAAATCTCTGAAAGTGTCGATGACAAATTAGCCCAAACCGAGATTTTTAGCCTCCACAGCATCACAGCCTTGGATATGCCACAAGTTTACGATTATGTGACTTTTCTTTTAGTTTGCACACGCTTAACGGGTTGTGAATACCTTTGCGTAAGGTTTTTATACCAAAGGGTTGAACACACTGCGGAACTGAATTGGTGGGTGATGCTTTCCCTGCCAATTATTCATTTCTGATGAGGCCTATTTTTTTCTAGTGTAAGCCTATGCGGTAATGTCCAGTAAGGATACAGCCCTTCTGGTTAAAATTATGCCAGTATTGCCTGTATAACTCAATTCCATCCCGAGACTTAGATGGTGGTATAATAAGTTTGTTAGGCTTAGCAGATATAGAATTTTTGCGTTTCCATTGTAAAATGGTTTCCGCTTCTTGATCTAGCATCTATATAATCCACGGTCTCTCTGTCAAAGATTTCTAAATGCAATAGCCTTTTATCCAGGGCTGTGTGGAGGTGGTGGTTCTAAGAGCTTTGCTTATGCATATGCAACCTAGTATTTAAACTTTCCGCAGAAGGTTAGTAAATATTTAAGGTAATCAATGAAATGCCTTAATAGAAAATGTAGGCAATATTTAGGGACAGGTGAGATATGATATCGAATTGAACTATTTAATTTTAAAATCAAATAAAGGCAACGAAAAAGAACATTTGCACCTTGCTACTTCCGTTTTTCATTTCTCCCCGAAATATTCAAAACCTTTATTGAAATTTAATGTTAAAAATTTTTGACATGACATCTGCTTCTATGTTGTTTGAGATATTCACCATGGAATTGATGTGAGACGGCAAAACAACGAATTCTATATCTGTCAATCTGTAATTTTTTATTGATGATCTGCCTATGATGCGGCCAAACTGAGAAGCTCATAGCTAACAAAATTAAGAAACTTTAATTCAAGAGAATTTAGTGAACCATAAAAAGAGTGAGATCACAATATTCACATTACAACCATGGTGAGCAGACAAACTTTTTCAGTCGCCAATTTTGCCCAACATGAACATGAAATTCTGACCTTGCGAGGTATCCGTCGGAGCGCACAACTTTTCGCAACGCATACCTTGTCGGAGGTTCAAATTCCATTCGAGGTATGTGTCATCGGACAAAAATCACTACACTACTACAATTCTACATTCTACTGCAATTTGAAAATAAATTCCGAGAAGAATTTATGCCGGAGGAAATCGGAAAAAATTGCTATAAACTGTCAAAAATTGAACGAAAAATGCACCTGAACGCACTTCAACGCAATTACCCGGGATGAGTTACAAAATGTCGAACAGCTTTTCGGAAGAATACCTCGAAGCTAAAATCCTCCGAATCATTCTAAGTCGGGAGAATTTTCCGCTCCAACGGATACCTCGCTAGGGCTGAATATATCCCTTTAAGCATTTTAAAAACTCTAAAACGCATTATCATTTCTTTGACTATAGATGCGAATCGCTATACTTTTATTCAGATCTCCTATAATTGTTCACTTCGGCGAGGAATGTTCACTCTGTTAGCTTGCAGGCAGACATACAGGATAAGAATACCACCAACGCCTGTTCACTTTGTTAGCTTGTTGGCAGACATACATACATACTAAGAAATTTCTTCATAGCCCTTGAATTCAACTGTGATATTCAAGAAAAGTTTGGGTTTGTCGGATTGGGTGAGGTTTAGAATCGATTACACGAAGCAAAAGCATCGCCACAAACATTATAAGCAGCAGCAATTGTGGATAAAGTAATAAAAGTGGCTGATATCAACCGTATGATCACTAATGGTCCAACTAGGAGGAGATTTGCATCTCAACATCCAGATTCGTGTGGACAAGATTTAAGATAATTCGGCGTGACTTTTTAGCCAGCTTATCCCGGGCAAAAAACTCCCAACATATTTTCGGAAATAAACTAGTGGTCAGTGCCTAACTGGGTACATGCTCCTGGCACCTACTAATGTTATTACTTTTAAGTATCATTATAAATTATTTTCATAAGGAATTTGAAGAAAATCAGTAAATTTAGGAGTTAAAAAATTCTAAATGATAATGTTACTGACCAAACTTTGAATTTCTTTTAGAGACTTTATAAAACTACCAGATCTGTGTTGTAGCGAGCTTAATACATACAAGCAGGATCTACGAATAGGAGATTTGCTACAGCATCTAATATGCGTCCACAGGCTCATCATTTAGTGCAATAGTAATGGTAAGACAATGTTTAAATTACCATAGTAACATTGGATGTCGATAATTCTTGTCAGACAATCTTTAACAGAAAAGCCTTCGGCTTCACAGAAACCTCTGTTATAACTTGTAAAATGTGTATTATGAGAAATAAAATCTGATTCATAATTAAATAAAAATAAATTCTCACGCAAATATGCAATATATATTGAAAATACCAAAAATTCATTAATTCGATTTTTTTTTCAAAAAACTAAGAAGCTTTGTTGAATATATTAATCTTAAAGTACGCGGCAAGTGTAGTCGTTAGAGTCACTTTATTTTCCCCCAAAATTGTTATAGAAATCACCAATTTTTGGCCCTACAAATCTAATTTCAAAAACTTCGTACATAAAAATTGAAGTAAATCTGTGATGACCCCAGTTGCGTGCACAGAACTACGAAATACTCTTTTTCGGATTTTTTCATCATCTGCACTAAGATGAAAACAAAATCTCGAACTTGATTTTTTTTCACTAAATAAATAACTGACCTATTTAGGAACTTGTACAATATATATCAACGCAAACATTTTTTGTCCAAATTTATTCAAAAATCATTAAAGGAGCAACTCAGCAAAACGTTTCGTTTTTACAATTTTTGGGTTTTGGTAGTTTTGTAAATTACTTTGCCATCTTGAATTACACCTGTGGTATGAGTGGCAAATCCTTGTGAATCATCACCACCGAAACGGCTTTCAAAACTATAATAAATATTTGCAATAATTAGCGCATATTCAATTTAGTATTATTTATTATGCATTTTATTACCCGGGACTGCTATGAACTGCTTGGTGAGATGTAAAATACACTGGACCACCATTTTCACCGCCGCCGTATGTGGAACTACTACTGCTACTGCTGCCACTATACGATGAATCCCTGCGAAGACGTCTCAGAATTCCAGCTTGCTAGAGATGTATAAATTTGATCAATTTATTTGATTTTTTTTTCACATAATACAAAATAAAAATAACGTCAACATAGTAAAAATAATAAATGAAACACATTTATATATGTATTGTATATTAAAAAAATAACAATAATAATTTAAGTATTAATAACAAGATATTACTAGTTAAAAATCGAAATATATACGAATAGCATTTAAAATAATAAAGGTAACGTTATAAGATAACATTAAACAAATGGTGTAAAAGTTACAAAACTTATAAGACAAGATTTTATAAAAAGCATTAAAAATTGGGTCAGAAATTATACAACAAAATTAAAAAGGCATACAAAATAAAATAGTTTAGAAATTAAAGTAACATTAGGAATTATTTGTAACACAAATGAAGGAGATCTTTAATAAAATATAAAATACATATAGGAAAACTTATTTAAAAATGTTAGGAATACCAAAATTATAACTAAAATATTTCAACAGTTGATTAAAAAAAAAACTAAAAAAAATACATAAACATAATCTAAAATGCGATTTCATGTATGTTACTTATTTTCATGTTTTGTACACACGCATAAAACCAAAATAATCTAAAAAAAACTATAAATGATACATACGTGAGGATTGATTTCCACAAAATTAGACTTGTGACCCTCGTTATCCAATTTGTAGAAGGCCTTTGGAACAAACGATCCATCGGAATCTTGAAATAAAATTAATTTAAATAATAAAAACAAAACAAAACAATTTATTATGAATTTTCTTAACTCATTAAGACTATCCAGTAGTTCTAGGAACAACAAAATAACCACAATAAGAAACACCAACAAAACAGGCAAAAACTGAAACTTGTTTTCGGTGAAATTCGTCGACCATTAGAGCCCAAAACCTAATTGCCACAGAAAAATAATTTTAACGTCGCATTAACTTCTCGGTAGACTGTCCATTTGAAAGGGGTTAATGGCTAAGGCAATATTACTCGAAATCTAGATCTTTGGTAACTTTCCCCATCGAAAGAGATTTATGGGTTTGTCAATCAGTCCATTCTCACAAAGAAGATACGTTCTCATAAAGAGGGTACTGAACGCGGGCATTGCTTAGAATGGCTAATAAGACACGTACACAACGATTTGTTGACAAAACGTAAAAGACGTTTATCAACGCAGAGGAGGGAAGAATACGTTTTTCATTGCCAGTGTGAGGGTCAGAAAGATTTGCTTCCTGATCGTTTGAACCGTGTCTTGGTGTATTTGCATGGAAAGATCATTGAACGATGAGTTAACACTCATGATCATGACTCATGTGTGCAATTTATTTTTGTTTAACTGCATCATTATAATTCACTTTGGACTTCATTAAAAAAAATTTCACAATATGTATGTAAGCTAGATACAAAAAATTAACACAATTTCGGATACATTGTTAGCCAAAGTTTATTCATTTGTTTATCACTTATCTTTCAGGGCCATCTACACTCACAAACAATGACGTAATATTCGGGATCTTTTAAAATCAATCAATTTTCTATTTGCCCATTGATTAGTGGTAGTTACCTGCAGTTGCTAAAACGGCTAATCCCAAAACGCAAAGTGCAAAACAGGTGAGTTTCATGTTTACAGGTGTTTTCTATTTTAATCCAGGACAATAATACAACAACAACGACTAAAGCGTACTCAACGATACAAGTTTCGTGACGATTGGACCCAAACTAACCTCCCCGGATGGAAGAGTTAACCTTTTATACCAAATACGTTGATTGTTTGGTTAAACGAATGTGTAAGAGCGTGTCTGGAACGTTAAGAACTTGCAAAGAAGCAACGTGAAAGATACTTCTGCCTTTTGCCTTCGCGTCAGCAGTTGTTGATTTGTTCTTTTCTTCGAGTTTTTTTTTTTTATTTGAATACTTGGAGTTTGGGGGTTTATGAGGAGGCTAGGTGAGTAAGTACTACAACTTGATAATGACTAACTTGTTCAGTGTGAGTGTACTCGTATCTTCTTTATATTTCTGTTAAAATATGCAAATACCCCGCCGAGAATTAGATGGGTAAACAATTTGATATTTATTGGAAATAATAAGTAACTGTATATATATTTGTATTATTCAATTAAAACTCAATTATTTAACAATTTTTGGAAATTTTTTGTAAAAGATATTATTGTGTGTTTCTGAATTTATTTTGTATTATTTAGCCTTTTATGATTAATTCATTCGTCGTTCATCATACAAAAATAATCACTGTGAAAGTTGAAATAATTAACCTTTGGGCATAATTAAAATAATAATTGTAACCACAGGTTTCATTTTGACTGGCTAACCACAAATTTTGTGATTTCTCAGAAAGAAATTAACAATTCGGAGATGAAAATTGACTTTTGATGCGCACTTTTAGACTAAACCATGTGTTAAAACTATAATAATACCTACTATTTGAAAGTAATTGAAGGTGATTAAACCGCCCGGCCTTTACCCCGAGGGGATACGGCACCAAATCTTGCATTCTGATGGTTCTATGCCGCAGTTTTTGAATAGGCTTTGCATTAGTTTGCTATTTTTATTAAAATTTGTTAGTAATTTTTTGAGAAATTTCGATTTTAGCAAAACATTTACAATTTTGGTTGACACTTTGACTGACACCCGTTGTCAATGAAAGCCAATGAATTTTCATACCTAGTGGCATCGTAGAGGATGGAAGGCTGTAGCGTCTCAAGCAGAGACTCTTCACGGGTCTGGAGCCCGATAACTAAGTGAGTAGTGGTTGCAAACAAAATGTCACTTCTTCCCTAACTGAAACTGAAACTTATATGGTATTCTGTTGACATTTATGTCAATTAAGAGACGTAGGATGCAAAAGAACGTATTTATGTTTCTTCGTGTTAACATCAAAAATCGAATAAAAGAATTGGCATATCAGTTGCAGAACCGCCTTCGTATATTCATGGTCTTGATTATGAAGGAAATATTTTTAATAACAATTGAATTTCAAATTTATATCAATAATAGAAGAAGATGAAAAAAGCACAAGACATTCCTTGCGCACGTGTATTTAATTTTCATCATAATTTGAGGAAACCGTGAAAGCGTTTATGTTGCAGAAATAACAATTTTTCCTTAGTGACCAGAAGTGAAAATTTGGCCAAAAGTCTTTTAGATTAAAACTAGTAATAATACATTGTTTTAAATGTCAATAGCAAACTTGGCTTTCAATTTCATCAACTAGAAAATATATATACATTCGACATTTTTTTTTAAAATTCGCCGAAATGCAAAAAATCGATTATTCAAGTTTATTGAGAAAAACTTGATACACAGTTTTGTTTTAAATGTTAGTAACAGTGTTAAGTCGTTCTTGCGAATTTTTGATATTACCCAAACTTTTATTTGACAGGTCCAAAAATCCCTCTGGATCATCGGAACATCGATTATCAAATTTAAAGTAAGTCCGTCAAGCATCCAGCGCTCTTAGTTTGACAAACCGATAGGCGGACAGAATTGCGAGAATCAATTTTCGGACTAATTCGGACATTTTTCGGACTTCTCCATCATGTTCGTGTTTGGTTTAATAAAAATCTCGAGTTTTTTTTCACGAATCCATTACCTGCCTATTAGGAACAAGTTGAAATCTAGTGTCGAATGGAGCTTGCAGTTCTCTATTGGTCCCAGATCTTTTAACAAAAAAAAAGCGATAGTCGCAATTTGCTCCTGTAGGAAAGCCATAGGAATGAAATGGGGAATGATACCTCGTATCACATATTGGTCTCTTTATCTCGGTTATAAGACCGATACTTCTTTATGGAGTGGTAGTATGATGGATAGCGCTAGAGATAGCTATAAACAGCTAGCAACTAGCCAAGGTGCAAAGAACGTGGACATATTTTATAAAACTAATATCGCTAAAATCACTTCGCTCTCGTTGAAATACGATTACATAAAACGAGTATAGTTCTAGGTTGCACGATATACGTAATTACTACTGACATTTGGCATTATAGGTTTCGTTTTCGCTGAAGTGAACCGTAAGGCCTGCTTGCTGTTGGCGAAAAATTTCGATTTTTTCGTGTTCGTGGGTTTGATGTCCGCCGTGTAGGGCCATGTTCGCGGGAATATCTAATTTGTTTATTCACATTTGTTTGTGCACATGTTTACGGTATGAAGAATCAACACAAAATTAATGCTCGCAAGTTCGGAGAGCATGTTCGTCGTTTATTTAATTAGCTAATATAATATCATGGCTACCATGAGCTATCATAAATATTTCTCGTTTAACACAATCGTCAACAAATGTCGTTTACTTCCTTATCGCCCCTGCGTGTTTGTATATCGATTGTGAACTCCGAACAACACCAGCTGCACTAGACATTCTTTTTCACTCACTACCCCTAGATATTTTCGGCAAGCAAATGTCAGCTAACTCGGCCATACGTCTTAAAGCCACTCAACAAACAGTGGTCAAATATACAAACTGGCCACTCCAAAATTCTAAACGAACATTACAAATATTCCTGAAAACACCGATTATACTCTTAACAGGTTAAACTTTGATAAGAGTTTCCAGGTCGCAATCCCAGAAAGATCATCATAAGAGAGTAACGAACGAAAATGTAATACCTGCCTAGGATATTAGCATTTTTTCAGACAGCCAAAAGGCCTTCAAATCCCTGGAATAAGTCTTAACAAATTCAAAGAAAACTCTAGGTTGCCGCTCATCTTTGCAAGAGGAACTGCTTTCACATGCAGTTTAACATTCACCTATGCGGGTGCCTGGGCGTATTGACATTCCAGGGAAGTTTAAAAATGATGAACTCGCCTGGCGTGGGACCAAATTACCGGTTGTACCCTACACGAGTGCATTAGGTATTCCTATCTCTGCATGCAAAAGCTTACTAGCGCAACAGACAAATTCAATTTTTTTGGAAAGGCTCGTTAGTACCCAGGGCCGAGCTTTCTCACAACCATTCATGTGTGTGTGTGTGTACTTCTAGCACGATGGCGGTACCTCCTGTTTTATGCCCACTCCAAATGCGAATTGGAGATAAGCTTTCCTGTTCTTGACCTTCTGCGCGGCAGTTCATCACACAAACCATCACGCCACTGAGCCCGTACTAGCGCGACATGCTAACAGCAAATCAAATCTCAGGTGGAGTCTTGGCCAACGTGTCAAATAACCAAACAAATTTGACAAAATCCAAAGGACTAATTTCTCTCGATAGATCATACATTAGCGCCACCTAGGTGTCATCAATGGACACTGTTTAATAGGCAGGCACACAGAAAGAAGCTGCATGGACGAAGAGGAAGAAAACACAATACTTCACCTCATTTGTAACTGCCCGGCTCTATCAAACAAAAGGAAGATCCATCATGGAGCATACTATTTTCAAAACGTCAAAGATTTGACACAAACCGAATGGTTTTCTCACAGATAAAAAGGAGAATGGACTGCATCCAAACGGTCTAAGTGTGCTGTCGAACTCTCTGACTGCACTCTAACCTAACCATTGGTCAAATTTGTTTTGTAAAGTGGAAATGAACTGCCTACAGTGTTATTGACAAAAACAGAACTTTTAAACTTTGACAATTTATAGGCATGTCCCAAATGGAAAATCACCTTAGGATTCAACCATTCTTGTACACTGTTTTGAGCCAAGATGAGCGGTACAAGAGATAGCCTACGGAAAAGAATCCGATATACATCTACACAGATGCACCAAAAACGGACTGTAGAGCCAAAGCTGTGATATTCTCAAGGTATTGGTAATATACAATCAATCCAGCTTACTTATCTTAGCAGTGTGTCGCAGGCTGTGATGTGGTAATCACTAAAGCGGCCTCTCTGGACTCAACAAAGGATATGTTGATATGTTATTTTACCATATCTTTCAGACAGGGCCATTAAAGAAGAGCTGTGTGCCTTCCTATAGTAAGTAAGTGGTCCAACTTTAAATATGTACAACAAATGCGTATGACAAATGCGAGCTTCTCGCACACAAACTTTTCTGACCACTTTTTCAAGCGATTTGTGCAAGAAGTGTTTGTTTTGACGGTTAAAGAGAAATAATCAAACAGGTAATTTAAGTGCTTGTGTTATCTGGTGCAAATTTATATAATTTTGTCGCATCTAATTATCGCACCTCGAATCGCTTGTCGCAGTGCTCTCTTGCACTACTGTACACGCAGCCTTAGAGACAACGTTTTGGGAAATGTTATCGCTTGCCGCTATTTTTTGACGTTTGTAATACTTACTTTTACCCCACGACTTTTTTCCCTTTTCGAATATTGTTTAGGACAGGAGCAAAGTGACTCAGAACACAAGAGTGAAACAAATGAAAAAAAAAAATTACGGAATTTTCAATCATGATTGCCTTGTTAGGCTCATTTTTAATCCATGAAACTATAATTCATAATAAAAGTAACGAAAGCTTGGTTAATAGTCCTCGATAAGTAGCACAAACCTTTGAAAAGGATTCTGCAAATTTAGCGAACACAATAAACCAGGGACTAACCGAACAGTTAGTTCGAAAACCACCCATGGAGTAAGTTTCTTCGTCTTCCCATAAAATGCCAGAACTGAGCTCCAATAAAGCAAATAAAAAAAACATGAGACGGCTACATCAGTGTGGATCCCATCCCGTCCTAAAAATTAATATCCCAACATGAGGGCTTCATAACAACAAACTCTTGAAGTTGTTATTGTCACAACATACTGTTCAGACAGTACATCAAAATCTTGTATGGTTCGACAAAAAACAACGTTTTTGTTCTGCATATGGTGTTTGATAGGTAGAAATGGTTCCGTAGGAAAACGCCTCCAAAAAGTGGGTGTGGGTTAAAATAATATATAAACAAAATGTTTATATTATTATAACCAATAATTTTGCATCAAAAGTTTTTTCAAATATTTTAAAATTTTCCCGAAAAATGTTTACTGAAAACAACCCCAAATAGTGAGCGAGGCAAACAACTTCGTATAAAAGTAATATAGACACTAAGAGTATGGTCTAAGCGTGCACACTTAGACCATAAAGGTCCGCTGTGGTACCACGTGGATCTGTCGACTTTCCGATATTCGTTCGCCTAATTGAACCATTCAGAGCTAACTATGTAGCGCAGGAGGTTTCTGACATTGATATTAGCCAGCTTACCTATATTGTCGAAGAAGAAGTTTTCCAGATGAACGGAATAGGTCATAGATGGTGAATAATGCTGTTCTCCTCTTCTTCGTCCAACTAGCTTCTACCGAAGTCATTGCTGAAGAGGCCTAGCGTATGGGACAGTATCTGGTAAGGACACCGATTATGGTGCTGATGTTTGATCTGCTCAGCATTTTCAAGCAGATGGAGCGCTTCTTGTTGAAGTTTGGCCAGAGTTGCCTAGAAATTTGAGACATTGTGCCGTGTATCCATTTGCGGTTTGCTTTCTTGATCGCATCCAGTTTGATCTGTAATTTGCATGTAGCGAGTGTCATACCTAACATATCTGCGGACGGTAGAATGTCAAGGGCAAGTTCAGTTGGCTTTAAATTCCGTGCTATGTCTTTATGTCCCTGCACCCAAAAAAAAGAGGTGAATGGTAAAATGCTCTGCTATCGCGTTAGGAGTTAGGCGACATTCGTGGGCTGATTTCGAATTCTACAAGATGGCTTCCAGGGATTTTATTGCCGCTTGGCTGTCGCTGAAGATGTCAATATACTTCGTGAATTCTTTGATTGCCAAGATTTTCACCTGGAAAACGCTAAAATTATCGGGAAGGCGAAAGGATATGCTCAGGTTAGACATCTCGGAGAAAACATCTCCACCCATTCCAGATTCTGTTATAATTATTAACCGTAATATTATCACGAGTTAAACTTTTTTACGATACCAAAACTTGTAAGCAAGGAAATATCCATTATTCAAACAATTTGACTAGTTTTACCTATGTCACCCGTTTTTTAATGTTTATTTATACTCTTAAATTTATTTAAAAAATGTATGAATACATAAACATTTAATAAACAAAAATCCAACAGAAATATAGGTACTTACTTGATTAAATTTCGTGTGGTAGTGTCGAAGTATTTTTTCATTTAAAACTTTAAAAATATTTTTTATTCGTGTTGTAGTTATATACTTTTATGTATACATATGTATTTGCACTTACATAGCAAAAGGTGAACTCAATTATGAAAATCTAAACTGACCCACGCCAAATAAACTTGCCTACAAATGCAAATTTTTGGCGTAACAGGCTCTTTAGTACCCAGATCCTAGATTACCTTATAACCACTCAGTTGTGCGCGTGTACTTTTTGCACTATGCACTGTTTTTTTTCCCGATCCGAGCGGCTGGGTTGAGATCAGCTTTTCTTGACAACTGATACTACGCAGATGATGTTTGTATTGCTACGGCTGGGAATAGAAGAGCTTTACATTTCAAGTTGATTTCTATTACTTAAGCTTCGCGACTGCCTATTACAAAAACATCTCGTTGGTTCTCGTCGGTAGATGCACACATCATTCGGTGAAAACATCCAGTAGTTTACTAGTAGACAGACCTAAAATAAGATTCATCTGACATGGATTGTAAAGACGACCATGGCCATGATCATGACTAAATCGTCGTCCATAGAGATACTAAAAGATATCATTCGTCTGCTGTTGAATTTTCATAAACAGTACACATTGCCGGGCTTAAACTTTTAAATATGAAAATTAATATCTCATACTATCAAATCTATAATAATTTTATTATTAAAAAAAAGTCTGTATAATTCTGTTAATTTGACATTAATACTCTTATTGAAGGACATAAATCCATAAACTGAAAATATCAGCGATTTGCCATTTATATGACAACAAACAATCGACCCAGATCCACACAAAATGCTTGACTCAATTGAGCACACCGGTACGAGAAAGCTGACTCAAAGCAGCTATTTGACTAAAAGTCAAAGTCATCAAAGCATATGGGCACAGAATTTGGTGGTCCATTAACGTGTATGTATCTTAATTCAACGGTTCTATGATAGAAATCAGTTTCCAAAAATTTTCTCCTGGATTCTAAAATGGAAATTAAATTAATGAAAAGAAACAAACGAAATTCGGTAAAACAGCTATGGAGCTATAATTAATTCTTTTTTCGGAAGGACATGTTGCAGGTTTTTTTTTCGAATTAAAAACAAAGCAATAAAAATTAAATTAAAAAAAAAGCTATAAAAATTTAGCAAAACGAAAATAAAAGTACTAAATAGCGTTACATTCCGCATGCTTTATTTATTGAATGAACTACAGGCAGGTAGCATGTTACATAACATACACTCACACATTAAAAAGTTAAAAAAAGTTGTTATCTAGGATCTAGAATTTCAAATCTGCTTAGGATCCCCTAGAAATCAATTGTTACATAGAATTCAAGAAAAAAAAGTTTCGTTTATATTTGCAGTAAAAATTGTAAATACTCAAATTTTTTTGGAGTGTAGGAAAATTTTACAAGAAAGACATAATTTTACTGAAAAGTACTAGAACGCCTATAAATCGCAACAAAATCATTTGTTTCGTGTGGCTTTAAAAAAAAAAACAAATTACATAAAAATAACGCGCCAAAACAAACGACTTGTTACTTGCTAAGACAACCTTAAAGTTTAAGGATTCTCACCAACAGAAATTTCTGCAAAAAAATATATAACAGGGCCCTCATTCCGTAAATTGATTATCGTCTGACAACAACATTTCGACGGGACATCTTGCATCACGTAGTCGTTTTTGCTGGCTGAGATTTCTCATGAGGTCTCGATTAGCGTCTGATCAATCATCGTTTTCAAAGCTACGGAATGACCCCTTGGATTTGTATGGAGGGCGAGATTTTACGCTATTATTAGCTCTCGCTTTTAAAATTGTGTAGGAATCAGTAAAAATAATATTGTACAGGAAGAGACCTCTAACTTGTAACAACATGCAAAGGGTTTACCGAAGTGGGAATTTTTCCTTTATCAGCAATTAAATCAGATTGCTGAATGGGATAATTTATTCGCGATAGGCCTGATACTTGACACATGTCTTGTCACCAAAAATCTCTTTCTTTTTTAATATTAAAGCATTTGGAAAAAAGTAAGAGGCTCTTGTTTTTTATGATCACCATAAGGCCAGCTGAGGTTATTTAGTTGAAATCTGAAGAGCAAGCTTGGTATTCAAAAACGATTCAATGATTCTCTTTATTAGTTGTGAACCGAAGCATTGATATAATCTGTTGAAAATCAACAGCTTGCGGTTAATGGTCGTGTTGAGCGGGAATTTGGTAATCCTTACGATAGCTGTTGCTTTCATCAAAATTAATATTACGAAGAACTTTCTTGGAACTAAGGAGGGAGTTGAGCATTCCTCATGAACGTTTTTTTTGCACTGAAAATTGTAATTTCGGCGAATAGTAGTTTCAACTTTTTCAATAGTGATCCTCATTATGAACTGCAATTTTAGCTTTAACATATTTTCTTCTTTTTGAAACAGCCTGTGCGAAAGATATTAAAATTATGAATAAATAAGTTCTCCAAGTAGGTTTCGCTAAGTAGAAGATCCCTTAAGCCGAGTTTTTCAGTGCTGAGTCAAATCTGAGATAAACATGGCTCTAGATTAAGAGCCAACTCGCACGAGTTGTTAGAAATACTCCAAGTTAAATTCTGTTTCTAGAGTTAAACCGAGGTTCCCAAACTATTACGGCTTTATGTAGTCCTTTTGAAAACTAAATTGTTACCCATTAAGATTGTCAGACTTTCGCAATAAGCAGGGAGTGGACACAATTTCGGATATCGTTAATCTCTTGGTTTCAAAGAGGGTCCTAAGTTATGTAGTACAACCCACTAATCACTAAACCAACGGACTCACAAAGTCTTTACACTTAGGAAAATGTGTCGTTCATACATTTAGCTGGTTCTGTAAAAAAATGCACATGACTCTGTCGAAAGTACTTGTTTTTTTTTTTTAGGTGCTCGACCTTAAACTTCATTCGCAATAGGATTCATAGCTCATCAGAAAAAAAACATATGAGAAGGATTTATGAGGCACTATGGAACTTTTATTGCAAAAGACCATAACCTTACAAAAGGAAGACGTGAACACCCACAACTTTTGTGGTAGGTTTCTTCTGTCGTTCCACAAAGACCGTCGACAGATTCTCGAAGGTGAGAAAATACGGTCTACATGGTAACACTATAAGCGAAGACGACTGTTTGCGTTAAGCTTAATAGACAAAGCAGGATGAAAGAACACCAGCTTTAAAAAAAGGAGAATGCAAGAAAATCAATCGTGCAATTGACGATATTATGGTTCAACTTCAGGAATTATGTATGGCAGTTTTGCCAAAATGTAAAACGTGATAGAAAGGGCAACAGCATCCTGTCAAAATAAACGATGGACAATGGTTACTGTGTCTCAGTAGGGAGATGCCGAGCCAACATTCTATGTGGAACAAGACAAAGCCTTATCAAGGAGAAATATAAAATATCTCAATCTTAACAAGGCTGTTGCAAATGATAGTCATCTTACTAAGCTGCATAAAGCTGCGCCAGTACGGTGCTAAGTGATATTTTATGCCAGCCCCCAGTTGCTTCTCCAATATAAGTCCAGCCTTTGGAAGACTATTCATGTATTACTTTAAATCTCGAACCGTTAACTCAGTGAATACCCAGCCTTGTGCCATATAATCTACCACCAAGATAGTCAGTTACATTATGCGTTAGTGTTCACCAAAGTAAAGTCTATAAAAAACGGAACATATAGCAACACATGCACAAAATTTTGGCTCAGCATCATTTATTTGATCCATCCAAGCACAATTCTCTGAACTGCGTGATTTACAGAACCATTTGCTTTTTTTTTGTAAATAAATCTGCATATCTGAAACAGTAAAGCAACAAACGAATTGGCCCCTTCCAGTGTCGTTTATGCCCACAGTTAATCAACACTGCAATGCGATTTAAAAGACCGATATGAAAGCATTAAGGGGTATTTAATATACATGACTGTCTTATTGTATATACCCTATAAACCCATCGATCTAGACCAGACTATGAGGTTATCGCAGTCTCAGCAATAACAATGGCGTTCCTTTTCTAGGTAGTAGAGGTGTCATAGTAAAATTGAATGCTTTACAAGGAATGCTTCAATCTAGTGTCATCTCTTTGTGTAAGAGAGCAGGAGATGTTATTCAAGGTAACGTGATGTCATGGATTATCTTAAGCATTGCACCTTTGAGAATTATGGAAAACAGGGCATAAGACCAAGGGTACAATCTTTCATAACTCTGTGCCATTAGTTTTTGATGGACAAGATTGATGACATATCACCGCTGCGTTGCAACGCTACCTTGACTAGCTTCTCCTGCTCGTTTACACAAATAGATTGCAATAGATTGAAAGTATCCCTTGTAAAGCATTCATTTTTTCTAGGACGTCCATTTAACCTCTACTATGGAGGAAAGGAACGCGCTTGTTATTGCTGATAGCGTATAAATATTCATAAAAAAAAGTTGGCCACGTACAGTTATATTTTTGACATAAAAGAGGTAAGATGCTGTCAACAAAACAACACACAACAACGACCAATAAGACCTTACGTTGCAGGACAAAATTCGTTTACCCATTTTTCCTTTAAAAATCTTCGGTTGTGTTTGCGTCGACGGATAACCCGAAACTTTGACTGACAACTTGGACGTGTAAGATAGCTTATACATATAAAGCGAATGTGCACTTATATCCCGTTACACAGAATAATCAATTGCTACCCAGACTTTAGACACAGAACAGACATTGCCTTAAATGGTGCACACAAGACTTTGACCGACTTAAAGTGTCCAACTGGAGGCAAATCTGACTAACTGGACATGCATATCAATTGAGTAAGTATGGGGCTTTGAAATATTAATTCTTACAACGATATCTCCCCAGAAACCACTGAAATCAAATGAATCACTGCTTTGAATAATAAAGCACTCACTTGAAATATCAAGGAGAACCTATTCAATACCATGAGTCTTCCAGTTCTACTTTATGCTCTTTGTTTAAAGTAGAAAAAGAAATTGTTGATGGATTCAAGTGCAAAATTCAAAATTTTAATGGTGAAACCAACATAAATAAGGAACACACTGTTGACGATGGGAATTAATAGTCACGATCAAGGACACCGTTCAATGACGTTGGGAAAATTTCGCCCTAGTAGTACAGGGTGAATGATTTTTTCGAGCTGCACAGCGAATTTTTACCCCTATCGGATCGTTAGGACCAGGGGTGTTCCCTCTTCCGAGATACAGTTTATCGGAAATAAAATTATTCATGACAACTGCAAACAGCTTATCGGAAATAAGCTTATTCAAGACAACTGATACCACTTGGGTGATTTGTAAGATAATTGCAAGTGAAGGGACAGTGAAATGATTGAGCTTGTTATCATTGTAATCGAACATCAGCCTTCAGAACAGCAGTTCATCACATTGTCCATTGCGCCACCGGGTCCTGTGCAAATGCTATAGATTGACGCCAGTGTTCTGGCCCACAGTCTTCAAATCTCAGAGAGTTTTCGGAGAGGACTTCGTCTTAACTGACGACTTCTCAACTGACATAGAGTGGATCCATCTAGCCTAGAATGAAGGTAACTGTAGAGGCACTTGGGATATGACACAGGGACTCTATTACATAAAACTAAACGAGTGGTAATTAAACGATAGGGAAGTAAACGGTAGTTACTGCAAAGTGCGATTGTTTAAAATGAGATATTGATGACAGCTCAACGAAAACGACAGCTATAAGCAGTAGTAAGAAATTACGAGTCTCGTTAAGCCTAGAACGATATTCATTTTATGTAATCGAATTTCAACGAGAACAAAGTCATTTCAACGGTTTTCGTTTTATAAAATGTAGCCCAGGATAATCTAGCACTACGAATCTCCAACTTATTTAAATAAAAAAAGAACTAGCCCGCCGCCTTCAATCGATTGCAGATATAATAAAAAAAACTAAAAGTCCCTACCGAAACTCGACAAACATGCAACTAACCAGTTCTGCGGGTATTCACAACAAAACCTCGAGTCTTCTCACATGTGATATAATTTCGCTTACAAAAACACACACCACTAAAACTTTAACTAATTCCTGATTTACCACCTGTTATTTGATGACAAAGCCTTCAGCAGCCAGCAGTGATACTTAAAAAAAAAAAATAAGAAAATAAAATAACAAAACCATCTTAGAAATTTTGAAATAAACAATGATCAACACTTAAATTACACTAAATACAAACGAAACCAGTTCGCTAATGGGCTTTATATGCTAATGCGTTATGTAAGAGCGGGACGATGACAAAATTCATATCAACACCCAAATTTGGTCTGGCTCCCAGGGAGAGTTAACTAATTAGCTTACCAGTTCGCATATGGTTTATGAAGTAGCTCGCAAAACGAGTTCAATTCTAAAATTAACCAAACAGAAAAAAAAATTTTAAATTTAAATTAAAATCAAAATCGAAAACAAAAAAATCAGCTGCATGAAAACAAATCATCACATAATTTTGTTCACGTATTCCTTATTTTTATTTTCATCATAACTTTGTATGTATGTGTGTGTGTTTTTTTAAATATATATAATTTGTTTTTTTTTTTAATTTTCATAAAAAAGTTTCAGTTGTTTGTACAAAATAGTTTTGTGTTATCTTCTTTGACAAAAAAAAAGAAAAGTATCTTCTTTCATTACCCTCTAGTCTTGTTACGCGCGGTTAGCTCGTTTGTTCAAGCATTCGCAACATAATTACAATCATCGCACAAAATAAAAAAAAAATAGAACAAGAAAACAAAGGACGAAGTTAGTTGCTTAGATATACAAAATAAAAAAAAATAAAACGAATGCTCACACTCGTGACCCCTCTCCAGAGGAGATGAAAACTAAAACAAAAACACAACTCTATCCATTTAATGGACAATAATAATCGGAATTGTTGCACTCTAGCGCAACAACACATCATCAAACTGATCCTTTTTTTTAAACAGCAAATGGAAGGGGGTCACACCAGTGCTTTCAGGGAAAAGAGAATTTCTGAGAAGACATGGAAGTGTGTGTGTTTATGAAATGAGGTGGCAGGTAAACTAAAGGCAAAGACATTTATTTAACTTTACTTTTGCCGCTGTGCACTGGGCTGGGCGACTGATCGGCTTCGGGTAGATCGCTTTCCTTCTTCCTCTTGGCCTTCTCCTTCAATGCCTTGTTCTTCTTGGCTTGGGATTGTTGTTTGGCTTCACGTTGGCGTTCACGCTTTGCGCGCAGCTGCTCGGTGATGAAGGAGAAGATCAGATAGCCCTGGAGGATGATCACTCCAATGAGCGCCATAAATCCACGTGTCGATTGTTCGGTATTCGCAACGCCATAGTAGAGGGTCAGGACAGCAATGACCATGGTGGCGAAACGAACGAAAACAAAGAACACACTGTTGACGATGCGAATGCTGGCGAATTTCTCGTCACGGTCAAATACACCGATCAATGCAAAGACTTGGGCGACAATTTCGCTCAAGTAATGCAGGGTGAGCAGGACGAGAGTGATTCTTTGGAAGCTGAAAAGGAAAATTCGTACATTTTGGTAAAAAAAAAACTACAAACAAGCAGCCGTGCGTAGAAAAGGCGAAAGCACTAACAGAGAAGTAAAAGTAGAACGTAATGCACTCACCCGAAGGAATAAGCCAGGCAGATGACGGAGAATCCGGTGATGGCGTGGATGATCTTTGGTTGTTGATCCTCTTTCTTGACCTTTTGGAAGTACAATTCGGGCAGCATGTGCAGATAGTAGGCCATTTGGACGATGAAGAAGAACTTGTGCAAGAAAATCATCGGATGATTGGGGAATTCCTCCCACAGGAGGGAGAATTTCCTGAAGTAACCTTCGCGAAGAATGACATCGGCACCGCACAAGAACGAAAGAAGGTAGAAGACGACAAGCTGGCCTGATTCGTTGAAAAGCGACAGCTTAAACTTGGAGAGGTGTAGTCTTTTGGAAATTTTCTGAAAGTTTAAGGGTTGAATTAATGGATTTGTATTACTCTGGTGGTCTTGTGGAATCCAATCCAATGGTGTTTGGCTATTAACTTTTTTTTTACACTGAACTACCGCGGTAAGACTATATTAAAGTTGTACTTCTAGGCTGTTAAATGGTTTGTGATGAATTCCCTGGCACCTGGGAGCTAGGTATATCAACTCAGGTGCAGTGAAATAACCAACTAGGAAATAAGCCCCATGGGGATTAATTCCCAACAAATAGGAAATAGCCCCAGAGGGGCCTATTTCTTTTTGGAAAAGGAAGTAAGCCCAGCGGCTATTTGCCTTTTGCTTGTGGGGTTTATTTCTTTTTCATGCATCCAAACTCGCACACATCCGAAATTCAACAGTAAGCCCAAGCAGGGGGGATTGCCTGGGGAAGCAGCAACCATTAATAGAGAAATAGAAGGCATGTTCCCGCTCGGGATGTTTATGAATCACTATGGAATAATGCGTAAAATTTCACTCTATCTGTGGTAATACTTAATAGATCTGTATTTAAACGTTCCATAGTGTCCATCGGAAGCTCAATTTGCTTGCCATGCACAAAAGAGCAAAAAAATAAAATTATTGTCGCAACAGGCTCGAGGGTATAGCTATTTTTCACAACCGAGTGCGTGTGTACTTCTTGCACGATTGCGGGAACTCCTGTATAATACCGAATGGCTGGGCTGAGATAAGCTTTCGGATGATTGTCAGATCATCGCGGGACCAGTGAAATGACATTTTTGGTTTTGTTGCAGCTGGGTTTCGAACACAGACCTGCGCGGCAGTCCATCGCCAAATCGGATTAAACAAATCAAAAGAACTTATAATGCGTCAACGCGTCACCCACTCCATAAAGGGAGTACGTGTCACTAGAGCGGAATTCGCCAAGACTGAAACCTTTCGCCGATACTATTTTTATTGGTGATTGATTGTGCTTCAACCAACCTTTTCAAATGGCAACGTGATGGATTTGTGCATCATCACCTGGACTGTATAGACGGCCCTTTTACATTTTTAAGGATCTTCACTAAATGGCAACAGGTGTCGAAAGTGATGCAACTTCGTGGTTTTAAAATGATTGCCCCAGGGAATAGCTCATTCCGAAAATATAGCCGCCCAACAACTGAACAAACTAAAAAGTTTGCTCTTTTTTACAAGTCATGTCACAACCGAAGGTGGAGCCAAACAAGACATTACTCCCCAAACTGCTAATGCTTTGCATTGAAATGCCTTTCGTAACAAAATACAGAGTATGACCCCAAGATGCGATACAAACCCTAACTAATTCAATGAGTGGTTGGAATGGCCAGACTTTCACAAATAAGACTTTAAACTTGGTGAATTATTAACGCAACATTCTAAGTATCTATCTGATATACCAAACGCGTGTCGATTTAAGAATAAAATTGAACTCGCAAGTTGAACAATTCTGCCGTTCGCATTCGGCATTAGAGTCCCACCATCGTACAGAAGTACTTAGCCACACATGAATGGTTGCAACCTGTGGCGTCTAAAAAAATAAACTTTGCCATAAATAAAAGGATGCCCCAAGTGCTGTTATCGGCTAAATAAAGTTCCAGTTTACACCTCAACAGATCACACTTTTACAGCGTTTGTAAAGACGTGGTAAATTTTGGTATACCAAATAAACTCGAATTTTATTGCATGATAACGAATGGCAATGCGATTCTATTGAATCGAAGTAAGATATAAGAGATGATCCATTGGGCACAGATACAGGAAAACAACTCTCAGTCTTTTCTTCAATCGCTTCACTACTCTGTCGATGCGATTCCAAATATTTAGGCAAAGGATGGGCTCAGTGGCGACATGATTGTTGCGATATGCCGTAGCATAACCTTAATGATTTTTCACTGGCCCTCCGCTTGAGATGATCTGACATATCATCCGAGTTGTATCAATTGTCAGGAATACCTTGACAAGCTTGAAAAGCTGTTATGTAACTTTTAAAAAAATCGTAATAAGATTCCGCTGAACTTGTTCAATAATGTCAATATAATCGGCTAGAATATGTGAAGCTGATTTACGGCTATTAAAGTCTTCGATTACGCTTAAAAGTTAGTTTCTTTAATCAATCGTCGGTATAGTTTCCATTCATGGTGTGTTCCGATCTGTGGAGCTCTTAGTTTTACAAAAATTCAAGAAAAACTAGCAACTGATTTTGAGTTGATGCTCTGACCTATAGTTGACTTCAGTACCAGCAGAAGTGAACGAAGTGTAAAAGAAACGCCCAGCTTTATTCAATAATCGAATTCCTCTGCATACCGGTCTTAAAATAGTTGCTATAAATTGGACAAATCAAGTGTTTGTTTTGTTATTTCGAGTTAAGGGCTTTTTGGGGATGCAACTGGGACAATTCAGACTAGCACTGCCTTGTCCATTTAAAGCCTAGTGATCGTTGAATTCTTCTAAAGCTGAGATATGGAATCTTGTCATTGAATGCACACTCACTATGAAGTGGTATCTGACGTTACAGTATATAAATTTGGGATGTGAAATATGCTTCAAAGACAAAAGTTAAGTCCTCTGACGGAATAATGAAGTTTCCTTAATGCAAAGGGCACCAAATTCCATTTTCAGGCAGTTGTTACATCCGAATCGAGTATGAAATGTCCATGCAACTATTGCTAGTTGTATGAGTAAATATTTTTGGGTCGTGTAAGAAATAAACCAACTGCATTAATTGATCGAAATCGGGACTCAGCTGATCCTTACTGTCCGGTGCTGCAATAAATTGGAAAGGTTACGATTTTTCTATTCAGATCATAACTTTGCCGGTTTGAGAACAAAAAGAAGAAGAACCTACTTTTGGGAGGCATGCTTGGGTAGTACCAAAGATCGATCTGCATAGAAGAAAAAATTGTTCTATGGCAGGTCGCGCTGGCACAGCCCGCCACATATTTGGATCTCGTTTCTCATGTGTGCACGTACACATCGCCCGCCCGCACCATAAAGCTGGTAAGCAAAAGTTTCTTTTTTTTTTGTTGTTCTCAATGCGTCATCTGTATGACTTTATAATATTTAGTAATACTTAACTTTAAGACATTTCGATGGATAAGGATTCAGGATTGATAGATACTAGCACAGACACTGAACTTAAATCATTCGGACCTTAGCGACTCTGTTGAGTTTTAGTTGGGAGGGAACGGAAACACACACTCATGAGCGGCTTGTGAGCACTTGCAATGTGGAGTCGATTAGCACACATTTTTTTGTAAAGTGTGCCAAATTAAAGAGAATCAACACAGTCCGAGTCCATATACCATTGGTATATGCTCTAACTTATGAATCAGATAATTGTTGTGCGCCTTTACATTAGCGCACGCGACTCTGCATTTCTTAACACGCGCAGTTCCGTATCCTGCATTGAGATACTCACAGCGAACAGTGCTCCTTGACTTATTTGGTCGGTGTAAAATCAATAATTGCAGTGTAATGGCTTAGAGTAGTAGTATAGGCCCATTTCTTCCAATGGTAAAGCGAATGACAATAGAAGGAGTAGAATAATAAGGAATCAGCAATAGATTTTGAAGGAGTTTTGCATAAATTAATGTTATCTCTGTGATTAGACGGAACATTTTCTTAAGAAATTACAAATCGGTGCCGCATATTCAGGAACATTTTCTTTAACGTGCCTCAAAACTCATTTCTCTCCCAAATGCTGTTTCTGTTATACATTAGGTGCGACCATTTTCTGTTTGAAAAAATACTTCTTTGAACTCGGCAGTAGATGTCAGTTGGAGCCTCCTATTTAGGTCGAAAAAATCGTATGTGTTTCAACGAGAGCCTTTCATCCACTACCACCTATTTGTGTACAAGAGCATGAGTAGCTGCTGGTAGCCACTCTTGCAGTATTTTTATTCTTTCAAGATATTTCAAGAGTACAAAAAAATTGTTTTATAGATGACAGAACTTTGATAGCCACGGATTACGCTGATTATTGATCTTTCAAGGGTACAAAAAAATAGTTTTGTAGTTGACAGAACTTTGATAGCTAACAACGCAACCGATACGCCTCTTAGCGGCACTGCACACCAGAAAAGATGCGACAAATGTTCCTTACTGACGTGTATACATAATTCACACCACTTCTAGAAAAGATAAATACTAAGGACCGGTTTTTCAATGCTGAGTTAACACCTAGATTATTTATCAAAGAGTTCTTTAAGTGGCCAAGGAAAAGTCATTAATATTCCACGTGCATGCCTCGCCCAGCTAACAAAAGATCGAGCTGATAAGGGCGACCTATTGGTTAAGGCCAAGGTTCACCCGGACTGTAGCGCATTTTAAGTATGCAATACTTTTTCATGAGCACTCTTTTCAAATGCTGTCTCTATAAATCGATAGTGTTCGTGTCTGTTTCATTCTTTTGATGGTTGGTAGGATAATTGACTTTGCGACCGAAGAACCTAAGTAGGAAATAAATAAAATGTATGGATAATCGGCGATATACTATGAAAAGCTGTTTTGATGTGCAATACCTTGGGTTAAGTTATACAAGACAATGGCAATGGCAAGAGAAGATATCGGGAGGGCATTTTTCTCAGAAGTCTGGTTTGTTTCAGAGGCTTAAGTGAAGAGGAGTTAAGTCCTCATTCCTGAAGTGGATTATCGTATAAAGAATTCCATGGAGGTGCCTTTAGTTTGTGGAGATAAACCGTTTGCTTCGCTCGACGCTTTGGGTAAATTGCAACAACATAGAAAAATAATAATTTTGTTCGAATACATTGGACAAATATAAATTTAAAAAAAATGTACACACAGATCTTCCAGCAATAGTATTTTGCATGTTTAAAAATCGCTGCATATAGCATTCTGCTGATTTCAGTGGAACAAGACCCAAGTTCTTTATAAGACACACAAATCGTGAGTACAACTACATAAACACGATATGCAATATTTGCTGTAGGGCAAACTGCTTTGAAATCGTTGCGAAAAAATACTCAAGGCAAGCCTTTGATGGCAAATATAAAACAAACGTTAAGACACTAATTTGCATGAGGCTGCAATAACGCTGTAGAAGTGTCACAACACCGAAACATGATAAACAGAGCAAGACATTGTTTAGGAAAATCCGGTTTGTATACAGTCCTCGGCTTAAGGGTCTCGTGGCAAATGTAATTTCAAACGTTTGAAGGGGCCATTTCCCAGATAAACCTAAATGAAGGCTTATCTTAGTAAGAAGAAGTAATACCTTCTCAGAAAGCCACTACTATCAAGGGCTTAACAAATGATTGGTTCTCAATCAACGACGCACTCCTCATGACAAACTAGACATTTGGATAGATACGAAATGTAGATACGGATACTCTAACAGTTTCATTATCACATTTGCCACGTTAGCGTCCAAACAAAACCCCCATTGACACAAGTGTTACTTAGCAAAAATTATTGAGTAGCAGTTTCTGACTCCAGTTGTCACATAACAAAACTAAAAAAAAATACTTACATCCAAGACAAACTCCTGCAGAATAGCATGCATGATAATACACGTCAACGTATAGAAGAAGATAGCACATTGATCCTTGACTCCAGCTGCGTATGTGTACGGCTTTCCCCTGGAAATAACATAAATACACAGATAAGATTAGAGGAAGCACTAAAAATAACCACCAACACTCCGACTTACGTTGGATTCTCATGGCTGGGATCCTCGCCGCTAACATTATGATGCAGTGACACAAACGGACTTGAAAACTTCGCGGTTGTCTATAGGCGAAACGAGAAACACATTACACATATCAAGTGAGTACGATGAAAGAAAAACTGCTTGCGTGTAGCAAAATTAAAAAAAAAAAAAAAAACGTTCACCTAATCCACCGCCGACCACACACCACGGCCTGAAAAGAGAAGGTGAATGTGCTGGAGCATTGGTGCTCGTGCACATCTCCCATTCTTACAAGGTTACACTATTCTTTCACTGTCCGGTTGGTAGTAGTCCGATTGAGGTTAAGGCTATGTGGAGGATACGTGGCAAAAAGTGCCTACGGATGCATCCGCATCTCAGTACTCACCTCATCCATTAATCCAACGACGAAAACCATCGCCACACAGGAGATAATATCCGCATGATTCTGGATCACGAATTCATGACTTAGAATTGGTGGGTTTTTATTGGAGGACTTGCGTCCCATTCCTGGTTTAATAGCCATCTCTCGCCCGCGTCTCGATCAAATCACCACGAAATCAAACTGCTCACTAAACTTACTATCGTCGGCGGCGGCGAAGAAATCTAGTGACGTGTACACTCCACCGACAAGTCGAGTTATCAAGAAAAGAGACGACTAAAGTAGTAGATGGTGTTGGCTGAGTGGATAGATGGGATTTGTGTTGTGTATGTTTTGTCCCTTAGACTGGAGTTGGATTACACTTGATTGGGATTGAAGCACTCTTTGGAAGACTTGTGATTCTAAGGAACCGCGACACTAGTGTGTGGGCCAAAACGCGTTGGCGAAGAATTCAATTGCACTAATATAGAGAGTCAGAGAAGCAAGTTTCTGACGAGGAACTTCCTCTCTTCTTTTATTTTTTCTTTTCTTTTTTTGTTTGAAAAAAATCTTTGACAGCTAAATTATGTTGACGTTTGTAGGTTTTTGTTGTTTTTCAGTGCGAAGGTGGACGTCAACGTCAGCAAATAGTATGGTGATGTGGTAGATTTTCGGGTGCGTGTGCGCTCGATATTATGTGGTGAATTGCGAGTCGAGAAAATGTGGCTGGTAGATGGCAGTAGGAAGATATTTAACGTTTGAGGTGGCACAAATTGTATGGAAAATCTTTTCCAACAATATCGGAATTTTCCGACAGAAATCGGGTGTGTAAACTGAGACGGTAAACGATGTAAACTTTTGAAATGCTATTTTGACATATAATCAGTCACTTTCACACATCAAACGTATTCTCGCTAAACTGAAAAAAAACTATAGAGAACGGAAGGAGAACAATATGAACAAAATTCTTTCAATTAATAATTAACTAAATCGAGATCAGTGGGTTACCGCACTATTAAGTGGTACAGTTTTAGGGTCGTTCCAGAAAAGTCGTCGTAAAATTTCTCGCACATAGTAAAATTACGTCGTTGCAAGAATACACTTGTTAATTATAAAATAACACTTTTGTGTCAGGTAAACGCAAATCAGCTGTTTCACTTTTATCTAAGTGCTAAAGCGAAAATTCGTAGGGTGCAGTTACAGCTATCATTGAAAACCATCAAGTGAAATTTTCTTTTACACATTGCGGCTTTTTTTATAAATTCAATCATTAGCGAGTTGGTAAAAAAAACAAAGCTTACCTGCTGTGTTCCAACCCTAAGGGCCCAGTTATAACTATCATTAAATAACACAGCACATGATGGAATTGAAATGTCAGCCTTATAGTTGAAATTCCGTTTAAGTTGGTAATCATTACTTCATAAAAATAAATGTTGAACAGTAAAAAATAAGAAGTGATTTTATGCGAAAACCATAACTAGAAATTTAAATATTTTTGGATAATCATGTTCTAAAATTCATAAGCTTTGTTTTGACACCAACTCGTCAAAGATTGAATTTATAAAAAAGCCACAAGAAGTAAAAGAAAATTTTCAATGAGGACTTTCAAATTTTTGAAATTACTTTCATTTATCATTTCCCCTCCAAAGTAATTAATTAATTAATTAAAATGGTCGATTGACCAATGAGAACAAAGTTTACTTATTAAAACTGAAACCCAGAACACGGCAATCGATTTTTTTGCACGCCAAAGTAAAGTCGAGTTGGATGCACATTGAAGTAATTTTAAGGTAAAAGGTACAATTAGTTGATTTAATAATTAAATTCATAAAAAAACCTTTAGTTCATATTTATCAACCCTGCTAAATCTTTATATCTATGATAAAGCTCTGCTCTCGTTGGTCAAAGTGGTCGATTTACAAATGGGAAGAGAAGTTCATCTAAGACATCTTACTAAATCTGAAATCCGGAACACGGCCTTTAATATCCAAAGTTTCCTACATGTCAAATGCGGTGGAAAGGTATCATAATGTTGAACATTTTGAACACCAAACAGATTCACTATAGCTCAGTTCCACTTGTGAAGCCTTCCCTGACACCCCAAAACCAATAATTGGAACGTGCCCAAAGGATTTGTATAGTTTTTTTGGAGTACCATTTAATGGATTAATCTCTCCACACTTTCTGCTAAATGGGTATTGCTGGTTACGCTTTAAGATTTTATTTTGAATGAATCTTTAATTTGTATATATGTAAAGGAATTGTCAAGGTATACAATTCGCCTATAGTGAAGATGTTGGTCCACTTATTCAAAAAAGATCAATTTACAGATCTCTTAGAAATCGTAAAAAATCTGTAAGTATTATAATTGCGCTTACGTATGTAAGTTTTCAACTTTCGAAAAATCGTCATTTGGCTTACTAAACGAACTCTCTTCAGTACTCTTTCAGAATTTAGAATTGAGTCACAAACGTTTCTTTGGTTTGCTAAATTTTATTTTTACAAATTTCTGCAAATTCTGGAAGACATGCAATTTTAAAAAGTGACAATTTTCAAAGTCGTTAAAGTCTCGATACATTCTTAAGCAAACATCTCTTTTTTGATCTATATTGGTCGAATTGTCAAGAATTTGTTTTCAATGTTATTCATAGTTTGACAAAAATGATGGTTTCTTTAAGTGGTTCTGGAAGTGGAATGATCATGAAAGTGTTTGCACTTAGAACGCAGACTAAACAAAGAGTATATATACCAAACCACCATACCTCAACATCTAAGTTCCAAATATCAGTGACACACAGACGGACAGACATGGGTAGGTATTCTGAACCGATAAATATATTTTTCGATATTTATATCTGTCCACTATGTGGGTACAGTGGATTTTTTGTTAGTACGCAGGACTACTTTCATCTTTAAAATTCTGAAGTGGCAAAGCTCAATTTTTTTGATTTTACCTACATCAATGATTATAAAGTTATAAAGATGACGCACTGAATATGTATGGATCTCGTTTCTCATATGAGAACAGTGTACATCGCCCGCCCATACCATGAGTGATGATCTGACAAAACATCCTAGTAATATCAATTGTCAAGAATAGCTTATCTCAACTTCGCGGTTCGGAGTCGGCATAAAACAGGAGGTCCCGCCATCGTGCAAGAAGTACACCTGCACACATGAATGGTTTTGTAATTTCTAACAAGGTGTCGTCGTCAGTGTTAACAGCGGAACCTAGGAAGTCGAAGTCCCTTATTAACTCTTAAAATGTCAAGTGTGATATACTACCCAATGCTGTCTACCCCATTTGTAACCAGGTTTACCGGCAAATCGAGTTTAGAGCTTTTCTTCTCCTTACTCGCAAACGTAGCAGTGGCAATGACAACTAGTTAAGCTCGAGCAGTGATGTCGGAATCTTCGGCGTCAGATTCTGCACCACACTGCGAATTGCCCTCTCGGTAGGACGATTATGAGGACAATAAAATGGGCGAAGAACGCAGAGCACTCGCCGAATATCGCAGCCGTAGCTAAATGTCTCGTGGGGCTCCATCGTTCCACGCGATTTGGCAGTCTTGTATTGAGTAAGTTCTGGATTTGAGTAAGACAACACATCAGCTGGTAACCCGCTAATCGCTAACGGTCCCCTGACTCGGCGCATTCAACGATGTTAGGTCGAAATTCATCATGAACGATGAGGCTTATTTTTATCTGAAGGGATATATAAAAAAAAACCTGGTCACCTTCACAATATTTAGGCATTATTCATATATCTGGTATCATGTCGCATTGCTAAACCTATTTTATCACCTAACATCATATGACAATTGATTGCAATAAGCTATCTAGATACACATGCAATAGCAACATGTTTGTGGACTCCTCAATTGTAACTGTTTCACCAGGATTCCTTTCACTCTATTAGAGCTAATGTACACACACATCATTCCAATGACCTGTGAATATATACAATGGCATAGGTATGTATAAACTAAACACCGCTCCAAATATATATGTATCATGGAATTTAATTTCCTCTTAAGAGGATGTAGGTTGCTTCGTCTTTTGTGGTCTTCTGTTGACAATCTTGTCTCTCTCTAAAACACTCATCTATACCAAATACTAAGCCCCTGCTCCCAGCCACCCGGATAATTGCTTTCAAATCTGCAAACCTCAAATTACTTTGCTTTGTCCTAGGCATACGTCTCAACTCGCCAGCCCCATCAAACACCCAGATGATGTAATGGCGACTGCAAGGGTACACAATGCAACTGTCAGACAATTTCATATAATCACGACTATTAATTTCCAGATTGCAATCAAGAAGAGGAGGCTCGTTCTGTGTTAGTAATGTGATTATGAGGACATGCAATTCTCTTTTCGTATGCATACCTCACTGGGTGACACATGTCAGTAAATTCGTATACAAAAATAAAGAATAAAAATAAGTCCATTCACAATCGCAATAACTACAGGGTAGCAAGTATTATATCTAAACTGACTGCAAGTGTGACGCACAGGAGAGTGTGTGTGTGGGGAGTAACGATCAATTAATTTCACTTAGTAATTTATTCTGCATAAGGAATAGTCAAAGTCGGACAAGCTCGACGGAATTAGAGTAGACTCTCACAGCTATTATCCTGATTTGCATTTATATTCAAACGAAGACAACAAAAGGAAAATAATGACATTCAGCTCTCCCCATGCTGTTGGCCAAAGTCCACGCAATCCAGTCCTTGATACACTTGCCAACACAACATAGAGCAGGATCGAGGCTGCTCCTCGTTCTATTCTTCTTTTTGCTTTAGCAATTTTTGAATGCAGTTGTCGTGCATATGAGAGTGAGCTGGCTGCCGAATGATAAATGGGATTTCTGAAATTCTCTTATACTGGCTGCAGGAATCTGGTTCTGAGCTCAATTCCCACACTCTACTCCAGTCGAAGTTAGCAGCCAGGATTTACTGAATTTTATGGACGACCGACAGCAGGCTTCTGCTGCTCCATTTCATGCACGGTATAGAATCGATACACAGCGACCGTAAAGTATAACACTCAGTGTGTCTGTTGTGTTGGACTCAGATTCAGAAGTTGTCCTTTATCCTTGTTAAGAGTGTACTCTTCTTGCCATCATACAATGGAGCGCAATGGTCGCTGATTGAACGACGACCGCCACACATTCGCCCAGAGATTTGGCGTGCACAATGGATCGAATGGATTTGTATATTGTATGGGGATCAGAATCCTTTTTTTGCGAACCCTCTAGTCGCCTACTCCTAATGGAGGGTGGAATTGGAATGGGAACCAAGGACTTGATACGGTTTATGATTACGTTACTCTATGCTTTTGCTTTCATACGTTATACCACACAACTACTTTGGGCGAATAAAAATCCGATAAATCTCAAAGGACATTGTCTTCGTCCATCTCATCCCACGACAGCATCCGTATCTTCGTTTCGTTCGCCTTGGCCTTTTAAAAAAATATTCTTTAGTATTCTTTATTCAAAGTGCACGCGGAAGTCTGTGGGAAAAAAAATGGAAAGGATTTTGTGTTAAATGCATGCACACACTCTGCGTGAGTCCTTTCAGTGTGTAGTTGGTTGCTTCAGTTGTAATTTCGACCACAGCAAGAACTGACATAAGGCGAATTGCATAAGAGGCTTTAGCTGAAACAACATTTTTCCGAGTCCTTGGGAATGTGTTATGCGTTGTTATCTCTCCAGTTTTTTTCCTCGCAAAGTCAAAGGATAACATGCGGAGCTGCGAGATGAAAAGACTCATCTTGACATTATATTGTGTGTGTGTGTATGTGTTTTCTTTGCCTCTTTATTGCTGTCCTTTATATTTTTAGCTACCATGATATAGGACCCTTTGCAAGCCATGTAGCTTATGAAATAGAAAACACTTTGTTTGACTTTGCCTATCCTGAACATTGTTTAACCTTAACAATGCGTTTGTGATGAGTCTTATTGAGCTTCCCCGAAATTGCTCGCTTTAATGTTCAGTATACCATCTTTCGTTGGGGATGGATGCGTGAGTTGTGTAATAAATCAGGATCCTTGTAATCAATGATTTCTTTAATGTGATCTACGTTGTAGAGGATTAAAGATATATATATATACTATGTACAATACACTGGTTGGTTATCTAACTTTTGCAGAGTTCCAAAACCAAATGGCAATTATATAACGATCTTAAAGCGAAAATTTTATACTCTGGGATTGTAGACCGGATAAAGGCATAGAAATCCTGGCTGGCCATGTATATATATATATATATATATCGTATATACCCATATCGTTTTGACCGGAATGGCCAGAATACGAATATCATGGATCAGGCAACTGCCTCTGGTTCACAAAATGGAAACCAATAATACTAGCTGCGTAGTTTATAGTTGAACATATAATAAGGTCAGATGAAGACTGATCAAACGTGAAAATTGTTCAAGAAGATTTGCAAAACTAGAAAGGATTCTGCTGCCTTAAGCTCAAGAGAGGCAAAAAGCTTAATAGCATCTCTGAATAGAGCCTTATGTGAGTGGTTAAAGATAGTCTGTGGGGTGAGGTTTAGTACGGAGGTACATAACAGCTGATGATATAGATCAGGATTAGGTAAGTGGATCGTAAATTCTCTTAGTTCAGGCTAATGGTATCTTGTAAAGGTTTCCCATTGACTACACATCAAATGTGCTTATTTTACCCCCAAGTTGAAACCATCGGATACTGGGGTCATCCAACCGGATTTGACTTGCTAAACGATAATTGCGAGTGCTGATAACAAAACGAAAAACAGCAATAAACAGCCAGGTTAGAATGGCTTTGAATGAATACCCGGCCTGCTGTCCCAGGTGAACCTAGGCGAGCTGCTTCGACATATTCGGACAATAGGTCGTCTAGGAATTTCATAGGTAAGTCAGATCAGGCAGAGATAGTGGCGGATGAACCGAAAGGCCAACGGCAGCGCTCAATTCCGTAGTGGATACTGATGGCTCCGTATCCTAGTGGTATCTTATAACTGGGAACGTTGTGCTTTGGGTTAACTACCCATCCTCGGAAAGGACGGATTTTATTGTTGACGACCCTGCTCAATGAAAAAAAGACAACGACGTTCGTATCTGCACCTGGAATGTGAGAACATTAAAAAGGAGAGGTGCAAGCGAACAACCAGCGAAAGACCTAAACTGCTACAAAGCAGATATAACTGCCATCCAGGAAATACGCAGAGGAGAAAAAACTGTGACATCTACAACGGACTGTGTTATTGTGAGCCGAAACAGTGACTATTCGGTTGCGGAAATGTTATAAGTCCCAGACTTAGGCAAGAAGTCTTATGTTTCCAAGACATTAACGGACGCATTGTTGATATAGTTAAAGATTGCTTCTAACATTCTTACCTTGTTGCAGCCAAGGTTAGAATGCGGATATCCACCACTCCACAACAATAAAGAAATACTGTGAAAAAAATTAATGTCGAAAGACTGCAAACGCAAGAGACGGCTAAAACCTTTTCGCAACGCGTATCCATTAACTTCTCAATTAACACCAAACCACCAGCATCGAATGTCGAAGAACAATGGCAACGATGCCAACAAGCCAATTTATCAGCCGCAACTGATGTGCTAGGTTTCTCGCGCCCACCAACAAGAAACCCCTGGTTTGATGAGGAAGGACGACAGATGCTCGCAGCCAAGAACGAGGCCTACAAGGCTAAGCTGCAGGTGAAGACGAGAGCTGCCATTGAACTCTTTAGACAAAGAAGAAGGGAAGAACACCGGCTTTTCAGAAAGAAGACAGAAAAACAAGAAAAGCGCGTGATCGAGGATATAGAGAGGTGCCACTCCAGGGACGATGTTCGCAAATGTTACCAAAGAGTTAAACGTCAAAGCAAAGGTTACAAGGCTCAAACAGAATTGAGATGAACTAGGAAATATCGTAGTTGAGACACAGTCGATAATGAGGATATGGAAAAACCACTTCTGCAGACGAACGACGAACAACATTCCGCAGATCGAACCATTCAATATTGGCAACAACAGCGGAAGCTGCCAACCTCCCGACCTGAGCCAAGTTAGGATAGCAATATCTAAACTCCAGCTTAATAAGGCTGCCAGAAATGACGGCCTTGCTGAGCTTTATAAAGCTGGCGGAGATGACTTGCTAAATAAGTACAATAAGTATAATAACCAACTCATAAGCCAAATCTGGTCGCAAGTAAGCATGCCTGACAAATGGAACCTCAGGATCGTTTGTCCGATCCACGAATAATACAGGAAAGTCTACAACCGATCAAATTTTCACAGTTCGGAAGATTCTAAAAAAAAAACCAAAGAAATCCAAATCGATACCCACCACCTATTCATCGATTTCAAAGCCGCATACGACAGCATTTACAGAGAGGAATTATACAGAGCAATGTCTAGTTTTAGTATACCGCCTAAACTCGTCCGATTGTGTAGGATGACGATGCAGAATTCTCGCTGCTTCATCAGGCTCGGAAACGAACTCACCGACACATTCGATACAGGATTTAGGCAAGGCGATGCGCTTCTTCAATTTGATTCTTGAGATGATTCTGCAAAGCTCCCGAGCCAACACCAGAAGCACAATTTTCCAAAAAAAAAAGAAGCGGTGCAGCAACTACCATACGCAGACGATATTGACATCATTCAATCATTGGTAGAACTCAGCGTGATGTCACAGTCACGTTTGCTAGTATAAAGAAGGAAGCGGCAATAATGGGCTAAGCAGCAATTGAGGGTATGACTAAGTATAAAGGACACACAAAATCGACGAATTAGACAGAATGTCACCATTGATAGTTATAACTTTTAGGTAGTACGGGAATTGAACTACCTCGGTTCCGCTATTAGCTCTGAAAGCAACATCTCGTCAGAAATTACACGAAGAAATACTATTGCCAACCGCTGTTTCTTCGGGCTAAGAAGGCTTTTGATCCTTGGTCGATTCGAGGAAAAAAAACCTTCGAAAAATCTTCGGTCCCATTTGCATTGACGGGCTATGGAGACGAAGATACAACCAAGAACTATACGAGTTGTACAGCGACATGCCCCTGGTCAAAAAAAATGGGCATTTGACGTTTAAGATGGCTAGGACATGTAGAACGAATGGACACCAATACTCCGGCTCGCAGAGTCTTCGAATCCCATCCATACGTCGGACGTAGTAGAGGAAGACTTCGCCTTTAGTGGCGCGCACAAGTAGAAACCGACCTCAAACAACTTGGAGTGCGCAACTGGAGGAAGTTGGCTAAGGCCCGGGCTGATTGGAGAGGCATGTTGGTTGAGCCCCAGGTTCATTCCGGACTGTAGCGCCACTTAAGTAAGTAACCTGTCAATCTGTCAATTTTTATATCTGAAAAATGTTTGTATGCGAAATAAAATTTACCACCATCTGCGTACTATGCTCAACATTTCATAAAACATTGGTTGCGATTCCACACAACAGGTGCACACATTGCCACCGTTAAAACCAGCTTTAATGCGTTAAGTATCCAAAAGATTAATGATGAATACCGATATGTAGGCACGTGGTATTTTTGTACCGTCATGACTACCTATCATTAACATAAATTTGACCGCTTATTTGCCCACACCTTTGAATCCTGAAACTCCCAGTGTTTCCACATTCCCAAGAGCAACGTCAGAATGCCCTCAACCAACATGCAAAAGAAAAAAAAAATAAAAACATACTCCCAAAAGCCAATTAATTCGTGTCAAGAAAATACCCTCAACGACATAAATCTCCCTGCCTACACTTAAATTTTCATTATTTCGGTCGAACTAAGGTCCTTAAATCCAATTTCCATCAGGCTATCCATTAAACAAAGTTATTCATTTGAATTTTATATCAAACTTTACCTTGTTTGCCTTAATTTTGTTCAAATAATATTTGGTTTCTTTTTTGGGAAAGGACATCCTCTTGACCAGCAGATTTGCAAGTTATTTGCCACAGGGCGTATTACACCCCCACAAGGTACAAGAAGGTGCCAATGTACCAATGAAATTCACATCCACCTACAAAAAGTTCTTTGAATCGATAGCAATCGATAAATTACTTCGTTCACAGCTGGGTGCACCCTGTGTGCTGAGTGTTCCGGTGTAGTGCCCAGTACTTGGAGACTCTGACACAGAGATAGTCGTTGTGGCTTAAGGCGGATTTTCTAATTAAACCTTTCTCAGCAGGGGTGTAGAGTGGTTTCACAGGATAATGCCTCACAAGGACACCAGAATGTAAAATAACACTTAAGAGACTAACACAAGTACCCTAGCATTAGGGATAAAGATATGGCTTTGCCGTCCCCTACCTGTTGCTATCGATTGAGGCATCAATTTCTAATCGATGACATATAATTTGGCAAAAAGTTAACAACCGTTTATGGCCGGCAGGATCGCTCTTCTTTGCGAGTTTACAAATTTACACTTCGTAGCACGCCATTATCCTCGCAACAGAAAAGGCCAACATTTGCATATTAAAGTCGTAGCGGACCGCTTTTCTGATAGCCGAAAAAAAAATAACCCCTCACTTGAATGAATGTGATTTAAGGGGTGGCGGCGGGGCTCTGGGGAGCTAGCTAGAAAGTGCTTACCATTTTCCGGTAAATTTGTTTCCAAGATGAAAAATCTCTTTAAAATACGGGTGTGCACACATACACCCCCTGCCGGAGAGGATTTCTATCTTGATCTTTCTGCTGCTTTTTATCCCAGAATTCAAAACGATTGGGTGATTTGTGGTGGAGTGGTGACGTCGAGGGAAGAAGTGTGCCGTGACAGCGAAGGACGTCGACAAGCGACGATGCGATGTGCGAAGAAAACTTCAAGTTTGGCATCTGAACGAGGTGATAAATCTACGGTGTGCATGGTATACGGCATGGGGTTTGCTATTCGAGTGGGGGAAATTGGTTTTCCTTCTGTTACGGTATAGAAGCGAGTATATGCTTTCGTGCTTGATAGGTGGTGAATGGTTTCCCACGAAGTTGATGTCTTCGGTTTATCGCTTACTCATCCACCACAAGCTATTGACAATAAAAGTGAGGAGCAAATACAAATGAAGTGCGGTTAGTTACCTGAAATACTGTAATCACTTAAGTAGAGGGTTGACGACAACTTTATACGAAGCAGTCCCAAGGGGGTAATCACAGATTGCCTTAGTATATGTAGGCAATTCATTATAGCGGGTGAAGAGGAATTTATTTATAGAAAAAGTTTATCAACCGATTGACAAACACATGTCCGACTTAGTCGTATGGGTGAAGTTGATAGATTCAAGGGGGTCATGAACTTGATTAGACGATATTGTGTTCATTCAATGTCGATATACGTCGTGAGCGCATTTTTACTTTGGGTTAAAGGTTAAAACATTCAAAAAGCTTTTTTTGTTATATTAGGTCTGTTCCCATAACATATAATTTTAACTTATTGCGGTTTTAGTACTCAAAATTTGTAAAAGAAAAATTTGTAAATGAAAAAATTATGAGAAATGAAAAATACTACACATCCACAAAAAATTAATAAAAAAACAAATATAAAATTTAAGGGAAAAATTGTTCTATGGCGGGTCGTACTGGCACAGCCCGCCGTAGAACAATTTTTCTCGTATGCAGCGTGACATCTGTATGACTTTATAATCTTTGGTAGAACACCCTGTCTTTAGAGTTCATTGGAGAAGTATAAAATTCAGAGTTCTTTATAAATGGCCACTATAGATCTATCTGCTTAAGGAAGCTTTATATGAGGCTACAATTGTCTTTGGACGTGTTTAAGATTGGGATTTATTACTTTTCCTTATCATGACAAAAATGGGCTGGATATTGCAGCGCATACGTTTTCTTTAGGGTAAATCTGGGTCAGTTTTGAAACAACTTCTTTCATCGGTTATCTGGAAGCTATAACCGTCGGTCATTAACTTTCAACTATGGCCATGAGATTTGGATAACGGGCGAAAAGTCAATATCTCGGTTGCATGCTGCCAAAAATAATATTCTTAAGGCTATTTGTTAGAGTACCTCGACAATACATAGTAAGGCTCAGGATAATGCTCGAGAAGGTCGAATGGTCGACATTGTTGCTGTATAAAATTGCTAGATAATTCGCATACTTAGTTGCAATACAAATACAAAAATGGTGTAGTTTTAGTGAGTAAAAATCTCACACAACTTTGGGCACATGCTCATCGTGCCTATGAAGATTTCCCCAGCCCCCGAAAAAAACGAATGGTTGCTGTTGCTGCAATGTTGTATCGGTTATCGATCACCTGATCCAAAGATGGATCGTAAACGATCTATGAAATTGAAAATGCTTGATAGCCTCAGGCTGATACCCCCAACTGAACGGATGCCCGTTAAGTAAAGTATGTGGACTCGATATTGGGGTCATAGTGATTGATACTGTCAAATAGGCAAGTACGAAACAAGATTTGGCTTATGTTTAAGTGACTTATATAAGAGCAGAATGGACGAAGTCTTGAGATATCCAACTCAAAGCGCATCCGATCAGGCCGTTAGGACTCAAACTGTGATAACAGGCTGCCATATAATGCGTATGTTGGAAAATTTGACCTTTGATATGGATTTACACAATGAGTTTGTGGAAGTTGTAGAGGCATAACAGCTTTTAGACAGCTTAATTCTTATCGCATACATCCTTCCTGTTAGGGTTTCTTTCATTCATTTTTTCTAAAACAAACGATACTCCGCTCCTAGTTCAGTAGGAGTCTTTTATTGGACTTGTTGTAGAGAAGTTTCGGATAACCACATCCATATTGAACTGTGATCCAAGAACGTGTGAGCACATTTTTTTTAAGAAATCATTTGCTCCCGCCCAGATAATCATATTCTCTTGTTGATTAGTTCGTTCTGTTAATCGATAATTTGTTATGTTAAGTTTTGCAACTGCTAGCGGAGATTTCGACAACATCGACGAGAAACATGTCTCTGAGATGCATTTTGGTTAAAGACTCGAAATACAACGTGTAGTCTATCAGCTGGTGAATGTTGAATGTATATCGCGTCTAACTCACGTTTGGCCCTCCTTAATCTAAAAAACAAGTGAAAGACTTTCCGTCAAATGTCATCATGAGTGACGTGTACTATGTTCATCTTTTTGGATGAAAAAATAAGCATTTTTGGTCCTTCAGGCTCGTTGGTACCCTGGGCCTACCTTTTTTTCTAAAACATTTATGTATGCCCTTGTACTTCTTGCACGATGACGGGACCTCCTTTTTTAAACCGAATCCTGTTTTGAGATAAGCTTTTTGTTTACAATTGATACTACTCGGATGATTTGTCAGATCATCGAGAGGAGGGATAGTGAAAAAATCATGTAGGTGTTGCTTCGGCTGAGCGAGCTCAGACCTTCTGGGCAACCGTTTAACCTTAGGATACGTGAACAAAAAAGAGTTATCTACTAAAAGTTACTCCATTGAGTGTTGTTAATGCTAATGTTAATGTAATTGTGGGTGGCAAGCCCCACACATACGTGATCAATAAATTTTTAATTTTTGAGGAATTGAAACTGAAGGAAATGTGGTTTCAGCTGAAACGAGCAACGACTTATACTCCACGAGCCTTAAATGACTTTCTGATGCTCAACCTGAATTTGCCTTTTGGAAATTAGCACTGGGCCGCAATATAACCCAATTTTTTCCTCCTAGAATGCTTTCCTCGATTTTATTTAAAGTCACACGGGTTAATAGGAACAGGCCACTTACTCTCGCAGCCTTCAAAAACAAAAAGTTGTAAATTTTCATTCCGAAATTCTAAAAAAAATCATAAAAAGTGACCAAATGGTAATTATAGCTGCCGCATTATAATTACCTTAAGTGGCACTAACATTTTAAAAACATTATAAAGGAACAACTTGTCCAAATAAGCTTTTGAAAAATATGGATGAGGCCTCGAAAATTAGAGTCATACTTCATACAGAAAGACTGACCTTGCAAAACCTTCTTGGCGTAAAGAAAAAAAAGTCTAAGACTAAAATATTAGAAGCTAGACGCGTAAGGCTCTTTGTTTACCTAATAGCGATATTCGCAATATCTCCAATACGTATTTCGGCAAGCATTGTAATTAACTTGAATGCACGTTGATGCACACTACGAGCATATTTGCCTTACATTTTCAAAATATCTAATTTCATCTCAAAATCTTTGCATTGAAATGTCATGCCAAGAATTATGTATGCACATCCTTGAATATGATTCACCTGCGCCCTAATCTCTCCTCGGCTGAATAATTTTCGTAAAAACAAAAATCCAATCACCATAAATTCACAGTCCCATCCATAACCATGATGTATGGATGCTTTGTTAATCACTCCTGGTAATTAATCCACTGCTAACAGTAAGGTCACAAAGCAATACCACTCTCTGCTCCTTGGCAAATTTCCCAAAACACACAAAAAAAATTCACAAGGGCCAACAATCCCCAAAAATAATCCAAAAAGAATCCATTACACGAAACATTTAAAAAGAGTAGAAGGACTTGAAATTTGGCCAACGTAACGCAAGGAAAAAAAACACGCCAAATGCAACTTCCATTTTTCTTTTCGGTACGATTATTCATGTCTTGTCCATTTACACATTCCCACCACAGAAGCGGGGGAAACTCCGGGAGAATACCCCCCTAAAACCCCACAAAAAACATTCGACTTAAAAAAAAAACGATGTTTTTGTCGAAAGGCACACATGAAAAAGTCTTAAGAGCACGGCGCCCATTAACCAACGATGTACACACGAGGTCATGAGCTTTCAAGGATTCCCATTTAATTTGATTATATTTTTATTTTACAGTTATCTGCCATTGCGGTTGAGAGGAAGGAGCAACAATAAAGTAGAACGAGATACAAGCGAATAAAAAGAAATACAGGAAAACCAACTACAAAAGGGAATCACATCCTTTGTGATAATTATTTTTTTTTTTGAATCACTGCAAATGGTCCTTTCTATGGAATATGTACATAATACTCCTCACATCATTTAGAGGACACGATAATGGAAAACCTTTTGTGGAGAGGGCTCGAGGAATATCTATGGGAAATTCGTGTCAATGTCATTTGAGCAGAAAAACACGAAGATGTGTGAAGGCACACATGTACGACCTTCCTTCAACGCTCCTGCTCGCCCGAAGGTAGATAGGTAATATGATATCGTTGTGCATTTTTATGGTGCAGCTCTTCCTCCCTCTGATACCATGTGCATAGAACTCATTTATTTTCTCGTTTACTGTGAATATTTTTGTATAGGTGTATCCTCTAGATGCCAGATATCTCCAATGTGAGCGGGGGTATTAGCATGCAAAGAGGTTTAAGGTATATCTATTATCCATACTGACATATCCCGAGGCATCTTAACAAGAAAGCAGAACAGAGAAATCAAAAAGAAGGAAAACGTACGAATATACCCGTATACTACAATTTCAGTCGCATCTTCAATAGAATCCAAGAGTCGAGACTGAATGAGGCGGAATAAGTGGAACGTGCCAAGAATCAAAGATCAACTGTCAGACAAAACACATAGTTGTGAGCTTAAGTCATATGCCTTTAACACGCACACATAGAGAGAAGGAAGCTTACCCTAGTTGTATAAGTTTCAAGGTTTTATGCAAACGTCAAGCTGAGTTCCTTAGGTTTACGATCCCACTATATTAAGTAGACAAAGCCTTATGGTACCTCACAAAGATTTCCACATCGTTATCAACAATTTTCGGGGCACATCGAGCCGACCACATTTATGTTAATCTTTGTCATTGCCATTGAAAGGAGGGAATGTGAACGAAAAGTAGTAGCACTTGTTTGACCATAGATCAGAGGTAGGGAACTTAGTGACATTGGAACCATTAACTTTACAGAGAGTGGAAGTTTTGGAATGTGTTATGGTTAGGTTAGGTAGGTGTTTTTGGTCACCCTCAGCTTGGAGTATGTTTCAACTTTATGGTTCGACAAGTCTCGTAAAAATGTTCCTAAAAAGCTAACCGTTTTGGGTATAGGCTTTTACTTCTATCGTTAAATGGAAACGTCTTCTTTTGTGAAGTAATCAATTCGGCGGTTAAGAAACGGTAACCGTCAACGATGGGGTGGGACACTATCTGGGTGTTTACTGTAGAATTCTTGAATGGTGTACTTGACTCTTACTTACTAACTTAATTGTCTACAGTCCGGAATGAACATGGAATTCGAAAAGCCTCTCCAATTAGACCTAACCTTAGCTTACTGCCTTAAGTTGGTTGAGGTAGGTTTTTAATTCTGCGCGCAACTTAAGGCGATATCTTCCCCCACTGCGTAAAACTTCTGGCTGGGAATCGGAGACCCGAAGCATTGCTGTCCATTCGCTCATATGCCATCATAGCCATCTTAAATGTCAAATGTGGAGTTTTTTTTACCAAGTCTATGTCACTGTACAGCTCTTGATTGAATCTTCGTCTCCAAAGCTCGTGAACGCAAGCGGGACTCAACATTTTCGGAAAATATTTCACGACTAAGTATTTTATCATTCAAGTTCTCGAATTCCAAGGCACGTACCGTGGTGGTCTCATATACAATTTTTATCGATTATGGTCTCAAAGTACGGAACGTTTATTCTGATTTTCCGTTTGGTGTTTATGAAGACCCAGACTCTTTAACGGTGAGGAGGCTTACCTTTTTACAAAGCAATTATTTTGAGACATCCGGAATCTTGTCAGGGATACCGTATTAATATTGAACTCGGGGCTTTTACCGTCTAAATCTATGAGAATATTATCTTTGTCAATGTATTTGAAAGCTATATCCACCAACAGATACTCACTAATTTTGAATAATTTCTGGCAAAACAAGTTAAAAAGTACATAGCTATATTCTCCACCAAATATCTGACCGACACTTGCTCTTACATGAGAAGATCGCACCCTGAGACCTGAATATAGATATAGTCAAAGGGACAATTGGCGACTCTGAAGTTTTTTTCGTCGGAGTCAAATTCTGAGCTTGACTTACTTTATTATATAAGTTGGCCCTTCGGCCTGGGGTTATCCTGAATCTCAACTAACATGTCTTTGCAATTTTACTTTCTCCAGCTGCACACTTCAAGTAAGATTAGATCGGTTCCAATTCGTTTACGGCGCTTAATGCGCTATCGTCACTTTACAACGTCTTCTATTCTACGGGCCTAAAGTAATACAGGGTGGGCCAAAAGAACTCATCCGATGTTGTTTGGCTCTCTTTTTTTCTAAATGAAAAACTTTGATTCTGTGTTTTGATTATGTATATTTGAACTCTTAGAATTTCAAGTCGAGACGCAAAATGGGCGCCGTCACAACTGATTGCCATACGGGCTCGTTTTATGACATTTTTCATCACTTCGGCGAGAAATTCGGGCGACAGATTCTCGCACTCGTGTCGAATGTTGTCCTTGAGAGCTTCTAAAGTCTAGGGCTTGTTCACGTAAACACGGCACTTCAAATAACCTCACAAAAAAAGTCAGAAACGGTTAAATCGGGCGATCTTGCTTGCGGGCCATTGCAAATTGCCAAAACGAGAGATCAGGCGAAACGCCGCCTTCAGAATATCGGTTGAATTCATCCAATTGCGGCAGCAAAAATTCGGTTAACATGGCATTAACGGCGTTCTCGAAAAAAAAGCCCGTTAATACCTCCAGCGTGAACAGCGCACCATGCAGTAACTTTGCAATGGCTCCTCGTGCATTTCCGTGGATTTTCGGTGCCCCGGAAGTGATAGTTTTCCTTCTTCACGTACCCGCTGAGGTGCAAATGAGCTTCATTGCTCATTATGATTTTGGTCGAAAAATCGTCTACTTCGTTTTCGAGATTGAGGATGGCTTGGACGCAGGTTACACGCGTTTGGCAGTCGCCAGGCAGCAGCTGATGCACGGACTGGACTTTTACGGAAACATGCGCAAGTCTTTGACCAAAATTCGCCTTAGGGACGACCGGCTGATGGCTAATTGCGAGACACGGCGTCTGGTCGATGTTTCCGGCGCAGCTGGACATCGTCAGCACAACGGGCACTACTAGGCCGGCCACCCTTTACAACGTCTCGTGTGGTCCCATACTCTTCAAGGTTGCTGGCCAAACAGCGCAGTGTTTGCGCAGTCGGTGTCGGACGGCCGGGGAACCGGCGACGGAGTTCGTGCTGCCCCAACACTACAGACGAATTGTTACGCAATAAATAGACACGATTATTTGGCGTTCTTGGGGAATGTATCACTCCTTGTCTTGTTCATTTGTATTATACATCTTTCTCTAATAAAGCGGTTGTGTTGACAAATGATGTCAATATTGGAGTATGCTAATTGTTGCATAGATTTATGGAAGATTGTAGCCCTGGTGTTAGCTCAGTGAGTCTTGCTAAATCTTCTAAAAACAAAATTTAAAGAAGTCACCTTCTCTTCAGTCTAAGGTCGCTTTAGGCCAGCATACCAAACCTATTAGACCTGCCCTACAATCGTTTTTTTAAGTGGCTTTAAAAATATGCGATGGATTTTTATGGAATTCTGACGAATTGAGAAGATTAATAAGTTGAGTACTTTTCTGACCTAAAACAATACTGAAAAGTATAGATAAAGACTTATTCTTCTGCAATTAGCCCAGTCTAGAATATCTCATTGTTTGAGTATTGGGAAACAATGTTGCGATTTCAGATCTGATTTTCATCTGATCAACATTTTTTTTTATTGTTCTTCTTTATACAGTTAGGCAGAATAGTCGTCATCAGTTCCGAAAGTCTTATTGTCAGGTAGATGTATTGGTTCACTCTGTTTGACATCGGGAGGCTACTCACCATCACCTTTAATAACCTACAAAAGTGGTTCAACTCCAATTTTTTCATTGTCATTTCGATGGACGTCTATTCCGGTCTTGCATCTTCGCCATTGAAATTTTAGATATCTTCATTCCGGGAGTGACATATTTCTCTATAATCGATGGGAAAGCCCGGTGTTCTTGATTCTTCTTTTCTTAAATATTTCAATGGGCACTGTTTTAGGAGTTGTTGAGTTCGCCGTTGGCAGGAAACACCCGTATAATCAAAGCTGAGTATAAAAAGAAACAACACTAGGCATTGCGAGGGAATGGCACCCAGTGTCTACAACACCTTACAATTCAAATGTAAGATCAGGCCTTGAATACGTTTTTTTTTGCCAAAACATGGAATTGCTACAATCTATTCAAAGACTCATATCATCGTTTAGCTCGTGACATTTAAAGGACTCCTAAGAAACACCAAAATGCCATTTGTTACATAGAGACATAACTAATCATGCTTAAAAACTCTTAAAAGTGCGCCAAATTTTGTTATATAAAGCCTCATTATGTTGCGGGAAGACCATGAAATACACGAACCTAGACTGGAAACAGTCCATCATGATAACGACCAGAACAACGCAATACCAAACATAAATAGTTCCATGACAAGCAAACAGTGTAACAAAGATTCCACCAATAAAAAATCTACAACAATTCAAAATCAGAGTCAATAAATATCTGCAAGTATTATCTCAGGGCGCTGTTTGAGCATGATAGATTTGATTCACCTAATAAGTTTATTAACAAAAAAGCTTCTCTGATGATAGAAAATCTCATCACTTTGTCATGACCGCCAGCCCCGGGAACCACTTAGCTATTTATTTCGGAAACGATTCGAGAAAAGGTACGAAACTCTCATGAAATTATCAAAGTTTTGCTCCACACAGAGGAAACTACCCCATTCACTCACCACTTAAGACTCATTGAAAACCAAAAACCCAAACAAAACAAAAGTTTGTCTACTTCTGCTGGTGGGGGGCTACCAGCCCAGTTCAACGAAAAAAGGAGCAAAACTTGTTGTCTTACCGGTCACTAAACCTTAAAACATTAAAGCTTCACGGATAACGCACTTAATTTATTCATGTAAATACTTAATTGGCTATCCTGAGCTGAATTTAAATTACGTGCCATGAATCAGTGTCTAACTTCTGGGAGAATCCGGCGAAGGGACACGTCGTCGTCCCTTTTGCATTTTAATATGTTTCTCCACTGGCTCTCTTGAGGTGATGATGATAATGATAGCTAGCAAAGCTAGAAGCTGACCGAGACAGAGTGAGACCGACCGGGTTGAGGCTGATGCGAATTAGTGCAACATTAGATAATTACACGCCCAGTGACCATCGCCCGGGTTGAGAATTCCTGTTATTACCTGAAATTTATGCGAAAAAAGTAGCAGCAAGGACAATAGCGACAACTACTAGTACGACGTCGTCGTCGTTCGTCGTTCGTCGACAAGGGCGAATACGTTGTTCCGTAAAATCCTTCCTGTGTAAGGAAAACGTCATAGGAGCTTGTACCCGTGCTAAGTTGGCTTTGATCATCCCATGTGAACTTTTGCACGAATAGTTACCAGGGAGAGAGAGAGAAAGAGTATGGGTGGGCGGAAAGGCAAGAGTAGGGTGTTTGCTGACTGGATAATGGTCGGTTCATATGGATGCAGACGTGCTTGGCATTTGCAATCATCACAGGGCCGAAACGATTCCGAACTAGGGCAAGAGTGGAGTTATGCACACAGCTACTGCGGTGCTGATGGTGTGCACCAGTTCATGTGCGCACAGACTTTGCGAGGGAGTTAGGTGATGCAGGTCGATATTAGATCTAAGGACGATTAACTATTCAACAGGATTATGTATTCAGTTCTAATCTGTTTTTATGAATATATCTCGTGAGACTCCTTTGCATGAGTAAGGGAGTTTTTTTTCGCTCTCTGGTGCACCCTGTTAACTGACTGGAAATTAACATGTAATTCATGGCACGCCTAGTCAAAGGTGTTGTTGGATGGCTGCACACTGCACATACTTGAAATCGTGTATGCAATTAAGATCAAGACACGAGCAAAGCAACCCGTCGTGTGTAGCTCCAGTGTTTGTATGTGATCAAAAGGTCGATGAATCAAGGAGTAGGTATATTATGTATACGGTGGGGATGACAATGTTCAGATGTATGAATCGACGGGATTAAACACACACACACGCTATCTGCAGGATAAAAGTTCGTTTATAGTTTCCTTCGCAATTATTTGCTAGGTATATCGTTATCGCACCTTCCGTTTTGTATGGCAAAACTTGATGATTAATTCATTAATCATTGGCTAGATTAGGTTACCTACTCTGCAACGGCGGAACTCATATCCCCCCTGCAAGGAACTAGCTTATGAGTGTGGTAATTAATTCTGCAAATTTAATTAACTTCTTTAACGATTGTTGGTGGTTGGGGTGTCACATGTGCAATAATTTAGCTTCTGGGTTGGCGTATACAATGAGCTTCGGGAAATTCATATCTGCTATAGGCTGTACAGCTTAGTCGTACGAATTTAGCCTTTACCATGTGAACTTATTTACATATAATGTTTTATTTCAATTCCATGTAGGTAAAGTACTATGGGACCTATGTTTAAGAAAGGTCTAAGGTTAAGGGTGGTTTTATAAATAATGCTTCCACTGCTTCCAATTTTGCAGGGTATTCTCGGAAAAAAAAATTGTGCTTGGAACTTAAAAAATGCAGTCAGAGCACCTATATTATGAAAAGAAAGTACTGGACAAGCAAACCAGAACTCGAATGTAACTAAACCCTAAATTAATATAAATGAAGAGTTAACAGAGTTAACAAACATCTGCAAGCATCTAGGGACCAAATATTCCCGTTGAGGTTTCTTCTCAGCAATGCTACGGGACACCTTAGAAAAGCCATTTTTTTGAAGTTTTTTTTTAATGGCAACATTGTTTCTTCGTCTGCGGAAGTTATGAGGAACACGATGAACTAATTTTGATATTTGATAAAACGCATCTTTAAAGACGACAAACAGTGCGTTGTTGCCGTTGTCTAACGCAGTCCTGAAGATAATCAGAATGATTCGATTCGCTTTGCTTCCACTTTGTTTAGGATTTTACGGAAACATCTTATCTTAAAGGATTAAAAGACCCAGCTTGTGCAAGAGTTGAAACCGCGTGAACATTAGAGGCGTCGTAGATTGAAACTATCATCAACCCGTTGGCTGAACAAGATTACTCCAAGCTGACTTAGTTAGGAACATACGGCAACTCATAAGCAAAATTTGGTCGAATGAAAGTATGCCTGATGAACGGAACTACAGACCGATCCACAAAAGTGCCAACTCCATCGTTGTCAGTATCATGGCGGATCAGCCGAAATTCCAACGGAAGTTTTCAATCCCGTAGTGGATACTTATGCTCCCGTTTCCTAGGGACATCTTTCAAATCGGAACTGGTTCCACAGTTATGCCGTCAAGATATCTCCCAAACTACCTGAAAAAACAGCTTTTTGTGGGAGAGACAACTTAAATAGCTATCAGACGCGGAAGGTATACACGCATTCACTCCGAGTTTCCAAAAAAAAACTGTAATCTATCCTCACGCAACACAAAGTACATGGCAAACGTAACCGCGATTTAGGAAAAAACGTTGGACAGACTCAGGAACGCAAAAAAAACATGCTAAAATTATTACGGCTGCCATCCAAGGGTATACATATAAGGCTTCGGATTCGTTGTGAGTAGGTTTCCATGACTTTGGGTTCACAAAGCAACCTGACAATCTGCAGATGGTCGAATCGCAATGCCAATTTGACCATGTGCTTGTAACATATAAAAAGGTGCCCATAGTATGATTATATTTGCAAGGTACTTCTGCGCAATCCGCGCTTCGTGGTAAGAGTTCGAGCCAGAAGAAGGTAAAGGAAGAAAATTCTGCATAGCAAAAAAGGAAATACAAAAACTACCACCTCAGAAAATTCAAAGAGCCATGGCACTGGCTACAAGATGAGAGGTGAATTGTAAATGAATCGTATCAATCAGTCTAACCTCTTTACACTAAAAACCCTAGAGCATGTTCTAGACATCCACATGCGAAGTTTTCTAGAAAAATCTTCGCTATCCAAATCATATCAAGCCTACCTCAAGGGCAGATCCATGGAAATGGCTCTTCACGAGGTAATGCGAACAATTGAAAAATCCATACCCTATAAAGAATACACTCTAACCTCCTTCTTAGGCATAGAAGGAGCTTTCAACAACGTCCTCACTGGCGGTATTCTTAAATCTCTAATCGAGCAGACTATATTGGCATCTATTATCCAATTGATGGTCTCTATGCTCGATAAAAGAATTATCCAGGCAACAGTCATTTAACCAAGTTTGACCATAGAGGAACGCCACAGGGAGGCGTCATCTCCTCTCTACTCTGGCTAATGGTTATGAATAAAATTCTAGTTAAACTATTCCGGGCGGAATCCGCTGGCTATCCGAGAGCTTTGCACACAATTGGGGTGTGACACTTCACAAAAGCAAAATATTGCTGTCTTCATAGATAGTCAAGCTGCCATTCGGGTCATCAACTCGGCTACCATATCCTCAAAGCTGGTACAGAAATGCCGGAACGAACTTGCCTGCCCGAGCAAACGCTTAAGGGCCACACTTCTCTGGGTCCCAGGGGACAGTGACATTGAAGAAAACGAATTCGTAGACGAGCTGGCCACACAAGGCTCAGCTCTTCACGGGCTCACTTATCATTATGTCGAAAGGTGCGGTTAAGGGAGAAGTTTAACAAATTGTGTCATATCGTGGACAACAAAAACAGAACAAAAGACCTACTGAATAGAATCCGTTCAGATATCACAAGAATTACGGCTATAGTCAGGGGGCACTGGTTAATTAGAGACCATGCGGTAAAACTAGGGATCTCATACAACCCCCATGCCGCAGTTGCGAAAACGCAAATGAGAAAGAAACCCTCTCCCATTCCATCGGCAAATGTCTGGCAGTAGCAATAGCCTTATTGAGTGCATTAGAGAAACCACTCTTCGATGACCTTAGCGACATCTCGGGTAAAAGGATACAAGTTCTTATCCGTGTTTTAAACTCCACAGACTGGATCTAGATGCGTATTGTATCACACCCTCAATAATCTTCATAAAAAGGTCACAAGGATCGTGGTAACAAAAATGCAAATCAGTGCTACTTGGGCTCATGCTGAACCACCACATCTACCTACCTACCCTATCATATCGAGTCTTAAGTCGTGGTGCATCATCCTTTGATCGCATTTTATAGGCTCCATCGTCTTAAGCTCTACAGAGCAATGACGAAGTTCGGGATTCCATAAAAATGTATACAGCTGTGTATAATATTCACCCTTCTTCGGAGCTTTGATGCAGATTTTTACAGTGCATTCGCAGACGAAGTTTACTTGCATCTACTTATACCCTTAAGACGGCAAGGAAGAAAGATCGATTCAGTGACTGAATAACAATGTGCCCAGGATAAAAGATGATTGAATTTGGCTCATTTCACACTGATACTTTCAACTGACTTAAGTAAGAAAGCCAGAGTTTTCATAAAAAAAATAAGCGATTTCCCGATCACACCCACATTTTCGTCCGCATTCATAACTTTCCCACCTCTTTCTTACACCAAACCACCACCATCAAACGACTTGTTCGTGAAATAGTATGGCAGCCTAATGTCCGTCTTTGTGTGTGTTGATCTTCCAAATGCAAATTACTTTGGAATTTTAATCACAAGCCCAAAGACTGCCATTTTGTTTGGTATGTTACCCAAATTACAATGTTGATTGGCATCATTACCCAAAGAAAGCATCACATATACATCTGACCAAAGACACCCGCATCATCATCACCATCATTAGGAACGGAGTCCTAACCGTCCCTAATTGGCCATAAAAGCTTGCATACGCATATTTAAGTAAATAAGCAATACTAACAGCACAAACCCAAGTCACAAGCTAAGTTACAGAGGAATCTCTTCCACACAATTGCATTTCTAACTGGAAATTCGACATTCCTTGTGTGCAAAGATTGCCAAGGTAATTGCATTCCGTTGCCAATGAATTTTAAACATCATAAATGCTCATAAATACAAATGTAATTTCCCATCAAATACAAACCCACCCATGTACACACCGCATGTCCTAGGATTACACTTTACCAGAAGGATCAAATGAATGACGGAGACACGATACACAACCCATTGAGGGAGAGGAAAAAAATTCATCTTCCTTACGTATATTGAAACCCACCGAAGCATGTAGAATGGAATCAATTGATAAACTCTGCTAAATGGTCGCGCAAGAATCAATCAAAGGATATACATACACACACGCTGATATCCATCCATTCATCGTGTGTGCACGGAGTGTAATTTGCATAATTCAATTCCAGTTCGTTATTCCTTTTCGGGTTTTTTTTCTCGAGTCCTTATGCCAGCCATCCGTTTGATTTGAAGGGCACCACTGCGTATGTGGAACATTTGGCTTACCCTTGCTCACCCAATATCATGTCATTTGCGGGTCGATATAACTTTATATCCCAGCCCAGCCTATCCTGCCCGCCTCCAATATTCGAATGATCATCGTCCTGTAATCCCAATGTAGAGCATTTGAAAATCCCACACACAGTTGAAAAAAAAAACATGAGGAGCAGAAAGCAGAGACACAAGGACTTGTACAAATGAATTTAGAATGTCAAGAGTTTCCCACACGGATATTGGATACACTGTCTGTGGAAAGTCATTTCTTTTATCACATCCTGGTGGCATGGCGAACTTTTCGGCTCAAAATGGAATCACTGTAAATTGCGTTAAGCCCTCAGGATAACAAATATTCCTCGCCATATTTTTTCACTGGTTACGCACGATGGGTGTGAGAAATAAAGGGACTCCTGCCACGCTGATATGGGTCGTAAATGTGTGCGGTCTGATAGAAAATTAGAAAATTTTATTTCAAAGGATGTGCTTGGAATATAGTGTTGAATTTCGTATACTCTCGGGCGTCGTCGGTTAGTCTAAAAAGGGAGGCATTTAAAGAGGTTTACCTCTTGTAAACTGTTTACGAGTGTATAGCTTTTGATTGCACAAGGATGCTCTGCGCACAGTTGGAGTGGGTGGATGAAAGAGCCTTTTAGAAAGGATTGATTATATTAGTGCTCTTCTGAAGGGGTCCTTTTTAAAGGAATTACCAAATCGGTAAAATGGTGAGTGGTATAGATATGATTTACAGCCGCCATCCTCCATGTGCACGAATAAGCACTGAAAAGATCCACCTCTGAAATAATTACTACGACCAGGTCGACTCTCCAGGAATTAGAAATTTTAGTTTCAGGATTCACTTAGCATTTGTCTTCCTTCAGAAAACAATTTGTATTTCAATAAATTATACCCAAACAGTAGATGGCGGCAGACCATAGTACGGCCCAATCCCTAGGCAGGTCATAGCTCGAAGGAATTTCAATTAAGTGATTCTTCTGCACCATTATTCGGCTGGACAATCCGCACCAGCATTGTCGGATGCTTTCAAAGGTGGGGGTGTGTTTGCACAAAAACCGCACCCGTGGTCAAACCGATATACTCTTTCTATACATACATATCAGTGGGTACATAGAACATTTGATATGAATAGTTTTAAATGTGTGGGCTAGGATACATCCTGCAATCCACCACCCATCTAAAAACGAATTTTCCACCCTCAGACTACATTCCTATTAAATTTAAATTTCCCAACTGTATATAACAAATTGCTGAACGTAAATTAATAAATCTTTCATTCTTGATCTCCAAGGATATATGTATGTTTGTGTGTGGCTGGGTGGCTAGGTAGATGCATGGCCACACTCGAGTGTCTGGCATATTCCACGTGGGGTAATGTACAGCTTATTCGAGTGCTTATAGTGGGTACATGTGTATTGAGATCTTATATTGAAGTTTAAATTTAAATCGTGTGCATGAGGATGAATGGGTTTTCTTTACCTGGACGAAGGATTTCCAATATAGCCGAGGTATGAAGAGGGAACCAGTGGACATAGTTTTTTTTTATTGAATCGTTGAACATTGATCAGAGAAGGAGCGGGTGGGTTATGTGTGAGCATTCCTGACAGTCTTGATGGATTTAAATAGAAAAAAGGATCCTAGGGTTTTTTCCATTTCAAACATTTGAGTACCCCATGCAAGAACTAGGATGTCAGAAGGGGATCACTGTCGTATGTGAACGGGTAAACCGACAGTTTGTTGGCGACGTGTCAAACGACCTGTCTCAAGTAGTAGAAATAATCTATAAGCTCATATGATCGCAATCCCAAACTTGAGTTCCACCCATCCGAAAGGCTTTTGCACGCACGACTTTACACGCGATTTTTTAGTCGCACACCGGTTTTTATGTGATTTTTCGCCTTTTAAGTTCGGCCTTGAGATACTCGGCATTAGATGACCTAGATAACTAGGAGAGCTGTCACACATTGACCAACCGGATTTCAAGTGTGAGACCTGCCCGTTTGTTAAGGGTAAGCTCATTATCCGTCTTATCCGTCTTATCCATCATGGGTTGCTTTTCCTCCATCCATTTAAAATGACATCCCTTTACTGCGTCTAACGTCTGGCTGGATATCAAAGACTCTGCAGACCAGAGTGTTGATGTTCATTCGATCTGCATGTTCTAGCCAGCTAAAGCCTTCAATATGCGGTTTTTTACCATGGCTACAGCTTGTTTAGTTCTTTATTGGAGCTTCTTCCGTCAACACAGAGATTTTTAGAAGAATTTTCCGCTCAAAACGAATAAAGATTTCTTTATGGTTAATGCTTCAGCGTGGTAAAGCAGAACTAGGTTGATAAGGGTCTTATAAGGGGTCTCCATAGTAGTTCAAGTGTTCAGGCTTTATTACTATAGCCTTCTAAGCCTGAAAAAAAACTGCGGTTGATTAATTCATCGTTAGATTTCTTTCGATATATCGTTGTCAGAGTTATTAGCGAAGCCAACGTAAGCAAAGTCCCTTACTAACTCAAAATTATAGCTGTCTATGGTGACGATCTGCTTAATTCATCGATGATGTGTGTTTTTTCATTTTGATAGCTAGTTGTAGTCTTACCCTCCTTTACTGTTAACCCTATTTTTGCCGATTCCTTTTTTGCCTGCCTGAGGCGGTGCCTGTCACATTACGAACAATAATTCCAATATCATCGGCGCTAGGATATATGCTGGAGTTTCCCCGATTTATGAGCGATTGTGCCTCCCAATGTGCTTTGTGCTTTGCCTAAATCCTTTTTTGATATCAAATGCTTCGGTGAGGTCGTTGGCGACCCTGATGGAGCAGTGCGAATTCTCCATTGCCATCCTTCACAAACGAACGAGTTTTTGCGGTATACTAAAACTAGGCATCGGTTTAGTTCGTCTCCATAAATAATTTCCTATGCGGCTCTGAAATCAATGAATATGCGGTGGGTATCGAAAGTTTTTTTCGTCAGGAGTACGGTTAAGAGGGTGCACTTTCCTGGCATAAGACCACACTGATAAATTGACGATCATTTAGTTGGAAAATGGTTTCAGGCATTCACTTAGTACGTCAGATAAGATTTTATAGGCGTTGTTAAGTAGACTTATGCCTCTGTTCATAGGGTCTCCTTTTTGTGGATCCGGAAAACGATGACAAGATTCAATTCTTCATGTATACTTTCATCAGACCATATGTGTTGGTTAATGTTACTTACCAAATCATCTCTACCAGCTTTATATTTATAGCCCCGTCATTTCCAACAGCATTGTTAAGCTTAAAAAATACATTTATGGCGCAACAAGCTCGTTAGTCGATTTATTTAACCATTCATGTGTGCGTGTGTACTTCTTTGCACGATGGCGGGACCTCCAGTTTAATGCCGAATCCGAACAGCGAATTCGAGATAAGCTTTTCTTGATAATTGATACTACTTGGATGATTTTTCAGATCATCACGAGAGGAGGGCGAGTGAAAAGTCATTTAGGTGTGGCTACGGCTGGGAATCGAACTCAGACCTTCCGCGCGGCAGTTCATCACACTAACCATCGCGCCACTGGGCTCCCATTGTTAAGCTTAACTTAAGATATTGCTTTCGTCATTTCATTAAGGTCAGACTGCTGGTGGTGTTCACTATCGTCGCCATTATTGAATGGTTCGTTCTAACTGCCTGAGGAAGATTTTTCGTAGTCGAAGAAATCTGCAGAAGTGGTTCATTGTGCCATGAATTCCGAAATTTTTATTTCACATTATAAAAGCGAAATAACGCCAAATTTCCATGTTCGGTCTTATTTCACGCTGAATTTCGAAACTCGACCTTATTTCGGTCGGCGTTACTTCATGGCACCGTAGTTCATTCATATTCTCAGCATCGACTGTGACTCAGGTACGATTTTTACTTGTTTATCTCGACAGGATTCTGTTCTATTGTATCACTCAGTTTTACTCTTTGGTAAAACTTGCAAACATCATTCCTGGAGAGTGACACCTACCAATATCTACGATCGTGTCTCTCTTAGCTCAATGGCGGGTCTCGTCTTTACCTACAGCTTTGCTTTTAGGCCTCATTTTTGGCTGCGAGCATCTGTCATCAATCTTCCTCAAACCGTGGATTTTTTTCAATACAAAAATAAAATATTTTTGATGCAACAGCCTAGTTGGTAGTCAGGCCAAACTTTTTCATATCCATTCATCAGCTGTGCATGTGTTTTTCTTGCACGATGGCAGCACCTCCCGTTTTATGCCGAGTCTGACCGGCTCTCATCATCGTGTTTTTTTTTTTTTTTGATGATGATAGGCTGTACAAACACCACACATCAGTTACGGCCGATCTATGACTTGTTAAAAACATCGCCATTTGTCTTCGGCATTGTGTACTAGTGGTACGGTATTAACTGCGAGATAAAGGCATATGACCTGTGCAAACGTCTGGGCCGTCTCTTGCAGTCTTTGGCCAAGGAGAAAATTGTTTGATTTTACGTGCTCGGAATGTGAGGGAATCCGGATTACTAGAGGTGTACTTTTTGTCTATTGCACTGTTGTCGATTTATGGCCTATAGTAGGCAAAAACAAGCTCTGCGATACCATGGATTTAGTTAGATTGTAGCAGACGCAATAGCCTTGACCGTCATTATCAGGCTTACAAAATGCGTGATATTTGGTGTCAACTTGGGCGATATAGTGGTTCATTGGTTAGTTTTATGGCCGAGCTGAACAAAAACTAAATGGCATTCGTTTTCCACAAAGAAGAGGACCTCTTATTGAACTCCAACTTCCAATGGTCAATTTAAGAAGATATTCATGACAGGTACTCTTGTATGTTTTTTAAGATTTTTGCAAGAGGTGAGGCAGTGAAAATAAGTTAGGCATTGTTACTTACTTAGTCCTATAAACTAATCACTTGGCAACTACACCGACTAGTCCTTTTTGTCCCTGGTTAATATCCCTCCAACGGACAGTTTTTCACTATCCACCTCTGGTGAAAGTCTTACGACTTTTCAGCATAAAAAGCTGTTGAAAAATGAATCTCAAATTCATCGATGTCATCTCGATCTTACGCCAGAAGTTTAGTTAACCTTTACGTGTAAGGACCACTTGCGCGAATTCATTTATTCATCTTTTCTGGCTGTCAACTGCTTTATTTGAGGTAATTTATCGCCACGATAAAACTGAACAGATATTGTCTTCACGTCAATGGCAAAAGACATTGATTTAGCACTTATATGATGGTTTACCTCCATATAGTTAAAGAAATGAGTTGGTACATTATTTTACTTGTGAATTTTATCAAGATCCTCTTTAAGAAATGAATAAACCATCACAAATAAGCCATTAGAAGTATATTGTTGAGTTAAGCTCTAAGACCTAACCCTTTCAGAAATAGCTATAATAAATCACACCGTTTACAGATCCCTCTCACCACATTTTCAAATAATTTGTAAAAAGGAAGCTTCTCCGCGAACGCGCCTTACACAACAAGCCGAACATAGTCAGGCAAACCGCAATCCACCATATAAAGCTTACTTCCGAGTTTAGTAGCTTTACACCGCCATCAATATCCTCCATTTATATCGCCTTAAAGATGCCAAAAATCCTTGCATCCTTAGATAGTCATAACACGACTCCATACACGACCGCATTTAAACTCATCCAACAGCATACCCAATCTCCATTCGCCCATTAAGGTAGCTTGCGCTGCTTATAGGCCATAAAATGCTCTCTCTTCTGTTTTTATTTGATTGTTATAACCCCATGTATAGGACATAAAACCGACAAATATTGCACGTTAACCCAATGTCCTCCCATTAAAGCGACATCCACAGAGCAATCCCATTGAATTTGTTTTCGACTTTTGAGATTTGCCTCCTCCTTCCAAGCTGAACCCAGAACAGCAGTATAGCAGGAGTATGCCACCTGCAAATAATCGAGTGTGTGGCAACAGCATTTTCTGTGCTTTGACCTACTCACCCGCATCCAGGAAGAATCTCATTTCGATGCTAGCCCCGTCTGCAAAGGTGCTCCTTTGAAAATTTGTTTCGAAAATTCATCTAAAGATAATCCGTTTTTGATATCCTCTGCTCCTCTTAACAAATCCATCCAAATAACAATTTATGCGGTTGCCTTTGGCATACGCTACAGAAAAATGTCCACTCCAGGAAGAATACACGAGTACTCGTCAGTGTGTTCGGTTGAATGGTTGTTGCGCAGAATGCAAAAAGGATACAAAAAAACTACTTTAAAGGAAACACATGTTTCGAAATTAAAAAAAGGCGGAATCAAGGAAGGAAAGCAACTCGAAGAAATATTCAAATTTGCATTAGAGGATATATGCAGAGCTCCCCACCATAAGTCAGGCAGGACCACCACTACATCCCGTAAAAGGCAGATTTCTCTAGAAACACTATGTTTGCACAGCACACATAATGTTTGCTTTATTGCCGTGCTTGTGCTCCATGCTTCTCTGTGATGTTTAAAGGATTTCAAGGATTTGCTTTTGGTCAAACAAAAAAACAATATAAATGTCTACACAAAAATGCGCTTTGTCGAGATACAGGCGGGCGGACATGGGGTGCCTCTGCAACCTACTCTTCGTCAGCACAACTAAATCTCACTAAATCAATCTGACATACATTCACCCAGAGTGATGCATTAACGATAAGATTCAACCATAGGTGTAGATACGAAAATGTAGACTATATGACTTTAAGAACCCACTTAAAGTGCACCTTTAATTTGAAAAACAGAATGGGCCGATCTGATCCCTCTGATTTTATTCATAAATAAAAAATTAATTTCATCCGGCCTGAGTTGGACCGGTGTCATTGTTAATTACGGTTTATATGCATTCACCTGTTTACCCATCGTCCTTTCATTTCGATGTACGCTTGGGTATGTGGCACGGTCTCATGCAAATGAAAGGATAATGCCTTTGATCCCTTTTAATGACTGCATAAATGACTAGTTTCGGCTGGCACGTAACTGACAAGTGCGCGGATTATTCGAATATGCTGTGTAAGTGGGCGGAAAATAATGGACTTTGCCAACACAGAAAATAGTGGGCGTGTAATTACAATAAATAACAAACTTAAAAACCAAAAATATGCTGTTAATGATTCGATTCGGGTTAAGCGCCCTGACAATTGGCTGGGATAATACCTGGGATATTGGTATCCTGCAACTAGGGGCTTAGGGAGGGCGTAAACTTTAAATTTAATATTCAAATTTGTGTGGGGATTTGTTGGTAAGTTATATAATTTGTGCACCAAAACCGCACTTGGGAAGGGTGTGTACTTGGGTGTGTAACATTTGCAACATTTTTGGCTGAAAAGCTTAGCAATGGCCCACCACTAATCCACAAGATTTAGTAAACATTTTTTTTGAAGCATAGAGCATATGAGTCAAACGATGGCCGGGCTTTTAAAGGATATACATTTTTCAAAACGGATTACTGGGATTACTGTCGAACCATCTGCTGGTTCGCGAAAAACCAGGGACATTTGTGTAATAGGAACTTCGTTAATACCTTTTTCGCAAAGCTTTGACTTAGTTTTTGTTAAAAAAAGTAGTTTACAAAAATTCGTCAAGCTTTTATAAAACGTATGTTTAACATCAACAGGGTTGAGGCGTTTACTGTAGACCCCAGACTTTGAGGTATTATAATATTGATTCGGTAATACATGCATTTGGGGCTGTCTCTGCTCTGAACGGTTTCTTTAAGAATTTTAACTGATTACTATGATTCTTCGATAAAAAGTATCAAACCGAAGTCAAACGGCTGTAAAGAGGCTGCTCAGGTAAAAGAGTTTTTTTTTCAGTCACATAAGACCAATCCTACTGAGGAAAACCGAAAAAAGTTCGAACGAGCTAGAAATACATAACTTTAACGCCTACATTGTCCCATGAACAAATGTTGAGGCGAAATATTCTACATGTCCCAAAGGTTCGACCGACGTCGAACAATGCTGCTCATTTTGCAGCTTATTTCAATTTGCAAGATTGTGGTCAGTCTTCTCACGTACAGAATTCCTTCTTGCTAAGGTCATTGAAGGGCTGATAAACTGTAAACTTATGACTTATCTCGAATCACGAAACTCTTTAAGGACCGACAATACAGTTTTCACAGGTCGCAAGAGGTCCACTTGGGATCTGATGTTATCTTTCACGGAAAAGTGGAACCAATCAATCCATCTTGCTGGCGAAAAAAAAATCGTTGCACTTGATATTTCAAAGACATTTGACAGGGTTTGATATTAAGGCCTTTTGTCGAAAGTATTAATCGATAAAGTGTATGTCGATGATACTCTTCATTCTATGGATTGGAAAATACTTGCCGAAATGTTCAATTCAAGTTGTTTTGGACAGTATTGCATCTTAAGTCTGGCTAAATAAGTGCTGGTGTTCCCCAAGGTTCCGTTTTGTCCCTGACACTCTTTCTCTTTATTTTAATGCCTTGTGCAACTGCTAATTGACTTCACTCACTTGCTGATGACAGTACCGTCAGCTTCTCATAATCATTCTCAAATTCACGGTCTTCATCATCGGAGGTGGAATAAAAATAACAACATATGTTAAGCCCATTAAATTCTGACCTCTACTGCATTATTAAATGGATTAAGTCCAATTGAGTGGGATTGAATGCTTCCAAACCACATGCTGGATTCTGTCATCAAAGAAACACCAAAATCTGCAGTCGTTATCCATGCATGGCACTTGCATCGTCTAAACCGAAAAAACGTTCCATGCTCGGTATGTTAGGAACTTCCTTCGTTAGAACAACGACATATACGATGTCGCTAAAAACATAGGGTAACGTCTAGGTTTCCCGAATCGATGCAAGAAATATTTTACCACTCCAGATCTGGACTCAATATGTTAAGCGCTTTTAAGCCATAATCTTGAGTTCAACACTCAAGATGAAATACAAAAGCGCGCGATAAAACTGATAGGAGACTTAAGCATACCAAATTCCATTGTTTCACTTGAGCATTGTAGTTATGTTCAAACGAAATAGGCAGATGCATTCCGCGCCTTCAACAATTCAACCCTATTATTCGCCTTGCCATTATTGCTAATCAACTTACCCCCTAGCCGGACGTACTATGAAATATAGAGAATCAACCCTAAGCCAATCAACATGAATGTGGAATGCTTTACCAAGCTCAGTCTTTCCTGTCCATACAATTTACCAACGGTTATCGGTATCTCTTCTTTTCATCTCCTCAATTTCCTTAATCCCCACCTGATGTGCTCAAACACTATATGGGTATTCATATTTATTTTATATTTTCCACCCGCTAAGGGGATGCGCGTGCAAATTATATGAAAAACCGCGATCGCTTGATCCTTCTCGTCTGAAGATTAGGTGCAGGGATTCGAACATCCTCTTAGCTGGAGCATTACTCTGTGTGGTCGAACGAATACAGTTTTTAGTTTTACGTACCACACCTACATTTTGTTAATGTTTGACATGCCTACGCTGCATCTTATCAATTATTTGCTCTCGGATACGGGACAAAAGATTTGACGAAGAACTTTTCGTTCAAAAGTATTTTAAATCTGCTTTGCTCGCCTCCTTATTTCTCAGAAATCGCCAACGTAAAGTGCGACTGCTATGCCTAGGATTATAATCCTGTAGTGGTCTTTCGAGGGTATTACCAATTTTTTCTCCAGAAACCATCGATATTAAAAGGTCAGATCCGATGATGTAGAAAATTTCTTCGCTAAGATAAAGTTCGTGAATTTTTGCTAAAATTTTTGGATCGACAATGTTTTATCTGTTGACAACATGTTCTTTGTCTTATCCCCAACAATTGAGATAAATATCTCTACAAAGGCATGATGGTTTCGACTTTGGGAAGCTTGATGAAGGTAATGTAATGAAGAAATCGAATAATACCACATCACTTCGCCTAATATGGCTACATGATTAGTTCGGATGAGGTTGTTTCAAACTTATCGCAGCACCGCGTTGGTTCAGTGTTATGCCACACAGCCGAATTCAGTCATCGCGTTTAGTGCAATGAATAGTGTTATCAAACGTGATATTTTAGTCGATGAAAAGAGGACGGATCTTGTCTTTAAACTGTTGGGGCTTCCAGAATTTATCTATAATTGCAAAAATGTAATATATGGCCAATCTACTGGGCTCAAGCCACACTGGGATAAGTGTGTTGCAGAAAGCCATCAAAAGTTGGAAAGGATTTTATAAGAGACATTTAGCATGGGCATCGCGTTATAGTACTCTGAGCAGGCTTTCAACACGTTGATGCTTCTGAAACTTTCTCAAACTCATCACAAATCTTGCGATGATCAGACAAGTCACCCGAATGGTATCAATTGCAATGAAAACCTTATCCTAAATCAGCCGTTCGGATTCGGCATAAAACTAGAACTGATTTGGAATAAAACCCTAGAACTACATACCCATCTATGTATGGTGTGGTGTGCGGCTGCGGCTTCTTAATGGTTAGTGCGTTTAACTACTAGGCGCTGGGTCCCTGGTTAAAATCTCGAAAGCAACAGTGGCCCAGCTTTTGCGAAAGTCTGATAAACATCAGAGTACAAAACTCATAACTGTAGAAAACACCGTAAATTTGCCGTTCTGCATCGGCGTTGAATTGAAGGTCCCAGTCTTTGTGTTAAAAATAGAATTTCGCACAGCTTTAGAATAGAGGAGCTAAGTTTGAGTCCCTGTATGGGTCTTTAATGCCAGATATTTCTTCTTTTGTTATCGTGTATGGATGTGAGAAAAACTTCAATCCTGGATACTATTGATTCTATTTTGCCAAGAATTTGGATCGTTTTTTTTTATACCACAGCAAGATATAAAATATGTGTTACAATAGATGGGGCAGATTGATTCGATATTCCTTTCAAAGTCACTGTTTTCACACAACCACAACTTGGGATTCAATGCATTTAAAGCATACGATCTGTACTTAAAACGATGAGATGGCCTTTTTTAGCTGAGGGCCTTTGAGTTGGGTTTGCCCTAGTTGATATGTTGTCCTCTTGCTTTTAAGCCAGTAGCTTAGTCACAGTTGCTTTACTTTCTTGTGAAATATCCTACTGCGTTCCTTGCCATGAGACCCTTCGATTTTGAGCCAAGGTGTTTTCTTGATTTGGTAACATCCCAGCGCCATGATACGGTATTTTTCTGTTACATCTTACCGCTAAAGTGAACTCGGCTACATCTTTTGTTACGTTGAGATACAGCAACCACAGTGTTTTGGAATTGGTGTATACTAGACGCATAGCGGAGTCTTTCATTCAGATGTGCTGGCGAATTGATACTTCCTAGGCCTTCAATGTGAAGCAAATTTTCCTGTGCAATTCGTGGATTTTTTCATTACACAGTCTTATGGACCTGGCTATTTACAAAGTCATGTTTTTTAGCCTTAGAAATGCGGCATTCGAACACTTACAAGACAAGCTGATGTCTGTCACGAACTACCAGAAGACCTGGAGGTAATAATAAAATAAATGTTGTTTCCCCTCAAGAGGAGTCTCGGAGCGCTGTTGCAACATCATAGTTTTATCTGAGATGAATTTTTAGAAAAATGTAAGTCGCTTCCTTGTAGGCTTCTAGCCAAATTGCGTAGCCTTAGGGTTTAATAGTTTAACTTTTACAGACTGTACCGGCCGCCATTTCGACTTAAAACCTTTGCCTCTAATGAAATACTTTATATAGCAAAATATGAAAACCTATACGTTTGCATTATTCTCAGCTCCACCGACTGTATTCGGGTTTCCCATATATATATATATATATATATATAAAGGTACATGTTTCCAAATCAGCTTCCTATAATGTCTATCATGAATATGTTGGATCTAAGGGTTTATCTTATAACAACAGAATGAAAAGTTAACGTTCATATTTGGTCGAGAATGCTTCATGAAATCGCCCTGTTAAACACAACAAACCTCACTATCATGAAAACACAAACTAAACATTCGCCCAACCACCACCAAAAGCAAGTTAGCATTCCCTTCAAAATTCCAAGGCAAAACCATATACACGACCAATTTAACTAACGCCCAGGATACCCGAAAGCAAAGACCGAAACACAATGTCCTTACGAATTAATTTGCGACGCAGGTAAGGTACACGTTGGGTAAATAAAACAACCCGACCTGGGTTTCGCCACAAGCAATATGAAAGTGCGCTAACCTGCCTCAATGTAAATAACGTTCGTTGGTTTAAAGTTCATTGGCCATAAACATTGCAATGAGAAAGTATACACGGACTGATAAGAACGAGTGTACATTGGACTCACCTTCCCACCATGTTGTTCTTCCTGAAGTTTTTTTTCCAAATGTTGTTCCCCCTTAAGAGTAGTCAGTCAAAGAATACGAAAGAAACTCCTTCATTTGGAGGAATTTACTCAACCTAAGTTCATCAACATCAGCATTATAATACGAGGAGGCCAAAGGACGACGAGAAAACAAAACACAAGCAAGCAAGTAAAAGTAACACACTAAACGAGCAAGGATCTACTCTTGTTGGTAACTCTACCCGCGTAGAAAATTACCGCTCACAATCAACAGAAAACTTTTCGATTTGCCGGATAAGTCGACCTAGTTACAGGGGTTTCTGTTGGATGGGCGGGTGTTATGTATAGAAGACACGACTATCGCAAGGTGGCTGGTGCGATGCGATACGTACTAGCGCAGCTCCACAGGCTCAGAGGAAGCAGTCCCTAATGTGATAATTGCCTTAATTGTTAATTGGACATGAGTTAGAGGGCTCTCTCCGAAAATCCTTTAATATGCATTTACCAGTCACCACCTCACTTACTCACCTACTTATGCTTAAGTGCTGTGGGCTATGAAATATCCACCATTGCCGACGAACTGCATATGTGTGTGTGCAAATACTCTTACAGCTTACCCAAGACCGAATTTAATTAGGCACCCGCACATTCGCTTTCAAAAAAAAAACGAACGATTCCGTTAAAGATGACGGCGGCAACATCTACTACAACGACAACGACGACGATGGAGCTCAAAAGTCAGCTGCCAGCAATCTCCGCGCGCCTGCATTCAAATTTATCCAGAGACAGAGAAAATACGACGAACAATAAATTCTTGCAGAGGAACTGATGCATATGATTAGATCCCGCAGGATGGTGGCATCGTGGATATGGAGGTTGGAGACTTGGGGAGGCTGGTGCTGAGACTCACCCATCTTCTTGTTGTCTGCCAGCCAGCAGACAGTAGCAGGAAGCAGTGTTGTGCTCTTACAACACGCAAAACACTCATTAATTAGGGTTGATGTAATTATTATTAACACCCACCAACATCAGCCCAGGACTACTGCCGCGCTACTACCGCGCTACGCCTTGCCGTCAGGCCAACTGCTTCGCTTATCATTTGCTTTGCGTTGCTTTCGCTTCTGATTTAGCAGTGACTCAGTGAGTGTACGCTGCTGGTCGCCCATGTTCTCATCATTAGAACATCAACTACGGGTATCCAAGTCCCCCTTCAGATGTGGTTGGTCATATGGGGCAGGAGGATGCAGAGAAAATGTGAAGGGAAAAAGTTTTTCAATAAAATTCTTGTTTTAGCCCTGGCAAGTCGCGTTTTGCTCGCTCCATGCATTTTATTGGATCACAACTGCATGGATGCAGTTGGTTGGTTGCACAGGGTGGTATCATCTCCCCCGCTGCACTTTGACTTTTGAAAGTCGTCGATATAACTGTGGTAGACATTCGTTTATTGTTGCGCGAGAGTGAATGAAGGTAAAAAGGACACGGACTCATGTGCAGGCAAGAGAATGTACACCAGCGCATGTGGAGTGTAAAGTCAAACCAGTAACTTGCTGGAAATGCACAGGCTGGATTGGGACGGACAAACTGATATAGTTGGGTAAAAGGGCGACACCTGAAAAATTGAATTTTATTGTACTCGAAGCTGAGACAAATATAATGGAAGATTCTCGGAAGCTAAGACGAAGCTCATCGGATTCAGAAGAACGGTACCATCCAAAACGCAAAATGAGGTAAAATTATTCCGGTGATCTCAACATTAAAAGCGGAGATGGCCTTAATTGCAGCCTGACTTAGGAAGCTATTGTCACTACTTACATTTTTGTACCATTCGTCTAACAAGAACCTTAGTTAATTTTGGACGACAAAGCAAATCAAAAAATAAGATGATAGAACGTTTAAAAAGGGTGCAGCTGAAAAGCTACCGAAAGCTCTAACCCAAAAAAAAATGGGCCGCGCAAAGGAACGATGAATATTTCTTCACCTTTACAACAATAAAGGCCTCCAGATCAACAAATGCACGGCTGCATCCGAACATTCCGAGGGGCTAATATGACTCGGGCTAATTCTTTTCTGTAGCCAAGGTAAGAGCGCGGATAACCAAAATGACACACGAAATGCAAAATACTATACAACACTTAAATGTCGAATGACTATAATTATTTCCCGAACGCGTATCCCTTAACCTCCGAATTTACATTATACCACCAGCCCCTAGTGTTGAAGACCAACTGATGTCCTAGGTTTCTCCCTTCCATCAGCAAGAAACAGCTTACCAATAATGCCAAGAGATGAGGCCTTTAGTTAAATGGGCCTATGGGCTATTTAAGAAAAGAAGAAGGGGAAAACACTATTCTTGTTGAGAGAAGAAAACAGCACGCGATCGGAGATATAGATAGGTTCCACTCCAGAAACGTGTAAGTGTTACCCAAGTGTTAAGCGTCAAGACCAGAGATAACAAGACGTAGTGGAGTAACTGTCGAATTTGAATATGAATCTACTTCTGCAGATTCTCCTACTATGAGGCAAAACGAGCCATTCAATATTGGTGACGACAGCGAAATCTACAAGCCTACCGACCTAAACTAAAGCTTAACAAGGCGGCCGGAAATAAGCATCGCGTAGAAGATCCTATCTGTAGTAAAATGTGAACTCCTTAAACCAATAACCTGATCGACCCTTATCAGTATGATTTTAGTTCAGAAAAGTCCGCTTCAGATCAAGAAAAACATCCATAGATGTGCCACAAACGGAAGCATTTATAACTTAGGTATTCCGTCAAAACTCGGTCGTCTATGCAGGGTGAATGTGGAGAATCCTAGCTATCTGTCAGGGTCGTCAACGACTTCTTTTACATTATTCTTTAAAAGGTTGTACAGAGCTTCCAAGGGATACAATCTTCAACAAATCTGTACACGCCGACGATACTGACAACACTGGTCGAACTCAACAGCCACGTTATTTTATTACGGAGGGGCAGCAGCAAATAAGGGCAATGGATACCAAAATAATGCAGTCAACAGAACATCGAAGAATTGGACAGAATGTCACCAGATACAGCTTTGAAGTAATGAGTGTGTTTTGTCTATAAAACACTGATCACGAATGAAAAAAAATATTCGATCGGTGTGGAATGCAAATTAAAAACCGTCTGCCTACGTATAGACTTTGTATTAAGCAGTAAGTAGTACAGTCATAAGCTCTCCTACAGTACCATGGCATAGTAACAAGTAATATATTTGGCATTTACGGTCCATATAGGGTCTCAAACCTAGTTTCTCATGTCATTTGCGTGTGCGAAGTTAAGTTTTCACAAAAAAAAAAGACTGCAAACGTCAAATTTAAGAAGCTCCTCATAAAATTGGTATACTCTTGGATGTTTGTCAGATTTTCACAAGTCGAATGTTAGACTTTTTTAAAAAGATAAAAATGATATAACTGTAGCCTACAAAATACAAATGAAATGCACGGGCAACGAAGTCAAATCATAAAATTAAGGGATATAAAGTTGGAGAAAGAGATATAAGTGGAAATAAAAAAATCCTTTCAGTTTTCTAAAGCCAACTAGATTCGTATTCGCATAAAGGCATCAACCTATATCACAATAAATGGATAAATAAAATCGGGCCTGTGTACATCAAAACCGAACCGCTCCAGTTGCTGGGCAAGTCCACCAGCAGCAAAGGTTTACTAATGAATTTATGTTTGCAACTCCCCAGTTTGTTAGCAAGTTAGTTGGTTGTGTGATCAGCACAACCGTAGCAGCAGTTGGTCCTCCCGGCCTTTTGTTCTTACCTTTACTACGAACCACCATCGGCTCTTCCTCATTTCCAACCTCCTAGTCGGCAGTCGTTTTCCTCTCAATATCACAAAAACGAAACGGCAAAGTTGACGAAGTAACTGGCTCATGTACCGACCGACTCTATAAGGGTGCTAGGTAGTACTGTGCAATAATTAAGGACGTTGATTAAATTTTCCCTCATTCATTAACCTTTATATCCTCGGTACATAACTTTGTTGGTCAGAGGAACTGTTGCCTGCGCTCACGATAGACACCATCGTCGGTCGGTTCGTAGATTGGAATGTTTTGTCAACTCAATGGGCATACACACACACACACTCACACACATCAACAACACTAAAAGGACGATAATAATAATAAAGCAAGAGCAAGGACAGGACTACGAAAAAGATGAAGCAAAAAGAAAACACACTCACATAGAACCCTTTCTTTGGCCATTCCCAGATGAAAGCATCCAGAAAATTCAATCCGCTTATGGAGTAGGGAAACTTGAATGACCCCAAAAGTATTATGAACTTAAGTATTTTGTAGTACACCGCATAGATGGATGAGAGGGAGAAAAGTATCCCTGCGTTGAGCGCTCCACACAGAACGACACAATGCAAAGTGAAACAACACTGAGCTCTGAGACATAACGACAGCCAGGACGACTACGATGGATGGGACCAAATACACTACGGGCTTCCTTGTTACCGATCCAAGCAAGTAAATTCCATCGAGACTTGAAGACATCCACCACCAACAAGGCGGAGCGGTTTGGTTGCTTGTAGGGTACTCATATACTTTGATACTCTCATTCTTTGGCTATAGATACAAAAATACCAGTACATCCTGGCCAACAGAGGGTATGGCGGTGCGCTGAAGGAAAGATGCAAAGCCTGTTATTCAAAGAATAGAAAAAGTTTTTTTTTTTTGCTTCACTTTTGCAAGTCTTCAGATAAATCCACGAAAGTACTTTCCTCCTTGAAGTAGGGGATTCTATTGGCCACTGTTGATATTGCCAGTGCGCCCAGATGAAAGTATCCTTGCGATAAATAATTCCGTAATGAAAAAAAGTACAACTAACTTCCGAAGGATATTATAATGGGAATTTGTTGCTGCTGCGCCGATGAAGTGGAGTTGGTGGACGAGGTTTTTTTTCCATTGTTGTTGTTGAGTGGAAATGTATTTAAAAAAAAGGATGCGCAAAGGCGCTTGTAAATTTAATTACAAAGTGAAGTGAGCACCAGTTATGCTGTTATACCAATCTAAGCTTCCCTTTGAGTTTGTCTTAATTAGATAATTGCTTTTACGTTTATCCATGGGAGGGTCAATTGAATGGCTCTTGATGCCTTCATAACTAGGAGTATGCAGTTTCATTGCATTGCATTCCATGAAAAAGCCAATGTTCAAAGGCTGGAGAATCAGGTTCAAAGAGTAGGGTGGCATAAAGTTCTGTGAAAATTAATAAGTTTTTCTTAAACATGAACATCAACTTTGTGGAGTTCCACTCTTATCTGAAAAATAAGTCCAAAGTGCACTTTCGATTCATTGAATAAAATAATTAGTAGAAGGACGTGTTTTAACAACGTGTCTTTTTTAATTGGAATTGACGGTCTTTTTGAGACTCATCTGCAAAAGGATTTTGGAATCACAGCAACAGAACACAGCGAATTAATTTTCAAAGGAAAATAGGATTTTACTTTTATTTAAGAAATGCGACAGGAGTGGCTTGACAGACGATGTTTTAAAAACGTTAATATGTAACGGGTGATCCAAGTAGAGATACTTTTTTCAATAGCCTTTTTTGACAGATCACGTGTGAGTCGTGTCATGTTGTCATGGTATTTTTGTTTAGTGTTGCTTGGCATTTCATAATGGAAAGACTTACGCGTGAACAACGTTTACAAATTGTTCAACTTTATTATGAAAATTCACGTTCTGTGTGGAATGTGTTTCGTGCACTTCGCTCAACTTATGGTCAATATAATCGGCCTACTGAGCGTACTATTCGCAACACCATCACCCATTTTGAGACCCAGCATTCATTATTGGATAATATTCGACCGAATAGACCACGTCCAGCACGCTGTGAAGAAAATATAGCGGCCGTAGCTGAGAGTGTACACGAAGACCGTAGAGAGTCGATTCGGCACCGTTCGCAGCAACTCGGACTGACGTATGGAACGACTTGGCGCATTTCACGTCAAGATCTTAAATTGAAAGCGTACAAAATACACCTTGTGCAACAACTGAAGCCGCTCGACCTTCCCAAGCGACATCGCTTCGCTCTATGGGCTCTTGAAAAGCTCCAAGAAGATCCGACGTTTTCGAGGCAAATTTTGTTTAGCGATGAGGCCCATTTCTGGCTCAATGGGTATGTAAGCAAACAAAATTGCCGCATTTGGGACGAAGAGCAACCTGAAGAGATTGAAGAACTGCCCTTCATCCAGAAAAAACAACGGTTTGGTGTGGTTTGTGGGCCGGTGGAATCATCGGTCCATATTTCTTTAAAAATTATGCCGGTGCGAACGTAACCGTCAATGGCGACCGTTATCGTGCCATGATAACCGACTATTTGAAGCCTGAAATTGAAGCTCGTGATCTCGGCGACATTTGGTTTCAGCAAGACGGCGCCACTTCCCACACATCGCATCAATCAATGGACTAATTGAGAGAACATTTCGGTGAGCACATAATTTCACTTTTTGGGCCGGTCGATTGGCCACCAAGATCGTGTGATATCACACCGTTAGACTTTTCCTGTGGGGATATGTAAAGTCAAAAGCTTATGCCGACAAACCCGCTTCGATTCAGGCCTTGGAGGAAAACATCACGCGTGTCATTCGCCAGTTACCAGTCGAAATGCTCGAACGAGTGATGGAAAATTGGACTCAACGGATGGACCATCTGCGACGTAGCAACGGCCAACATTTGATAGACATAATCTTCAAAAAATAAATGCCAAAGAATGTTCTTTCAAATGATAATAAACATTCTCCATTAAATTTGAATTTTGTGTGTTTTTTTCTTTAAAAAATAGGGAACCTCGAAATGGATCACCCTTTACTAGGGGTAGGTACTGCAACCGTGAGAAAGGGAAAAAATGTTATGTAACCTGGAATGCCAAGAGCCTAACTAACAATGTGCGTTGCGATTATGCTATTATGCGATCCAAAGTGATGAATCCCATGACGAATAGTCAAAAATATTAAAATCTCTTCCTTTTCATTACATTGGTTAGGGATACGTTTTATCTAAGTCCTAAGCCAATCACGTTTTTTTTTTTTTTGTAAATCCAGCTTTTGATAGCCACCTGGCCCAAATTACCCACCTTCCTGCTTCTTCTTCTGGTTCGATATATATTCCGTGGAACCCACGTTTTCCGTTAAAACGACTTTTTTGAACAGACAATTACTGTTAAATGAAAATAGATTTTTGTATTTATTTGTGTATTTTAGTTTAGGGATTTTTATTTGAAACCCGGGGTTATTATACACTATGCGGTAATATAACTTCCTTTTTTGAAAAACTCGCCATTCAAGCGATACGTTTTCCATCGAGGCTTACTTTGCGGATGTATGTTCAGTTAACGCAACCCAGGTAGCCTTGCAAAATCGGTTCAATATACTCCCCTTGGTCTTAGTTCTGAACCGGAAATCAATTGTTACTATGTTCAGTCAAACCACGGATATGACAAGATGAAGAACTATGTTCTTTCCTTGGACTTTTGGATCGTTCAGTGAGACGCATTCTTCAGAAGTTGGCGATTGTGGAGGAACTCTTCGAACGTAACGTCAACACTTTAGGAAACGCTTGTGAGGCAGAGGACGCAATTGGTTTTTTTTTAGTAATAAAGCCTATTTTGACTTGAGTGAATGCTTCAACAAACTGAAAATGCGCTAATGGGTTGATACCAATTCACGATAATTTCTTCAAGGCCTTTGGATTCACCAAAGTAACAACTTGGTATGCAATTTCCATAGCTGGGATTGTTGGTCCCTAGGTTTTTGAAGAAAATATGGTCAGTGAAAGTGAATTTTAACCGATATGCAAACATGTTTGTAGAATTTCATGGTCTTTGATAGTTGTTTTGAAAGAACACTCCGGTACCTACTCATATTAATGAGGGATGGTTTGGAGTAGACAGCGCTCTACCCCCATTAGTTCTTTGCGAATGTTTTAGTTGTTTTTATGATATCCATACGATACCTGAAGGCCATCGTCGGGCAGTAATTACCAACATGCCTGCGGTTTAGCTGGTAAGGATCATGACGAAAGCCAAAAATCGGCTAATTTAGTGTATAGCAATGGTTGACGTCACCTACCTGACGTGATTTTCAAGACTATCAAAAACAAAACTATAGATATGTAGGATCTGACTTGACGGTCCCCAAGATCAACAGACCTACATACTTGCTTCAAACGGTGTTTTTGTATTTGCGTAATTCAGACGTTTTAAGCTCCCCTCCTCGATTAGACAGGACAGGTTATTAAAATTATTTTCAGACCAAACTCGACGATTTCTTTAAGTAGGAAGTTTATATGGATCATGTCCTGATGACATTCATCGAATCATCTTCTTATGAAGTGTTTTTCTTTGACGAGCTGACGACGTAGGGAACATCCAACATATACCTATTCTTTGAAGGGACCTTCCATTTAAATAATTTTCTTGAAAAGAAGAAAGGGTAACACAGATATATGTACTTTTTTTTCGAAATCCATTTTCATTCAAGGTCCAAACATATGGAAACAAAAGTTTTCCTTTTCAGCATAGAATCAGCATAGAATAGTTGTGAACAGCGAAGCAACACCAAATGCACAACGTCCTATAAGGCAGGAAATCTCTCCATCTGAACGATTATACCAAACAAGTTGTAGTCTCAAGAAGAAGACCCATAGTAAGACCCTTGCTGTAAAATAACAACTTTTTCGATTACTCGTCGTAAATGATGTACTAATGAAGATGGAATAAATGGAAAACAACGCCAAGAATGGTACCACAGATTCTCTCAAGCAATGCAGCAGTGTAGCGGACAAATAGGCTTACTTAGGTAGTTTTCATAATTTGTTAAGTTAGTCGTAAGATTGATGAGCTAGTGTATTGACCTATTAAAATAAACTTCCTCATAGAGGAAATCAATATCAATAAAATCAATACAAATATCAAATGAAGTCAAATTAATTTATATTTGGCGCCCAAACGTGATGTGACGGGAAAAACTAAATATTTAAAAAAATCCTTATAAAGGATGGTTATTTGCGTTGCCGAATTCAGCTGACCCGCGAATGAAATCAAATTCCGGCCGGTAATTCATACTAGTAACCTCATATATGTAAGTGGTGAAAAATATTTTGAAGTGAAATAAATTAAATAAATGTGACAAAGTTAAAAAGTGTTATGAAAAAACCTAAAAGTTGAAAAAGACATTAAACATATTGAAAACAAGAAAAGGAGCTGTGATTGAAAAAGAAATATACTCGAAGCAGTTGAAGCAGCTAATGCAGTTAACGAATGCAGAGTATTAATTTCAATAAACAATACTAAAGCAAGCGAGAATTAACTTAATATTATTGTTTTGTACAATAAAAAATATCTATTCAACAATTGAAGTCAATTTTAGGTAATTTAAAACCAAATTCGTATTAAAAAAATATTATAATTTTGTTTTGTTCATATGACAAATGATTTAAATCGGAAGAATAATTGTTTCTCATAGTCGGATTTGAGTTTGTTAACGAATAAACTGTTTTTTATGCAATTGACAATAGACGCTAACCAGTTAAATGCTGTAGTTACAGCTGCAGTTCAAGCAGCAACGCAGCAAACCAAACAACCGTTTGAAAAAACAATCGACGAACTCACCAATCGACTTAGGGTCTTAGAAACGCATTCATATGTTGAAGAATATAAGCCGGTTTCTATTGAGGTTGATAGGAACTGCGACGAGTCTTTAGACTTAGTCAAATCTTTGCCTGAGTTTGGTGGTGAGCAGCTTCGATATGTCTCGTGGCGTCAAGCTGCCTTTATCGCATACAAACTTTTTGAGCCACATGATGGCTCAAAAACAAGCAGTTGCTATAATTCTTAGTAAAATTGTTGGTTCTGCAGACCAGGTTTTAGCTTCGTTTAATACGGTGCTTAATTTTAAAGCGATTATAGCTCGATTGGATTTCACATATGCCGATAAGAAACCTGTTAACCTCATAGAGCAAGAAATGTCCACTTTGCGACAAGGCAGAATGTCTATTGTAGAATTTTATGACGAGGTAGAAAAAAACTCACTTTAATAATCAACACGACCATAATGCTTCACGAAGGTAATAAAAGCCTCATTGATTCACTCAATCAAAAATATCGACAAGATGCTTTGAGGATTTTTATATCCGGCTTACAAAAACCCATGTGCGATATTTTATTATCGTCACGACCCACAGATATACCAGCTGATATGTTTTTGCGAATTCCTTTTCTACTAAGAACGAGCGTTTTAGCTACTCATCGCCTAGGCAAATTTACCACTTTAATCAATACGGTCAGAATCATTCACCTCACTATAGACATATTGCCCCTGGCCAAATTCGAGTCAGGACAGTCCCAATGGAAGTGGATCCATCCATTTCTCAATATTCAACCAGTTTCCAAAGACCTCCCCATAGCTCTAGTCGAGTCCAAAATCAAAATCAAAATAATAATAACCTCCATAGACCCATGCAGCAACCCAATCATTCCCCAAGACCTATGCAATACCCCAATTATGTTCAAGAACCATTAAATAAAACCAACGAATTTAAGCGGCCTTATGACTCTGATAGACTGGCGTCTGTACTTGCGTGGAAACTCAGAACTATTATTACGAATACTTTGACACAAATCAGGATGATTTGAATAATTATAATAGAGAAGAACAATTTGAACATCGAGTATGAAAATACCAACAGCAATGAAAACCCAGAAATATTTGATGAAATAGGAGAAGGTCCCTCCTGCCCTACGTCAGTCGAACACTGGCAGGAAGGGAAATAAAGCTCTTAGTAGACACTGGTGCTGCTAAGAACTACATAAAAAATTTTCCTACTCTTCGGGGTATCATACCGGTAAGCAAACCATTTTCTGTCAAATCCATTCATGGAACCAACCAAGTTACATCCAAATGCGTTATTAATATTTTTAATTTCAATACTACCTTTTATGTACTCCCAACATTAACAACTTTTGACGGTATAATTGGTTTTGATTTCCTAAAGAATATTGGTGCAAAATTAAATTTATCTAAATGAATTGTGACTTACAATGGGGGTGAAGAGAAATTACTATATTTCTATTGTAGAGATGTTAACAATATCTCATCGGAAAAAAGTAATTTGTCTGTGGACATAAAAGAAAAATTTTCCTAAATGATGCAACGACAGTTTGCTGATCCCAACGAAGCATTACCATTCAATACAAACGTTTTTGCGACCATTAGGACGACCGACAACGACCCAGTTTATTCAAAGGCCTATCCCTATCCGATGGCCGCTGCCGAATTCGTTAATGCTGACATCACAGACTTACTCCGCAATGGAATAATAAGACCATCCCGGGCGCCAAATAACAACCTCATATGGGTTGTTGATAAAAAAGGGGTCGATGAAGCGGGAAAACGTAAAATGCGATTAGTCATAGACTATCGAAAATTGAACGGTAAACCTATTAGCGACAAGTATCCGATTCCTGACACCGCGGTCATCCTTGCAAATCTTGGACAGTCTTCATTTTTTACAACCTTAGATTTGAAATCAGGTTTTCACCAAATTGAGCTTTCAGAGAGAGATCGAGAGAAGACCGCATTTTCCATTAATAACGGAAAGTACGAGTTTTGTAGGCTTCCATTCGGGTTGAAGAATGCACCCAGTATTTTCCAAAGGGCGATAGATGATGAGCTTCGTTGGGGGGAGATAGGTAAATGTTGCCATGTCTACATCGATGATGCAATTATATTTTCTAAAACGAAAAATGTAGAACGCATATTAATACGGCTCTTTGAGGCTAACATGCGGGTTGCACCTGAAAAGTCAAGATTTTTTTAAAGAAGAGGTCAAATTTTTGTGGTTTGTAGTGTCCAAGCAGGGAATTAGAACCTGTCCGGAGAAAGTGAGGGACATAATGGGTTACGCAATTCCTAAAACACTCCGAAACCTGCGTTATTTTCTTGAATTGTCAGGATACTACAGGCGATTCATAAAAGATTACGCTCGAATAGCGAAACCTCTCAAAAAAATATTTAAGAAGTGAAAATGGACAAATACAAATAGGTCAAAAAATATTAAAGTAGACTTAGACGAAGAAGCATTGGAGTCTTTCTGTAGAATTAAAAAAATATTGACTTCAGAAGATGTGTTGCTGCTCTATCCTGATTTCGAAAAGCCATTTGATTTGACAACAGATGCTTCCTCCCATGCGCTTGATGCTGTCCTGTCACAAGGGGGAAGACCAATAACAATGATTTCAGGAACACTGTCTTCTACGGAAGAAAGCTACGCTACCAACGAGCGAGAACTGCGGGCTATAGTGTGGTCATTGCAGAAGCTACGGCATTATCTATATGGAGTCAGCCGACTTAATATCTTTACGACCATCAACCATTGACATTTGCAATTTCCGATAAAAATCCCAACGCGAAGATTAAGTGATGGAAAGCTTTCGTCGAGGAATACTCACCAACTTTTTTTTATAAGCCTGGTAAGGAAAACTTTGTTGCAGATGCTTTGTCAAGACAATATATAAATGTTATAGATCAACCTGCCGGCTCAAACTCTGCAACTGCTCATAGTGAGGAGTCCCTAACCCAAACTATACCTAACCCAAATAAAGGTTCAGATCTACAAAAAAATAACATGCGATAACATTTAATAGCGTAGATAGCCTTTTCCAAATATTAAAAGAACCCTTAAACCAAATGTTGTTAATGCAATCTATTGCGACCTATCCATCTTAGCGCTTGTTCAAGATCAATTAACTACCGGATTTCCTTCTGTAAAATTCCGCTATACTGAAAGAATGGTAACTGATATTTTTAACCCTTCGGATCAAACAGAAATCCTTGCTACAGAGCACAATCGAGCTCATCGATCAGTAAAAGAAAAAACACAACAGGTCTTGAAAGACTACTATTTTCCCAGTATTCGAAAGAAGTTAAAGGAAATAGTTTCTAGTTGCAGTATATGTCATGAGGCCAAGTATCAAAGACGCCCACCAAAACCTACAACAGGCGAAACTCCTATACCATGTCGTCTAGGTGAGATACTTCATGTGGATATATATTCGACGGCAGGAACTCATTTCCTTACATGCTTAGACAAATTTTCAAAATTCGCATTAGTAAAAAAAATTAAATCGCTTTCGATAGTTGACATAAAAGAACCGATCATAGAAATCAAAAACACGAAAACTATAGTTTGCCATAATGAAAGATTCTTTACTTCGGAAAGTATTAAATCATTACTTAGAGATCATTTTGGCGTAACTATGTTTACTACACCACCTTTTCTTAGTGTATCAAATGGGCAAGTAGAAAGGTTCCATAGTACTTTGTCAGAAATAGCCAGATGTATACGCCTGGAAAATAATGTTAGTGATACTGCTGAACTCCTTTTACTTGCTACTGCCAAGTACAACAGGACGATCCATTCAGTAACTAATTAGAGACCAATTGACATAATCCAAACAATCCCTTCTGTTTTAGGAAATGAGATAAGAAAGAAACTAATTAATACGCAAATAAGGGATCTGAATTATCACAACAAAAACAGGCAAACTCGAACATACAGACCTGGTGATACAGTTTTTGTACGGACTAATAGACGTATTGGGAACAAATTTAGAAAACTTTATGTAGAAAAAGTTATCGAAAAGATCGTTATATATTATTTTTTAAAACTCAATTACTGAAACCTTTGTATTAAAAATAAATTTTAAAACTAGACATAAATTGAAATATATACTAATAATACATTGTAAGCAAAAATTGAATATATTATAGTATAAGATAGTATAATAATTATAGATTATAATTATAAATGAAATTATTGTTTCTATATTTTGTTTTTCATCTAAAAATAGTGATATTTACTTTCATTATATTCATTCAAATTTAATTATTATAAAGTTAATCATTTATGTAAAGAAAGAAACATATTAAAAAAAAACTATTAATAAACTTAAAAGGGTGAATAGTTATGGAGAATGAGGGGATGCCAATCTGGTCACACCAAAAAACAATACTAATAAACAATGCTAAGCCATCAAATTATCATCTTAGCAACTAAAGTCAAGCCCAGCATAAGCCACAGCAACGCTAAAAGGTAAACAACACTTTGTTACCAGTTACGGGAGCAGGCGTCAAGGGTAGACTATATCTACTCGTTGTTGCCGAGCTTAACGCAACTTAGATCGTAATGGGCACAATGTCAGAGAGACCCTTAAAGATCCTGGCTGTGAATGTAAATTCACTGATTAGAATCGAACGTTAGCTCTGCAGACCAAAGTCCCGATGTGCTTATTGCTGGCGAAACTAAGCTAAACCAGAAGCATAAATTGACTAATAGTAATTACAATATCGTAAGAAGGGACCGGCCCAACTCCACTCAAGTAGGCGGGGTCGCTATTTTTATACGAAAAGGAATTAGTTGTAAGGTCATATTTAGTGGTGAAGTGCGCTGATTCCGGCTGCTGGAAGCCTGCGTCATATGCATTCCTCTCCAACAAGGGAAGCGACTGTATGTGATAGCGGCCTACGCACGGGAAGCACCTCAGCCTACACTTTTTACAACAGAGCTCGGGAAACTTTTCGAATCTCTAAGACTGAACTCAGTGGAGAACTTTTATCTTTCCGCCGGAGATTTAAATGCCAAACACGAAGAATGGGGAAATCAATTACAAAATCCACGGGGTAACCATCTTTACAATTGGATGGTCCACTACAATTTTGAATATAGGATCGACATTCTCGCCACAGATAGGCGATCGTTTCCGAGAAGCGGTGCTTTCTTGGATCTTTTACTGCGAGACACAAGACTGACAGTTACTAACAGAGTAGGTAAACAGCCGCGAAACTGTTTACGGACGATCGAGTACGACAGTGCTACAGCTTCCGAACGAGCTTGTGGCGTTGGAGGAGTATGTGCCTGTGCATTCTTACAACTACGGTAAGATGCGCTGGCCTCGCTTCACCAACGCCTTATCAAGAGAACTACGTTCGAGGGCCATTTCACCACCAAACAACAGAAACCTAACAAACAACGAAATCGACGAATACTTACAACAAATGGACGAAACGATTCAACGAACAATGAACAGGACGATACCGAAATGCAAAGAACATGACATAACGTCTACGTACAGAAACGCGTACAGAAACTTGACAAGACTTAAACTCTTGTACAGACGACTGACAAACCAACGCGACCCGGAGATTAGTACACCTAAGGCGTCGATCAAAATCATCAACCAATTGATCAAGGAGAACTATCGGTTGTCCATTAATTTGTTTTGGAATAACAGAATTCCAGCGACCCGAGTATGTTTCCAAAAATTAATAAGATCTTTAGGAGGAAAGGTCATAACGACCTTCCGTGCATTAAGCTCCAACGAACAACTGACAACGGTAACCTACTTTTCACAGCAGGAATTGATCCGGAGGAAGCCGTCTTCGATGACGATTTCTATGTTATTGAAGATCCTCAGGAGAAAGTGGAGGCAGTGGTGGCTGTCTTTCAGGAAGTGTATAAGGTGAATGATAGCATTCGCCCGAACCGGAAAACAATACCCTGCTCCACCATTTCTATCTCCAAAACGACATAACGCAATGGCGATCTGAGAACCGTGGTTTCACCTGGTTCCATGACGAAGACTTGGCAAACGCCATAGCCGCCGAGCGAAGTGGGTCTAGTCCCCTGTTTATCTCGAAGGTTGAACTCCAGATCATCTTCGATTCCATAAAGAACAAGAAGTCAGCGGGAGTCGATGGTATATCCAACATTGTACTGCGACACTTACCCCCTGAAGCTGTGGACATTTAAGCCATGCTGTTCAACAACGCGCTGAATAACGCATATTATCCAGTGCGTTGGAAGACGGCGGTGGTTCATCCACTCCTGAAAAAGGGAAAGGACAACACCAATCCGGCCAATTTCCGGTCTATAAGTCTTCTTCCGAGTATCAGCAAGGTTTCCGAAAAGATTCTCAATCGACCTCTGTTCAAGTGGTCTGAGGACAATAACATTATACCAGAGAACCAGTTTGGTTTCAAGGCAGGACATGACTGTATTCATGCTGCCTACAAACTCGTCTCTGATATACAATGGAACAAAGCCAAAAAACAGTGCACGGGTGCACGGGTATCTATATTTCGGAAGACAAGTAGATGCTGCTCTGGCGAGAGCTAGGGGAGCATTTGCCCTGACAAGACGATTGTTTTATAGCAGCCGTCTTGACAGCAGGGTGAAGGTGTTTGTTACATGGCCCTTATTAGGCCGATGATTGCCTATGTGTGCCCGGTGTGGTTCAACGTTACCACATCTCAAATGGAAAAGAAACGGGTGTTTGAGAGGCAGTGTCTGAGGAGTTGCCTTGGACTTCACAGAACATCAGTATCTAAGTACACAAAATGCTATTCCAACCAGGTGCTATACAACGGGGCCAACATAAACAGAATAGACAATTTTCTGGTGAAACTCATTCGGTTTCACGCTGCAAGAACAATGGCTTCCAACAATAGTCTCATCTTTGGGGCCTTCTACCCCAATGATGAATATTTGAAAGTGCGCTTTTAAGCGGCTTAATTCCACCCGAAGTTTTCCTATATTTGGATAGTCGAGGGCTGATACAGGATAGATCGGCGGTTCCGCTAATCTACCACGTCTTCCGACGAACTGTGGACTGGCGGCTCCTATACGACCGAGACGTCGTCACTCAGGGCGGAGGAGAGCGCCTGCGGTTCAGCAGGAGTGTGTCCGATTGGGACGGACGGAATAGGTTGCAACAGGAAGACCTATTGTGGTGGCTAAAGTAGATACAGAGAGTTGATTTATAAATTGTATGGCCGACTTCCATAGTTTAAGGTTTTAAGGTTTTAAAGTCTAGGTTAGGTACAACAGTCAGGGTGGCACAAAAAAAATTGCTGTGGCTGTTTTAGTTTTAAGTTATTTTTAAGTAGTCTTACTTAGTTTTAATTAGTTTATAAGTAATTTTATTTATGATGTAAGTTTCAATATAATAAAAAAAAAGATACCAAGTTTTAAAAAAAAAATGTTCTTGGTAAAAAAAAGTAAAGATATGTACATTATTTTTAATTATATATTAGATAATAGGCCGAAAGGCAGTAGATTTAAGTTGTTAGCGTGTAATTTAGGGCGCCCGCATAGGGCAAGTAAGTTAATTAAGTAGTTGATAAGTAGGCTAGTTTTTTTCATGAATTTTTGTCTAGCATGTAAGTTAGTTTTAAGAGTATTTAAAATAAAAATGAAATGAAATAAAAAACAACACTTTGTTTACGACCAATGCTAACGGCTCGACGCGATATAGGAACAGCAGAAGCAGCAATTTTATGACTTAAATGGTAAACAACGCCAAGAATGGTACCACAGCTTCTCCCAAGCAATGCAGCAGTGTAGCGGACAAATAGGCTTACTTAGGTAGTTTTCATAATTTGTTAAGTTAGTCGTAAGATTGATGAGCTAGTGTGTTGACCTATTAAAATAAACTTCCTTATAGAGGAAATCAATATCAATAAAATCAATACAAATATTAAATAAATTCTTTAATTGATATTATGTACAAATCTTAAAGCAGGAAGGTTGTGATATTTGAACCGTATCTAGTTTCTTATAACGCTGATGAGGTTACCAATATTTACATGGTCAAAAAAGTGTAAAAAAAATTGTTGAGGATAACAAGCTTGGCCTTTAAGACTTGTAACCCACGAAAAAGCCGACGAAATGTTTTATTCGCTACGTGCTGCAGCTCCGACAAGATATTTGTTTCTTTATGCGAATCTCCTCCAAAATATCTACTTATGCCGGTTCATCATTATAGTGGGCCTATGATAGAGAACTGCAACTAGGAGCCGCAGAAAGGGCAACGACATTTGTACCTCCAAGTGGAATGATAGAACACTCAACAGAAAATTTCCAGCCCAACAACCAGAGGAACCCGTAAACTGCTAGAGAGCAGCCATTACTGTCATTCAGGAAAAACATTGTTATAATCCAGGCATTGAAATTAAAAAAAGAGAGACATTTACTACGGCTCATGTTATAGTGAGCGGGATCAATCGATAGTCGTTGATATCCATATCACAATAATAACAAAAGGCTTATATGCGCACACTATCCGAAGGTGAAATAGATCCCATAACTAAGGACACAATTTATGAGCAACTGCAAAAGTACGACCGTGCTGAATGAATATTATTAACAAACACAGCCTACAAAACATCACGTCTGGTAACCCTATACTTCATAACGCCAGCACATAGTTTCCTCACATCAATATCCGTAAGATTAGATGACATTATCCAAAGAACGAATATAGTATAATGGATGTACGAACAGTTCGGCTAGGCAACATTGATTCGAACTACTTTCCTGTTGCAGCCAGAGCGGACGACACGGCGTCAATTGACACCACAACAGACTACCGAGGCATATGCAGAAGGCGTTACCGTCAATTCCTCGATTAATCCAATACCTCCTGTATCTAATGGCAAAGGCCAGAAGCACCCAAAACTGAAGTGATTGGTTTCTTCATCTAATCAGCAAGAAACTGGTGTCGATTGGCTTTGGATACTCGCAGAATAAGGCCTACAATGCACGCTTCAACCGAAAACTAATCAGGCTGAAAAGTTCCCTTTAAGCTTTAATGTCAAAAAAGGAAAGGAAAGAACATCGGCTTTTCCAAAGAAAGTAGAAAGAACAAGAAAGTCAAAATCAATGATACAGGAAGGTGCTACTTCAGAAATGTTTGCTAAGTGGTGCGAAGACCTGTAGGTATATTCAATTGTCAGGCATAGCAGCATCTAAATATTTTTCCCTGGCTTAACTCTCGTAATGATCTCACAAACCATCCAATTACTCTCAATATTCAAGAAGAGCCTAGCTCAATTCAGCCGTTTGGATTCGTCATAAAACAGGAGGTTTTAAGAAAATGCTAGGCTGGGAACTTACGAGCCAGTTGGCCAAGAAATGTTTTTTTTTTGTCTGCTTCAGGAATAATGTTCGGAAGTGTTACCAAAAAAGAAAACATAAAAGTCAGGAACACATGGGATGTCAATCGTATTTCAGTCGACGCTAAAAGACGCTGATTAGGCTTTGTGCATGTTGGGATTTTTACATGATACACTCATGTTAAGTCGTATCATATCATGAAATGTTGTTGGGACAAGGATAAGCCCACTCATTAAGAAAACATGATCGGATGGAAGTATGCCCGAAGAATGAAACCTCACACACTACTGTGAGCAGACGCCGATGGTCCTAAGAGTAGTCTTAAAGAATATGTCCACCAACACATGAATAAAAAAAACACTTTGACAAGTCATAGAAAAACCTAAGAAGTTCAATTCGATAACCAACATCAATTCAACGATTTTACTTCCACATATGACAGTAGTTTTGGTTTGTAGCTGTGAAGAAGAACTCTCGCTGCTCCATCAAGCTCGGCAACGACACTCGATGCCAAAAAAAGATAAGGCGGTCCATTTTTGTGTGACTTTGTTAATTTTTGCGAACTAAACCCAACACTAGACACAAAATCACGGGTCAATTTTCCATAGATCATTGCAACAACTTACACACTTCAAAAATATTGCCATTGTTGGTCGGACTTAAAGTGATGTCAGAGGAGGAAATGAAATATATTTAGCAAAAATAAGGCCAAGACGAAGTATAATGCTGTCGACAACAAGAGATATACAATATCAAGTAATTTAACAGACTGTCACAATCGGAAGCTTCAACTTTGAGATAGTATGGACTTTGTCTACCTCGGCTTTGCTACCAATTCTGACAACGACACCACCTATGAAATCAAATCAAGGATAGATTGCCTAACACTGCTTCTTCGGGCAAGGACGAAGTTATAAACGCTTTCCTAACAGCTACTTAATAGGTCCTATATAGGACCCTTATCTTCCCAGTCCTGCTCTACGGACATGCAACCATGTCTTCTAACGAATCATCTTCTATTCCGTTTGATGATATCAGCTTTGGGGGCGAAGATTCAACGACGAACTTTTATATACCTATCCGTAATAAAAAGAACTTCGCACTCTTCGATTTCCATCTAGATAATAGACGCAGAAGTGAAAGACCTCTCTAAACTGGCGCTCACACGAAACTCGCAGTCTTCGATTGCCATCCTGATAGTAGACGCAGTAGTGAAAGACCTTTCTAAAATGGCGTTCACAAGCTGACAAGCAACCTCAACCAATCTAAAATGTCCAACGAGAGTAACTGGTTTGACATCGGGCTTATTTGTTGGTTATTGTTGGTTGAGACCCAAGTGGTAGAATGTGGTCAAACACATATATGCCGGGGCGTGTTCGTTGGGCATGTATCTATCACCAGGCCTTTCCTCCTACCCGATTTGTATTCCATTTTTCTTCACACTCGGGCTGTTCAGTCACATCAGTCTCTTATCATCATTTATCAGCTTCTCATTTCGTTTTCCAAATCAATCGTATCACAAGACAGTAACACTATTTATCTTGCGCCTTATACGAAATGAAAAATCGACATCACCCTCCGTGTACAATGGGCTTCAATAGGCAGCAGCACGATTTGAGGAGATAACTGCTCATTCATTGCATTGCATGCAAACATTGCAGACTCGCATGCATCACAGGCATTTCGGGCAAGGCACGACGAATAAGATGGGAGAAAACCTAAAGACTCCGGCGTCTTCTTCATTTCAACCAACATCCAAGCCCCGTGGCATGCTATCTGTCTTCCTAATAGAAACGAAGAAATTGAATTTCAAATTGAAATTCAAGCAAACACACCGACAGCTTTCCATCCTTCATTACAAAAGTACCACTCCTATATCTGGTGCTCACATGCTGCCAGTGCTCAGGCATCCGAAGATGCATTATTGTGCCACATTTGGAAGCCTGGCTGTATGTGTAATATTTTCATTTTGGTAATAAAAATATCAGAAAAATTCACAAGGACATGTGGCATTGAAATAGTTTCAACTGATTTTAATTTCTATTTTTATGTTGGTCCTTTTGCACACAAAAATTTTCTCATCGTTTGAATTTTATTTAGAATCCTTTCGCAATTGAAAACCCCTCTAGGGACTATGTTGCCTTTTAATTGGGCTCTGAATAGGTGGTTTCGACTTTGTTGCGCACTGTGCACAACGGATTAGAAAAGCAGGCGGCTGCCTACACATGCGAGTTTTGAGTGTAGGCTCAAATTTCGACCATGCCACAAAGTCCAGCACAAATAGATGTGAATTTACTGCAAGGCATTGCACTACCATAGTGGATAGTGGATAGTGGCTTGTGGCCGGTGCTACCTTCATTCCGTGCAAACGAAAAAATTCCCGCGGCCACTTTATGCTGTGTTGTGGTGCACTCTTCTACAATGTATGAGTCGGAGTTTTGTGCGCGCTCTTAGATTGTGAAAATAAACATTTTAGCGGTGGTCCTGGTGGCGGTGGTGGGTATGTTTTTGGCTCAGCGCACCACTCACAAGAGCTCGAATCGGATTCCTTTTATAATTATTATTATCCTTGTGTATACACTGTGTAATTTGCTGGTCTTTTTTTATTGTTCGTTATTTTCGTCCTTTTTTGCAGTTTGACGATGATGTTGAAGAGTGATGATGGTGGGATGCGAGGGATGCGAACAATACCATAACGAGCAATGGACTGCATTTTATTACCCTCCCCTGAAAGGATCCAGAAACAAAATGAGGATAATGGAAAAAAAATAAAATCTAGGACATCATATAGGTTATCGAAACAGGGAGAGCCCTCAAATGAAAACAAGCACAAGCGAGAGTGTATACGGTGCGGTGGGCGATTGCGTATAAAATTGATTGCAATTTTTTCCCCCGTTCAGCGCTTCCTTATTAACAAGAATATTGTTGTTCCTTTTATTTTGCTATTTATTTGTTCGAGAGCAGAAGACATTTTCATGGCAAACATGGCGACATAGCCGGACAAACAAAACACACACACTTCCAACGAATATCTTCGTCATTTCGATGGAAGCTAGACGCTCGTTCGTCAAACACAGTGTCCTTTTGCAGGAACCTCTTGAGCTAGGGTAACCAGAATTTCCATCTCTGTCATATTTCTTTTGTATAGATCAATGGGATATTCTCTGTTGGGACGGTGGAGCTGTGCCAGTATTCAAGGAGTGGAGATTGTCTTATTGTTCCATCAAGGGAGATTCGAGTCCTCGTCGTCTGTATGGATGTTGGATGCTGGCCGAATGGGAAGAGGACGAACGCAGACTTTCTTTATTCGATAAAAAGCAGAGGAGAATCTTGAATTTCTCTGTGCGGAATGTGGACAAATTATGTTGCATCATCTTCTTGTTGAATGGGTTTTTCTTTTCCCCTCCCCTTTTTGTGTGTTGCCTTCTCATTTAGATGAATTATGACCGAACTCAGACCGAATGTCCGGAGCCGAACTGGAGTGCAAATTGCAATGGCTTGTTGTGTTTGTTTACACAAAAGACAAGAGAGAGATGGGTCTAATAAAAAGCATAAATGGCTTGTGCGCCTACGGAAATAGGTCTTGTCTTCTGTTGTGTTTTGAGAACCTTAAATTCTGTGGTAGAACTGGAGTGGAAGTTGAAAAGCTTTTAAAGACTTAATTATTAAGGATTTCAGTTGGAGCGAATTGATTTCAGACGTTTTATATCAGATGAAATGTTGCTTTTAAACTAATTGAGACAATGGTAGCACATGTAATGGTATAAGTTAAGCATGGTAAGGGGTTAAATTAGTTTTGTTTTAACGAACTCGCACTAATTCACCTCTTGGAATTTATAACGCCCAAAGGGCACCAGTATAGTAAAATGCGGCGAAACTTATAATACATTATGGGGCATGTTCGTTAGACACTAAATATTAGTGATAGACAACTTCACTGATTTGAGATCTTTTCATCGGAACTGGGCTTTTGGAGAGTTTTGGACTGTAATTGGGCATTCCTATGGATGTTCCTATTACCTTATTCGGTTTAATTGTGACTTGTGGGTCATTGTCTGTCAAAGACTCCCCAATCTTTCCAGTAAGGGGCTAGGTTCCAGTTCCAATTTTAATCAAAAGGATCAATTTAACTTAAAATACAAAAAAATGGCGTTCAGATTTCTATTGGGAGTGCATAGACCCTTAACAGGGAGCTTGTAGAACTTTAGGCTGGTTTAAAGCTATATCCTAGACTAGGTAAGGTCGGTGTTTTAGCACGCATAAACCAGCAAAAAGATAAAATCGTAAATAACTTAACAAATCCTTAAAGCAAAATCCGCAGTAAGACGAACTATCCTTATACGTGCATTTTTTGTCAGAAAAATGAGCTCCTTAACAAATCCTTAGAGCAACATCCGGAGTAAGGCGAACTTTACTTAAACGCGCATTTTTCGTCAGAATATACATAAGGAGGGCTCTTATATGACACAACATCTAAAAAGGGAATATTGCCATTTGACTTTACCCATACCAGAACGCACTTCTTCACCTTGACATTCACAAGGCTCCAAACGACAAAAGGCTAACATAAAATGCTACAAATCCCCAGAGGAACCAGCGTCGTATAGACCCCTGTCTCTTATCCAGCATAGAAAAATATTCGAAAAAAGTCACTTGCGAAGACGTGACCAGTGCAATGAAAGAAAAAGCGAGCTTTCCAACAAAGATACAACTTTGAAAAAAAATTAAACACTAAGAAGATACTACACGTGTGTGACATTATGCAAAAAGTCATATCTACAACTAGGTGGAAAAGTGGATGACAGCAATACAGCGCCGTAGTGAAACTTGATGTTACAAAATGTTGTTAACTTGAACTTTATAATGAGATAGCTTAAAAAATTAACACAGACCAGTCTTATCAAACATCAAATTTAAAATCTAGAACAAAACATCGCAGTTACGGTAGTGACTACACAATACTGCAATAATGTCATTTTTCAGCTGCAATAATATCAAGTTCAGCTTAGAAAGTCTGGTTTCGATTCCCAGCCGTATCAACACCTAGGATATCACTGGCCCTCCTCTCGTGTTATTCTGAAAAACCATTCGAGAAGTATGAACTGTGAAGAAAGGCTTATATTTTGAAAGATTGATTGAATGGGGGTAAGCCCCTTTGTAAAAGCTTGGCGTCAGGATATGAGATCGTGTGAAACGTGTCTTTACACTAAGACAACTCTTCCTCTTCCAGCGAAAGAATTTCCCAAATAAAGTTAACGGTTGTGTCTACAATCCCAGTTAGGGTCATTAAGGAATCTCCAGGGTTTGTCAACTCCCTTCAACTGAAATGGTGCTTTATGAAACCAAGGGCCAATGGCAGCGCTAAATTTCGTAGTGGGTATCTACTGATGAACCAGTGTCTGGAAAGTATTGTTAAGTAAATTCGGGAAGCAGCTTTAAAGAAAAAAAGTAGCCTTTATATATAATTGGAGACAGCTTGCAAAATTACAGAGAATGCAGATTTTGTATGTATTCAAGACTACAATTTTTCCTTCTATGAACAATTCTTCACATGAGATTTAGGGCGATCACACAGATATACGCAGGTGAACGCATGTCCAAAATAAAAGCTTTGCTCTTTTAGAAGCACGTTATTAAAAACAAAAAATGGGAAGAAAACAAAGAAACTCCTTTGAGAATCAGAAAATAGACATAGCAGTTACATATATGATTTTAAAAAAGTTTACATACATATATGTACTTCTACTGCTACATTGGGAAAAGAGTTAACATACTAAAATTCATCATTACCAATACCAAAACAAAAAGTTCCAAAATTTGATAAATGCAGGCGCACGGAGGGACAGATCGAAGTTAATTCGCACTTGATTATATCCTCAGCTCCTAACGATTTTTTTAAGAACGCAAATAAACTTTTATTCACATCTTTCTAATCTTTTCATTTAATTTAATTTTGTTCACCACTAATGAAAAATTTGAAAAAAATTAAAAAAAAACTCGCTTATAATAAAGAAACATTTCGGAAATAAATTTTTTTTTTTAATAATTATTTTCTGTGACCACTATTAGGGGCATTTTTCTAAAATAAAGGCCAAAAATAATTTTCACGACAATAATGTTGAACATTTATAGTCTATTATTATATATCAAGGTAATATAGGGGATAATACTTTATATTTAAATTTAATTGAAAAAAAAGAACTCACTTTGCTTACGTCCTTCCAAAATCTCGAACAAGCATGTTGACCTACCAGCTTCGCTCATTTTCCCACGATGAATTTTCCCATTATTGATAAGCGCACAACTTACAAACTAAATGTGGTCACTCGTGCACTCTCGATATTGACCTGGCCATAAAAATAAAGCTGAGCTTACTCTGTGCTCCTTTAGAAAAAGGGATTTAAAAAACGAACTTAAGGCACCATAATTTAAACGTAAATGGTAGACATGTAACACTAAATATTTGCGAGAAACACAACACTATTTAGGCACGTTGGATTTGAAAAACCACGATTGGAAATAATTAAATTTTCAAGATAAATAAATTAACCCGAGGTACAATATTATATATTTATTTAAATTTGTTTACAAATTATACTGGCAAACGCGAATATTTTTGTTTACTCCCTCGCCAAGTAAAGTTTGTCACTCGCGCCTCCCGAAGTTGAACTCACGAAAAAAAAAACACTAAACTGGCTTATTTTCTAATCCAAGTTGAAGAAAACATGGATATAATTAACAAAATAAAATAAACAAGCTTCTTTTGAAACACAAGCGATAGAGAAATGATTAAATACTTGCAAAAACCCACAGCACTCAATTTGCGTATGACCTCTTTAAAACTTCACTCGCCATCTGAATGAACCGCAGAAACAAATGAAATACAATAAGTAAGCGCATGCGAGACACAATTTAATATTTTATAAGACTCAGGATGCATTTTATATCGAAATATATTATTTTAACTCCCGTACTATTTCTTACACAGTACTTTTCACAAATTGCAGACTTTTATTCAACTGACACTTGACCGTGGATCGATACAGGCATGGTAATGAGGTTGTTGACGTAGTAGATTTTTTAATTAAAAACTAAAAATAAAAATAAATGCAAAAAATAGGAAAACCGTGTTTCTTGGAGTTGTAAGTATTTAAAAATATGAATATACTAAGATTACAAACATTTATATGACCATTCATTTCATTAAACAGTGGTTACTGTTCAGTTAGGTACTGTTAAAGCTTATAAGGTCATACAGATGACGCACTGCATAGAAGAAAAATTGTTCTATGGCGGGTCGTGCTGGTACAGCCCATGCAAACAGCTGGTGAGCAAAAGTTGCTGTTTTTTGTTCTCAATGCCTCATCTGTATGAATCTCCGCAGTCCGCACATGGTATGAACTTTATGCTATGAAAAAGGTTTTGTGGGCGAGGGGACTGAGGTGTACGGAGACAAACTTTGAAATTTTTCACTTCTTCAGTCGAATTTTTAGCGGTAGAACAAGGTTGAACACCAAACCAACACATTTTTTTACCGTTTTAGGTCTGATTTGTATATGTCGTTCGGCTCTCATACGCGTTTTGTGAGCCGAACAGACATCAATGTTAGTGGTGTGCATGTGCAATTTGATTACTTCTGAGTAACGAATGAGTACTGATTACTTCAAATTCAGTATTCGGTATTTGTTTTTCGATCCTATGTACTTTATCACGCAATGAAAACTCATTTCCTGGAACCATTACCAAGTAGCATTGCACATACATTCATATAATCTACTTTGCGATTACTTTGATTACTTAAATACTGATTTCTGTGTTTTTGACACAAAGAACAACGGTTTAGTTAAAAAGGTATGTGAAGATGGAGATTGAAGAAAAAAAAGGACACAATCAAATTGCACAGGTGAGCGTGAGACGTATCTTGAGGTTGACGTGAGTAAGAGAGTGCAGGAGAAGAGAACAACAGTGTACAGTATACAAACACAGCACATGTAGAGTAACAACAGAGCAATAACGGTTGATTTTTTCAGCGTATTTTTTTTAAATTGAGTAAGCCTCTCAAACTAGCCAGTGCTGCTAAACTAAAAAGCATTACTCTTAAATAATCAGCCGCTACAAATATAAATAGGAAACCTGTAAACTCATTTCTCAGCTAACAATTTTTTCCAATTTTTCATTGGAAATTGAGAATTTAACTATGTGCTCAGAGCCGTGATGCTGTGGGTGTTCTTAAGTACGATAATTGATAGCGGATTCATGGATTCATCACAGAGCGCTCCTATTCTTCCGTTTTCCAACAAGAGTAAACCGAAACTATTGCTGCAATATTTATGGAGTTTCCTTTCTTTCGTTAAGTTAGGCATCTTTTTTTACCGTTTATTTTGATTTTGCTCACAAATCACACGCAATTCAAAATTTATTAGTTCAGCTAGTATTCACCTTATTTTATTGAATTATTTCAGTGCAAAATAAATTATTATACGAAAAAAGCAACCCAAATGCATTTTGACAAATACCACTACGTGTACTACATTTTCCTACGTCAATTACGTTTAACTACATTAGATACCGAAGTTGCGTAGCAGATGTAACAAATGTCGTTATTAAACAAACAGTAATTTCTGCCATCTCTGCTCACGATCGTAGATTTTTTTTATTATTTTTGTACAAAGGTCATTGATCTGCAATCAGCTTTCAACTCTTGATGCATTGCACCTGCACTATCCCGTTCCTAATATATTTTCTTTCCAATTTGTTAAGTATTTTTGTTCTCTTGTAGCACAAAATAACGTTCTCTCTCTACTTTCGAACTTTCATGTCGTCAATTTGCCGTATTCCAGTTTCTGGTCAATTTTAAATGGCTGATTTTAAATAATAAACATAATCACAACAACTAACATAAAAAAAAATAAAGAAACATACATAGCTAACAAATTACTTAACAAATAAATTCACAAATTATATATAATATTCATATCCATACCTAGGAATTGAAGACATATTAGCCCTAAGAATAAATGTAAACAAATCTACAAGAAGTACAGAAGTACAAGACAAGAAAACGAAAAAAATGTAAACAAACGTCAGACACTTCGTTATCTATCACATTGGTACTGAGAAATCGCAGTTACATCGAATTTGATGTAAGTAAATTGTTGTCTAGAATTTTTTATATATATTTTATACGCGTTTACTAACCGTTCGTTTTTGGTGACATATACATGGAGGGAGGGATAATCACGGATGTGTTATATCAGTTTAGTGGGATTATTTATTAAATATTAAATTTTTTCACAGGTAGACTGATATATAGGATGCATTTAGGGTGGAAACAGGAAATACGAAATGCCGATGGCAAGACGATGGTTTGGGAAAGTGGTGTATTAATGCAATGGAGTAAATGAATATGCGGGGGCAGGGTAAAATTAGTCTTGTAAGGTAGAAGTTAGTAGTGTGGGATGTGGCTATTATCAATATTTTTCTTCATTTCATAAGAATTTGATGACAGATAAAGATATATCAGAATAATATTTCATGATCAATCATTTGTTTTTCGTCTAAAAGTGTTGAAGGGCTACCGTAACAAGTTATGACAAAAAAACTTGGATAGGTACGAAGTCTGAACAAAATCGGTAGAGCCGTTTAGGCAGGAGAGACAAAAACTAATATTTTTTTATTCTATTTTATCTATGTTTTCACTTTTTGTGAGATTTTTTTGTATATCTAATATAGATTTTAGTACATATTAAGATTTTCGCTTTTTTTTTTTTTGTTTAAAAGAAGTGTTGTTCTTTATAGATATATAGAAAAGTTGCAGTTGCCTTTTGTTTTAGTTTTCGACGTAGAAATTGTAATTTCTCTGATTTTTTTCCCTTTTCGAAGTTTGTTTAAGATTGAACTTTGAATGGCAATGACTTTTTCCGAAAACATAACAAAGTTCTTTTCATTTCCCATGAACACATTCGCTCCACATTAGATATACTAAATGTCAAAAATCAGCCAGAGCAGCGAAAAACTTCCAATCTATATTTACCAAACGGATAAAATTTAAAAAAAAAAGGTCACGAAGCCAAAATAAAACACGTTCGGATTTGCATTTCGAGACCGACCGACCGACGGCTTAAAGCGTTAAGTCAACAACTTTTGACAGCTACGCCTTGAATTTCTTCGGAAATTCTTCGATGAAAAATTGTTTCAGAATTCTTAGGAAAATGGAAACCACCCCAAAATTGTGAGCCAAATTATAAATAAAATTATTTTGTGTATTACTACAAAATCGTGAACCAAAAAAAAAATGACAAAAGCACAATAAGAAATGTTTTTTTTACTCACTTTTCACACAGCTGACAGATTGTCAAACGTACGCGAAACGTATGCTTCATTTATTTTTTTCCGCAACGGATAATTTGATGGTAAACTTAACCCGTGTGTCAATTTTAGCCAGTGAATAATTTTTGACATTACGAATTATGATAAAGAAGTCTCTAATTTTAATCTGCTCAACAGCTCGCTAAATGGCTATTTTTTGACATTTGGTATACCTACTGACGAGTGACAGAGATTTAAATCACGCTCATGGATTAATCCTCGTTACCAGTGCTCACATGTTGCGGGAAAATAGAACATCATTCGGATTAAAAAACAAAGAACACGAGTCTTATATCAAAAAATGTAATGAAAGTTGTAAAATAAACTAAAATTGAATTAAAAAGATGGTTTTAAGAATGTAGGGCGGATATCCATAGTCATCCATTTACTGATAATAATTCCTAGTTAAGGGATTTTTGATGATCTTTCTGAAATCTATTCGGTATTTATTACTACAAGAATTATAAAGAAAGGAATTTTCTTCCAATTCTTTTGGAAAATTATTAAAAATAGTATTAAAATAAAATCCCATTTAATAATATTGACACAGCATGAAGCCATATTTTATTTACCCCTTCAGAAATGTAAAAACAATTAGCCAGGGGATACATTTTAACTCCCATCTTAACGCAATTGAGACACGGCCTTAGTTCCGATCGGAAATGACTTTCGTTTCATAAATTTTTTCTCTGATTGTGATTCTGATTATGACAAAACTGCAATGACTTTTGATTGAAATGAATAGGTCAAGTTTGTGTTCCCAAGTTATTTTTGTTAGAAAAACATGGACACAACCCTGTGATTTCTAACTGTCAAAAATGGTTATCTGGTAAGACCTCTAAAAGTTGGACCAGTCGGCTGTTGTTCGAACTAAAATATGTCACTTAGGACCAGTCAAGAAACGATGTTGTGACGTTTTTCTTCGAAACCAACAGCCCCTTACCATCACAACCTGGAAATAGTAGCAATGAAAGTAATCCTTTAGCCAAATACAAACTTTTCGCTTAACAAATAATTTCAAGCATCAAATTGGACTAACACACACCCCAAAAGTCTCAATTTAACAGTCAAGTGCTGTCAGATCCACACCTACCTGTACGCAGAATACGCAACTCTAATTACAAACCAATTGTTGAAGTATAAAGATATGAGTTTTCGCAGGGCGTAAAACCTGCCCCATCAAACCATCATACGCCATTGGGAGACAGCGAGTTCGAGGTTAAATGGCAAATATCACCAAACCCATTCATCCACATCCATCCCCATCCACTGTTGGCTGCTGCATAGGCGGGTGTATATCCAACCGCGCTACCATATCATTTTTGGCGTGGTTAGGAAATTAACACAAGCGCTAATGAATTTGTAATTATGTGTCTTCATGCGCTTCACATCGGCAACACCAACGAGTTTACGCGCACCATATGAACGGTGGACGAAACGCAATTTGCCTGTCACATGCTCATCGTGTTGTCGTCTATAAAGCAGGAGGATAGCAAAACCAGAGTCACGAAGTCATTCTCTGTTGTTTGGCATGCGGGAGTGACCTCCACTGTACCACATGACATTTGACAGGAAATGGAGATGCGTCGCGTCGTGCCGGCGAGGACGCGCAACAACTGACGGTTAGAGATAGAGAGACAATAGTAGGTAATTCTTCTCATTCTGGATTTATATTAAAGTGACAACAATGATTTGTTATCATTTAAGTTCAAAGGACTTGATTTGATTTCATAAAAGGTTTCTTCAAACAAAAATCTGGTAGGAACGATTGTAGGTATACAGTAAAGCATCGAATAGAAAAGTGCCTACTGCAAACACTATTGCATGATAATAGGGTGCATTAGGCACTATGTAAAACTTTTAACAATGAGAAATGTCGATACCAAAAATACGTCTGTTATTAACTGTAAAGCCGATTGCTCTACTTTATCGTCTTCTGAAACATCAACGAAAAGAGGAATTTGCTTCACATAATGACATGAGGCATACGTATACTAGTCCAAGTTTTCAGTTTGTCCAAGCGAGGTATCAGTCGGACCGGGAAATTCTCCGTTTTTGTACGATTCGGAGGATTTTAGCTTCGAAATATTTTTCCGAAAAGCTTTTCGTAATATTTCTCCCACCTTTTGTAAAGCATCCCGACGAATTGCGTTGAAGTGTTCAGCTAAGTGCAATTCTTCTTAAGATTTCTTCCGACACAAATTCCTCGCGGAATTTATTAACGAATTGTAGTGAAGTGATTTTTGTTCCGATGACACATACCTCGAATGGAAATTAAACCTCCGACGAAGTATGCGTTGCGGAAAATTGTCCACTCCGACGGATACCTCGCTAGGGCAGAATTTGTTTATGATAGCAAGCTTCACAGTTGTCTAAAATTTGTAATGGAACAGGAATTCGACTTTGTCAAGTTGTCACCTCTCACACTTTTCAATGCTTATGAAATATGGCCCTGGACGTCAATCCTTCCTTGGCCTCCGTTCCCCCGCTCATCCCTTTTCGACGTTGACTTGTGTGGCACCCAAAAAGTCGAGCTTCTTATGGCTAAAACACATCTCGCTTTGGCGCGTTTCGTTGGCCGACGCACCCAGTTTAACCATATGAAATCAATATTATACATCGCAATGTAGCTTTGCCTTTTCCTTTGTGATTCAACCTTAAATGCAAAACGTAAAATCTTAACACTAATGGTGCTGTTAAGCGTAGTAGGCAGAGCGAAGGTAAGTGCCCGTTTCGGCCACCAATCATGACTAGAGTATGCTTACAGACGTCAGCAACATTTTCATATTTCCTACGCGATCTTTTATTGCGCCTCCAAAGTCCCAACATTGCGCCATCGCAGTCCTCAGTATGCCGCTGTGAATTGCAGATTATTAGATTCCTTTGATTTTATTTGGATATATGGCACGTACCAACGATACACAAGCCAAATCGTGGCACATAGATTATGTGACTGCCTCCATGGTGCTGCTGTGTCGGTGTGTTTAAATTGCATTGAATATGCCTGCCGAGCGAATACCAAGTGTGTTCCTGTGTTGGGTTTGCATGTGATACTTATATTAGAATTCGTATATCCGATTGCACAAAGTGTCTCCTCGTTTTTTTTTTTCATTTTTTGGCAATGAGGTGTTGAATGTCTGGCATTGTTGCGCTCACTCTGAAATCGTGTAGAGATAGCTTGGTTTTCAAATTAAAATGTCGGGACTTGTGTTTGGGAATGTTCTTCTCTATAACAAAGGACTAAAAAGGTGTAAATGGATGTGTACATGAACGTTTCGCTTTGTCATCGACTTCACGGCACCAGTTTTGGAAGTTGTGAACTCTTGGTTATGCAACGAATCCGGTAGAGCTAAATAATTGTTTCCTAAAAGTACGTAAGCATGTGTTCAATTGTATAATAGCAAGAATATACCTAATCTAATCATAAAAGTTAATGACAACCCGAACAAGAAAAAGTCCCTAAAAGTAAGCTAATTTTAAGTACATCGTAAATTCCTTCTGTTAATTACCCATTTCAATTGTTATTTACAATGAAACCAACAAATCCTTTACCAAAATGGACTAAACAAATTTGTCTCCACGCACGCACTTCCAAACATAAGCACCCATAAACCGCAAGAGTCCCTAGCTTTTTAAATCACTTCCCATTTCTAGTCCTAGTCTCTTTTTTCTAGCTCGGCTATTAACAATTTACTTCTTTTCATTTTTGCAAGGAAAAATGTTTTCAATTCCCATCTGTGTGGGTGGCATGTTGTGTGCATGTTTATACCCTCCATAGCCCACACATAATGCCAACACACATCTTATCTTTCAAGCTCGGTGTTCCCCTTTTTCGCATTGTGGTTAGTTATGCGGAGAGGAAAGAGAATTTCACTCCGAATTAAGGCAATTAAGTCAAATTGCTTTAAAATTCCATTATAAGCACTTTGTAAACATTGAAGGACTCCCCATCATCAATGTGTATATAAAATGGTAGTATGGCACGGTGGGTGATATCAGAAGTGGCTGAGTATTGTTGTTGGTACTTAACTACCAACAATTCCGAGTTAATTCGTTGATATTATTCAAACACACACACACATACATACAATTACATGAAAGGAAATAAAGCGAAACATAACACTGTGAAAAAAATAACAAAAACCACATACCTACATACACGGATGTTGTTGAGTAGGTCCTTGGTTTGTTGTTCGGAGATTTGTTTTTATTATCATTGCAAAAATTAATTGGAACACCGAAAACAATAGGGAAAAGGGAAAGTGTAGTCAATAAGTCCATGTTTACCTCGTTCCAATGACACAGAAAATGTACAAGAAAGGGGGTAAACGAGAGAGAGGAACCAAAAAAAAAGGTCGTTAGGGAAATTTTTGGTAATTAAATTGCAAATGGACCACATCAAAGAGGAATACCATGTCAGAGAGAAAAGTAACCCCCAAACGTCAAAATTAAGGTTTCTTTGTAGGGCTAGCTACTTTGGATGTGTTTTTTTTTTGTTATATGTGTAAATTCGTTTAAACAAGGACTTCTCACATTTAAACAATGGGATCTTGACATAATGACGGATAAATATGTAGCTATAATAAATGAACATATCTTAAGTATTAATTTTTAGCGGGCTTGTTTTATTTTCTGGAGTTGTCACGCGAATAGTTAGGTCTTTTTAATAGAGAATTTAGGATCCGCGTGTTTTTAAAGTGAAATTTCTTTTGGGATGGTGTGAATTTGATTTAATGAAACCAAAAAGTGTAAGGAAAAAAAGTAAACAAATGTTGTTATACAGCATAAATGACGTTGGTGCACCGGAACTCCAAGTAAGTGTGGTGGTGTGAAGTAGGTACAATTTTTGTTAACAAGTAGATAAGTTTGGGTATTGTGTGTGAGACTCATCGGTCAGTCCGGGAACACAATATTCTTCGTTGCAAGGAATCAAACGAAAGTGCTAGATATATGAATGCGGCATTTGGTCACATGATCGAAAAAGGATCTGTTCTCGTGGAGTTTTGAGGGTGGCTTGGTGGTTATTTTCCTTTGAATGTTGAAATGACAGCTGATCAATGGGGCTGGCTTTCCTTTTGTCTGTCATAAATGTGTTTTGGAGTGGGGTGTTTTTGTAAAATTGTGTGGTTGACGTCTGCTGTCTGTAATTGAGGCTGGAAGCTAAACAGGTAGATTTGACTTTGTTTTCGATCACTAAACAAGAATAAACAAACAAGAATTTCAACAAAAAATATTATGCACGCAAAATAAATCGGAACTACTCTGTTTCAATTGTGTGTGTTGTATATTATCGCGAAAATCAAAAAGAAACAAAACTGAAAGCAAACCAGGACAGCACCTACGCATACGTACCACGTTTGTTATAACTATTACACAATATTCAACCGGTTGAACATATCCCCGTGTGTTTTGAAAGTAGCCATAATGATTACGTTACGGTTGAAGCAGACTCGTGTACGTAGGCCCAATGAAGATGTATTTTTGGAATTGGAGGGTGCCTTTAGGAATGACGGTGTTTTACATATGACGACTTTTTTTAACGGGATGCTATCGGAAATGCCTCTGACGTTTGTGGTTGTAAATACAAATGACGGGAGGTTAGTACTTTAAAATTGACAGTTTTTTTTATTTCTTAAAAGCCCTCATTGGAAACTTTATTTTACTTTTTTCGTATTTTTTTTATAGATTTAAGTAGGTATTGGCGGATAATAATAAAATAAATTTATGAATTTTAAAATCTACCCCAGCGATGTATGCGTAGGAGTGAACAATTTTCCGCAACACATAATTCGTTGGAGGTTAAAATTCCATTCGAGGAATGTAGTATCGGAACAAAAATCACTCCACTACAATTCGTAGATAAATTCCGCGAAGCATTTGTGTCGGAGGAAATCGGAAGAAGAATTGCACTTAGCTGTCGAAAATTGCACGGAAAATGCACCTGAACGCATTTCAACGCAATTCGCCGGGATGCGCTACAAAATGTCGGAGAAATATTCCGAAAAGCTTTTAGGCAAAATACCTCGAAGCAAAAATCCTCCGAATCGTACAAAATCGGAGAATTTTTCGCTGCGACGGATACATACCTCGCTAGAGGGCTGAATAAGTTTATCCAAAAATATTTTAATTTTTGATTTCAACTTTCGATGACTTTTTTTTTCAATGATTATTATTTTTACCTAAATTAATGATATGTCTTCCATCTAAATAAAACACATTCGTTCCAAAGATGTGTGATTAATTTATCCTTTGTTCCGATTTGTCACTAGTCTTTTGTATGATCAACCTCAGGTATGGTTCATCGTCCACTGTGGTATGTCAGTGACTAATATTTCCAATCTTCTTCTCTCAGTTAAGATTTCAGCTTCATATTGTGTTCAGTTCCAATTATGCTTTTCAATGATACCTGTAACTGGAGCTTTACCCCTTCTTGCACTGCAATACAAGTGATAGCCGTCAATTTGACAAGAGTGACTTTCGTCTTAATTTATTTTTATTTCGATTGTGAAAAAAACTATTGTTAATCATTGAAGCGGTAATGTTGATATAGTAAAGATGTTATTTGCCATACATTTATCATACATATACTTAAAGTGTTCATACAACGTGCGAAAATTTGTACGTTTTTCCTCAATATCATCAATTTACCTCATTTGTTGATCAACTGTCATAATCGCGTTTTAACCGTTTACAACCCTACTAGTGTGATAAGTTTCTGATATTGTTGCAATTGATTTTCCATACAAATTTCAACATTTCATTAACCATTCCGTTAGTTACCTAACCATGTTTACAAAGACATCCCTACGTTGCCTACTTTATGGGCAATGTGGATGCAGTACGTATCCCTCAACGATTTTCCTCTGCTGCCATATTTTGAAATTTTCTATTTATTTATTTGTTATTTATTTATTTTTTGTTTGTTTAGTTATTTATCTAGTTATTTATTTATTTATGTATTTATTTATTTATTTATTTATTTATTTAGTTATTTATTTATTTATTTATTTTTTTTATTAATTTATTTATTTGTTTATCTGTTTATTTGTTTATTGTTTATTTGTTTATTTTTTTTATTTGTTTATTTATTTAATTTTTTTTTTGTATTTAAATTGGAGGTTTTTTTCGTGTTTCCTCCAAACTATCTATTTTTGTCTCCTTTATATTTTCAATTGAATAAATAATGTTTCAGAAGAAAGATATATCTTATCAAATCTCTGTAAAATGTGCGATAACAAACCAAATGTATATTTAACGAAATAAAATCAATCTATCTATTCCTCTGCTGCGCCAGTTGCGATTTTTTCAAGGGTTGACGACTGAGGGCACACTTTTATTTAGGTGCTCACACTCCTTTAGGCTCTCGTAATAAAAATGTCACTATTCATACCTATAAAATATATGTTTTATATAAAATATAAAAGTCTTAGTTAAATTGACTCCATTTTATATATTTTAAAACGTCATTGTTTAACAATAAAAATCTCTTCACGGTTTATATTTCCTAATAGTGAAAATTTTTAAAAACCGTCATTTAGGCTTTCAAAAAAATGTCCCTCAACTCCATAGAAGTGCTTATATTATTTTGTTCACATGTAGAGTGTGCAGTCAAACTTTTTCATTCCGACATAATCATATTGCATGACTAAACGCTCATCGCAAATAAGAAATTTCATTCCCGCTATCCCGAATCAGATTTTACAGCTGGCACACGTTAAAATATAAAATTTCCCACTCATGTTCTCGTGCCTCTGTTACTGATATTAGGTCTTTACTCGGTGTTTCCAATTAAGGATTTTTGCCAAAATGAAATTATTTTAAGTGAAACGTTCATGACCATAATGGGCACACGGCATCATCGGACCTAATTTCTTAAAATAAAAATCGAAAGCAGCGCATGTTTCTGTCAATGGAGATCTCCACGGAGCTTTTATCAATAATTTTGTTGTCCAAAATTCAATTAGGTTTATCGGGAATTATTTTTCCCACGCAATTTTTCCCATTTAGCAATCTTTTTACATTGCTGAATAGGAAAAATGCCTTGGAAAAAAGAATTCCCTATAACCCTAAATATATTGGTGTAGCTGAATTGTGGACGTCACATGTTACGCTAAATCATACATTCCATACAGCTACCGAATCAATTGATTTATCGTGGAAACTTTCGATGAAAACAACATCGCAAAAAATAGCCCTGAGAATTGGCCACCAAGATCTTGTGATTTGACACCATTAAATTACTTTCAATGCGGATGTGTGAAACCACTTTTAAACTTCGATAAACCCAAAACGACTGAAGCTTTGAAGCCAACAAGCTAGTTATTCGTGGAACACCGCCCGATATGATTGAAAGAGTGGTCTCAAATTCGGACCCACGGAATGGAGAATTTTGTAGTTAATCGTGGGCAAGGAAATTATCTTTAAATAAAGATTTTCCTCAATACATTGATTTTTTTGTATTTTATTATATAAACATAAAAAACTCGCGGTAAAGTCAGTGTAAAATAAATAATAATAAAAATAGGTACCAGTAACATTTTATAACTGTCTTACAAAACATTTATTTTTAGTTAAATGTTTAATTAAATTAGAATTATACGAACAAATAATGCTTTCTTTACAGATTTATTAATTGTGTTCTTACATGTGGCTGAAGTTAGGTGACATTTGACATGAGTTAGGTGACTTGAAGTCTACTGCTGAAACGCCGACGGTCTCGTTTGATATGATATTGTGTATCTGGTTGACAACCGCGAGAATTGTGGTGGAATGTGTCTGGGTCTGCAGCTGGTAGTTGGAAGACGTCTAGACACGTTACATAAATAGCAATGTCATAGCCTTTAAGGGTGTTTTTTTTTTCTCGAAAAACTGCATGTGCCTGTTATGTGTGTGCAACATTAATGTAGTGTATGAGTTAACACCGACAAAATTTACAATTTAATTATCGCACCACACACGATAGAGATTAAATTCGCAGTACCATGACACCCACACATCATAAATAAACAAACCGCTTCCTCATGCTATTAAATTCGCAGTACCACCCACATCATAAATAAACAAACCGCTTCCTCATGCTGACTTAATATGCTGACTTAGTAAACAACGACACTCCACATCAATCCATATGCCGATACAACGATCGACGTCTGCAATAGGTTAAGATATTTTGACTCTGTATCTTTTAGTTCAGTTCTAATTTGGTTCTCAATAAAGACAGAGGCTTCTCCTCTAAAGAAAAAATATTTTTTTAAGAAATTTAAATATAGTTTAATTTAATTTATGCAAGCTGGTAAAGCCCGTGAAAGTATTTTCTTTATTTACAGAGCTGCCTGGAAGAAAGGAGTCAATTGGGACGCTGACAGCCGATGTCTCGATCTATCAGGAATTGGTACGCATTCCCGTGAACTAACTATTGGGGGCGATCTCTTTTTTGGGAATCGCGTTTTGAGAACGCGATTTTTTTGTATCGATTAAATAACCACAACATATGAAAGGGAATACTTTAATTTCAGAGGTAGGTACCTACCTATCAGGTATACGTTTCCGCCCAGTCGAAATGCGTCATTTCACCGAAATTCGTGACTTCCGCCAAAATGCCATGCATACCTACAATTGCATCAGCATTCCGCTGAAATGCTATTTCAAACGAGGTTCAATCTTGAAATTAAAAACGGTTTTCAACAGGGGGCGGTGAACTCCCCGATATTGTTTAACAATTATACAAATGATCTTGTAGGTTCTCTCAGACACGCTATAGCGTACGCAGATGATCTAGTGGCGTACAGATCAGGTCCGAAAATCGAGGTCATGAACACACTTTTGCAACGTGACTTCGATCACATTAAGGGATATTGCGATGATTGGAAATTGAGGATCAATTTTCAAAAAAACCGAAACAATTTTGTTCAGGACCCCAGTGCAGAGGGCTTCTTACGATACCAGAAAAAACTGGAAAAAATGTTGTATCATGGGACAGCATGGACGGCCGTTGGCGGTGAGAAGTGAAGTCAAATACCTTGGCATCTGGCTTGACAAGTTTCTATATTTTAATAAAAATGTGGATGCTTGTCTGGCCAGGGCTAGGGGGGCTTATGCTCTGACAAGAAGATTGTTTCATAGCAGTCAACTTGATTCAAGGGTGAAAGTCATTTGCTACATGGCCCTCATTGGGCCGATCATCGCTTACGGTTGTCCCGTGTGGTTCAATGTATCACCATCCTACATGGAAAGGATACGGCTGTTTGAGAGACGTTGTCTCCGATCCTGCTTAGGATTGTACCGAACGCCGGACTCCGAGTACATAAAATATTATCGTAACGAGGTTCTATACAATGGGGCTCAGTTGAATAGAATTGACAATTTCCTGATTAAGGTGACGCGAAGGCACGCTGCAAGGGCGATGGCTAGCGATAACAGCCTGATCTTTGGGGCTTATTACCCCAATGATTTATACATGGACAGCACGCTCATATCGGGCTTTATTCCACCAGAGGCATTCATTTACATCGATTCGTTAGGGTTAGTACAAGACAGGAACGGTAGGTATCCCGGTTTTATACCACCGCTATCGTGACGCGCGGGACAAACGGCTAATCCGCGACGGGTACGTCGACAATGCTCCGGAGCTCCTCCGCTTTAGCACGGCGGTATCGGATCGCGATAGGATCGATGCTGCAAAACAGCGCACTGAATTCTGGTGGCTATATGAGGAAGGTGATTCTGCACTTCCTCAGGACTTTGCGGACTTTTAGTCCAACTCCATAGGTAAGATTTAAAAATTAGGAACAAGGTCTGGGGCGGGGCTTGTGCACCATATTGGCGTACAATATGGTTGAACGCAAGCTGCTGTGGGACCGAAAGACGCAATCAGGATGGCCACCCCGATTATAATTAAGTTAGGTTTAAGTAGTTAAGTAGTCTTAAGTTAGGTTTAAGTAGTTTAATTAGTCTTAAGTTAGGCTTAAGTAGTTTAAGTAGTCTTAAGTTATATATAATCTAGAGTAAGCTTTTATATAAAACAAAAAAAGTCACTAAACAAAGTTTTCAATTTTTTTTCTTTGTAAATTAAAATTAAATACAAAACCAAAAACCGACGAATCTAAGCCTAAAGGCAAAATAAAACAGCTAAATATAAGCTTACAGCGCCCACTAAGGGCCGATAAGTTAGATTAAGTAAAACAGTTATTGATAAGTTAGATTTAAGCATTTTTGTCTAGTAGTAAGTTAATATTTTAAGAAAATAAAAAATGAGTTTGAAAGTTAAAAAAAAACGAGGTTCAATCGAGTTATGTCAAACCAAACACTATTTTTTTCTCTACGTCAAATTGCTCAGTAAATGTTTGTATAAAGAAAACCTTTCAGAAGACAATTTCAATTTAAGAGAATATTTCAAAACACTTTTATTTAATGAACATTCGAAGAATGGTTGCACGGCCTAATCTGCGAGTGGGCCTGTTTAAAATGTCGTTTAGGGATACTTATAGTGGTGTTGATATGTTATATCTTCGGAATAACTTCCTACACATGAAATTGTTGAACATGGATGTTCAAATCCAAATGGTACATTTGGAATCACAAAACCTTACATGCCTTACTTGATCCTCTTTTAGGATGAACTCGTAGAATGAATTTTCTGTAGTGAATACAAAGAGAAATGCAAATTCTTTGAGCCCAGCAATCATATAAGTGCTGTTGAATAGGAAAAAATATGATACACGCTTAATGTAGTTTAAATTGTAAAATGCTAATTGAAAATATAGTTCTTAAATGTATCACTTAGATAGAATTGCGCTGCCATCGGTGAAATTCTATGTATTGTATACCATGTACAAAATGCTAGTATTAAGCCACGCAGATATCATGCTGATCGCGAGTCATCAGTGTTATGTTTCCTGACACGTTGTTGGTTCATCCGTATACTGTAGTATAAGGTACTTCGGAACAACGTCAGTGTCGAATAAAAACAGACATTTGTATAAAAACAATTTCCAAAAATCAGTACTCCCGCCATATAAAATATCTCATTGTTTTTCTACATATCGAAGGCAAAAGACAAGAAATTTATGAGGGAGATAGTTTCCCAAAGTATTATGTTGACACCATAACAGCTTGTCAAAAGTATAATGGTGTAGATGTTTAAATTTCTCAGGAGCTCGCTCCGGGGTGGTTAACTATCAGAATTTTTATCATTGTGTTACTTTTGTGAGTGAATATGCAACTTTCAAATGGTGGTGGGTTCTAACTGGTGGCATGAAATTACCTGTCATTACGATTCAAATGTCATACCCCGGCTGTAATTCACTGAAATGTGACAAACAGAGAAAATAAACACAAAAACAAGTTAACTTTTATAGCTGTTGTCGGCCTACCCGTTATCAAAAACGTTTGACACTAAGGTTGCAAGTAAAGGTTGAACTATAATAGTCAGAAGTAATCAGAAGCTAATGTCAAAATTCAACGTTAAGTTTTCTTCAGTACTGAAAATTACTTAAGTTGCCCATAATAGACTTTTGTGAATGGAAGCTATTGTCAGAGCGGAAGTCGTTTGACAAAAAAAAATTCGTTGCCTAAGAACTTACAAACTTAAATGTATGAAGCTGTTCAAGTGAAATGTCATTTTTTTGTATGAAAGAACAAAAGAAAAAGAGAGAGCGAATGAATTTGCTTTTTCACAAGTGAGCAAAGTGAACGAAAACTGTATGAATCGAATCAAAAAGCTATTATGGTCGTACCATACAAATTTCGCACAGTTACGGAAGTGGTCGTCCGCAACCATCTTCTATTATAGTTCAGCCCTAAGAGCTCTCGCGAAATGGTCGTGTTCCGCATTTCAGTTTACAACTGAAAATTGATGTATGGAAACGTAGACAAAATCTTACTAAGTTGAAATGTCAATGTCAAACTATTTCAACCCTTATTTTGTAATTTAATGTTTTCATATATTATTCCATATATCATTATCTACAGGTCGAAGAAAACTCTTCTGTTTCACTCATATCTGAAGTCCCATGTGCAAACTTTCAACTCGTTTCGTCAGTCATTTCCCCTCAAATGTCATGTGACTAGAATCAGTGCATCGGCAAAGTTAACTTGGTAAAACTAAAACCAGGATCCAGGGTTAAAAGCTAATTTTGGAACATTGTTACTTTAGCTTCCAATCACTTTTTTCACTTTTTTTTTGTTCCACTCACTAAATTAAGCTAAAAATTTAGCAATTTTTTTTTGTCGCTCTCAATTAGTTAAAAAGTTATTAAACAATGAAATTTCCAAAAATCCCTATAGAAATCAACCAACTTTTGACAGTTCACACATAGCTGCATGATAAATATGAAGAAAAACATTCCAATGGAGCATTGCAAGATAGTAAAAAAAAATATTACATATTTCCCAAAATGTAAGGAAATGTAAAAAATGTAAAAAATTGTAAAAAAAATTATTAACAATCATTAATTAATAATAAAAAATGACTAAACAAAATATCTTAAAAAAATGCCGTAACGAAAATTTAGACCCCCTTGAAGAATTTTTTATATGTGCCGGCAAACTATACAACGGGCAAGATGCAATTCCAGAACCATGTTCTAATGATTCTGACGATTCATCATAAATTAGTATAATATAATAAATAAATTAAATCCTAACTCAACAGTTTTTCTGTTAACCGGTACTCTGCGTGGCCCGCTTCGCGAGAACAAAGGATTTCAACTCTCTTTCTGTGGACAGTCCACGCTCACGCAACTTCGTTGTTCCGCTCAGGGTATTTAAAGTCGTCAGGCAGGCGCCTAAGTCAACAGTTTTTCTATTAAGCGGTACTCTGCGTGGCCCGCTTCGCGGGAACAAAGGATTTCAACTCTCTTTCTGTGGACAGTCCACGCTCACGCAACTTCGTTACTCCGCTCAGGGTATTTAAAGTCGTCAGGCAGGCGCCTAAGTCAACAGTTTTTCTATTAAGCGGTACTCTGCGTGGCCCGCTTCGCGGGAACAAAGGATTTCAACTCTCTTTCTGTGGACAGTCCACGCTCACGCAACTTCGTTGCTCCGCTCAGGGTATTTAAAGTCGTCAGGCCTTAGTCAACATATCTTTTTGTTAAAATATTTTTATTTGGTATGTTTTTTTCAACATGGCAATGCTGCGTACACCGCAGCAGAAAAAAAAATAAATGAAGTGTCAAACTACAAACAATTTGTATGGGATTATAACCCAAAAAGTGCAATTTTATTTTATTAATAACTTTTAAACTAAATGTGAGCGACAATTTTTAAAAGCATATAAATGATCAGTGCGCAGAGACGAATCGATTAATAAAAAAAAAGTGCAAAAAGTGAAAGGCAGCTAAGGTATATTTATGCCCTAATTTTTGACGTTTGGTATAGATACCTACTTTAGAATGATAGCACACTCGTGGATTTTTTCACATTGCCAGTGTTAAGGGTCAAACCCACCGAGCAACCGAAACCGAAACTTCGTTTTATTTTTTCATTTTTCTGTTCAATTATGACATATCATTCCCACCGAACATAGCACAGAAACTGAAAAAAAAATTAAACGTCACATTTGGCATTCAGTGAATTCAGAATGCGGATCTATAAAAAAAAGAAAATTTTGTTATATGTTGCGTTATATTTTGCAATGCTGAAAGGAACAAAACGTTAGAAATATTGGATTCATCCCCTAAATCGAGACCGAAAAATTAATGGAAAATTCTACCGAATCTCAACAAAATTTGAGGAGTATCCGGCCCGGTATTTCCGATATCAGATGCTTTTATGTTCCTGTTTTTATATTCTTTGCAAGTTTTATCATAAATAGATTTATGAGATTCTACTTCAAGAATTAGTTTCGACTCGAAACTGTATAATTCCTGTTTTCTTTGAATGCTAGCATCTTTAGCTTTTTTTTTTGCTTCAGCATTTTCTTTTCTAATGTTTTTAATTAATTCCATTTCCATTTTTATTTCACGTTAGCTTTTCATCACACAAAAAAGAAGAATAAATAAAAAAAACAATTCACTTTGACATCAAAAACGTCAGAAAAGTGACGTCTGCGAACTTCGGCAAACAGAAATTACAACGATGAAAAAAAAAGTTGCAAGTTTCGGTACGATGAATTGCAAAACTGCAAAATGAAAAAGTAAAATTTCGGTACGGAAAAAAAATAAAATCGTTTTATATCAAAATAAAAAGATTTTAAGAAATAAAAATAGATGAGATTAGTGTGGTTTATTAATATCTTTTATTTAAGAAGTATTTTTAACTGAAAAACACAGCAAATTTTAAGTAATTAGCAGTTAAAAAAAAATGAAAAACAAAGTTTCGGTTTCGGTTGCTCGGTGGGTTTGGCCCTTTAAGTCTTGCGGGAGAACAAAATGTTTTTCATGTAAAATGGACGAACATTGAACTTTTGAAAATTTGTTACGGAAGTACTAATATTGCATTTATTTTGCTGTATTTTTTATGCAAAATATTTTAAGTTCAAGTGACACAGCAAAAGAGCCAATTTTTTCCACTTCACAAAAACGTGAAAATTTACGCAGGGTTCTATGTACCCCGAATGTAAAGCAATTGACACTAGGGACCGACCGAATGAGGTAAGTTTTTCGGCATACCGACATCGACTATGATGTTTTTATGAAATTTTTAGAAAGGAACCTAAATTATAAAAGCCATACTGCTGCTGTTATCTTTCGTTCTATAATTGCATGCTGCTTTTATTTGATGATTTGGTCTTTCGATTTTTCTGACCATACCCAAACTTCCTTCTTCAATATTTTTTTCCATTTCTCTTTGTAAACATTTTGCAAAAAAAATTGATTTTTTGTAACTTCATTTCTACTTCTAACACAGCAAAACACATTCAGAAAATTGAGAAAGTATTGTTTTTTAAGTTCAACCTTATTTGAGGGCATGTAAGTTGACGTCAAGTTTACCGTCTAAATTTTATTGCGCGCTTTTCGAGAGCAATGAAAGATAATAGGGGTGTTCATGTAAAGTCGGAAAGTCATCGTAAACGTTGTAAACGTGATAAAATTTCGCCGTGGTTAATGAACTGTCAAAATTTGTAAGGGACAACATTTCCAACAATATCGGAATTTTCGCACAGGAATTAGGTGTGTAAACTGAAATGTTAAACGTCATAAGCTTTTGAATTGCTATTTTGACTTTTAATCAGTTACTTTCACAAATCAAACGTATTCGCTTAGCTAAAAAAATTATGTAGAACGGAAAGAGAACAATAGGAACAAAATTCTATCAATAAATAAATTACTAAATTGAGATTGAATTCAATGGGTTACAGCATTGTTTAGTTGTACAGTGCAGTCGTTCATGAAACGTCGTCGTAAAGTTAAAATCTTTCGCAAGTAGTGAAATTAAGACGTTGCAGGGAGAGAATACCCTTAATATCAAAACATTATATTAATGAAAACAAATCAACGCTTTTTTTCATATAATTAATTTCCATATCCACCTACATTTTTCCCATCACCACTACCAAATCCACCACACAACACTCACTACCAGATGTCACCCCATAAAAATTTCCCAATTTGACATTTCTCAAACATTTATTCTTTCCAGTCCACAGCGATGTTTGATTTTACTACGCATGACCATTTCCAGTCTGCCTTCCAATTACACATCTCTCGTAAACAAACAACAAAACCCAAAACGGTTTCGTTCGCGTCCAACAACAACCAAATGGCTTCGCCTCGGCACCATCCAGTTAACTGGAAGATTGTGGCACACAGCTCCAGTCCAGTACAGTGCTTCAGAAACAGATTTCTTGGCAGCGAGTTCGGTTTGCGTGTCGTTGTCCGGTGCTAGCTCTCGTATTGCACGCAGAACACTCAAAGAAAGGGAGAGAAGCAAACGAAAAACTCATCTTCGTCGTCGTCTTCGTTGTCGCTCGGTTCTAGTGAATTTCCCTCGAAAAATCGCGCATATACAACACATTACCTGGATAAATCAATTTATTCCGTTTGATTGATCATGTTTTCATTTAATTTCTTGTCCTGGAAATAAGTTTGCGAAGCCAGAAGAAAAATAGAAAAATAAAAATAAAGAAATTGTGCAAAAGTGGCCGCGAAATGTTAATTGCCGTCTCACTCACACTCGTTGCTGTGAAGGGGGACAAGTGTTGTTCGCTGTCAGTTTTTGACAAGTGCATTTGTAGTCGTCGTCGTCGTCGCTGTCGTTATCGCTGTAGTCAGTTGACATTTTAATGTCAAAATATTTTCGTTTTCGGCTCAAGAAAATAGTTTTTACCAGTGGTTTGTGTCGCTTTTCGAATTAAATAGAACGTGAACGCGTGTGAGAATAATGATTCTGTGAAATGCCAGCATGGGAAGCGCCAATGTCGCCGCCGCCGCACCAAACCTTTTCCCGTTCTTCTGTTTGTGTTTTCAATAGTTGTTACTTACAAATAGTTGCCCAAAATGCTGGCGCTGATGCGTGCCATACAGTAAATCTAGTAAATTAAAGTTCAACTTTTGTGTGTTTGTTGTCTCGTGAAATATGCAAGCGAAGAAGCGTTATATTCTAGTTTTTGTGTCATGTGCTTTCCTGGCGTACTGCTACTTTGGTGGCTATCGGCTGAAAGCCGCCCGTCGTCCATCCGCTGTCACTCGGGCTCGGGAAAAACTAGACAGCTATGTTGACATAAACACCAGTGGTCTGGACACAGCGAGTGGCGATTATCTGACAACTTTCCACAACAACAATTTCAACGCAGAGCAGTCGTCGTTTAGGACCAGAACTAAGTCTTGCCGCATGGAGACCTGCTTCGATTACACCAAGTGTTTCGATCAGTTCCTAGTGTATGTGTATCCGTCAGAGCCGTTGAATTCTCTGGGCGCTGCGCCGCCAATTAGCTCAAATTATCAAAAAATCCTCACTGCGATTCGGGAGTCGCGCTACTATACTCCCGATCCGGAGAAGGCGTGCCTATTTGTGCTCGGGATAGACACCCTAGATCGGGACTCTCTGTCCGAAGACTATGTGAGAAATGTACCGTCGCGTTTGGCCCGCCTGCCGCACTGGAATAACGGACGCAATCACTTGATATTCAACTTGTATTCGGGAACGTGGCCGGATTACGTGGAAAATTCGCTGGGATTCGACCCTGGCGAAGCGATACTGGCCAAGGCCAGCATGAGTATTCAACAGATGCGAGAAGATTTCGATGTTAGCATTCCATTGTTCCACAAGCAATTTCCGCTAAGGGCAGGGAACACAGGCTTTGTCCAAAGCAATAATTTTCCAGCCAACAAAAAATATCTGCTGGCCTTCAAGGGCAAGAGGTAAGTCGTTATTCATTAAAATCTTAGCCAGCAAAGAACGCTATGTGTCACGCACGAGCCATGCCAATTCATTTGCCAAATTTCCCATTCCAATTGTGTGTGAAGAGGAAGAGTTGTTGGTGTAATACACATGTCGATGCACAGATTAGATAAAGCAACTAGGGTGGTGCCTTGGGAGACGTTCTTTAATTTATTTTCCATAGCAAAACGAAATGAATGTCTAAATGTCAGTCGGCTTGTTCATATTTTATGGTAGCAATCATCAATTTTCTTGGATTTCAATCAGGCTCAGTCTATCTAAAATGGATGAAGCAGGAATGAATTTTTTTTTATTAATTATAGATATGGATTCCCAAGTTATGGGTTTTCTTCGTGCTTTGTAAAGAGCGTTCGTCCGCTTTATGTCGTGTCTAGTAGCCTTAATTGTTTGATTTAGTTCGCTTTGACGTCATTTTCACATGACACACATACGAGTGGTGGCATGCAGTCGCTTGGCAGAACGATTAGACCTTGGATGCAAGTGGATGAACGTCGACTGTTGAGGAACAAAATATTGACGAGGCTGATAGAATTTTTATTGTTGCGTGGGTAATATTATGTTGGCAAAGTTTGCTGTGACTGTGATTTGCAAAAAATGATCTATGAGTTGAAGTGGGGGTTTGTAAATTGGTTATCACCTCTTGGATCACTTGGATAGTTAACTCGCATTCGCATACGGGGATCCCAAATGTTAGTAAGGTTGGCTCATGACTTGTCTATGGCAAAAACCAAACGATTACGTAAAGAGAACTTATATACCGTCGTGGACAGTTGTTGTTCTAGAATTCGTCAAGGTTAGTAATTAAATCGTTCTTTTACTGCCTACTGAAATAATTTTTTTTTTCGATTTTTTAGTAGCGAACATGATCAACATTGAAGTTTTAGTCCAGCCCAGTTCGGTTTCCTATACTGGTAAAGTTGGTGGCTTATTCTTTGGAAAACAACTAAACCATCAGACTGGGTTTTATGGATTCTTAAAAATGTCGCCACAGGTCCGAAATATTAAGGGCTTTTGTAATGTCGTATTGCATGTGATTTCTCAGTTGGTATTTGACAACATTGTCAGAAGAAGGTTTGAGAAGATCCATAGTTTTGCATACCCTGACGCTGACTCACACTTCAATTTGGATTTATCTGATTAAATCTGCTTCCAGAACAGTCATCAAATTTTCGCCAAATACAAGTAATCATTTTTCTAATTCTAGGGCACATTATGGTGCTGTTTTCAAATTTGAGGCAAGGCAGCCATCTATCCTCTTCGGTCCTGTGCATGTTGCTTTCCGTCATTCAGTCCAAGCGCTCTGACATCCGCGGTCGGTTGATGCCTTAACCGCAGGTTCGGTCTTCCTTATCGCTGGGATACTTTTGGCTGGAGCATTATTATTAATTCGCTCGATGTGGCCTTGCTAATTTAGTCGACCTGTTTTTACCTTTGCACTTCATCCACATTTTGGTCTCAGATCTTTACAGCTCATAAAGTTAGCGGTTGGGTCTATTCCTCGCTTTTCTCGTATACAGGACCAACAATTCGACGAAGTATTTTTCTTTCGAGAGTGTCTAATATTAGCTCTGCTTTCCTGCATAGAGAGAGAATTCCCGAATTCCGCCAACAGACTTCCGTGGCCTAGAAGTCGATGAAAAGATGATGTGTCCCAATTTGAAATTCGTTAATCTTTTCCAGGATTTCCTTAGTGGATTTGCCTTATTGTGAAGAAATAGATGGCTATCATATGCGGCCTTGTAGTCGATGAAAAGAGGATGTGTCTCGAATTGAAATTCGTTAGTGTCTATGGTCGATCTGCCGGTCTGGAAGCCACACTGATACGTGCCGATAAGTGTGTTGCAAAAAGACTTAAGACTTTCACTTAGAACGTTGAATATAATCGTCATTTTTGTAAATGGGACATATGGAGCGAGTTGATATTCCAGTCATATGGCATGCTCTCACCCATCCAGACTTTGGGTTGGTGCATGCACACTTCTATAGCAATACCCCCGTATTAGAAGAGTCTTCATTTTTCATTTTCAATACTGGGAGGGAACCTTCTTCGTTGACGTACATCAACATTTCCCTGCGCTTCAGTAACCAATATTATTTCGTGGATCCTGCGTTCTTACATTGAAGCCAGAAGCCAGAAGCCAGTTGTTTTGTTTTTATTTTTTAGAGTTGACGGACGTTTTTCTTGTCGATTTCCCTGAGCTGGTAGGCGTCATGTGCTGGAACCAAACTTGGTAGGATGGGTTCCATCGGTCATTACGCACATTATTCCGCTCGGTTGGGGTGTTAAACTGGCATAGCCCTGACTATTGCCCTTAGCCATACCAGTTTGTGAAAAGGATAAAGGTTGATCAAGGGTTATAATTATACTTAAGTGTTGTAATTGTGTGGTGCTATTGTTGTCACAAGGAATAAAGTAACTTCAGCCCGAATTATAAATTATTTGGACCTTATTCTGCATAGAGCCCTTAGCTCTGCGCTAAAGCGTCAACTAATTTTGATACCAAAACTTTTATGGCTTTATGACATGACTTCCTCCTCTTGTGATATTAATTCGGCAGCTTCGAGTATGGCTAGATTTTCTGAGTGATACACAACATAAGTTTGCTACTCTTAATGATGTGGCCAGCACAATATTTTCAGAGTAAACCCCAGAGTGTACTGCGATTTCAAATTTGATGACCATTCGTCACTGCTCGGTATTGTGATCGATCAATTACAACAAGTGTAGGAATAATTTCTCTGATCTCTTTCTCTATGTCAAATGGGTGTAGAAAGAAGTAAGGGAAGATGGATTGCTCTTCTTTATATAGAGTCCAGTAAGTTCAGTGTATTTTTTGATGCCGAACTCCAAACATGAGAACATTATTCAAGATCTTATCGTAATTGGTCTTTATAGAGAAGAAGAAGCAGGGCTGGTGTAAAATATATCTTAGCTCTACAAAGCCAGCTTAGCTCTGCCAATATACGTCTCACCCCATTGTGATGATGCATGGATTTTTCTGATTTAATGAATTAATATGACGATCAATTGGTGTAAAGTTGAGGATTGCCTCTAAACTTACTTGTAAGACTGGTACCCATGGCTCTTGTTATTAGGAAAGATGCCATCCCTTGTGGTTTGTTAAATGATGTTAGGTATGTGTTTTGCATTTTCCATGGCATTTTACCATGCTAAGCAATGTAAGTATCGGATTTACTACGGTGTGTGTAACTATTCAGTAATGTTTCGCGAAAATCCTCAATTTTTGGTCTCTTTTGCATCTGTAGCGAGCAATGTTGGCTTTTTATACTATGGGATAGGGGAATATAGTTTTGTAACATAGGCAAATAATTGACGTAGATATTATTTAGATATTATGTAGATATTATTAGTCATCAGCATATGCTTCTGTATCGATTGCTATAAATTCTGCAATTTTTTAGCAATGCCCTTACTACTAGTAACCAATGAAATGGTGATAATACCCACCTTTAGGGTTTCCCCTTTATGTTGTTACTTGTTTCATACAACGATATGTGAACCAGAATTTTAAAGTGAACTTTGGACTGCTCCAGTCTCTACGTTGTTATTGATTTCTGCACTCTAAGTACCAACTCCTGTAGGGTTGTCAACATCAAAAATATAAAAAAAAAGCAATTATCAACCATTCTCTTGATGGTATATATTACGGAATAGCATTTCAATTTGTGAAATATAAGCAAGTTGGCTACTCTAGAGTACGAATAACAACTCCAAGACGTACAGATAAATCGACATAGCAAACTACTTTGCACCCAAAAGGATAACGAAACTTAAATGTGATGAAAAGTTAATATAGTTGTATTCTGGAAAACGGATACTACCAACATTGCAACTAGAGAATAATACCCAGATGTGAAAATGTGCACATATCACAAGTGTGTGAACATTCATTGTCCTAAAAATGAGATACGTAAACAGTTCTCTTCATCAACATCCTATAGACTATTCTTTATTTCTAAGGTTCCTTAGAAATGCAGCTGTTGAAAAGTTCGAACGGCAAACCATTATCATGTAAACCCGACAATAGAAAATGAATGTTCTAACTGGGTCAGGCAATAACACTTAAGTTACGGCATTTTAAATTTTATAAAATATATTTCCTTACGAATTCCCTATAGGCTTCCAACATTGTAACATCTGGCGACAGAGAGCAATTATCATATCTCACAAATTGTATGACATTTGTAGGTCCTGTTAAATTATGTACACTCGGGAGTGTTTTCAGAAAATACAACTTATCTAAAATTGTTTTTTATAACTAAAATATTTTAAAAAAATACGCACAGGGACGATGTGGGTTAAGTTACAAAAAGTCTTATATGGACAAAGATGAAATGTCAGACATTAACAGGAGTTCTTCTCCTTTGTGGAAAAAATAACAAAATCGCACAATGACTTCGTGTGCGATGTTATTATACGATGCGAAGAGAACCTCCTATTTGACATCGTCCAAACGACGAATTTGAGAAGCTTCTCTCCTGGTTAATGTAGAGTTGGGACTTCATTGCAAAAAAAATTAATTTTTTCAGTTGTACATTTCAAGTTCGTTGAGGTCTTCTTTTCCTTGCCAGAAAACAATGTCTCACTCCGCCACGCAGGTGTCAATTTGCTCTACGTGTCCTATAAATGTCCAATGAGGAGTTTTTTTTTCCAGATTTTTGTCTCCCTAACCCGTTAACACTATTTATATTTCATGAGGAATTTTCAAAGGGTCTTCGCAGGGCATTATTAACGGTCCCTACCATTGGTTATGCCCGATTCATATAATATATTCTGGCCAATTGCGCCATTTTTTTTTATTTTTTTGATGGCTACGACTTTTCTTAACAAGTTGCTAATGTTTCTGTAGTGTTAAACGCGTTTGGTAGGTGGCTTGCGGTTTTATTTTGGCTTTGTTTATTACGGTTTTGTTCTTTATAGTCGGCGCTTAAGGTTTGTCACTTCAAGAGGACGGATTATTTCATTATTGCAATTAACATTCCAATCGCAATACGAGTTCGAACTTTACGAACAAAGTTTGTTGCTTTGTTACTAACGGTAGCAATTTCTGTTCCTTACTATGCCCGATAGGTTAGGTTACGTTAGGTTAGGCGATACCCTTTGTTGAGAGAAAAGTTCCTGAAAAGAATGTGTAAACTATAGCAAGTGTGATACTTATGTTGTGATCTGCTTTGTTCCATCCGCTTCAAACAGATGCTTGCTCAATCCCGATTTGTAGCAGAAACGGACGATCTGCGCTATATATTTCGTTGCTAGCTCCGTCAGGTCCTCGTAGAAGAAGTAACCAAGGAGTTTGTTCCGGCTGTTGCAGATCGCTTGACAGTGACAGAGTAGGTGTGGGATGTCCTCTTCGACGTCTGGGTCGGCGCATTTCCTGCATAGTTGCTGTTAGATAGTCCGATTCTATGGGAGTGCTTTCCCAAGAGGTTGTGAGCTGTTATCACTATTGCCGCTATAGAAATGGAAGCTCTGTTTAGAGATATAAACATGTTTGATTTGCTACCCCTTATTTCCGGCCAAAGGACTTTGGTGTGTTTACAAGTGTTTATGTTTTGCCACCTGGATTTTGCAACGCCTTGCATGTATCTAGTTGTTGCCGGTTTTTTAGAAGCAAGTGGCGGTCTAACCCTGCTGTCACATAAGGAGATGCAGCTGGACGATCCTATTCTAGCTAACTCGTGTGCTTTCTCATTTCCTGGAATGTTATTATGTCCTGGCACCCAGTTAATTTGGACTTTATTCCGGTTAGCGCTTTGGGTACAAACCCAAAGCGTATACCATATGTCCAAGAAGGTTTTAGAACTTACCAATTGGACCGAATTTCTGAAGAATTTTCCGATCAAACCGACAGAGGACTAATCGGCTTTTGCCGATGCTTCAATGGATCCTGATTGGGGTGACTAGGGTCTTATATAGGATCCCTTAGGTAGTCGGAATGAATTTTTTTTTTTAAAAGGTTCTCAGGTAAAGTGAATCTTTAACGCTACAGAAGGGCCGGACTTGAATTGTTGTAGATTATATATTGCTGGAAATACGTCTTCTTAGCCCGAAGAAACAGCGGTAGGGGTTAATATCGAAGACATGTAGACAAAGTCCCATACAATCTGAAAGTACTAACTGCCGATTGTAATTCGTCAATATGGTCTCTAGTCGTTGACAGCTTATAGTTGGTCTTCCTCTCCTGTGCTGCTGGAAATCCGCTTTGCCTTTTCATTCTCTTTACTCGCAAACACAGTCTTGACATCTCGTTTAGTCTGGGCAGTGTTATCAATATCGTTGGCGTATGCTAGTAGTGGCACATATTTATGAAAGATTATGACCCTGATTGTGTTAGTTCTAAATATTTACACAATCTTCCCAAATACAATGTTAATGAAGTCACATGACAATGCTCCACTTTATCTAAATTCGTTTTTATGAGGTTTTTTTTGCAGTCCTTTATGGAGTACCGACCAGTGAGATTTCTCCATTGGGGTAAAACGAGACTAGAATCGACTCTGTCGATTAGGTATTTTGTATCGATTTGGTCATCTTGGGGTTTCTGAAGGATCTGTCGAATTATGAATTCACGACAACCATGATAAGCTTAGTCTAGATATTGCTATCCCCACTTCCTTTTGGCCCGGAATAGTGGTATTTTGATTGAGTGCCTACCAGGATCACTCCGGACTGCAGTTGCAGTTAATTGGCAAAACTTCCTTCCACCGTTCCTAGAATGTCCCTTCCTTATATCCTCAACTCCTTTTTCCTTCTAAAAGAGATTATGGGATACAAGATGGTCTCTTGCGTTAACAGACATTGTGTAGCCTTCGTCAGAATCTTGGGATTTGTTGATTGTGTGCATCCTGTCTACCGCAATATGTCGTTTGTCGGTCCAGCGACCAAGGTAAGGAACTAGATTGCTGATGTACAGATGTTGTGTTATATGTTTGCAGGCCATATACACTGCTTTTATTTTTCTACCTTGATGTTTCAAAATTTTGTCGGAGATCTCAAAAAAAAGCGTGTATCACAGAAGCACAACCTACAACCTGGAATGGAAGAAATGCTTCACTTAACTATATACCTTTGAGACTTAGGGCCGTCAGTATTCACTGCAGGATGGGGGGCAGCCGTTGGATTTAGGAGTCATCCGCACCACTAAAATTCGTAGACGACATGAGTACTTATTCAGTAGCTTTCAAAACTATAATAGTTCTGAAAGACACGGAATGAGTACTCAGTTCATCAACGAATCTCTGTGTACACCGTATAATTTGCAGATATACATGTGCAAACTTACAAGATTAAAATTCCACAATACATACCTATAAAGTCTCCTAAACTGTCGTAAACCGTTATTGTTTTAAAAATTACAGATGCGCCTACCTCGTTGTTACAATATGTTTTTCACTTTGGCCAGCCTAACTGGCAATTATGACTTTTCCTTGTCCTCTGTAAGAGGTGCCTTAGGAAACGACTATCACTTGATGTCATTTAGTTAATATCTACAGATAATACATAGAAGGTTTTCGAAGAGTTGTTTAATCGTTTATCTATGTGAAAAATACTACAAAAATGCCAATCCCGCTATAATATAAAGCTCCATATAGAAACTTGAAAGGACATTGAAAGTTTATTTTAAAAAAAAACGACCTTTATGTATGTATGTATGCATGCATGCATACATGTATGTATGCATGTATGTACGTATGTGTGTACGCATTATCTTTTTGAAATATCCTGGACATTTCTAAAATTAAAAGTCTAACCTCCAACAGTATCGGATTTTTTTTTAAAGAAATTTATAAATTTAATTTACTAATTGACTAGACTGTCTCCCTTTGGTTTCCATTTGACACTCAAACAGACGTCCTTCATAGAAAAGGTCGTCACACTAACCCCTCTCATCGGTCGCATCGATATCGAATTAGAAAATACCCCAGAAGCCTGATGTACATATATACACCCCCTCAGTCTACTCTCAGAAACAAACTTTTAAAATCTTGATTGACACTTTCATCTGCCAACCATGTAGACTACCTTACTATCAGGTGGCAGTAAACTTTTAGCTAATACGGTATACCTATGTCCATTGAAATGAATCGAACTCCAACGATTGATGTCTACCGTTTACAAGCCATTTCAAACAGCACACAGTTTTATCTGTCGTCTTCAACATCACAAAAGCCAAAATAGATATCTGTCATCAATCCGAGCGCACTGGTAGTGTTTGCTGACTGTCGATGCTGTCAGCTCCGTTTCAAAAGGGGGTGTGTTTTCACCACTATCTCCACGAGAAGAGTCAACTCTCCTAGAACGAGTACGGGGACGGGACGGGACGCATGTGAGTTGTGAGTTTGAGGAAGCTAACAGCAGGCAGATGGATTTGTGTCATACGAACAATGAAAACCTACCGCGCGTCAAGAAGATGAATATCCAGAAATTTTTTCAATTTAGAAAGAACGTTCACGAAATTGACTAAAATTGGAGGCAGCGTACTTTGGCATGTTTTCTCCGTAGCCCGGACTCGCCACCATGAATGCTGGATGTATGTCCAAAATTCATTCCACTTTTGAATTTACAATTTTCGAAGTTGGTAAGGTTTTACCACCTCCCCCACTGTCGCATATTTTAAAACACTAAAATAGTACTGTATTCGGAATGCGCTACAAGGATGCCAACGCGATGCTAAAAATGTTTTATATACACTTTTTGGGTCCTGCCATCCACTGCGATATAAAGCCAATTTAGTCACTTCATTAGAATTTCAAATTACCGTTATTATTCGAGTTTTTCTCTTCCAGAATTGGAATTGCAACAAAAAAAAAAGGTTTTCAATAGTCGAAGGTCATTGCCAAGTGAGTGGACGGATCCACTGGATGCAACATAAAAATCAATTTCCCTTAGAAAACTCGACTTCAACACCATTCCCCACCCCCCATCCGCATGCCACGCCAATCTCATCAATATACTTTGTGAACAAATGTCACAAAGAAATTGCTTTTGCTACTTGCTGGGTACTCTGAATACAAAACTCAGAGTCAAGTCGTAAAAAACGTTTTTGTCGGCGCGTTTCAAGCCAAACACACGCCTCAACAAATAATTACTACGCCTAATATCCATAAAGGAATGTTTCTATTTTGTTTACTCACTGGGGCTTGAAATGATGTAAGGCCCGACCGTGAAGGGGGACTCTTCATTTGGTCGTATCTAATGGGGATGAGATAATCCCTTTGCGTAGCAAATGGAGTACGAATATTTAGCACAAAAAAAATATTTTTGATCAATGGTGCAAAATAAATGCTTTGGCAAATGGATTTCTGTGTTTTAGGTCGGTGTGCTATCAACAGTTGAATATTTCAGCAGTTGTAATTGGTTTTATGATGTACCTGCCTACAGTCATATGTGCCGATGACGTGCCGATGACGCACATACAGTACAAACAGCTCGCAACGGATTCAAATTTTTTTTAGCATTTTTTGCTCGAATAACAGGCAGTTCTAATCTAAAACTAGATGTATCTAGCTGGACAGTTTGTAATTTAAATGTCCCATGAACTATTGCTGGGTTTTCGAATTGACTGTTTTTTTTTTTTGCAGAAAATACATGGGGAACAGTATTGAAATATCGACTTAAAAAGTGCAAGCTAATTTTTATTTTGAAAATATTTGGTGGCTTGCATTTTGACAGTCAATATAAGATCAGGATGAGGAAGGAACTTGGCCTGCATCAAGTTAAGATCCAACTGGTGCAGGAATTTGAGCCAGAGGACCATCAAGTGCTCAGACCATCGGGCTCAGTGGCGCGATGGTCAGTGCAATGAACTACAGCGCAGAAGCTCTGGGTTCGATTCCCAGCCGTAACAACTAACTTACTTACTTAAGTGGCGCTACAGTCCGGAATGAAACCACCAACATACCTCTCCAATTAACACGGTACTAAGCTTACTGCCTCCAGTTGCGCGTTCCAAGTTGGTTGAGGTCGGTTTCTACTTGTGCGCGCCACTTAAGGCGAGGTCTTCTTCTACTGCGTCCGACGTCTGGCTGGGAATCGGAGACTCTGCGAGCCGGAGTATTGGTGTCCATTCGTTCCCAAGACCACTTGTTGACTGCCTGCCCTGCTCGCTAAGTATGCGTAAGGGAGAATGCGAGAGCATGAAACTCCTGTGCAAGCTCAGACTCTCAGAGTCAGAGATGGTCATCGCTGACGGGTCGCCTATATTTTGCAGCTTCAGATTCAGTGGAGTCGAGGTAGTGTCCTCAATATTCTCATTAGTCTCATCAAGCAAAGGGTCAGGAATGTCTTTTGATGTTGTAGGCTCCGTCACAGTTGGAGAAGTTATTGGTATCTTCTTCACATGGTTTAAATTTCGTCTGAAGGTCCTTCCAACATCCCCTCGAATACTGTTGAATCGAAGGTTGGCGTTAATTTATTTCGGCGAACCATATTACGCAGTAAAACTTAATCGCCAACGATAAAATCGTATTCCTTTGCTCCACGAACTCTATCATCACTGTCTTTACCTTTTCGTCTTCCTTTATGTCTTGTACTGAGGCAATTCCCCAGTTGTGACTTTGTCTCAAATTTGTCGATGTTGTGTGTCCTATCTCGTTGCCAGCACATACTCGGTTTTAAGCTCATTTACTGTGAAATCCATTTTTGCCGGCTCCTTCTCTCTAGTAGTAAATGTGTCTGTGACATAACGTTGAGTCCCATCAGTGATGTAAATATCGTCAACGTATGCTAGTAGTCAAGAATAATGTTTAAAAGAAGTCACATTACAATACGCCACTTTGTCAGAATCCTATTTTGGTATCGAATGTTTCGGTCAGGTCGTTGCCGACCTTGGTGAAATAGCAGGAATTCTCTATCGCCATCCTGCAAAGACGGGTGAGTTGAGCAGTACAGCAAAACAAGACTTGACTCTATATAGTTCTCCTCCATAAATGTAACCTATGCGGCTTTAAAATTGATGATAACGTGGTGTATCCCAGGATTTGCCGAATGGTGACGATTTGATTAGTTGTGGCTTTTTGTGTGCTATAACAACACAGATAAAACCTATCCATGTTGTTGGCATATAGGCGTATGCCTATGTAGTTAGCCCTGTTCAGGGGTTCCCCTTTTTGTGGATTGGGCAAACGATACAAAGGGTAGGGCATGAAAAGAACCCACTTCCAGTCAATGAAGAACAAGATCATATCCAACGTAATGTGTGAACGTCTAAAACCTTTCTGCAACACACTAATCGGCATGTACCAGTGCGGCTTTCGGCCCGGCAGATCGGCTATAGACCAAATTTTCACACTGTGGTAAATCCTAGAAAAGGCTAAAGAATTTCAAGTCCAAACTCACCAACTATTCATCGACTTCAAAGCCGCGTATGATAACATACATCGTCAGGAGCTCTATATGGCGATGGCCGCATTCGGAATCCCGTCAAAACTGATTCAGATGTATCGCGTGACGCTGGAAAACACGCGCTGCAACGTGAACTTTTGAAGTAGCTCCTCCCAAATATTCCAAAAATGCACCGGATTTCGGCAATTAGACGTAACTCTGCGTTACGTCTACTATTGTGCTACAGTGCTCACCAGAGGGTTCAATGTCAATTCCATGAAGTGACGACGTTGATTTAGCTTTGATGCAATTCCTGGTATGATCCGTTGCAACTTGACGCTCCAGAGCACTCCTTTCTCACAATTCTCGAAATGAATATGTGGTCATTCCCTCCTTCATATGTAATTGTGACCACAGATTCATAATCACAATCTGTCCGTGCTGGATACCAGTAGCGCACTTACATTAAGGATGACTTTATCTCCAGTTACCTTTGGTCCATCATACAACTAAACAGCCATATCTGTAGGTGTGGTATCATGGTTCAGATCCTCCGGACACCTTTTTTTTCGAATTTTTAAAAATTCTATACGTAAGTATAGGGTAGATGGAATCTCTGTGCAATGCGAACAAGCAAGAATAAAACCGAAGTGCACCCGATATCCGGAATTGCACCGTTTCCAACTGGGTATTCGTTGAAGCCCCAAGCCATTCAGGTCCAATGCCGAAATGTAACACATTGATCTTGTCCAGTGTTGGTAAAAATCCATATCTACTGGGTGGCATTTTATCTCACTTACTATCGCTGCATTTTGGCCGCCAATTTGATGGTCTTGTTATATAAGATTTTTTCATTAAAATAGTGCAGTGAAAAAAGGTAACACTATCTTTATGGTATTAGTTGCCCATATCGTTAAGACGAGTAGCAAGTCTTCCCTCAGTCGGTTACTGTAACAAACATGCTGGTTTTTGCAGGCATAATAACAACTAGGGTCTACATTTCAGTGTATCTACATTGTCAGACCCATTCATACCTATAGTAATGTTTGCATTAAATTAATCTTCAAATTACCGCGTATCCCAAAAAACCTGCCAATATTGATATCATGAACAATGCAAATATTGTATAACTAAAATGACCTCCCCCTCGATTCGGTAGTACTTGAAATGTATTGCATATCCCATTGAAACGAATTCAGGTAACTGATGGAATAATAATCACCACAGCCCATATCTGTACAATTACTCTCATTATCATGGTATTATTCCTTTCACCAAGGCATCACAGGTAGAATCAATTTTTTTCGAAATCGATTCCAGATATCATATTCATCTTTTCAGGCTACGAGGCATCCGGAGTATCCGAGTTCCTGCGGAGTATAACACAATAGGCCACACAACATCGAAGTTGTAATTCAAATCGATTTCACTGCCACATAGCTCCGTGTCATTAGCTATACACTTATGCTCCTGATGGTAGGGCACACACTCCACACCTACATATGCCATCCACTTCGTCATATTTCCAATTGGGTGGCATCGCTGACACTAAGTGTTATGACATATGTTTGTCGCAGACCACTCCAAAGGGATGAAGGTCTACTCTGTTCCATAGAATTGGTAACTCGATTGATTTGCTTCATGCCATTGCCTGCGATTGTATTTTGTTTGTTTGCTTATCAATATCATGTTTGCATGCTTTAAACAACGCACAACACAGGCGCTCCTGGCAACGTGCATAGATAACACAACACGCTTAAGGTATACCTAGTCAGCATTGTGAAACTAGAAGCCTCGATAACGATTTTTCTATACTCCCACCCTCTTATCGTCATCAGAGTTTGTTGTAGGATTTCACATTTTTCATCTTCATTGGGTATCGTGTTTTTTTGGAATTAATTCTACCACGCGATGCGTCATACTAATGGTGTGTGCGGTACGCTTGTCTGTATGCATGTAAGGAACCATTGGAGTGTAAATTGCTAGAGACGCAGCGCAATTGTGAGAGCTCCACATCAAGGCAAAATTTGTGTATAGTACAACTGAACCGAAAAAAAAAAATTAAAAAAAAAATCGAAACAAAAAAGTTGCGTTGCCCTGGGTTATCGTATTGATGATGGAATTTAATTGCTTTGGGGTGTTGTATATTTGTTTTTCGTTTGAGTAGATGGAAAGAGCGGGTTTCGATTTATTTAAACGATCTTTTTTTTCATTTTTGATTACGAAGAAGAATAATTGTTGGCCGTTGACCCTTATTTTTTGTCTGTAAATGAAATGCGATAGACATTGTGATAGTGATAATGGGATGGAGATATTTCATGGAGGCAATCATTTGAATTGATTTGGAATGAACGCCTCTTTTCTCTTGAGGAATTTTAAATTAAAAAAATATATGTGTATACCAACTTATATTTGTCTCAGGACATTTGGCAGCAGTATTTAACATTTTGTCGTTTCGTTGGGTAATATCGTCTAAATGCTTGGCTTCGTTCATGTTTTGATTTTTTTGTTGGTATTTGGGGTAGTTGCGACCCATTTATTCATTTATGATCATCGTGGGAATCGAAGACTACAGGAACTTGCGTGCTGCATTTTCTGCGTATTCGGCGGTTCAACGATGGTGTGATGTTCTTAATCATTGTTGCACGACTTAGGTGACTTAATATCAATTGTGTTTATTTTCCCTACCAGTGGTAACCATCGGATACTGCTCTCATCTAACCGGATCCGACTTGCTAAGCTTATAATTAGGAGTGTTGACCACAAAAATACAAATTTTTGGCGCAACAGGCTCGTTAGTACCCACGGCCCAGCTTACTCACAACCATTCATGTGTGCGTGTGTACTTCTTGCACGTTGGCGGGATCTTCTGCCTTGTTTTATTCCGACTCCGAACGGCGAATTTGAGATGAGCTTTTCTTGACAATTGATACTTCCCGGATGGTTTGTCAGATCATCAAGAGAGGGCGGGCCAATGAAAATCATTGTAGATGTTGCTACGGCTGGTAATCGAACCTAGAATTTCTGCGCACTAACTATTGCGCCGTTGAGCCCATGTTAACCACAGCACTTGTAAAAAATGCTTTCTGATTAGCGCGGGTTACCAGTCTGATATCCTCAGGTCAATACATGAGTCTGGAGTTTTAGGTTGGAGATCGTGCTTTGGGTTAACAACTCGTACTCATTCCCTAAGTAAAAAGAAAATTGTTACGCGTTTTTGCTGATGAGCATGCTAAATAAAATAAATTGTAGTTGAAAAAAACTAAGAAACACGCTTGAATGGTAAAAAATTTTTCAATATAAGAATTAAGTGATTAACGAGGAAATTATCTCACGCCCACTTAATTTCACAAAGACTGATTCTCCCAGCAAAATATTAGACCTACCAAAGCAAAGCTACGAATGAAGACAAGAGGTGCCATTGACCTCCATAAGCAAAGAAGGAGGGAAGAAGTCCGTTTTTTGAGAATAAAAGGAATGAAAAAAAAAAAAAAACCTGAAAAAGCGCCGCAACCGAAGATATAGCGAGGTGCCACTCCAGGAATTATGTTCGTAAGTTCCACCAAATGTAATTCGTTGTACAAGGCCTAAACAAAATCCTGTCGGAAAATATAAAGCTTAAGGTAAAATCTTAGTTGATTCACAGTCTAGAGTATGTTGGGACAGATTGTTGAACGACGATGAGGAGCAGTCTCCCTTTGCTTGGCAAAAACCAGCCAAATGAAGAATGACATTAGCCTAGTTATATATTACCGACGAATTACTCTGATTCAATGTACAGGGCCATCTAGTGATTTCTTTTTCCAATCGAAATCTTTACAGAAAGTCATTAAACATTATCATTCCTAAACTCACAATCGATCTCAACAACTCAACATTACACGCATTGGCCTGAAGAGAATTCGGCACCAAGATCTCGGATTAAGGCTTACAAGGTCCAATTGACTCAACAACTGAAGGCGCACGAACATTTGCTTCGTTAACGCTACCACTTTGGGCCTTACAGCAGCTTGAATTTGACAATGATTCGCAAAGACTCATATTTTCTGACGAGGGGCATTTTCGTCTCGGTGGCTACGTTAACAAAAACAAATTGCCGCTTCTGGTGCTAGGAAAGCCCGCAGGTTATTGTCGAGAAGCCGATGCATCCACAGGGAGTGACACTTTGGTGCGGATTGTGGAGTGGTGGTAACATTAGACCAACGGTGAGCGTTACAGATTTTTTTTACTGACATTGAAGACAGGAACTTGGACGACCTCTATTTCATACAGAATAGCGCGCTATGCCACAAAGTAAATTCTACAATCGATCGTTTATGGACCAAATTCCAAAATCGTGCTATCAGCCGTCTTGGCGATGTCAATTGGCCGCCTCGGAGCTGCAATTTGAACCATTTGGACTTTTTTTTTTGTGTGGAACCGTGAAGGACCAATGATATGTTCCGACAATGCGGAAATGATTCAAACGCTTAAGGCCGATATCATCCAAGCAATCTAGCTCACGGTTTACTTGGATGATATTGACCTTAAGTGCTTGAACCGTTACCGCATCCCGAAACCATCAACAAGGTCATGGGAAATTACAGCGACAGAAGGCGCTACTGTGAAGCAAGTCAAACGACGTTGTGTTCCGTAATTAACGGGAATGTTTGCTCTTACTAATTAAGCCATATTACATGGAAAGAATTTAATGGTTTTACATTTTTCATTTTATTGAATTTTTTAAAAGAATCTTTTCTTTGACATTGTCCGTTATGTCTATGCCAACCATTTAGATAAGTTTCAGTCCCTTGGATGTTCGCAGTTTTTAAAGCCTTTGAATAACTATCAATATAGACTTTAATTTCAATGACGGCGTGTGCAACTATATCCATCTCAATAAATGTTCATACAATAACTTTTCTATGGTAATACTATCTTAAACGCAGAGATGCCAGCGTCCTCTACTAAACTACTGAAATTGATTCTCCGTTTGACCTTCTTTTTAATTTTTCTTTGAGGCTAACTTTGATCATCGCCTTTTGAATTTGCACATGTCTGCTTCTTTTGATTATTTAGATGTTACTGTAAACAATTGGGAATTGAATATGATCCCACCTCGGACAACAATGTAGGAATTTTTTATTGATTTTTAAGTGAACTTATGTTTACAAAAATGTTTTGTTATTCTAATTCTAATTCTTATTAGCTTGACTATTTCATTTTTCCACCACGAATTGCCACACCACCTTTTAGAAGGTTTTCAAAATCTGACGCTCACATACAACACAGGCTGTATTTTGTATAATTTTCGTTTGCAATATCAGCGAATCTATTCTGTTGAGAACTAAAGTATTTTTTTCCTATAAAAATTAGACCACTGAAGGTATAATTACTATTTCAATAAATTCGCAATTGATTGTGAAATAATGCACCGTCAGACAGTTAAAAGGATTAACTTGCAGTTATACGTGTTCGTTTTTTTTTATTCAAATTTGACGAATGTATCATCGGTTATCGATAGCTCAATGTCCAGTTAGTTATCTCTTGCCTTTGGGAATGTAGGTCTGTCATGAGGATTTATTGTGTTTTACGACAAAATAAAGTATAAAGCACAACTGAATTGAAAAGATTAATGATATTGTCAAATTGGCCAATACATTTTCAGTTGATTGGTATAAAAATATATTGCAAGGCTGATAACGATATCAAAAGAGTCTAGTTAAATATAAAAATACTTTTTGTGACAGCTTTGACTTAGCAATAAAAAAATGATAACAAAGAGGACCAAGAATGTGACCGATCATTTCGTGATTTCAAAATAAACGTATGGACAAATTAACCCAGATATTAAATTGAATGATTTGTGATTACAGTAATACGTATTGGTATTTGTGTATTGAAAATGTTTAAGCCAAAAACTAACTAACGTAAAAATCTGGTGGTCAGATGAGAAAAAGAATATCTGCCAGTTAATTTAATCTTGCCAGATAGGTCGTTTTTGCCAACTGTGCTTAATATTGTTGAATATTGTTTAAGGCCGATATTTTTCCGAATAAAACTGCAGGTCCAGATAAAAATTTATCCCATTGTTCCGAAAAGGTGATCTTCCATTCTTGCCTAACCTCTAAGCAAACGGCCCCACTTGTACACTGCATATTTCCAGAGCGATGGAAACTTCCGCTTGTTCAGACAATTCTATAAAGGGTAATTCATAGTCCGTCCGTCTGTCTGCTACCTTTAAGCAAACTGCCCCACTTGTACACTGCAGTCATATTTCCGGAGCGATGGAATCTTCCGCTTGTTCAGACAGTTCCATAATGGGGATACAAATGTAGCTTAACCTAAAAGAGAAGGAATTGAAGTTGAGAAATTTAATTTTTTTTTAATTAACACGTTTTCAAAGGGTTATGAAATGAAAAAAAAAATTAAATATTTAGCATTAACGACCCATTCCTTACAAGGCCTCAAATCTAGCATCTCCTTTATTTGTGTGTGCGATGTCTTCTTGTCATATCGTAAGCCCAATTGGCCCTAGCCCAACAAGCATTTTCATTTTTGTTAAAATATAAAAAATTTGTCAAGCCAGAACGGTTGTCCAAACTGTCCAATGATGGGTAATTTTGTTCAGTTTTTTTTTCTGGAATAAATAACGTTCTGATGTGTTTAGATTTTTTTCTAAATTGATCTTTAATTTCCTGCCATCGCAATATCCCTTAATATAGCAAAAGTCACGCTGCAAAAGTATGTTTATGACCTCGATTGTCGGGACTTATCTGTAAACTAACAGATCAAATGGCCAGTTCGTTTCCGCCCACAATAGTCCCAGTGTAGATATATGTAATCCAAGCCTATATACTACTTGATGTAGCCATATCGTGTGCGGTGAATAGGATATGGGTATCGATTTGGACTTATCGGACTATAGATAAGGATTCCAAGATTCGATCAGTTATGGAAATTCGTTATGAACGGCTATAGGAGTACACATAATATGACAGAGAGGATCTTGGATGTTAAGAAGACTTATCCCGTTGTCACTGGTGCAGTTCAAAGGGCATACTTTTTATACCCTATCCCATAGGGGTATACTAGTTTTGATACATAGTTTGGAACATAGTGAAATAATTTAGCTAGGTATACCTCAAAGTATATGGATCGACTCAGAATCGCTAGCTGAGTCGATTAAGCCATGTCTGTCTGTCCGTCCGTCTGTCGGTAACCGGTTTTTGGGCCTTAAATATTGAGCTAGGATAATGAAATTTGGTACATGTGATCCTTTAAATCCACCCACTGCCACGCTTTTGCCTCTTTTTGAAAAAGTGTCTGAACAATATGTCCCACGCCCACTTTTTGGGGCGTTTTTAGTAAAAAACGTTTTCTGTAAAATAAAAAAAAAAATTGATGCAAAATAATTTCCACTTATGGAAACGTTTTCATACAAAAACCATTTGTGTACCCTATGCCATTCCATATTCAGGAGAAAAACGTTGTTTTTGGTCGAACCAAACAATTTTTTGATAAACTGTCTGAACAATTTGTTGCTACAACTTCAATTTTAATATTTCTTTTCCATCAAACCCACATTTAAGGGATATTAATTTAAAGGATGGGATGGGATAGGGTATAAAATGATCCACACAGTGGATTGTAGCCTTCTCATATGTTTTTGTTTGTGTGGGATGACGATGGAGAATTCTCGCTGCTCCATCACGGTCGGAAACGACCTCACCGACACATTCGATACCAAAAACGGATTTTGGCAAGGCGATGCGCTATCGTGTGACTTCTTCAATTTGATTCTTGAGAGGATTGTGCAAGACTCTTAAGCCAACACCATAGGCTCAATTTTCCAAAAATCGCCGACGATATTGACATCATTGCTAGGACTCAACGTGGTGTCATAGTCACGTTTGCTAGTAAAGAAGGAAGCGGCAAAAATGTCTTTAGCAGCAAATGAGGGTAAGAAAGGACACACAACATCGACTAAACGGACAGAACGCCACCATTGACAGACATAACTTTGATGTAGTACAGAACTTTGTCTATCACGGCTCCGTTATTGAATCTGACATCAACATCTCGTCAGAAATTAAGAGTTAAGAATTACTTTTGCAAACCGCTGTTTCTACGGGCTAAGAAGACAATTCAGAAGTAAAGCCTTCACTCGAACTACCAAGGAGATCCTATATAGGTAAAACCCTGATCATCACAGTCCTGCTCTACGGCGCTGAAGCATGGACCGTCTCAAAAGCGTATGAAGAAACCCTTGGTCGATTCGAGAGAAAAATTCTTCGAAAAATCTTCGGCCCCTTTTTCGTTGACGGGTTATGGAGACGAAGATGCAACCAAGAACTATACATGCTGTACATCGACATGCCCCTGGTCATGTCTAGGACATGCAGAACGAATGGAAACCAATACTCCGGCTCACAGATTCTTCGATTCCCAGCCAGACTTCGGACGCAGTAGATTAAGACCTCGCTTTTAGTGGCGCGCACAATTAGCATCCGACCTCAACCAACTTGGAGTGCGCAACTGAACGCTGTTAGCTAAGGACCGCGCTAATTGGAGAGGCATGTTGGTTGAGTCCTATGTTCATTCCGGACTGTAGCGCCACCTAAGTAAGTAAGTAAGTAAGCAGTAAATAATAGAATAGATACGCGCCCTGCAAAACGGGTCCTTGTCTTTTGTTTCTGTCTGATTCATACCATTCATACCACTCCAATTCCTGCATTTTGGAAACATCTGCTGTCTCATTAACTTAACTTAATTTGCGTTAGTTGAATGTATGCACCTATCCAATTAAAGGTGCATATACGAATATAGTGTCGTTGTTCCTTTCTGTCAGTTAAACAATCCGTAACAATATAACTCACACTACTCAAAGCTTCTGCAGAATAATTATTTGTTTACGTGAGTGAAAAGTTAACCTAAAATAAAATCCACATCATGGTTGCTCATAGACTAGCAGAAGTCCATCGAAGTAGCTCAAAAAAGGGTTTAAATGAAACCCTGAGGCCATCGTTTTTTTCTTGTCGCTTAGGTATTGAAAAGTGTTTGTGAAATTATTTTTTCGTACAAACAATACAATTTTTGGCGCAACCATTCAAGTGTGCGGATGCCTGCCAACAGTTTTATGCTGAATCTATTCAACTGAGTTGAGATAGACTTTTGCGTCAAGTTATATTAATCAAATGATTTTTTATGTCATTGCGTTCTTTTGCAATGTTATGTTCTACAATCACAAGCCGCCTCGTTATCACAAAGCTAGCGACTTGAAATTTATGTTGCCAAACTCTTATGTTATTTGTGTGGATCGGATACCAGTCCAGCATGGTATCGTCGCCATTAGGATTCTTCGAAGCGGTTGTCTTAGCATTTTTTTTATAAGTTCTCAGTTTAGGCTAACGTATCTATAACTATAAAAAAACACCCTTATATGATGACTCTGCTTTTGTTAATAACCTTTCTTAAGTATGGGTAGGTCTAACAAATCGAAATGAATGTTCCTTGCCTACACTACCTACAAAACCTAATCGGTAATTGGTTCAATCATGCTTGTTTGTAATATTTTTTGTACTAAAAACGCAGTTATTGATGTAACGCGCAAATGCTGCTACTGCATCATTTAAAAGATATTAAAAAAAGCCTTTTATTTAAAAAAAAAAAGGAACATTTTGTCACATCAAACCTACATATGCTAAATCTTCAACCGTTTCACTGGTATTGTTTTGTTTGTTTTTAAATACCTTGATAAATGTTTAATTTTTTTCGCGTGCGCATGCTGAATACTCTAAAAAAAATGTCACGTCATTAAGTACAAATTATTCGTACGTAAATTGTCCTGAACTTATGTAAACATATAAACGATTTTAAAATACATTTAAAATACCATCCGCCGGTAAACCCATTAAAACATTACCTCTACCTTTGGAGTTTTTAAATGACACGCTATACCACCAGTGAGCTCCTGCTCCTGCTGCAAGTGACTTAAATTCTTAATATTTCCTGTCATGTCCTGTGTCGACAATAAGTCATCACCTCATTGCTTGCAGTACATCATTCAGAATAAATGTCGTGCACATTATTCATACCGATGAGCTTTCCCATGTGTGCTGTTGTGCGCGCCTAACAAGGATCTCCTTCGCGTGTGTTCAGGCTGACGTTACGAGTGAAGACAACGAATGCAATTACAAAAAAAAAAAAAAAACAGATGAAGCTCATAAAATATTAAAATAAGAGATTCCCCTGCCAAACATTTTGTGACTAAACATCTAACAATTAACTGTTCTTTTACTAAATTTGAGTCAAACTCTGCCTAGGAACGCTTTAACGACATTTAAATCCCACACGAATATAAATCCTGGATTAGCAGCGGGGATAAACAAAACACCCCCTAAAGCACCGTCATGGCAATACCTTTAATAAATTTCACAAGCGAAAAAGGAGATCGCCTTGTCATGGTGGTTTTTGGATGCTACCTAAATGAGGTGCGCACCATTTAAGACTGTTATCTCCCCGTGGTAGTCAAATCGTAAAACATAAAGCGGTTTATTTCCTTTCCAACGTTTACGACAAATAAAAGTGAAATTCTTCAAAAAAAGAAATATATCCTGTTAAATCAGCTTATCCCCTAATCACCCACACATACATGAGGTCCTATGTCATCTATCATCGGTCTCAAAAGCAACAACACCGAGCGATCAGAGCGAGTAAAAATGCAAAAGCAGAAAATCTCAAATTGGCACAGTAAAAAAGGCAAATCCTTGTTAATCCTTTATTGTGTGCATCGAGCACACACTTCTCTACACACATGCTAAGATAATGTCGCCTATCGGTGAATGACGACGTTCGCATCGAGGTGACCATAACCATTTTGCTTTCGGTGCGGGGCGATTTGCCAATTGATTTAATGCCAGGACTAACTAAACTTGTAATCAAGAGCCCTAAAGGAGGTGTGATGCTGTGATGAGACTATGCCTCCACATAAGCCGAATACCACCACACATGGGTCGTCTATCGATTCCATCGGAAACACGAATTCCAAGTGAGGCGGTTTGAGTATAAATGCGGTAATCAAATGCCAAAAATGCGTGACTTGGAGGCATCGACTGCGGACCGTTTACCGGCATTGGTCTGTGTGTGTGTGCTCGGAAAGCAAATCCAAATGGAAAAGTTATAGAATTTTATTGCGGCCAATCCATACGAGAAATCGAGGATAGTGCGCGCCAGGAAATTCACGGAAATCGTATGCAATCACACTGCAAAATATTTGTTTTGCGTTTGTTTGTATATATTTGCATTTGGATGGGTGTTTGGTGTGGGCTCAAACACACCCATTGCCATGAAATGGACTAACAAATCAATTATTGCGGTGACGTTTCCTTTTATTTTGCGGGTCAGGCGATGGCCTGTGAGCTAGCACCATTGACGTGAAAACATAAAAAAAAACGATGTTTGACCCAATTCAATACATCTAGGTATATCAACATATAGAAGTCAGAGAGTGGTATGTTGGCTCCTGGTCCCTGGCATGCTGGGAAGTGTATCCGAATGTGTAACTAAAGGTGAACTTAATATAATTGCGAGAGTGGAAGAGAGAAAGAGCTGTTTGCAAATAAAGTTCGGAAGCGTTTAAAGTGTGAATGGGACTTTTATTAAATTCCGGATACGGCACTTGATTTAATGACAGGAGCTAGGACTTTTTTTTCAGAGCTGAATGTTGGCTTGTAGGAGGTTGCTAAGTGGCTCGAAGAATTTTATTCGATTCGTTTGTAGGATTGTCTGGTTGAGTTTTATGAAGTTTTTGGGCTAGTCATTAGTCCTGAATTTGATCTGTTATTTTTCTCGTAAATGGAACGCTTTAACTGTCTGAAAAAAAATTGGATGTATACAGGTTGAACGCTTCGTTATGAACGTGGCTAGATTTTTTTCTTCAAAAGCTTGTATTGCGTGATGTGAAAAATTGTTTGTTCAGTGTATCAATATTCGTCTAATAATATGGACTGTATTAGTGTATTGTGAAATTCAAAGAAACACAACCAGTATCATAGATGATCGTCTATTCCGGGTATCAAACATCGACTCGAACCGCTTTACTGTAGCAGCCAAGATATGATACGGTACCTACATAAAAATTGTAAATACGTAAAAGACCTCAAAAGGACCTTAAGGATAGGTTTGCCAAATGTTTTTTTTTTCAAAGGTAATGCCCACAAAAATTGGGTGTGGGTTGAAATGATTTATAGACAAAATGTTCATAGTATTATTCTCGCAATATTTTCATCATGTTTTTTTCTATTTTTTTTTAATTTGTACATAAAACTGTTTTTAAGGAAAACGCCCCCAAAAGGTGGGCGTGGCTAAAAACTTATATAAGATGTTGATAAATATATTATTCAGGCAATTTTTTTTTCAAATTTTTAACTGTATGGACACCTTGAGGCAGAGGACATATCTGACATCAAACTCAAAGATTTACTAGAACTCATCACAACGGTACAGGACATGTGTAAGCTCTAATTGGAGTAAATCACAATAGGTCGACTGTGGCCGTAGTGATATGGTAACATGCTTCCAACTCCCTAACCTAATCTATTCTAGTCTAACCGTATGCCCTAAAACAACATTTTTCTGAAAAGTGGGCGTGGCAAAGTGGGGATTTAAAAAAAAAAACAATTGTTCTGCTTCGCCGAACAGATTATTGGAAATTGCATTATTATAGCTTATTAAGGCCCAAAAATCGGTGACGCACAGACGGCCGAACAGACAGACATGGCTAGATCGACTCAGATAGTGATGTTGAGTCGATCTATATACTTTAAGGTATATCCATCTATGTCAAAAACTTTATATCAAATCTAATAAACTCCTAAGAGATGGGGGTATAAATAACTAATATATTTATATTTCAAAATCGATTCTTGTTGCAGTGTATTTTTCTCTTTAGAAATGTATTAAGGCAGATCATATGCAAATGAAAAAATAATTTTAATTTAATAGAAAATAAACTAAAAAACAATTATTGCTTGAAGCCTCTTTTGCTTTCAAGTCTGGGCATTTTCGCACGGCTTTCTAATGTCGTCGCAATAGCAGCCTCTACATTTTTCGGTATAACTCGTTTGGAAACGCTAGCTGGCAAATACTTGTATGTGTGATGGAATTTTTGGATCATTAAACGGTAGATCATCTTGAGTTGAATATTCTTTTAATGTATCTTACGAAATTCTTCGCGTGAATGGTGGTTCAAATACGGTATTTATATCATTTAAATTGTTCATTTCCGTGTAACTTGTGCAATTAAAGTTGTTATCTGTTTTTTTATAAAGTCTAAGTTCTGTTGGGTCGTCAACATCGGTTCGATAGCATAGAATTTTCTTGATAGCAAAGTCGCGCTTTTCTTTGCTATCATCAAGCAACATTGATATCAAGATATTTTACGGAAGCGCATAATATGAATTATCAGTAATTACTTGATTGACAATTCTGCGTAAACGAGGTTCTATAAATCGTGACCAACTAATAAACTTGAAAAATAATGCTTTACCGTACACGACAGAGCTGTAATACTTGATATTGGAGTATATTGGAACATAACATAACAAAAATTTGCATCTAAATTTTCCGCTGTCACATTTGTTCGTAATAATCTAGCGACCTTGGTGAGCCAGCGAGAATGTACAATTTTCCCTGGTTTGATGTAAGCCAGATCCACCGAAACCACGTTTTTGTCTGGAGTAGGGGGCATATTTTGAACTTAATTTTCTGAAAGCCGTCCATTACCTGAAAATATATAAATAATAATAAAAGAATTAAAAAACGGTTGACATTATACAAATTGAGTGATAGCAATTACTTACCGGAAGAGTTTCACAAGTTTGGATTTGACGGCTCAGTTATCCGGCTGCCGATCTTGGTCCAGTGCTGGTTTATTTATCCAAAGCTTTAAACGAACCATTGCTATGGTGTTTTTAACAACAATTCGAATTGTCGTATAATTTCACCGAGTGGGCATCCAGTGATATATTTTATTAATCATTTAATTTGGTTGTTTTGTATTCAGTATTTCATGTAAAGTGCCAAAAATGTTTGTATTGGGAACCCTCCAGGGGGTGTGCCATTTGCATGGGTGGGTCGGCCCCCCAAAGTAAGTTTGGGTCGGTCATACATTTGGACTCGATTGGGGCACTTTACATGGGTCAAAGTGGTATTTTTCAAAATTTGACTCTACGGGCCCAAAGTCGCTATATCAGAATTCGTTTTAGGGGTATAGTTCCACGGGCAAAGTTTATTATCACTTGAGCGATTTTCTTGCCTCCGTACAAATCGACCCGGACTAATATACAATCTTCCGATTTTTCTGCATTTTTTCGGGTTTGTTGTAGATGAAGTTGGAATTTTTTCAGATCATTAAACACAATTGCACGATTGCCTGTCAGTTTTATAGTGTAATTGTGTCGCCAATTTAACCTATCTGTAACAATTTCCTTAGTATTCTTTTTCAATAACGTTCCATTGTCATTGTCACGTCTCTGAACAGGTAACCTAAAACTTCCTGGATGTCTTTAATGTTTGCTTTAATAAAGCAGAATCGGCGTTTTCCGCCATCTGTAAAAATTATAGCATCTTCTGATGGAGTAAAGGCTTTTGCGCCACCTTGAATTTTTTTTTCGTATATAGCAATAAAAACCGTTGATAATTGATGAAGCACGAATTTTCATATACTAAGTTACAAATAATGACTTAAGTTATTGGACAGGTAAATGGTAAAAATATAAGTCTCCAGCCGAACCATTAGCTGATAGATACAGGACGAAGGTGCTAAAATTACAAATTGATAAGTTGTCCTTCAACCACTCTTACGGAGTTAATATAGATTCGGTTAAATAAAATTTTAATAAAACCACAATAAACCAAGTCTTATTTGTATTTTTTTTTCTTTATAGGTAAGTGCAGCTTTTACAAATTCTTGTCTCATATTCACCTACTATCGAGTAAGTAATTAAAATCAAACATGAACATTAAAAAAATATATTTATATCGGGTGTTTTTTTTAGAGGTATAGAACTTCGAATTGAAATAAAACACAAGGAAAGTCCATCAATTTGGCTTTGTTGGAAGGATAATTTTATGCCAATAATGTTTAAATATGTTTTCGAGCATGTGGCCGCCGCTGCTATTTCGAATAAAGCCAAATCGAGAGGTACAATTTTCAACCACTTTTTCGAGCATTTGGGGCCGTATGTCGGCAATAGCACCAAGAATATTGGCTTCCAAGTCCCCTAACGTTTCTGGTTTGTTGGCGTAGACGAGCGACTTCACACGACCTTGGTGGCCAATTGACAGGTCCATTTCGCGAAATTATGCGCTCATCGAAAATCACGACGCATTGCATGGTCTCGCGGCTTTAATTCTTGCACAAGCTGGATCTAGTAAGGTCGTAAGCCAAGGTATTTGCGCAAAATCTTCCATAAAGTTGATGGACAAAGCTCCAATTTCTGTGCACGGTGGGTAATGGATTCATTCGAGTCCTCTTCAACACTTTGCTCTACATCGGCAATTGTTTTTTCGGTGCGCACTGTTCGACGTCTCTGCTGATGCGTATTATCACATAGAGTAAACGTAGTGCGAAAACGATCCATAGTTAACCGAATTAATCGCTCTGATGGACGATTATGTCGACCATAAAATGGACGGAGCTTGCGGTAAACTTCGCGAACTAAACCATTATTTTCGAAATAAATTTGCACGATTTGCAAGCGTTGTTCATTCGTCAACCTGTTCAAACTGAACATAAATGACATTAGAGTTGCCCGATTTGATCACAAAATGTCAGTTGTATCCCTAATCGAAAAAAAAACCTCTAAAAAAAGAACCGTTAGTTAGGATGTTTTATTCAATAGGCTTTTCTTATTCAAAATCGAACAAAAAAAATAATAATAAAAGAATTGACGGAATTCCACCTCTTAGGTCTCCATTTTTAACTATCTCTTACAACATTTCGGACATTATTTATATGATTTTTAGCATCATTAAACAAAATTAATATTATTTCGTATTTTGGCCAAATTATTAAAAAATACGTCAAATTAATTAAGACCCAGTCGTGCATCCACCACTTGTTTTTTTATAAAAATAAGACCCACCCCTGAAAAAAGTCAAAGTTTTGCAATTTAAAGAAAAATTTATTCAGCTCTTACATGTCTTTTCGACACCAGATTCTTCCAGTACTTGTTCAAAACACAATTCTAAACTGAAATGTATTTCCCCAACATTAACTTAAAAAAATCCTTCCAACTAAATTTTCATGCGGCAACCATCATCATCAACCGTCAGCGACAGATGCATTCCAGTTTGCCTTATTGACAATACGAAGATGAGGAAAATAATTATCCAAGGATACCATTCAGAATAATACCCGCAACCAAAACCCAGAAGATAATTCAAATTCACAGTAAACGATAATTTGGGGTATATGCCCCCGAACACCAAATTATAAATCAATACCGTTCCGGTGGACATAACATATAACACCAAAACCAGCACAAAAACAAATCACACACGTTCTTCTGATGCTAGTGTAAAAGCAATCTGTCATTTGATTTGTGTATCATTCGTAGATGTATGGTTATGGGGCCATTTATTTTATATTTATCTGCAAAGCGAAATGTCAAAGTTTGAGCCAAAGGTAAAAATGAATGCCTGAGGGTATTTTTTTTTCACTTTCTAAATGTTTATCTCGGAATAGGGAGGAGCGTGTGTTTATCTGTTGGGAAAAGGAAAATATTCGATTGAATGAAACTATGATGGTGGATGTATCTGCGATTCCCATGTGACATGTACTAGTGTGTACTTTTTGTAGAATTTATGTAACGGATTTTTAATCGAAATCATATTTTGAAATAAGATGAATATATTTACGACGTCGGTAATGCTATATCTAGATGTTGGAGAACTAGCGCCCTCAGACGTGCATACCATTTTATCGTATTAACATAGGAGAAGGTAACAATCAACTTGGCGAATCGTTTAATATCCTATCTTATCTCATCTTATCATTAAAACCAATATCCCCAAAAAGAGGGCGTGCCTAAAAACTTTATGGGGATGAAATACAGAAAATGGCATAGTCACACAATATATTGTTGAGATAGTTTATCAATATCTTTGATGGTTTGACAAAAAAACAACGTTTTCCTATTGCATATGGCGATTGGGTTATGCAATTTTTTTAAAATTAAAATGATGAATTGATGAAATGTTCGTAGCAATATTATTTTCAAACTTATTTCCATTGAAAAAGGATTGGAATTTCCTTTAAGTATTATCGAAATCAAAATCTTTTATGGTCCGACAAAAACACAGCATATGCTGTGGGTATACAAAAAGCTTTTTCCAAAGAAAAATGCCTCAAATAACGCCGCGTTTCTATGGAGGAAATTTTCGAAGAAATATTATTATATAACTTATTTCCATTGAAAGTTTGTTGGAATTTTTGTATTTTTTACCGAAAACTTTTTTTTTTTTGCTGATAACACCCTTACAAATGTTGACGAAACATGTATTTCGTTGTCTAAATATCTTGTTAGGGCATTTTTTTCAAAATTGATTACCGTTTGATAAAAAAACAGCGTATACAATTCTGTAAATGGACAAGGAGTCTATATACCAAATTTCCAAGCCTAGCTCAAAATGTAGGGCCTTTAATCGTCAGACGGACAGACGGACATAAAGACAGACACAGCTATATTATATTACGTACGGACAGATGGACGGACGAAAAAAACCCTCAAATTTGCATCAAGTATTTAATATTTGTATTGTAATCGATAAATAGGCCTTTGCTTTTAACGTTTTAAAGACAATTTCGTGTAAATGTTGTCCGCGGCTCCGTTTCAAATGGTCCATTCGGAAGGTCCAATTTTGCGTCACTTTTTCGAGTATTTCGGCCTGTATTCCACGAATTACGCATGTTATGTTATCCTGTAAGGCTTTTATCGTGTTCGGCTTGTCCACATTGACTAACGACTTTACATAACCCCGCAACAAATAATCAAGAAGCGTGAAATCGCATGATCTTGGTGGCCAACAGGGCCATTTCGAGAGATAAGCTACTCACCAAATTCATCCTTCAACATTTCCATTGTTTCACGAGCTGTGTGGCGTGTGGCACCGTCTTGGTGAAACCACATGTCAACCAAGTTCAACTCGTACAACTGGGGAAAAAATCGCCTATCATGGGTTGATATCGTTGACGGTAACGTTTCTTCCACGGTCGTCTTTGAAGAAAAATAAGCCGATGATGCCACCAGCCCATAAACCACACCAAACTGTCGATTTAATGGATGCATCGGTAATTCTTGTATGGCATGTGGCTGTTCATCACTACAGATGCGACAGTTTTGCTTATTTACGTATCCGTTGAGCCAGAAATGAGCATCTAAGGCTGTTCTAATGTCAATTCACCAAAAAGTGGACGTTGTGGTAGATCATTCGGCTTCAGTTCTTGCACAAGTTGAATTTTTTAGGCTTCCAAACCCAAATCCACATGTAACACATGTGGATTAACACATGCCCAATTGCTGAGAACAGCGACGAATTGACATTTCACGATCTCTTCGGTACGCACTGAACGCATGCGAGTCGATGGTTTAATGTCCAAATAAGTAAATTTGGTGCGAAATTTGGTTATAACACTACGAATTGTTGAGTCACCAGGTCGATTATGACGTCAATAGTATACATTTTTCACGAATTTTGATAATAAATTTCAATAATTTGCAATCGTTGAGTTTGTAAGTCTTTCCATGATTAGCTTAGAGTATAATGAAAACTTTTCACTTTGTCAGATGACGTTTGGACGCCATTACAAATCAGTGCTGCCAACCTGAAAAAAACTTATATCTTGAAAAGTCTCCCGTTATATTCGGCAATATATAATTAGGACCTACTATGGGATATGGAATTGGGCATTTCTGTTGCGCAGATTAAAAAATGGTTTTAAAAAATTCTGGAAAGAAGAAAAAGTTTGCTTGCAGTCTCTTACTTACTTATTGGGACTACACTTCATGGAAAACCTTGGCTAACTGCCTCCAGTTGCGCAATTCAAGTTGGTTGACTTCAGTTTCTAATTGTCCGCGCGACTGAAGGCGATTTTTTTTTTCTACTGCATCTGACGTCTGGCTGGAAATCAAAAATCGCAAGACGGAATATTGGTGTCGATTCGCTCTAAATGTGCTAAACTTGTTAAAAGTCAATAAAGGATTTTTTTACGAGGCCTATAACGCTGTACAGTTCGTATAGCTCTTGATTGAATCTTCGTCTCCATATTTTGCGTGTTCGATGCTCTGAGAGTCCTGAACTATCTCAAACTTATATCTACCAATGGTGACGTTTGTCCCTTCCTTCTCTATACCAGCAAACGTTGATGTGACATCACGTTGAGTCCACCCAATGATGTGAATATCGTCGGATTTTTCGGCGTGGTCGTTGCCGATCCGATAATTCTCCATTGGCATGTATAGTTTCTTCTCTATAAATGCTGTCGTAAGCGGCTTTTTTCGCGCATACAATTTTTTTTATAAATACATCGTTTCATTGCTTTTTGAAACAAATTTTAATTTAGTTTGTTTGACAATTATTGTCAAACCTGAATTGACACTTTCGGATAATGTTATTCAAGATATTAGACAAGATAGCCGCTTTGAAATTCAACATGCCCCTCTATTGTGGTGCATTTACTCAAAGTTCAAGTCGTCAGTGCGCCATCGCGCCATCCAAATATAGGCTCTCTTAAGATAAACATTCAGGCTTAGTGAACTTTTAATTTCCATAGAATGTTTGTACGACCCTAGAGATATCCCACCAACGGCTCCTCCTCCCAATTAAAGACTGACTTGTATCAAACTCGATTATGATAAATTTCAAATGCACATGAGTAGTCCGTCCACATATTTAACATGATCCAATGTTCGTTTGGCATACAATGATGATAATGATGATGCCAATCAAGACTCTCAATTCCCATATCCATTTATTTAGTCGGTACACCATTCCCAACTGATTGCGAAAGAAGAGCCACTGGATGCAGCTGGTCTCCTCCATAGAGCATCAAGTGGCCTCGCACAATGAATGCAAACAAATCAATCAAAGCAAATACACACAACGGGGGTACACACACACACATCTATATGTACAAATTCTTGTATATTTATAATGACGATAGGACAAAAAAAACAACGTAACGGGTCCGACCAACAACAACAACATACAAAGAAATAGATGTCATTGAAACAATTTTTGTGTTGACATTTATTCCCAATGGCCTTAGTGGCAGAGGCAATACCAAGCCACCATCCATCCGGCCACACGGCCAATCGGAACTCCCATCTGCTTCCTTTATTTCCGTCGTGTCCACTAATACCAGTCGGAATACGAACTACAAACGGACTACATGTCTGGTGGGTGCCTTGTGCCTTCGCCTTGTTGATCCCTATTTCTCAATCGTTTGTTCAATTCGCCTCGCCTTCGCAGTCTCGTCTCGGGCGGCCAAGAGGCTTTCGATATTTCTCCGATATTCTCTTTGGCAATTTTTAATTAAAAGTTATTTTCCTACCGAACAAGTGATTGCCCGAAGTGGTGGAGTGGAGGGTAGGCAGCACATCCCGGCAGGATTTATGTGGATGGAGAGTTTTGCTAGCAGATCATTATTTCCCTAATGCTCTGCTATCCTCTGGGCTGGGTGGGGGATAAAAACGTAGCTAAACGAAGGTATCTGTGTTGCAAATTGGGACCGATGCCAGAGGTCATGCTATAAAGAATAATCGAAAACGATTAATCCGACTACGAAGACGTTCACGAAGATGACGACAACGACGTGAAGGAGGAAGATCTTTAAAATGCTCAAAAGATAACACTAAAGGAAGTGAGTTATCATTGGGCGCAAGTAATTAAGACGTGATCTTGAGCACATGCCACTCATTTCGGGACTCGTTATCTGGCTATTAACCTCTTATCAGTCTTCCTGACGTGTTAAGTTGGTGTTTGCATGGGCGGGTAATTTTTCAAAAAAAAAATGTTTTAAATTTGAAATCGAATTGACAGTCGGCTTAGGAATAATTCAAACAGGTGGCAGAAGCTTTTATAAACCCCTGATAAGGTGACCAACTTTAAGGCAAGGTATTTCTAAAACAAATCGAATAACAACACAAAACATGGACTTGGGGTGTTGGGTTGATTAACATGCTGTCCTATGCAGTGACCATGCCGACTGTTGTGTAGCATTGCAGTGGTTACATGACATGTGTAATCATTGGACAGCATGTCCGGTGCAGGAAGTTTACATGCTAGCATGTGCGGTTTTAACCTATTTGTCTTCCTCCTTTTTTTTGCTTAATTTTCCTGAGTACATTTTTGTTTGCACTGGGTACAGATGGGAGATGTGCAGAACTTGTAATGCGTGACTGGAGGTATCTGGATAAAGATCATGGCACCACGTTAGTTGGTATTACTATAGATTCCCACTCTTAGAATTGTTGTGGAGACTACTGGCCAAGCCATGTGTGTGTGTATTTATATATAACTTGGTTGTGTCGTTTATCAGTTTGACGTGTAGGGTCAGGTCTGTGGAATCACATTTCATGGATAAGCCTTTAACATTAGATAAGGTTTCGTTTTTCCTGACCATGATACAGAGAAGGAGTCCAAGTACGGATGTTTTTAATTCAAATTGGTAGAACTTTACTGAAAAGAAGAGGCTTTTGTCTATGGTATTTCTTTACTTTCTAAATCTGTGGACAAAGGATTATGCCTATCAGTTTTTTTACGTGAGCATGTGGTTTAAGGTTCACAAGTGAAGTCTATTTTAGATATAAACGAACTTGGACAACGACGTGTGTCCGCTGATTGGGCTCTGGTGCAGTTGGAAACTGACCCTGATTTGCATTGAAAAATCATCTTCAGGGATGAGGGTCATTCCTGGATGAATGGCTATGTCATCAGACGAAATTGTCGAATTTGTGACAGTACCGATCCACATGATATGTAAGAGCGTCCAATGCATCCCGAAAAAGTCACTGTATGGGTTGCATTTTCGGCTGGCGGCGTCATCGGTATATATTTCTTTGAGAACAACGTTGGTTAGGCTTCACAGTTAACGGCGAGCGGCATAGGGCGATGATTAGCAGCATCTTTTGGTACCAAAGACATGAGGTTTCAAAAAGGCGGCGCAAAGTGCCATAAAGCTCACCCGACACTGGAAATTCTGCACAAACGATTAATGTGATGTGAACTTGCCCGAGTTCGTGCAATTTTATCCCGTTAGAGTTTTTATTGTGGGGCTTTCTTAACTAGGAAGTAGCGGGCTTATGCGAATAAGCCAAAAGCTACAGCGGTCCTCAAAGTCAACACTATCCATGCCATCGGTCGAATTCAGCCTGAATACCGAGTCACGTTCACTTTTTGAGTTGTTTTCTTCCGATATAAGTCCATTGGGGATGGCATACTGAATGATTATCACATAGTTAAAGGGTTATCCATATATAACATGCTAGTTATGCTAAGATTAACAGAAGATTAATTATTGCCATGATGTAAAAATTCGGAAAAAATCTTCTTAGCAACGGGTCTCTAACATTAGCATGAACTACGAAACAGAATACTTTTCAAGCATGAGTTTCACCTTGGGATAAGATGTCTTATGATAACATGTCTACGGGTGTGTTGCTATCGACCGAGCGCGAAGATTGTGTCCAGCTCAAGTAGTCCACGTTCGTTTCTTATTTCAGCTTAAGGCCGTTTATTCTATAAAAAAAAGAAAAAACAATTTTTTACGCTGAGCTTTTGCTGAGCATTACAAGGCATGTTAGGTGCGGAGCCCTGGAACCCTTTAGCTCTGTGATAATCATTCAGTATGCCATCCCCAATCGACTTATATCGTCTTCGTCGCATAAACTTTGGGAGCATATAGCTTTGCTAACCGAATTATGTCCAGACTTTCTTTAAGGTCACTTTCTATCCTTGACCGATGGATTTTGCGATGGTCTTGCAAGACGTTCACCCAGAAAGCTTTTATTTCTCTACGCCACCAGCAAGAAACAATTTTTGGCCGCCAGTTCTTCAGCGTATTACTGCATCGCAAGCTATGGTGATTGTAAAGGGTGGTCCAACGAACACCTAGGATATTAATTGTAAATAAAAGAAATAGTTTTCAGAGACATCTTTATATTTTTTAGTTTGATAGAAGGATCTATGACAATTATGTGTGAAACAAAACATCGGCCAAATGCTCGCCACGGCTTCGGTGGCGTTCCTCTACCCGATGGTTCAAATTTTAAATTGATGTTTAATGTCGTTATCGGCACATTAAATACATTGAACCTCAATTATGTCTCAGAGTCATTGAAAATGTGGAAAATGTCTCATCCTTTAGCTCTTGAATTGTTCTTAGCTTATTGACGTACACGTTTTCTTTTAAATATCGCCAAACGAAGAAGTCCAACAATGTCATATCACATTATCGTGGCCACCAATTAACATCGCAGCGACTTGAGATAACACGGCCATTGAATTTCTCGCACAAAAGAGCCATTGTTTCGTTGGCTGGCTGTGTGGCAAGCGGCAGCATTCTATTGGAAGCACATACCGTCCAGGTCCATATCCTTAATTTCTGGCCACAAGAAGTTCGTTATCATCTCGCGATAGAGAACAACCATTCCCGGTAACTGCTTGGCAGTCCTCATTTTTGAAGAAGTACGTCCCGATGACGCCGCCAGTCCATAAACCGAACCAAACAGTCATTCTTCGTGGATGCATCGGATTTTCAACAATCTCTCGTGGATTCTCATGTGCCCAAATGCGGAAATTCTGCTTGTTAACGAATCCACTGAATTGAAAGTGTGCCTAGTCGCGGAAGATGATTTTCAAGTCACCATTCACTTCTGTCTGTTCAACCAACCTTGCTTCGTACTGACAATGCTTGAAATGGTTAATAGGCTTCAGCTCTTGAGTTAATAGAACCTTGTAAACCGTGAAAATTAAAATCTTTATTGAAAATTTGCATCAGTGATGTTCAATTGTTGTGCAGGACGAAGAGGCGAAGTTGACTGCTTTTCTGCCACACTATCGCGAACAGCGGCAATGTTATCCGCAGAACGAACTGTGCGAACATGCACAGGTGTATTCACATTTCCTACAGACGCGGTTTACTGAAATTTTCACACAATTCACCCGATAGTGGACACATTTGGTCGATTATGCTGACCAAAAAAATGCATTTTGATTTGAACGCCCATTTTCCTAAAAAGCTTCGCGCTGCTTAATTGTATACCTCTCCATGGTAAAATAAAAAAAAAAATTGTCAAACACTGAAACAAGGAAATGTCAAATTAAATTGGACAAAAAAACTTGGCGATAAGGTGGGACTCACAGTTAACATCGTGCATTATGGTGATGATAGGGCCATACATGTACACATGTGGAACGTGTCCCGAGTTCATCCTCTTATTTTAGGTCTCTTGTCGTTTTATTTTTTGATATTGGGTCTTGTCGTGGTGGTGCCGACGTTTTATGTAACGCAGGCGGAATCGATCGAAAATTGTGTCTCGATGATGGATATCTGGGATGTCTCCCAGGGTTGCTGCATTGTTCTGGATTATCTTTATGGTTTTCTTTTTGAAATAGCTCTCCTAAAAACTGGCCTTTCTTGTGTTTCGTATGTTCCGGTGTGTCCTTTCAGCAAGGCATGTATAATGTTTTCTTTGTTGCAATCCTTTGCTATCTTGGGTTTTTGTATACAACTTGGAGCGCTTTTCGTCATTTCCACACCCGTTTGCTATATGCCCGATTGCTAGCTTATTCACAGCAACTTTCTAATCTCTGTGTTGCCGCTTTTTTTTTGCACGCACCTTCGCCTGTTCGTTTTTTTTTTGCATTTTATGTCGCTGAGGGCTCAGTGGCGCGATGGTTAGTGCGATGAACTGCCGCGCAGAAGGTCTGTGTTCGATTCCCAGCCGTAGCAATACCTTAATGATTTTTCACTGGCCCTCCTCTCGTTATGATCTGACAAATCGTCCGAGTAGTATAAATTGTCATGAAAAGCTTATCTCAACTTAGCCGTTCGGATTCGGCATAAAAGAGGAGGTCACGTCATTCATATTAGCTGTCGGTCGAACTCATTTTTTAGTTTGCCATAATTAATACCTTATTAGGCTCCGTTTGCGTCTTCTCACAGCAAGTTGGTAGGGGTTCCTGTGCTCTTTTGAACCACGTACTTCTTTTGCGCCAGGCCATCCATTCGCCACATGTGACCCCAACAGTTTCCTGAGATTAGCCCCATCAGCCTGTCCGACTAATATCTGTGAGTCTAAAATGAGCTACAAGGGGTTAAACGCGAGAACTAGCGTTTCTGTACCGTGGACGTGGGAAATTAAATATCTCACACACAACATGTCTTAATTAGATTTTTCAAAATTGACCGTCCTTTGAGAAGGACCCTTATATTCAAAGAAAACTAGAGGTTTCAAAGCGCTACATTGACAAAATCCAACGCTCACCTTAGGAAGGTAGCTAGAAGTGGCGGTACCACTTATGTGCCTTTTTGTTACTTCGACTCGTGACCTTTATTATGATTGTTGTTGTGGATGTATTAGGCACAGGCGGTCTCTAGATCCAGCCTATGAAGCTTAGAAAACGGCTAGGATCTCGTATCCTTTTACCCGAGATATCGCTAAGTGGTTGGTGCGCATGCAATCTGACTCTTGCTAGTCACTGATATTTGCAGATGATCGCTAGTTTTGCCGCATGGTCTCCAATTGGCCAGTGCTCCGTTACTATCGCCGTAGTTCTTGCGAAAACCTTGCGGGTTCTATTCAGAAGATCGTTTGTTCTGTTTTTGTCGTAGGAGTGCCATATCGTCCTCGATACGACGCAATTTGTTAACCTTCTCCATTTAAAGTTGGCCTTTTCCAGGAAGTTTGGGTGTATTTGTCCCTTAACCGAACCTAGCGTGATACGGACTCTTGCCGCACGTGGGCCGTGAAGAGCTGAGCCTTGCCTGGCCAGCTCGTCTGCAGGCTCGTATCCTTCAATGTCACTGTGCCCTGGAACCCAGAGAAGTGTGACCCTGAAGCGTTTGCCAAGGTGTGCAAGTTCGTTCCGGCATTTCTTTACCAGTTTAGAGGATGTGGTAGTCGAGTTGATGACCTTTATGGCCCCTTTTATCTTTGAGAATAGTAGTATTTTGCTTTTCCGTGGTTTCACGTCCCAGTAGCGTGCAAGCCTCTCACGTAGCCAGTAGTTCCGTCTGAAATACGCTGGCAAAGTCCGGTAGGCAGTATGATACTGATATTTTCAGTGATTCCGGGTAGACTCCGGACCCACAGTTCATCTTAGATCCTATGGTGAAGACGACCGTGTCGAAATCTCTTACTACTTCGTTTCTCTTCCACTGAGCTCTGGTAGGAAATCATACGTACAAGCCTTTCTTGAAGCCTAGTATAGGTGTTATGTAGTCTGTTGGAAACGTGACCACGCCGTTTGGTAACCAGTCCAGGATATTTCTGTGTCCATACAGCATCCTGACTCCTGGAGTCATGCTGAGCTGCATAAAGCGGTATCTTTAATATGTAGGTCGAGAGGCAAGATATGGTCACCTTAATGGGTCTTGTTTTAATTCGGTTTACCCATGCACAGCGTTTACTTTAAAGTGATATACTTTAATAAATGGGTACTCATACGAAGCTCTAAATGCAACAGCGTATGTTACCAAATCAAATGGTAAAGTTGCATCCTAAACATCACTGTTAGTGCTAAGGCATAGACGATTAACAAGCTCGCAAATCCGATGACATCTGAGAACCAAAAATCCTCTATCAGTTCGGTTTCCAATGTGTACAGACTTGTACTAATTTGTTATGCGAAACCAGGCGCTTAAATGTCGGCCTGCTGACCGACTTAAAGGCTTCGTCTTGTTGGCACATCAGGATTAGAACTATGTCTTCCGGCAATATCCTTTTGCTAGCAGCATTCGTTTGTGTGGCTTATGCACACAAACTCCGAGTGTTCATCTCAATTAATTCCTATCTGACCCTGACGTCATCAAGGAACATAATGACATCACACATCATGCATATGTTCTCAACACGGAGACAAGAGGCATTTCCCAGAATTTCATATGCACAGAGAAGGAGCACACAGAAAGCGAAATTCTTAACAGAGAGAGATAATACATCTTTCATCATGTTTACCCGAGTATTTTAGAAGCCCTGGTACGTAACACATACGCGCACCGGCCGCATTCAATCTACATTCTCTCTGGAAAAATAATAAAAATTCAGAGCAAACACAGATGCATCTCCAGAACAAACTAAAACATTGATTGAAGGCAAAAAGAAGAACTGCTGATCCAAAGCACCGTGTTAATTGTTTAGCTTTGCGCCGCACACAAAATGCATGCATGCACACGCGATTGAACAAACACACTCACTGCTCCTGCCTTTGCCTTTAGATCTACTTGCAACAGACAGATGGTCCGTCCGTCCGTCACCAGACCCGGTTGTTGTGCATATTAAACGTGCGGGACTCCAGACTTTCCTTTCACAGTGTGACCTCGTTACGTCTTGTTGTGAGAGATAGATATGCAGAGAGAAGAAGGAGGATCTTCTGAACCCCACAGGCGCACACTGTGGCCATTTAACGCCAATGCATGCTTCAAGACTCAATAATGTCTGTTTGCCTTATCATCAGTCGTTCAAGTGGTTTTCTGCAATAAATTTGCTAATAAATTTTTCTCTCTCGTGCATCTTTTTTTTTTACTTGCAGTGCAAGTACATCTGTATGTCGTCGGTTCTGATTTTCTTCTTTGTGTACTATTAGTAACTTCTGAAGCGAAAGGGGTGACGGGATTGCATTTCCAGAAACGTCCGAAGAATTGGTTAAATTGTATGCAATTAGCATAGAAGGGTATACACAGGATGTGGGGTGGGGGTGGGTAACCTGTACACCAGCTAACTTGACAGACAACAATGCAAACATATAGTGGAGGGTTGTTCTGTGTGCAACTACCCCCTGTTTATATATAATTTCTGTTGCGAAATCAAGGGTTGCACAAGAATTGCTGACTCTCTTGTCGGCTGGCATTTGGATGAGGTGCGAGGTAGGGGTTTGAATTATGTCGGTGGTTATGAATTGCGTGCGCCCAGGAATAATAGCTCCTGTCTCTCTTTCCTTCACCTCGACGTGCCTGTCCCTGTGGCTGTGCCAACAATGCCCCCGATTGTCTGTTGGTGAGTTGGATTTTCATTAAATCTCATGTGCGGTTAGATGACAAAAGTCACTGGAGCAATTAACGCTCTTCCTGGTTCCAGTTAATAATTTCCTCTAGAGTTAATGGAAATGTCCCGCACACGAGCACGACTTTACTGGTGCTCGTTTGTGGGGTAAACTTTCTTTTCGGACCCACAACATTGCCACTGAACTAATTACTAAACAGTGTATCTGTGCCAGGAGGAATGTTTACTCGGACTTTGTAACATTTGATCAAAAATTCTTCTAAGATATTGGTGTTGATACAAAAATTTTGCCTATGATGAACTTTGGAGATGTATCTTCAAGGTGTTTGTGTGTATCTTTTATCCAAAAGGCACTTCATAAACATTTTAATTTTATGATTTATTCAGACACTGCTGGGAGGTGAACCATAGAGTTGTGAGTTGTGTATTTTTGAGTTCATTGTTTTGATAAGATCTGTTGTTGGAGAATGCTCTTAATTATTGCAAGTGTAGGTTGCATTTGTTTATCAATTGTTATCTACTCGATGTATCTATGTTGAGCAAGAAAATAGTGGTTTTGACTTATTGTGATGAATATGTATTTATATGCAGTGAGGGAAAAGTTATGCACTTGAGTTTTAATCTTCTACATTTTTGTGTGCGAATTTCACCATTAAAAATGCATAAGCACAACATTTTTGAAATGGCTTTGGGATGATTCCATAATAATTCGGACGGAGTGTATCATCAGCTAGCATCTGGCCTGTATTGTTAATGGTGTTTATAAATTGGAATATGTACATAATTAAATGGAAGCAATAAATATATTGGGAGCGGAAAAAGTTCGCTCTGTCGATTCGAAATAGGCATCAAATTAATTCAAAATGCAAGATTTAATATTCATAAAGGGAAAATCATTATACAATTGTATGTTTTGTGTTAGATCCCAGCGGCCAACCATATTCTTAGAAGAACGAGTTATTTTCTGCACTTCATCCTTTGATCCATATGTCATGAAATAACTCCGTAATCGGAGTCACCAAAAAGGTGAAGAATATTAAAAAATATAATCGTACTTAATCCTTATCATTATGAATGTTTTTTTTTTATAAGAAAACGATTTTTAGTAAACGTTTTAAACAGCGTTTTCGACTTGGGTATACAGATTTTGCTCACGAGATTTAATATTTTCAAAAAATGTTTGGCGCAATGGATCTTTTGAACCCAGGGCCTAGCCTTTTTCTCAACCATTAATGACTTCGTATTTCCTGCACGAATTTGTGTCGAATCCGAAAGGCTCAGTTAAGCTTTTCATTCTTGACTCGAATGATTAGTCAGATATCGCGAGGTAAGGGCAAGGAAAAATAATTTTTTGGTTTTTAGATGTTGAATACAGACATCGAATACAGACCTTAAACGCCCGAAGACATATAACCAATCGCTCTACTGAGCTTAATCCATATTTATGTTCACTTCATATAAATGAACCTATTTTGCACCCCACTAAGGGATGTTGTCAAATTAGTTGTTTGTTGTCATTTAAAATCCAGATTATTAAAATTAAAGCAAAAATGATCATGATCAACTTCAAAATACTTTTTTTTTGTATAAAAAGAAAATCCTTGTAGTAGACGAGGCGCCACTACCTTGTTGGCCAGTCATGCTATAGGCTCAAGAAAGTATTAGTTACAACGTTTCGAAATTCTACGTATGAACTAACAATTTCGCTGGAGTCTTATGGAAACACATTTGGCGCCCTCTACAGCACTCTACAAGATTTCCTTACCAAAGTCTTACCGAAGCTAAAAAATAGCGAAATTAAAGAAAAATTCGAATGTTGAATTTATTTTGAGTGAAATGAGGATAGCAATATCTAAACTCAAGCTTAATAAGGCTGCTGGAAATGACAGCACTCCGCTGAGCTTTATAAAGCCGGCGGAGATGACTTGGTAAATAACATATACCAACTCATAAGCCAAATATGGTCGGAAGAAAGTGTGCCTGAAGAATGGAACCTCAGCGGATGAAGAAATCCTTGGTCGATTCGAGAGGAAAATCTTCGGTTACGTTTTCGTTGACGGGCTATGGAGACGAAGATGCAACCAAGACTATACGAGCTGTACAGCGACATGCTACTGGTCAATAAAAACTCCGCATTGGACTTTTGAGATGGCTAGGACATGTATAGCAAATACCGGCTCGCAGAGTTTTCGTTTCCCAGCCAGACGTCGGACGCAGTAGAGAAAGACCTTGCCGTAAGTGGTGCGCATTTTTTTCTGATTCTCAAAAATGACTAAGAGCGAACTAAGATTTTCTTGTTCATCTTCCTAACATAATCCTTGGAATGACACCTCTCTATATCTTTTATTGCGCGCTTGTATTGTTATTCCTTTTCTTTTTGAATGAAAGGTGCTCTTCATTTTCCTTTCACCTAGAAAGCAACATTTCCATTAGTTCTCGTCTTTCATCGCGTTGCCTTTTATAGGTCTCACTCTTGGCTGCGAGAATTTGTCGGCACTCGTCGTGAAACCAGTGGTTCCTTTTTGATGAAGGGAGAAGCCAGGTCTAATATTTGCGGGGTTAAGCGGTATGTACAACATCGATTGCCGAGAACTTATGCCCTGAATATTTTCAAGGCTTTCAATAAGCTTTCGTGCAAAGCTAGTGATTATGCTCTTGGTATTTGTCTTTCAACTCATCCATCACCACATCTGGTCAAACAGCCTTAATGACTCATTAAAATTCCGACGCGACCTGTTGTCTATACACGTCAGAATTGCTGATGTGTTTTGTTCCAGTCTAACTAGGAATGTAGACGCCGCCTTTTACTACAGCTATGGTATTTCACCGCTAGACTCTGTAAAAAGCAAGAGGTCCAGCTGTGAGATGAAACCGCTGCCTGTTGCTGCCCTACTTTACCAAAGATGTAGATATCTACAATGGGGCGTATTTAGATTCTTAGCTGTATAAATTGTCACAAAAGAGTTTATCCCAACTCAGCCGTTCGTTTCGGTTTCGTCAATCTTACAAGAACGATCAAACGATTCGCATAATTTTTCCCATCTTTTAAGTAACTATTGCCAAAAAGTCAATATTCTTCAAAATGTCCGGAAATGTATCCTACAGTACTACCATTGTGAAAGTAAGGTTAGGTTGGCGGATTGATGATTGCAGGCGGGGCGGTGTACGTTTTTACTCACTACACTCAGGTCAATATAGACCTATGGCAATGCCCGTTGGTTTCCACATGTGCAAATACGAAAAGATTAGAGAGAGGTATTTTGGATAAATCCGTGAATACAAATACAAATGTTTGGCGCAACAGTTTAGTTAGTACAAAGGGCCGAACTTTCTCACAACCATTCATGAGTGCGTGTGTACTTCTTGCACAATGGTTGGACTTCCTGTTTTATGCCGACTCAGAACGGCAATGTTGAGATAAGCTATTCCTTACAATTGATACTACTCAGAGGATTTGTTAGATCATTACGAGAGGAGGGCCAGTGAAAAATTATTTAGGTGTTGCTACGGCTGGGAAACCTCCAAGAGGATGGGACCTGTGTTTGAGGTTTCACAGCTGGGGAGTGAGTTCCACCTGTTTTTGGCGATATTCAGTATTTTCTGTCCATCGTGATTTGAGGTCACAAAGTGGCGGTTTGATACGCTGGTCTGCCAATAAGGGTGGCAGATCCTTTCCTCGCCAGCTCTTCAGCAGTATCATTGGCCTGAATGCCTCTGTGTCCGGGGGGACCCAGCAGAACTTAATATTATTTTGCACGCCAAGAACCTTTGGCTCTTCTCTACAACGCTTCACAAGCTTGTATTTTATTTCGACAGTTAAGATTGATTTTTTTGCAGCTTCACTGTCAATAAAGATTGTGATATTATCTGGTGGTATCTTCAGCATTGAAGTCGCTTTGTCTACCCCTGCTACTGCCAATATCTCAGCCTGGAAGACATTGCTGTGCTCAGGGAGAATTCTTTGTTGTATAACATTATATCTATGAAATAATAGGTAACACACACACAAATAGTGTAAAGAAAGACAGACAGACTCTGAAGGTTATGTCATTGTCTGTCTATGCTACGATCTATAATGTCCGAACTTATATATTCCTATTCGATACTGTCTTTGGTTAGGTTAAGTTAGGTTAGGTGAGTGGCTGCACGCGATGCGCGTTCAGACTTAGACCATAAAGGTCCGTTGTGGTTTCGCATGGATTGGTTAACTTTCCTATATTCGTTCGCATAATTGAACCATTCAGAGCCAAATATGTAGCGCAGGAGGTTTCTGACCTTGATATTAGCCAGCTCACCTAAATAATCGAAGAAATAGTCTCCCAGAGCTGGACAACAGCATAGAATGTGAGTTATACTTTCATCCTCTTCTTCGTCCAAGCAGCTTTTACAGAAGTCATTGCTGAAGAGGCCACGTCTTTTTGCGTGTAGGTCTATAGTCTTTTAAGGATCTGCGTTGTGTTGTTTATTCGTCTCCGGTTTGCACCCAGTTGTACCTGTAATTTACATGAAGTGATTGGCTTACCTAATATATCTATATATCTACTTCCACCTTCCTCCATTTATCGGGTGTTATACTTCCATCCGGGTCACTGCGGTCAGTTACCACAAATTCTAGATATCGCTTCAACATCTGGCTGAATTTCAGCCGATGGCCTCAGTCGCCACTCGCCAGTGATGTTGTGTGTCTGTAGTTCGTTTCATTCATGTGCGAAGTACTGTGATATCAATGTCAATGTCTGGCTGAATGTCACATAAGGGTATTCTGTTAGGAAGGGGGTTGGCCGTTTTTAACTTTTTGGCATTCCTCGTGGTGTCTACCACCGGTCGTTGTCTTTTGGACACGGTATCCTCGGAGGAGCTAGCGAAACGTTGAAGCCCAGCTGAGAGTCGAGTTTTGCCTAACGGATGCGGGCAATTATCTTGTGGAGTGCTCCTTTATCCTTGTAGGTAGCATTGACATGATTTGAGCTGTAGGACGGTTGTATTAATACAGGTGTAGAACGAGGATGGTAGTGCACCCCTCAACTATTTTGGCTACGGATAGGACCAGGTTCCAAAACCAATGTCTTTCCCGATGGATCCGATGCGTTCACAACCATAAAAGTGCCACACCCATTCATTATAATTAGACAGGTTTTTTCACAGTCTTTACGATAGCGGCGGTGATTCTACTTGTGGAGGATACCAGTATGCTTGACCAGGGTGTGGGTCGGAGAAATTCCAAAACCCATTCTCGGTAGAGGCGTGGTTTCAACGCCGTGCGAGCTCACAGATGAACAGCCTGTTGAACCTTTAAGGTTTAGATTGGAGAACTGCAATCAGTAACTTTGGGTTTTTTTTATATTCCAGAGTTGCCTGCTTGGCTCAGACTAGGTTTTCCCAAATCGTTTTTTTCTTGGCTGCGGCAGTGCTTTCCTCCCGACGTGCTGAAAGAGGATTTTTTGGAAGACCGACCTCCCGGGTTTTGTTGTCTAATCTCTTTTTATTTTTTTTTTTTTTTTGGTGGTCATTATTTAGGTCACACGAGTAGCGGAGAATGATCGGTACACCTACACATAAATCTGCGTTCTGTAGGCAAGGCAAGGTAATCCAGAAGTTGCCTGGTACGGCCCTCAGCGTGGTCGATTATCAGCCCGGGTCGTATAACACCTTAATGCAGCCCTTAAGTGGATTCATGTTCACGGATGGTGTTGAATATTTCCACCACCCCTTCCAAGCTTATAAACACACCACTAGCCGCCACCTGGAGACGCGCACCGAAAGGAGAGCAAGTAAATTCCCACGGGTCGATAGGGCCTTAACCTTGATAAAATTAACTTAATTGACGGAATTAACGTCGAAGCTCGGAACTGTATAGGAATGCCGAATAGCAAAAACATAGCTACTACAACAACACGATCACAGTGACAAAATTGTATGTAGATTTTGAATAATCATTGTTCCCGGTCGCCAAATTTCGCAAGCGTGAGTTTTCTGCCTGTGTAAATGTGTACACACTTCACAAAACTCACATTCACTACCTGCGTACACCAAAAGTAATTTGCGCGATTCCTTAACATGCTGTGACTTTGAGTTTGGTAAATGAATAATTTTTGCCAGCCGAGTGAACTGAATTCATTTTCATTACTCCGTGGTGAACTATATTTTCAGTTCGCCCATTTTTCACGCTGCCTTATTCACAGCCGAAAAGATAGTAAATACATGTTTTCACTTGTGTATAGGTACACGACAACAGTAAAAAAAACGCACTTGCACGCTTACTGAAACGAAACAAGACAGTGTACACTTTTTTTCGTGTAATAAATAATCGAAATAATTAAAATTTACAACCGAAATTCGGAGTCAGTGGCCTCAACGTTAGGAGCGCTACGTCCAATTTATGGTCGTCATAATCGTCCTAGCAGATCAACAATTGAGCGTCTAGTGGAAAAATTTGAATCCACAGGCACAGTACAAAATTTTCCCGTACCAGTCAGACAAAGAAGTGCCCGCAGTGTCGAGAATATTGCTGCCGCTGAGGCTTCAGTTGAAGAAAGCCCAAATGTGTCTCTCACACGTCGTTCTCAAGCGTTGGGCATCTCTGTGACGTCGTTGTGGCGAATTTTGCGAAAAGATCTTGGCCTACATCCCTACAAGATTAAATTGACGCAAGAACTGAAGCCGCTTGACCACCAGCAGCGTCGTATGTTCGTCAATTGGGCTGAGCAACAACTTGAAAATGATTCGGATTTTCATCGAAAAATCATCTTCAGCGATGAGGCTCATTTCTGGCTGAATGGCTTCGTCAATAAACAAAATATGCGGTATTGGTCAGGCAGCAATCCACACGTATTCCATGAGTCATCATTGCATCCCGAAAAAATTACAATTTGGTGTAGTTTATGGGCCAGCGACGTCGTTGGGCCGTACTTCTTCCTTGATAATCAAGACCGGCACGTTACTGTGAATGGGAATCGCTACCGTTCAATGATAACCGAATGTTTTTGGCCCAAATTGGATGACATGGACTTGAAGTACATGTGGTTCCAACAGGACTGCGCCACAAGCCACACAACGAATGCCACAATCAATTTATTGGAAACCAAGTTTGGAGAACGTGTTATCTCACGAAATGGTCCAATCGCTTGGCCGCCTCGGTCGTGCGATTGGACACCGTTAGACTATTGCCTGTGGGGCAACGTCAAGTCTATGGTCTATGCCAACAAGCCAGCGACGATTGATGAACTTCGTATCGGCCGATTTATGCTTGAAAACTGTCGAAAATTGGGTTCATCGTCTGGACTTCTGCAAGCGTGCCCGTGGTGGCCATGCAAAAGAAATCCATACATAATGGCATCGAACGTACTTTCACAGGAATAAAGAATTTCATTGATATCCAAAACCGTTTTTGTTTTACTTATTTTTGTAGCGCTCTTATTGAAAAACCCTTTAGCTTTCACTTGTATATTTGGACGATTTTACTTAAAAACAACCCATAAATTACACCTCACCAGTCAAAGCCTCTATAACCTCTCAAGCATTACCAATAGACGTATGTTTCATAACCATCGAGTGCGATAAAAAAGAAATAATAATGATCCTTTCTCATCATGAAAATAACTTCCACAGGGATGCATTTAGCAGAGTAACTCCTCGAGCAGCAACACCTCACGTAATTCGCAAAGATACACCATATATCATCTCGTAATAACCATTCCCGAAAGCAGCCAAGCGCTGGGCACACATTCACATCTTTAACCCACCATATTTCAACAAAACAGGCTCCAGGATACGATGACGACGAGCAACTTGCGGCATCATTTATTTAATGTATTTTCTCCGTTTGACCACTCACCGGTCCTCAACCAAGCCAGCTGGTTACAGAGTTCGAGAGTTGCGAGGTGACCGAGGTTATAACTTACGCCCGAGTAAATAGCTCGTTGCGGCCCAGCTTTTCCACTCCGGAGCGGCTATAAAACTTACTTTCATTCCTCCCGAGATATCTTCTCGCATTGATACATGGTCGTCGTCTTGCACCTAATACTCAATACTCAGTTTCCTTTCAAAACACACACATGCATACACATCTATAGTTATTGACGTTTTTTTTTTTTTTTTTTGGAAGTTGTTTTGTCTTTTTCTTTACTTTCTTTAGTGACCATTAATCTCTTCCACTTTTCAGAGTTTATTGTTATTGAGAATGAGGGAATCCTAGTGGCCCAGATAGCATGAACATGAGCACGAGCACATGCACCCACACCACCCCTAAAACATTACATGTATCATATTATCACATTCTTACAATACCGAGTAGGTAGTTACAGCTACATACCCATCCGATAGAAGTCCATTATCCGTTTTGGCCCTTCATCATATAGACAACGAATGGAGGAGACGATGATGATGAAGGAACGTGCATCTGATGTGCACGGGTATGTGTGTAGCATCCTGGTTTGGATAAACAGATGGGGGTGGCTTGCTGTCCATAGATGGTGAATTAATATGAAATTAATGACTTTTGATGATTTTTTCGAAAGCCCCGATACGGATAGATATGGGCAGCGCACGATGATGGCATATTGAAACATGATTTGCGACACCAGAATGAATCTTCGTCACCATCAGGCGGCTAATCTGGTTTTTATTTTCCACTCCAATCGACAACATTTAGTGGGTAATTCAGTTTGACATTTGGCGTGATATAGGGTCCTGCCGCGTATGGGCATGAAACATGAAACACGTGACACGTCGTCTTTTATATTATTCGAGCCCATGTCATTTTAATCAAGTTTGAGGTGAACCCGCCTCAGAATGGGTGGAGATCTGGCCTTTTATGGTGCTCTCGAGGGTCCATTTAAATTCATCGCACCCATCCCTTTATGTGGGTTGACTGCCACCACCGCCGCCGCACGGTTGGAAATTATTTTTATTATACGCAAACGAATAAAGTTCGCACCTAAACGTGCGTAGCATTCAGATGGATGGAGAAGGGTCGGGATTTGCCGTGACAAATTACCGAGGTAATGTATGAGGATATTGGAGGTGTTTTTTTTTCATCTTCTTCTGTTTGTGAGCTGTTTGACTTTTGTGTAAGTGAATGGGCTACTTGAGGCTGACATTCTAGCCGGTGGGTACATTCATTGCAAAGGTAAACATTTGAACTCGCATAAAAAAAGATAAATAAATTTTTTTTTAAATGAACACGATAACAGAATGATGTCCTTCGGCTTAGTTGCTTGGTGGATGTGACTGATTGTCTGGGGCTTTTAGGGGTCATTTTGTATAGGGTGTTGAGTAGATTTTTTAGCAGAGAGTGATAAAGTATATGGTACCATGGGCTATAAGGTTAATAAAAATTAATTAACTCGAGTATTCCCACGTGCGGTGGATATCGTAAAAGGTTCGAGTTTTTATTAAAGGATTCCATAAATGAAGAGCACCTGAACTTGGCCGTTGGGAGTTACCGTTGAGCGCTCATTTGCAAAGGGTTAATGTTTTGAAAAATTGCGATGGGTATGGAAAGACATTAATTGAATATTTTTGAGTTTGAGTTGAGTTTTATTTGGGTATGTTCATTTAAAACGTGGATTGTCATTTTTGTTTATACGAGCAGGAATTCGTTGCCATCAAAGGGTGGGAGTAAAGGAATTAAACAATGGTACTTTTTTTTTTTAAATACACGCTTAGATTGAATTGGCTTCTATTTTGTTAGAAATTAATATATTACCTCTGTTTTCACAGGGCTTATTTAAAAAAATAAACCAGTCAATCCAGTTTTAATCTTCTCTCGCAAAAAAATCTGGCACCAAATTATTGATTTTTTCTTCAATGTTGGTTTTCAAGACTTGCAAGGTTTGTTGGTTGCTGTGGTAAACGTACGTTCTTCAAAAATGGAGTCGCTTCATAAAAGTGACATAAGAACAATTTCTAGCATTTGGCATTATGACACTTCGATAAAGCAACATTAAGCCCAATAACGTAATTACACGTATCAGCAAAGCAAATGTAATATGCAATCGAAAGTGTCATAAAGCCAAATTGGCCTTGTGAGTCTTTATCAAAGTGTCATAATACCAAATGCTAGAATTTGGCCTTATGTCACTTTCACATAGCATCATAACACCAAATTTATAGATTTGGCATTGTGACGCTTGGCCTTATATCACGGGACCTTACAAAATGTATGCCACATTCGCAAGATGACATTAGTTTTATATATTTAAAGGGTTTCGAGATTTAGGGAACGTTGTTCAAGACTTGATGTAACAAAGTTCTTAAATAAAAATTCCGGAACAACCTTAGGTTATCACTATGTTCACATTAAATCCCCCTTCTTCGGATAACGGCTCAGTAGCGCGATCGTCAGTGTAAAGAACTGCCGCGCAGAAGGGTTCGTTCCTTTCTATGATCTGGTAACTCATCAAAGAAGTATCAACTGAAAAGCTTATCGCAACTGAGTCGTTCGGATTCAGCATAAAACAGGAAGTCCCGCCATATTGCAATAAGTACACACGCCCTCATAAATGGTTGTGAAAAGGCCTGTTGTGGCAACAAATTGCATTTTTACATCAGATAAATATTAGGAGCTATAGGTGGCTTCTAGTCCCACGTTCAAATCCCGAAAATCTCAACACTTAAGTTTTCGTTTGCGAAAGTCTGACAACCATCCAATAGAAAATAAATGCCTCGGGATGCTCTCACATTTGTCCTTCAGCGTTTAACTGGAGGTACCTTTCTTTGTTTCAAAAATATAACTTAGCTTATAACGGAGAAGGCCCTATACGGGCCATTGGTGTTAAATATTTCAGTTTATTTAGATCTGGATGACGATGGTTGAGTGTTGTGGAACGAGGGTAGACGATGATTGGTTGTAACTCTAACTATACGTCAAATGTGCTTATTTTTACCTCCAAGTGGTAACCACCGGCTAATGGTCTCATCCAACCGGATTTGACTTGCTAAACTTGTGGCTTTGATATCAAGGTAAGAATGCAACTCTATCCATTCTTACTTCACGTCGTGGTTGTGCTACAACCGGCTAAGTATCTTTATGTTTGGAATGCTCTTGGATCGCTCGGCCGATAGAGTATTGTAATTTCTTACTACATTTGGCTGGTTTATATTTTTTTCTGAACCTTACTACCTACTTTCTTAATGATCGGGCTCCCGACCCGTGAAGAGTCTCTGCCTGAAACACTGCAGCCTTCCATCCTCTTCTATCCCGGCCTCGCTGCTTTCAGTTGTCTATACCAAGCGCTCTGGCATCCGCGATGGCTTAGTCTTTGAAATGGAGGTTCGCTCTTCCTTGCCTTCTCGAACCTGAGGGCTGAATCCTCTAAGCTGGAGCATTATTGTCCATTCGCTCGATGTGGCCGAGCCAATGTTGTAGACGTGTTTTGGTTTTTGGGACTACATCCACATCTTAGTACAGCTCATAGCGTTCGCGGTTTTATCTTCTCCTCCATTCGCCTTCCTCGCACACAGGACAAAAAAAGGTTTTTTTTTCGAAGGAGCCCAGAATCAGCTCTCCCCCTTTTTGTTTATTGTCCAGCATTCGGCGACATAAAGCAGAACTGGCAGGATAAGGGTTTTGTAGAGCACACATTTCGTCCTTTGAGTTAGGAGTTTTGAACCCAGTTGTTTCGTCAAACCGAATGAAAGGGTTTTTCAATAAGAGCGCTACAAACGTTTTTTTTTTAAATAAAACCAAAACGGTTTTGGATATCAATGAAATTCTTTATTCCTGTGAAAGTACGTTCGATGCCATTATGTATGAAACTCGATTTCTTTTGCATGGCCACCACGGGCACGCTTGCAGAAGTCCAGACACTGAACCCAATTTTCGATGGTTTTCAAGCATAAATCGGCCGATACTGCTGCAAAATCACGTTCGATATTCGTACGAAGTTCATCAATCGTCGCTGGCTTGTTGGCATAGACCATAGACTTGACGTAGCCCTACAGGAAATAGTCTAACGGCGTCAAATCGAACGACCAAGGCGGCCAAGCGACTGGACCATTTCGTGAGATAACACGTTCTCCAAACTTGGTTTCCAATAAATTGATTGTGGCATTCGTTGTGTGGCTTGTGGCGCCGTCCTGTTGGAACCGCATGTACTCCAAGTCCATATCATCCAATTGGGGCCAAACATATTCGGTTATCATTGAACGGTAGCGATTCCCATTCACAGTAACGTGCCGGTCTTGATCATCACGGAAGAAGTACGGCCCAACGAAGTCGCTGGCCCATAAACCACACCAAATTGTAATTTTTTCGGGATGCAATGATGACTCATGGAATACGTGTGGATTGCTGCCTGAACAATATCGCATATTTTGTTTATTGACGAAGCCATTCAGCCAGAAATGAGCCTCATCGCTGAAGATGATTTTTCGATGAAAATCCGAACCATTTTCAAGTTCTTGCTCAGCCCAATTCGCGAACATACGACGCTTCTGGTGGTCAAGCGGCTTCAGTTCACAGAGATGACCAACGCTTGAGAACGACGTGCGGGAGACACATTTGGGATTTCATCAACTGAAGCCTCAGCGGCAGCAATATTCTCGAAAATTTTGTACTGTGCCTGTGGATTCAAATTTTTCCACTAGACGCTCAATTGCTGATCTGCTAGGACGATTATGACAACCATAAATTGGACGTAGCGCTCCTAACGTTGAGGCCACTGACTCCGAGGTAGGTGAACTCCTTAACTACCTCAAAATTGCTGCTATCAATAGTGACGTTCTGTCCTTGGCGGTGGACAGACGTTTGTTTGTTTGTTTGTTGATAGCATGCACTTAGTCTTGTCCTCAATTACTTCAAGGCCAACGAATTTCTCCTGTTCTTCAATCGCAGTGGACGCTTCTATCACGGCATGTTGGGAGCGACCGATAATGCCAATATGTCGGCACAGCCAAGCAGCTGGACGGGCCTCTTGAAAATAGTGCCTTCAGTGTTGACACCTGCCCTTCGTACTATCTGCTCCAGCAAGAGATTGAAGAAGTTACATGATAGCGCGTCTCCTTATCGAAATCCGGTGCATGTTTGGATTAGTTCGTGGGAGCTACTTCCAAACTGCACGTTGCGGCCCTTTTTTTTCAGCGTCACGCTACACAGCTGAATCAGTTTAGCGGGGATTCCGAATTCGGTCATCTCCATAAAGAGCCCTTGAGGATGTATGCTATCATACGCGGTTATGAAGCCGATGAATAGGTGGTGTGTTTCGACTTGAAATTCGTTGGTCTTTTTTAGGACTTGTTTCAGTGTGAAAATATGGTCTGTAGTCGATCTGCCGGGCCGGAAGCCGCATTGGTATGTGCCGATAAGTGTGTTGCAGAACGGTTTTAGAAGTTCACACAGTGCGTTGGATAGGATCTTGTATGCGACATTTAGCAAGGATATGCTTCGATAGTTCTTACAAAACATAGGATCGCCTTTTTTGTAGATGGGGAATATGGAGCTGATAGTCCAGCCATCGGGCATGTTTTCTTTCACCCATACTTGGTTGATGATTCGTTGGATGCTCCCTACCAAAACATCACCACCGTATTTAAAAAGCTCCGCTATTAAGCCATCAGAGCCTGCGCCTTGTTGTTCTTAAGCATTTTTATGCCTAGGCCAAATTCTTCTATAGTAGGTGGTTGGACTAGTTCTTCATTGACTGCACGTGGATTCTCTTCTTGTCCTATCACTCTCTCTGTCTCTCTACATGATGCCCATTAAGCAGATGCTTAAACACATCTACTATTCACTGCACTTCGGTGATTAGGTTTCCTTCGCTGTCTCGAGGAGCCTGCGTATGGGCCTCACCTGAGGTTGAAATGGACGAGTATGAAAACTATCTTTTCTAATATTTTTATGTTAGTCTATCTGTTCACTAGAGCTCTTACTCACGATCTGAATGTAAGAAGATTTTTGCCTACGAGTAGACCGACAACTGTGATGAAAATTAATATGACTTTGCGATTCTGCGATTATCGTATTAGTGAACTACCGCCGGGGTATGATATTTGTGAATAGTAATTTCATGCGACAAAACTAACGCCATAACAGAAATCATAATTTTCATACTCGTCAATATAAACTACGGGTTATCGATCATAAGGATCAGTTGCAAATATTCGAGCGAATTGGACGGTCTATTGCAGTTGAAAAACTATATCTTTAATCATTGTGGTCTTTTTCTGATGATAGTTGCAGACGGGTTTCATTTCTAATAGACCATGGCTTGTGGATATTTCATCGTACCCATCAGATGTGGCAAATACTGAAAGAATCTTTATAAATTTTCCCCACAAAGGGATTTTTCTTGGATACATCCCTCTTCTGTCACCTCTGTCCTACGTGCGTCTATTCTTACGCAGAGCCTCACAAACACCTTATCCTTCAAGAATAATTTTGTGGCGAATAAGCGTCAATGTTTTGCCCATTGACTTTGTTCTGTGGATTTACAAGACTGATGCCCAGGGTGTCATATTATCCAAAATCATAAAGATCTGTCAGCCTTGGTACACCTCTCTGATGTTTCTGGGAAACAAAAATAAATTATTTCCAACATTCGTCAGCTTTACTCGCATTCATTTCCTTCGTCAATACTACAAAAAAAGAGATTTACATTTTAATGATTCTCATTCCCTTATTGTGCACGTAGTCCTTTCAATTTACAAACGACACTTCAGAATTCAGAATCAGAGTAGAATCACAAACACTCCCCACCCTCTTTAAGGAGGCTTACTTAATTAAGAGCCATTAGAAAAGCCTCTTTGTTGCTGAATACGTCGTGGATTACTCACACGCGTAGTCTTCCTCCTCTGCAACTGCAAATGTGTATAACACTCCGAGGAGCAGAAAATGAGAAGAAGAAGACGAAAGAATAATTATGTGTATGAAAGAGTAAACGTTGATTAATTCCAATCCTGGCCACCGTGTAGATTTCTAACTTCCTCGTTTGAATGCGTGACTTTTTTGCTCGCCCCAAGTAACTCTGTTGACTTGAGTAGACTTCCTGTTCTGTCCATAGCAGTGAGGCTTGACATACATGGCCCAACACCAACTAAACCGTTTCTCTCGTACAATGAACTCATTTATTTTTCTCTCTTGCTGGCTCCACCCTCCCCCAACACGAGGATTAATTATCCTCAAATCAAGATGACAACGAATTAAATCCAAAAGGATATAACAAATGGTGAATTAAAACGATGACAAGGAACCAATCTGCTACGTTTAACACTACCACGAGTGGTTTTATAGTAAAATCGGCTGGCAAGCCCGAAAACAGGAGGGTAAGCCACAGCGTTCCGGAGCTGTCGGTGCGGGAGGACCTCATCAATCATGCTGCAAGGAAGGGAGTAGCAGCTGATTTGTCTTTCGCCGTTCATTGTTACTGTCATGTAACGAGAACTCGGCCTAGTTTTCTTCCACACTGGCAGGAGGATGAATACATTTCGCTTTGCTCCTTCGCTATGTGCGCCGGCATAAATTTTAAAATATATCTAACCAACTCCACAGAGTGTCCTTCCGTGAAAGGACTGTGAAACACTGAAACACTGAAAAACACCGAGGACAGTAAAAACACAGGAAAGTGACAGTGATGGTGGCACCGACGGAACCTTCGCTGTAATTTTAATAACACGCAGACCATGTGATGTGTAGTGACCTGCAAAATCAACCCTGGGATGGCAGGAGGCGCGCATGGAGTAAGTGAGTTGTTGCGTGTGTTGTCAGGATGTGAATAGTGCAGCATGCATATGCGAGTTTTAGAACAATCGCATAAGTTTTTTTTTCTGTTGTTTCCTGCGACAGCATAAAGAGTCCATCCATCCAAATAGTGAGCTAACCAACCATCCATCCATTTAGCCCGGCAAGGACGAATGTGAGCCGCTCGGTTTGGAATTCATTGTTTAGTGTCATTGTATGGTAGCGCGAAGTCATCGCCTCCCATCCTGTCGATTATTGTTTTGGATACGGAATCATTCAAAGCACGTTATTTTTTTGTTAGCACTTCGTATCCATGCCTGCATTAGCACTTGAAACCTATTTTCGACGATGTGTGACATTCTCTGAATGTAAGGGATTTTTTGTTGTTGTTGTGTTGCTGTTGTCCTCCCGATACATATATGGCACTCTGAAGTCCTTTGTTCTGGTTTTATAGAGTAAAATGTTTGGCATTTATTTGTCGGGCTTTGTTCACAAAACCGCTGACATTACTATCAGCCCACTAGTGAGTGGGTCAGTGCGGTGGGAGATTGAAATTTCGATTGGGAATTTTCAGGGATCTTCATGAATGCAATTGTCGGCGACTAAAAAATGGGAATGGGGATTTATATTGTAACAAGTTTTTAATGGAGACTATGGGCTTATATCACCAAGGAAGGAAGGAAGTTAACAAAAAAGGGATTTTTTTTTGTTCATCATGGATTGTGGTGGATTCAGCACTTATGATCTGGGCTCTAGAAATAAAAGAGAATAGATTTGTTCTCCAACCACCCACACACGTGCCAAATTTTGTGTGTGAAATACTGTGGCATCGGCATAAAAACGAACACAGTAACCAAGTTGTGTCATATGCATTACGTGTACAGCGATAACTGTATTGGATTCAATTTATGGCTTTTGACCTTTTCCTTATTTTTTTTTCTGTTCGTTCTTTTGTTTGCTGAGGATACAGTAGGAGTTTACTGACGGCTAGCGTAAATACTTGATTATTTCGTGTAATTGGATTGCTGTAAACAGTTTCTTTTTTGGGTGTATTGAGTGGCGTGACGGCGAATAGATTTCAAAGAACGAGTATCGATTGTCTTCGTTTGGGAATGCCCTCCATAGGTAGTCAAGGCAAGTCACGAGGAGACCTAATGCGTTTAAATAATTGATGCGTTGCAATAAATAAAGTGAGGATACGAGGCAGTACTGGGCAGCAACGTGACAAGTGATTAGTAAACACACAAAGAACGGCGAGCTATTCCGAAGTCGACGTGCAAGAAACACGTTTGGACTTGTGTCGTTTATTGCTTATTGCCTCCAGTTCGGACTCAAATTAGCTCTAAACCAGCGCTTCAAGATTACGCCGATTTTAAGGAATTCTTGAGCTATAACTTAACACGTGAAAAGCACAAGGTGCTTGTTTTACAAAAACTTTAACTCTTTAAATGAATAAATTTTAAAATTCAGAATGTTAAGCAAAATAAGAATCCTAAATAAAGTATTGAGTAGTTATAACTTTGGCCTTAAAAAGCAAATAATATTTTTTGTATCTTGTTCTAACCGTTACTTTTTTTCTCCTTCTAGGTAAGTGCCTAATTATAAGCTCTCATTATGATATTCGTCTTCTTTCAAGTAAGTAAATTCAAGTCAATCTTTGCATGCATTGAATTCCCTATTTGTTCAAGCGAGTCTATAATCGATTCCTGCTGTGTAGATGAACTTGAGTTTCGTCATAGAATTTCAGTGTCTTTTGTTCTATTCGACATGTGTGTTGTTGATTTTTTCCTCCACTTATGATACCCAGTCTTGTCAATTGGTAAGACTCAATTGATTTTTCATGAATTGGGAAAAACAGTTGCAAGTGTTTCATCGTATTTTCTGTATGGCAGTAATGTCTGCGTTGAAACAGTTTAGAACTTTGGCAATTTGTTCGGCCCCATCTATTTCATTTGGCTTGGACTGCAACAGTGAGATCATTTATTTTTTTGTTGTGGGTGCAGTGGCCTAGTAACGGGTGATTTTTTTTTTAAATCGAATAAAACACTCAAATTTGTATCGAAAATTTAACATTTTTATTGTAATCGATATAGGCCTTTGCCATTTACGTTTTAAAGACAACTTCATGTAAATGTTGTCCGCGGTTACGTTTCAAATGGTCCATTCGGAAGGTCCAATTTTGCGTCACTTTTTCGAGCATTTTTTTCCTATATTCCACGAATTATGCGTGTTATGTTATCCTGTAAGGCTTAGTGTGTTAGTGCTCTGGTTAGTGTGTTAGGCTACAAAGCGCGGCATTCATGGTTCAAATCCTGGAAGTGATAGCACTTGGAATTTCGCCGGACTTTCGCAGGAGCTTGCAAAAGTCTGAAAAATATGCACGAGTAACAATGTCACGAGAAACTTCCCAAATTTGCCGATAGCATTTGCCGTTGAACAGGAGGTCCTATTTTGTGGGGAAAATAATAAATTCGCACACAAAAATTAAAAGAGTAGCTAGGTTTGAGGCCCTACTACATACGATGTTAGTGCCTGATATTTATTTAATGAAATAGTTTGTACTTAGTAAGTGTAATTTTAATTTTTTCTTTCTAGTTTTAAAGTTAGTAATATTTTGTATGTTAAATGGTAGCGTATTATATATTTGGTACTATTTCGGGGATTTCCAGAAGACTTTGGGCTCGTCTTCTTGTGTTGATGTTGAAATCTAAAGTCATTAAATTTTAAGTCATGAAATTTTAATTCATGAAACCTTAAGTCATGAAATCTTAAGTCATCATAATACTATTGGTATTGATAATTTTTATTTTTCTTAGTTGCAAACGGACTATTTTTTTCTAAGTTTGTTTTCGAAGCGTTACCCCATGATAATACTCCATATCGTAGGCGTGATTCGTGATGAATAATAGACCTGCTTCTGGATATCTACGTTGCATTATCATCATTCATGCAAATGTAGTACTTATTTTGAATACCCTTAGGAGTTCATAAGTATAGAAAATGAAAAACAACGGACCTAATTTCGAAGCTTGTGGTACCCCAGGTTCAGTCGTTGATGCTTAATTGAGTGAATTGCCTACTTTCATTTTCATTGTCCTTTCTGATAGATTACTTTTTATCCAATTAGCAATAGCCCCTCTTACTCCAATTCTACACATGCTCTCTATTAGCCTTTTGTGGCTTAGTGTATCAAAGGCATTGCTAAAGTTTATATAAGCATCCAGTATTCTTGCCTTTTTGGAAACCGTATTGGATAGTTTTTTACGGTCAACATAATCGTCCATCAGAGCAAATAATTCGATCAAGTATGGAACGATTTCGCACCACGTTAAATGATAATAAGTATACACAGAGACGTCGTACAGTGCGTGTAGAAGAAGTCATTGCTGTAGAGCGTGGCATAGAGGAAGACCCGAATCAGTCTATTCGCCATAGTGCACAGGAATTGGATATGTGTCCATCGACTTTATGGAAGATTTTGCGTAAAGATCTTAGTTTTCGTGCTTACAAAATCCAACTCGGGCAAGAATTAAGGCCACAGCATCACCTAGTAAGGCGTTGATTGGGTAAATGGCGCACAAAACAAGATTGCTGTTGATCCCAATTTCGATAAGCGAATTTTGTTTAGCGATAAATATCACTTTTGGTGGAATGGATATGTCATAAACAAAACTGCTGTAGATATTTGGAGTGATGATAATCCTAAAGTGTATGTTGAGACACCATTACATGCACAAAAACTGACTGTTTGCTGTACTCAATGGGTTGTAGGAATAATTGATCCGTACGTCTTTAAAACGATGCTGGCCAGAACCAAAGTTTATAGAACTACATAGAGTACGCATCACAGCTAAACATTTTGTAGCTGTTTCAGACCCGGGCGGTAAGTGCGAAGATGAAATTTCATCGATCGTATGCGTCGGCTATGCTGTTGTTTGATGCTAGGTTAGGGTAGCAATGTGAACTCTGGTGTATCAATATCAGTACTAAACATAGCAAATTTTTGTTTAATTAGATGCGCACAACGTAAGTCAATGGTGACCGCTATAGAGCCATGCTTACTGACTTTCCGTTCATCTATTGAACAACCATGGTGAGCAGATGCTGTGGTTTCAACAAGACGGCGCAACATGTCACACAGCTCGTGCCACAATTGATTTGTTGAAGGAAACGTTCGGTGAGCGCATAATTACGCGTACTGGCTCTGAAGAATATCGTTATTAAGTTCTATTCATATTTGATTGCCTTAATTTCACAACTTGATTAATCTCCTAACATTTCGACTGCCGCCCAAAAGGTCTGGGCTCAATTCCCAGCCAGAGCAACACCTATATGATTTTTCACTCTCCCTCCTCTCGTGATGATCTGACAAATCAACCGAGTAGTATCAATTGTCAAGAAAAGCTTATCTCAAATTCGCCGTTCGAATTCTTTCGCTGTCGTCTGGGATAAACAAGCGTGAATGAACATGTTCACCTGCTGCCACCAAGTTCTTACAAAGGGATTAAAAACCACCAGTCGCCAAATGCAGGCTGAAAGTCAAAATTAGTGTAAATATTTCAGGTAGGTGGAACGCTTTTTGCAAGAGTTGTAACCACCTTCTCAGAAATTCAGTCAATGTGCCAAACGTTTTTCCTGAATTTCCTCATGATTGAAATGTTAATTTTGGCTGAAGTTTTGACATTGACAGATAATAAAAAAAACTTTAGGGATGTGTTTGTATACAAAATGTCCCTGTTGAAACCCGATAGCACGCGTTTCGTCCCTGGAGACTACTACTCTTTTCTGCATGCTAATTCAGATGTTGTAAAAGCTCACAGTCCACCCTTAAAGCGGATCGTGAATGTATTTTAAAGTACGAACAGAAATGAGATATAAGAACGTATGACACTTCCCATTTCCTCGTAAAAAAATATCCTCAATTGTTGCTACTTATAAACGATAGACATGTGAAATATTGTTCATTCGAATATACTCTGAATGAGTATACATTCCAATCCAAATGCTTATTTCGATCCGAATCATTTTCACACATCTGATTGAAGCTTATTCGCAAAATCTCTCATCATCCACACTCCATATATCCACGCATTTTACTCAATAGCACCAACATAAACAAAAACATTCCCAGGAACCCATTGACGCTCAAATAATGATTCCATTGTGTATACGGAAAATCCCTCATGTATCTCTTTAAATTCTATAAAAAACACTTAACGCATAACAATCTGAATCTTGTTACGAACAGCAAACAGAATTGAATTGAAGAACAACCCGACGCGACAGCGCGAGCATCCGACAAATGATAAAAAAAATCTGCAGTACATAATATCACAAAACCCATTTCATTCCCCAGTAGGTATACTGTAGATGAAAATACTGTTTACGATGCTAAGTAATAAACACAATAACACGACCGGATGCTATTGTTTAACTTATTCGAAAAAGAACCCTCCGCGAACACCAACTGCCGCCACTAGCTATTTTTAAATTCAACATCTCGCGCTCTTGTAAACAAAGCGGGAAAAAATGCGCTCTCGGATATCGCCAATGTGCTTATTGGAATGATTTTTTTTTTTAAATTTTTTTATAGATTGTGAATTTTTTTTATCAACCTCATAACAAGGTCCTTTTGCTTACACCTGATGCGGATATACAAAAATTGGGAAAATCGTCCCTTAGTGTGCACTCAAGCTAACCCTACTTAGGTATATTTTCGGAATTATATCAACAAAATGGTGTCCTCATATTTCAGTGAGATCATCCTTGTATATCTATGGCCACACCATCACCACTAGCATGGGTGGGGCAATATACGGCTGTCACCATTATTTTATGAGCCCCACATCACCTTGTATTAAGTGCGTCCCACGAGTGATACTATGCGGTCAGCCCAGTCGGGTTGTTGTTCTAAGAAAAAAATTTGAATATCCTATACCACAGTTAAAATCCTCTCAGATACCCACAAATAACCCGGACTGGCTTTTGTCTGTGTTTTTTTTTTTATCTTGCAGAACTGTTTGTTTACTTTTTTGCATATAGCCGGCTTAAGCTCTCGCACCTGTTCAATTATTTTACAGAATTGGACGAGTCCATAAAATTGACCAGGAATTGAGCTTATGTGGGGATTTCTGGTTTTTGTTAAACTTTTGGTTATTATTTAAGGAATTGATGCTGAATTACCAATTGAGGTTGAGTGTGGGCAATGTGAGGATTGATGAGAGGGACTACTTCTGGTCGGGATAGCAATAGGATGAATTATTTGTGAAAAATAAAGAATAATCTTCCAATGCTGGCTTAGTTCTTGACGACGCAGACATCTTACGGATGTTTAATGCTCCAAGGTTTTATTTGAAGATTTTATTGCTGCGAAAGAGTTTTATGGCGTATGTGATGGAAATAGCAAAATCTGCAGAGGTAAAGAATTTCATTCTTTCATTTGGCTGTTGTTTGACGATAATCATTTTATGGGAGTTTTTACTGTCGCACTTGGAGGTTAAGGGCTATTGGATAATTCAATTTTGTATGTAGGAAAAATAACTTGCAGTTGTAAATAAGTTGAACCTACGTTGGCATATGGAACGGTGTGTCCTACGAGTTTTATCAGAGTTTTAGGTCCTTTGTTGAAATTTAAAAGCAGTATGATGGTGGCAAGGATGTTGCCACCATCAGCTGTACGGCACTGTACAATGCTACTTTCCGTCTTCTTTTATTTCGATCGCTTGAACATCTATAGTCACTTGATTCTTGTAATGAACCTGTGACCTGGAATCGAATTCAAAGATTCTCTTGCATGTTACATTACTGTTAAGTACCCAATATGTTTTTAGATTTAAGACTTCCTGCAACTATTGGTACAGTTAATGAAACTTTCATTCTTTCCGTTTGGTCGAGCTATTAATAAAATTCAGTATGAACTGTGATCATCCCCAGTCTAAATTCACTGCCCTGCAGAATGAACCTTAACAGGCGGATAAAGAAATCTTTGGTTTGTCGAAAAATCACGGGTACCCTAGACCGGTTTTGCTCGCGTAGTTTCATAGAAGAAGTTTTACATTGCTTGATTCTTAAACCGAAGTTCGGTCTTTCTTGTCGTCTCGATCCTGGCAGCTGTGATTCGAAGATTCTCTTGGCTGTAGTCAAGGTTTTTTCTTTTTAACTTTTGTACAACATCAATATCGTGGTAAACCGGTTGTATCTTTTCCACCATTCGCTCTCACGACTAAAAACTTGACGAATAACTTTTAATTCAAAATTACCTAATAATCGATTATTTTTCCAAAAATGCCTTTAATAATCGTCCTACTACTGAACTAGATGTTGTTAGAAATATGAGATTTCGTACTTAAAAATCTTCTCCGACAGTTTTGTGGTTGGTTGTACCCCAGAAAAGGAAAACGCAATATTTCACGGTTTTTATAAAAACGGATACTGAAGCCATGTGCACTTCGTTTTGTCGATTCCCTTCTGGTAATTTCGATATCAAATATACATCGCGTTCTGGAAAACTCTGTCGAAAATGTCGTGGCAAAACTGTTTCTGGACTAATCATATTTCAAGTTCTCCTCTACGGCAGAATTATTGATGCAAACGGAACCAAACGCCCAGAACTTGCCAGATTTGGTCAATAAAGGAGAAAATGTGTAACATTACGACAACGCCTGACCACACACATCGATAGACCATAGACCAAATGTTGCATATTATGTTCCTGGCCATAGCGAACGATTTTGCTGATTAAAAATTCACCTCAAGAGAGGCTGTCCGACAGTCTCAGTTTTTTACAAATAGGTGTGAGAACTTTTATAAAAGAGGCATGTTGGAAAATCCTTCAAAAGTCTATCGAAAAATCGGCCATTAAGAGTGAGGCTTTCCATAAAAGCGGCATGTTGGAATTTTTTTTTCAAAATCCAGCGAAAAATCGGCCCATATTTAACCTTCTTAGCCTTTAAACCTACTCCGCTCGTCTGATTGTTGTCCAACAGTCGGCGATGTCGACGCTGCCCAAATGGTTGGATTAGCGTCTGCTAAGAGCATGCCTTGCCAACACCAAAATGCCATCGTTTTCCATAGCTCATCTGCATTGTATCTCTAGGTTGCCATTCATTGGGCTGATTTTGACTTAGAGGTAGATGAGCTCCTTAACTACATCAAAGTTGTTGCTTTGGCTTATTGCAACAATTTGCTCTATGGTCGATATTGTGAACCGGAAAGGCCTTAGATGTAGGCCTGAAGAATTGACAGTTGCTTTTCTTGCCGCGGTACTCTTTGATATCCCCAAGCTGTGAGAAAGCGTGATCGCTTTTTTCCTAATTTGGATTTTTTTTCTTCTTAAACCCTTTCCGAGGCGCACTTGTAGCGCCTTGATATGAACGGTGTGAATTCTCAGTCACATATTTTTGGTACTGGCCAACATACTACAGCAAACATTTGGTTGTGAATTGTAGCCTGTGATGGATACGGAAACCTATTTAATGGTTTTGCGATAGTGCATCCATTGGTTGTTTTTTTGATGGACGTCTCTGTTTAACGATGATACCCTTTGGTTTATCAAAGCGACCAATGTGAAGCCTGTTCATAGCTTATTGCTGTTCTGAATTTAATTGCGACGGCAAAAATGTTTAGAGTGATAATTTGTACATCCTGGATGTTGAATGCATGCCTCGCATCTATGAGCAAATAGTCAGGTTACTTTGTGAATTTGAAGTCAAGGAAACCTAGTGCTGCTAATCACACTATTACACGATGCTGCAAAGTCAATTAGTCGGAAGACATTATCTATTGTCGTTTCGTGGAGGATGTGTGATCTGTTAATGATTCCCAGCCAGACGTCGGACGCTGTAGAGGAAGACTTCGTCTTGTTGGGTGCAAGTAAAAACTGACCTCAAATAAATTGAATTGCGCAACTGCTATTCTGTACTGTAGCACCACATAATTAAGTTAGAATTGTGCATTGAAATCACCAAGTATGATTTTCAGATAGTATTCCTGACAGGCTACCTAAATTCCGTCCAGGAGGTCGTAAAATTCATCCATGATAGAGTATCTTCATCCTCTTTACTAGAGCATGTGCAAATAAAAAAAGATTATGACGCAAAATAATGCTCTAATGCGGATCACAGCAAGAACTCTTTGCTAACCGACTTAAAATCAATCACATGAGTACGCATCCTAATATGTGCAATCTTTGACGACAGCTGGAATAAATTTTAATTATTAGATCCAACCTGTATTGCAGAAATATAGATTAACGTTTTTAAGGATACGATGGCCAAAGCTCTGGTTTCTCTCATAACTTACATTACCCTGACGGCATAGCCGCCCAAGCTCAATGGTCATTTTCAATTCATAATATACCCATGGAATACGGGGCCATAATTTTGAGCACTGCCATTGGTCTCTTGTCTAATCTCTGTCAAATGAACCTGAAAAACTCATAATTTTCATAGATGGCCTGTTGTCCGAATATGACGTACCAGCTTAGTTCTTTAGTTCGTCAAATTTTCGGTCCTAACTGCGACGCCACTTTGATTTGATCTTGGAAATTCTTCCGCTGCCGTCCTGGAAAAGGAAGTATATGTCTAAGTATATCGACACGTTGCAGCCCACTCTCGTCTGCTGCTACTAAGACTTAACAAATGATTTCACACCCAATATACGGTCAAGGTACTATGCACCCTGCTATCGCTACTTGGAGGCCGACAGTCGGAGTTTGTATTTTACATCCTACTTCACCCAATACCCAATCTGCCAATATAAAATCTATATTCCTAGGTATTTCCCTCCTCATTTCGTTACCTATTCTTTTGCCAACTTTTCCCATTTCCATGAAAAAAAGCCTCCGACTACCATCATCATTTTCCATCTTCAACTTTTCTCGTAAAGTCTCAATTACAGTTTTTTTTTTAGTACACCCGTATATTTACTCCCAGCCGCACTACTTCTTCCATAACCTAATTCTCACAATGATTCTCGTTGCGCCTTTCTCCTTGGAACACGCAACCACAAACTATGTCAACATCTTTCAAACTCTATAGACCGTGGAATTCAAAAAGCGCACCCTTATTCTTTACATTAGTTCCAACAATGTTTTGTTTCAAACAGAGGATACAAGAAAAGAAAAAAACACCGCTAAGTGGTTGAAATGGCAATATTTCATAGAGTAGATGATAAATACTCGAGACTGTTCAGTGCTCATACCCGTTGAATGGTATCCATCAATTCGGCTTTTGAATTCCAACACAAAACTCTGAAAAGGATGTTTACAAAAAGTAAAAAGGATAACGTGTTGAAGGAGTTTGGGCATGTAATTTTCGCTTTTCTTTTTGTCTTACTGTAGTAGAGTAAGACAATAGGGCGACGTGAATAATACAATTTTACGAGCGCCTTAGAAGGTTTCTGTCAACTGTCATGTTGTCCTGAATGGTTTCTTTTTAAATGGTAGTTAGGGGCGGCTGCTATCTGCAGAATATGATGGGATTGATTGTGGAAAAAACGATTCAAGGATGAGTAATAAAATCCGACCAAACAATTTGTGGTGCATATAAGTACATAGTGGAAGTGGGTTTTAAATCTGAAATAGGTAAAAGTATTGCCAACTTGGAACGTTATCATGGGACTGTACTTCAATAGGAATTCCTATGCGCTTGCAAGAAATATCCTGATAACAATACCTCCATCTGTGAGGAGTTAACAAGGTGGATACTGAGATTAGGGTTTTTTTCTGTAAAAGATTTCCACCATCTGCACAGACACAATGAGCAAGTGCCCATAGTAGTGTGAGATTTTTACTCACACTTTTTGCATTTGTATTGCAACTAAGTATGCAACTTATCTAGCAATTTTGTTACCACTGGTAATGAATGTTTGGCAGATAACTTTCCTTTGAGAGTTCCTGCTTTTTCCGCAATTTAAAGCGCGGTTTTTTATTTTCGGACCAAATCCAAGGGTTTAGTTCTTTGAAGACGCCGCAATAAATTTGTTTCGTAAAGAATTTGGAGGACCCTTGTGTTAACGTGTGCTAATAAACGTTTTTTTTATGTTTTCGTTCAAAGTTTTTCATATTATCTTTAACCGCGGGAACACCAACATCTATGCGTAGATTTTTGTTCCTTGGTACAGCGCATTAACGAATGTTCCTAACATTTTTTTTTCAAAAGTTTGTTAAATGTTTCGATTCGTTTCACTGGTACAACCCCATAGTTGCATACCATATGTCCGTCAGGCCGTTTAGATATTGCTATCCTCACTTCACTCAGGTTAGTTGGCAGTTTTCGCTGTCGTTGCCAATGTTGAATGGTTCGTTCTGCCTGACAGCGGAATGTTGTTCGTCATCGCCGTTTAACAGTCTGCATCGACTGTGTCTCAACTACTATATTTCCTTGTTCATCCCTACAGGATTCTGTTCGAGCCTTGTAGCTTAATTGCTCTTTTTTCTTATTTCTGAAAAGCCGGTGTTCTTCCCTTCTTTCTCTGCCTGTAGAGCTCAGTGGCAACTCTCGTCTTCACCTGCAGCTTAGCCTTGTAGGCCTCGTTCTTGGCTGCGAGCATATGTCAGCATTCTTCATCAAACCGAGGTTCTTTGCTGAGAAATCTAACACATCACTTGCGGCTGATATAATGTCTTGTTGGCATCGTTGTCATTGTTCTTCGGCATTTTTAACTTGGCTGCAACAAGGTTGTGGGCCGAGTCGATGTTAGCTCCTCGGAACGTTCGGACATCCAAAATACTGGATGCGTGCCTCTTTTCTATCGCAATGTGATCAATTTAGTTGACCGTTCGTTGATCTGGAGACTGACATGTCCCCATATGGATATCGAGGTGAGGAAGCCGTGTGCTGACATAGTGGCATTTCGTTGTAGCTAAGTCAATTAGCCTAAGTCCGTTACCAGACGTGTTGTCGTGTAGGCTATGTTTTCCGACAATACTGCTTAAGATGTCTTCTCTTCCTACCTTTGCGTTAAAATCTTCCAGCACGATTTTAACATCGTACTTCGGCAGTCGCCTATAGGTTTTGTCAATGAGCTCATAAAAGCAATCCTTAGCTATATCATCTTTTTCCTCCGTTGGGGCGTGAGCGCATATAAGGTTTATGTTGGCTAATTTGGCCTTGAAACGGATAGTGACAATGCGTTTGCTAATGTCTTGGAAACATAAGACTTCTTTAATAAGTCTGGCACTTATACAAATCCACATCCGAAAAGTCCCTGTTTCTGCTCACTATAACACGGTCCGTAGTAGATGTCACAGTTTTTCATCCTCTTTTTGCCCGGCCAATCCCATCGTATTTCGTGGATGGCAATATGGCTGCTTTTTAGCAGCTTAGGGCTGCCACTGGTTGTTCGCTTGCACCTCTCCAGTTTAATGTTTTCACATTCCAGGTGCAGATACGAACGCCGTTGTCATTTTTTCGTTTAGCAGGGTCGTCAACAATAAAATCAGTCCTTTCCGAGGCTATTGGTTGCTTCGTAACCGTAAGTTTTTTTTTCAGGGTTGGGTAGTTAACCCAAAGCACAACCCCTCACCTGGAGGGCCAGTTCCAATTTATTAGATACCCCTAGGATACGGGGCCATCAGTATCAGTATATGTCAGAGAAGTTCCTGTAGATTTTTCATACTCCCAGCCAAGCTGCGGATTTAGACGCAATCGTTGGTTCCATCTTCAGAATTCTTATGCTGCCGTCTGTAAGAGGGTAGAGGTCTTTAGTAAAAGGACACACTCTCATCTGCAAGGATTTTACAAAATCTACCGTTAAGGTAATAGGCAGACAGCGGTAGCAACAGACAGCGGCAGCCACATGAATGCGTCATCATGTAATCCTATTGCCTACTATTTGACGTGGGCAGTTCTTATATAGATATGGATTGAGGTTATAATTTATTCAGATAAATGGTTTTAATTTAAAAAAAAAAATTTTTTAACTAGAAGCTTCTGAAATAGGGTGACATATTCTCAAATTTTGGCTATTAGACATCTTCTCTATGGTGGGGTGGTCAGAAACTACCTGACATGAAGATTCTTGTTGACGTTGAACAGTTGAATATGCACTAATGGACCCGTGGAGGTGCTGTTAAGTCGTACGTGTACAATGACCAGTATCTTCACTGGTCCATCAGCCTTGCCAATAACGAACAAAAAAATTCCTCATTTTTTTTGAAAACAAGAAACACTTTCCAAGACAATATCTACTCCTCTGTATCCCAAATTCTATGTTGCACTCAGACATATTAAATACTTTGTTCAGTAGTCTAAGGCTGAGCACTAAAACCCCCATTTCCATCCACCTCTAAAGAGTACCATCATCCCATCTGATGGCCCTGATAATCTCTCGCACACACGTTCACAGTGGCATCGGTTTACCAAAAATGTGCCTTTCGTCCTTCCCATACCATTAGTACCTATTCCCTAATGCTTGACAAAAAAAACCCGGAATCATCAATTGAAGCCCTCATTATGATTATGCGACGATGATGATACTCAGTGTGTGTGTGCAATCGGGCTAAAGCAGAAATTCCTGGACTAGATCCTACAATAGCATGTGTATATTGCTATGGAACTATGTCAAAGACTCATGAAGCAATAGACTACGCCTAAGCCAAAGCCAACGTCAGCGCCTGCACACCACCCACAGTCACCAACATCAGCAACCATTTTGAAATTGAAATGGGATTTTAAATACAGGACACTGAAGCTACCAGTCACTGCACCTAGCATGTCACAGTATATATTCTCCTGAGTAGGTAGGAAGAGTCATTCAGTGCGGTATGACCTCCTATAGTTGGTACTCGTATACCGTTGACGACTCTTGTGCTTGTGGACTGCATTAAAGTTGTCTAAATATTCTTGCGCACCATATTTCGAACTGTAGGCAGGATTTCTGAGTTACTGGATTTCTGAGCTCTTGGATGTTATCCTTGATTTTGCATTAAGTATTCCGTGCCGATAGTACGGATGATATGAATCCAATTAAGCTATCCACCTGTCCCGTCAGGGATGTTGCACCAAATTCACTCCATCATATAGTATACAGTATACACGGATTCGATTGCTGCATCCGCGATTTTGATTACGTTGACAATATTTGAACTGGATCCACCATACACCACTCCCACCCTATATTTGACTGGAATTAATTACTTTATTTGGTGAGCTCATTAGGCTGAGCTCAGGAGCGCCCGTGTTTATTCAGAACATGCAAACGGAACCGCACTCCCCATTCGACTACTATTGGTGCCCAGCCAAACATCACTTGTTGCTGACTTTGGCTTCTTGTATTGACGCGGTCTCTGGCTTATGGTAGCCTGTAATACAGAGAGGGGTGGCCCTGTATTATTTGTCACACCACTCCATCCCACCGCCCAAAATTGCAAACATTTCTCGGTACGTCCACTTCCTGGTGTGCTTCGATTTTCTTATCTTGTTCGCTTTGTTGAAACTCGATACTGCAGTACATATCTAATCGTACTTGTACTCGTATCTGTCAATATTCCTTCCTATACCGTGCTTTGAATTATTGTAGTTCCGTTATGTTAAAGCGAACAATGGTCTGTTCCAATTATAATTTATGATGGGCAGGTGGGCGGTCTAGGTGGTTTGTGTTTTTTTGAGGGGGGTCACCTTAATGGATGAGCTCGCACAACTTGCCACTTCCCTACAGTGTGCTGGATGAATGGAGGAAAAAAAAAACCCCCCCGGCAGCTAAAGGAATAGAATCCGCAGGTAAATTTAATTTATGAAGTTTCTCTGTGCACTCAGGCTCTTGGGAGTGGCGGGGGAATATTAAGACTCAGTGTGCTGTGATGTGCGGCTGATGGGGAATTCGTAGGGGCTTTAAGAACTTCCATAATTAAATTGTTGGCGTGCGAGAACGGGAAAGGTGGAGATTTAATATGTTTTCTCTTTTCTTTCTCTCTTGCAAGGTAAATGTCTGTATTTGGCGCTTAGGAAGATTAGTTAGTTGGAATGCGTTAGATTTGAGGTCGAATTGAGTGAAATCCTTTCAAAGTAGTAACTGATATCATTACCTGGGACTAAATATTAAATTAGCCTCTTAAATAAATCAGTGTACAATTGATAGAAGTCAGCAAGTAAGAGAGGAAAAGAGAAATGTGATACGATTATTTAGGACGAATTAATGGGATCGGTAAACGGAATTGATTCAATGATTTATTTATTTGTCCGGTCGCTGTTCATATGTCCAGGGAGATATATGTTAAGTACATAAATGTTATATTTGAAGTCTGCAGACTCGAGCTTGGAAACGAAAAACAACTGTTGAGATAGGTATTAACAAGCTGAATAATCATGGATTCTTACGATTATTATATGCAAACTTTTAAAACTATTTACAGATTTCGAAACAGTTATTGCATTCTTGTTGCAGCAAAGATATGCATTTGAATATAAAACTGTCCAACAATATTGGAACTTTCTGTCAGAATTTCAATGTCACAAGGCTGTTATTTTAAAAGACCTCTCAGCTCTCTGAAAAATTTCAAGACGAATGACGTACCACTGTTATCGTGAAAGACCATTGTCAACCCTAAGGGCTAAAAGATATTTTACATCAACCCAGCTTCGACTTCTATAAAAAGCCAAGTACGACGAGCTCTTGAATAAAAAAAACTAGCAAACAATGGACGGCAGAGTAGCGGGGATGCTACGAAGCATAGCACTACGGATAGGGAAACCATATAGAAAAGCATTTTATCTCACTCTCTCATAGCCTAAACCCTTTAAATCCATTTCTGGTTGTCTGTTTTTCGTTACACTTTTTTGTGTCATAAAATAAAATCCAGTTCAATCCGTCCCAAAAGAACTTTCCTTAAAAAAACGCCACAAATCGTTTATTAACAACTTGATCCGACCATATCAGTGTTGTTTTAGGACTAATCGCTTCAATTGTGATAATTCGCACAATTAAGTCGGCAGCGCCCTCATCCATGGATTCGATATCAAAAATCGATTTAGACATTGTAACGTGTCATCATATAACTTCTTAATCAGAGATCGGCATTGAATTGCAAAACATCTAAGCAGTTGTCCGAAGCCCCATATTGCATAAAGTGCAACGAACCATTACTTTCGAAATAAATTTGCACGATTTGCAAGAGTTGTTCATTTGTCAATCTCTTCATGATGAAATGGCAAACCAAACTGAACATAAATGACATCAGAGTGGACCGGTTTGACCACAAAATGTCAGTTTTATCACTACTCGAAAAACCAACCTCTAAAAAAAACACCCGTTACTATCATACACTGACGCCACTGCCAAAATTGGTTGAGATGCAATTGGCTCGTTTCCGAAAATGGGGAATCAATCTATTATGATAAAATTTAGTAATAAAGACCTTATTTAGCCTAATCATCTCAGTCCTACTTAAAGTCCGTGAACCATGTACCGTGGCGAAGGCGAATGTAGAAATCCTTCGTCGTACAATCTTGTTTTGCTAAAAAAATCTTAATATAGATTTTCTGAATTTTTTTTTAATCAGAAGTGTGTATACTTATCGCATATTTTTAAGAGTGTACAGAAAAATTAACTTATTTTTGTTTAATCAATTTCATCTACCAATTGGTAATATTAAACAATTTTAAGTCGATCGAGCACTAAAAGACCGAGTACGCAGGATCAATTTTCTCTTAGCAAAGAAACTCTCATTCCTCATCACCTTAATCAATAAGAAGTAAAAAAAAAACATTTACCGTCCCATCGATGTGTAAGTTAATTGAAGCGCCAATATTCATTACTCACACAATCGCTGATGTTGCATAATATCCATAATCGAAATGCCTCATTTCATTTCAATTAATTTTTAATTTATTGAGTGAATATTTAAATCAACCTGAAGCGTCTCAAGTTCCAATTCATTTAAAGTAAAAACCCAACTGACAACTGTGTGTTGGTGTAGGGTACCATCAAACACCAACGAAAAATCGAACATTTTTATCAATACGTACCGCTATACTCACACACACACACACACACATCGATGTATACATCCATACATATGTCGTATGTTGAAAATAATTTTCATTTCACAGTAATTTTGTCTGTCAATTGGTCCCCACCCGTTTCTCTCAGTTGAGCTCCGTTCCGGTGTACACGCTACCACCCCGACGACAGGACAATAAATCGAACAACAAAATGATGATAATAACAGCGATATGCTGCCGTTACGCTATACATACAAATGCTCTCTCATGTTTATAACTTAATTTATATTTTATTATGAGCCCCCGAAGGAAACGACTACGACTACGATGTCGACGAATCGGCAACACATTCTAGATAGCCCGAAAAGCCTTGGTCCTTTTGCTAAAATTCTCAGTACGACAAAGAGGAAACCAGGCAAACAATAATAAAAGAAAACAAAAACACAATCGCATAAAAAATCCAATTGTAGGCATATAAGAAGACGACAAGCAAAACGATCCTTTTTTCGGCTTCTTTTTTCTGCGAACTCGAAATATCCTTTGTCACATATGTGCGCGTATCCACTACCATTAAGTACCACCTTCACTTCCAATAGGGAAATTGTCATGTCACCATCCGTGCGCCGACGAGGACCCTCTTTTGGCTTGCTGCAAAATTAATTTCAATTCGAAATGACAGTTTCTGAAGGATTATTATTTTATTCCGCTTTATCCTGGGAATATATTTCTTATAAATACCACCCATAACCAGAACCAGACCGAGAGCTGAACCCAGAACTCGCAGGCAGGAACAGCAAGCGATGGTTATATGTATAACTTTTATCCGGATCTACACGCATACAAGTAAAACATATCGAATGCGAGTGTATACCTCATATTTCATCGTTTCGGTCGCTTTCATGTGCGACATGTGCCGTATTCGCCTCCGAATCGAGCCGAGCAACAGCGATAGGCCTTTTTATTTTAACATTTTTATTTTTTTTAGCCTATTATTTTTATTTTAGCCTATTAGGCATTTCCGGATAAAAAATGCAGTGCAGAAGCTGCAAAATGAATGGATGGCCTCGGCTCTTTTTTATTGAATTTCTGAGAAATCGGGAGGGTGGTTGTAGGACGTGCGCGACGTCCTGCGTGTACTTAATTAAATTTTCGCTTTTTCGATTGGATGCACTGGAATGTGCCCGAGCAATGCTTGACGACGAGGAACGAATTATGCTTTATGAAATTTAAATGCCCCTGTATATGGGTGCCAGTGTTCATTGCACATATTCAAAGGAATCCTGCGAATTCTCCTCACTCCATATAAATGCAATTTGGCTTAAGGGCTGGTGCTCGCTCAGAGCTCGGTGGTTCTTTTGAAAGGTTGTATGATTTTGTTTCTACGAATTTTTTTTTTGCACGGCAATAATCGAATTTTAATTGATATCCCTTGCGGATATGCAATAACCGGACGTTGAAATTAATTTCTTTTTTTTCCATAATTCTTCAGAAAAAAAAACATCGCGACAGATTGAGGAGTTGCGATGAGGTGAGGGGTTTCGTTTTTAAATGCATCAACAAATGGTAAAATGGGCCACAAGCGAAGTGCTCTTGGCGCTTGAAAATGGAAATTAAATTTATGAGAAGGCTACAATCCGCTATGCTAATCGATGAGTACCGTATATCATCCATTAGATCCTTAAAATGAAGATGTTTCCCATTTATCTTGAAATATGTGAAATATAGAAAATGGCAATGTCACAACATATTGTTCAGACAGTTAATTAAAATCTTTCATGGTTCGACAAAAATAACGTTTTTCTCCTGCATGTGCTTTGGGGTAGGGTATAAAATTGTTAATTTCTTTTATGGAAAAACGCCGCTAAAAATGAAAAAAAAAAACGAAATGTTAATATTAATATTACCAATTATTTTGGATTCATATTTTGTTCGAATATTTTGAAATTTTACCGAAAAACTCAAAAGTCCCCCAAAAAATTGCGGTGCAAAAAACTTTATAACGACGAAATATTCGTATTGAAATAAGACCTAAGAAAATCGTTTTAATGTCCATCAATTTAGCTTTATTGGAAGTATAATTTTATGCCAATAATTTTTAAATATGATTTCGGGCATGTGGCCGCCGCGGCTGGTTCGAATAAAGCCAAGTTTAGAGGTCCAATTTTCAACTACTTTTTTGAGCATTTGGGGCCGTATGTCGGCAATAACGCCACGAATGTTGGCTGCCAAGTCCCCTAACGTTTCTGGTTTGTTGGCGTAGACGAGCGACTTCATATATCTCCAAAAGAAAATAATCCAATGGTGTCAAATCACACCATCTTGGTGGCCAATGTACATGTCCATTCCGCGAAATTATGCGCTCATCGAATGTTTCCTTCAATAAGTCGGTTGTGACGTGCGCTGTGTGGCATGTAGTGCCGTCTTGTTGGAACCACATCTCATCCACATTCATGCCATCCAATTCGGGAACAAAATAGTCGGTTATCATGGCTCTATACCGGTCTCCATTAACGGTAACTGACTCTCCAGCATCATTTCGGAGGAAGTATGGCCCATAGAGCACACCAAACAGTCAGTTTTTGTGGATGTAATGGCGTCTCAAGGGTCTCATGTGGATTCTCTTCACTCCAAATGCAGCTATTTTGCTTGGTGACGTAGCCATTCAACCAAAAATGAGCCTCGTCACTGAACAAAATGTTGCGATGAAAACCAGCATCGAGATCAGTCTCATTTTCGGCTCCAATTGCTGTGCACTTTGGCGAATCAATTTATTCGGCCTCTTCAACACTTTGCTCTAAAGCGGCAATTGTTTCTTCGGTGCGCACTGTTCGACGTCTCTGCGGATGCGTATTATCACATAGTGCGAAAACAATCCATGGTTAACCGAATTAATTGTTCTGATGGACGATTATGTCGACCATAAAATGGACGGATCTTGCGGTAAACTTCACGAACTGAACCATTATTTTCGAAATAAATTTGCACAATTTGCAAGCTTTGTTCATTTGTCAACCTGTTCATGATGAAATGGCAGACCAAGCTGAACATAATTCGATGCAGTCAGCGATTCTGAGTCACCCATAAACGTAAAGGTTTATCTAGCGAAATTATTTTTCTATGTTACAAACTATGTATCAAAACGAATATACTTCCTTGCAAAAAAGACAGGATTTACAAAATACCCTGTCTTTTCTATAAAAAATGTGACTTACATTATAAAATATTGTTTTGTTTACCTCAAAATATCTGTTGATAATTTTTATTGTTTTGATCAAAAGAGTGATAGGCAAACAACTTAACATTCTAATTACTCAATTTTGAGAATGTCTGTTAGGTCCTTCGTCTTCTAAGCGCTTCAGTTATTTTCGCCTGATTATAAAAAATTCGCAGGACCTTCCTATCAAACTTAAATATTTTTTCAACTTTCGGAGACTTTTCACTTCTCTCATTGGCTGTCACCTGCTCTTCTTCGAACAAAAAGTTCTCCACACATTTTTTTCATATGCCGTCTGATATACTTTTGTTCATAATAACTCCCTTTTGCACAGAAACATATTTCAAACCTGGAATTCGCTTCAATTACTATTGTTATTCATTAAAAAATTAAATCAAACAAAACAAAAAATCCTTATTGAAGTTATAGAAGTTAATTACCTGTACCTGAAATATTTTGCAGTTATACTCAATGGGAAAACCTCAAATCAACAGGAACCACCTGCGTTTTTTCAATTGCAAGTTGAATATATGCGAATTTCACCGTCAAAAAAATACGCGTCACTTGCTCCTCACACTTCGAAGCTATTAATTGAAAAATAAACAACTCAAACAACACTTTGTAAAATTAAAATGTCGTATAGAGCAAATAAAAATATTTTTGTTTTTGACAGAGAAAAATTAAAGCTTGACACATGTCTGCAATGACTTTGTCATATTACACAGCCAAATTGGATTACGGTTTACTTTGCAGTTGATGTAACTTTTATATATAAAATGTGTGTGAACCCCTGTACTTGACCAATTTCGCTGAAAATCGTATAGTTGGTTATAATATAATTATTTTATTAAACAAATAAAAGCATTCAATAAGAAAATATATTTTAAATAAAAAAGATCTTTAAAAATATGAGAAGGCTACAATCCACTGTAAGCATTCGCAAAAAGGTAGGTGTGGTTAATTTTTTTTTTTTGTAAATCCTCTGAGCTTTAAAAATGTTTTTTATACGAAAACGATTGGTCGTGGTTTAAAATGATCTAAAGACGAAAAGTTCGTAGCAATAATATCCAAGTATTTTCATCCAAAGTTTTTATTTTATTTTTTCAAAATTTAACCGGAAACCGCTTTTAACTTTCTGTTGCATAGAGAAAGGTATTGTTTTTGTAAAACTTTTCGACCTCGAGATTTGTTTGATTCTAACATAACAATGATAGCGGAACTTAGAAAAGTGGTTTTTGAAATTCCGTCCGTCTGTCTGTAATGGTCTTTAAGGCCAAAAACGTTTGACAGATTTTTTTCTTTATTTTTTGCTATCATCCTAGGCCATTTTACTTTTAGCCATTTTACTAACTCGAAATTTTTATTGCTTGATGCTTATATATTTCCATATAAAATTAAACATAATTTTAATTTTCTCGAAATTTTGATTGCTTGATTCTTATTTAGGCCTATCGCGAATAATTTTCCCGAGAAACTTTACCCATTCAGCAGCTTGATTTACATTGCTGACAAGGAAAAAATTCCAGAAAAAAAATTATTCGCGATAGGCCTGATTATTTGAACTAATATGGTAATAAACTACATATTAGCATATTAGTTCCAATAAAACTGCATACCCAGTTTTTTGATTTTTGTATTTAGGCCATATAAAGAAAATTGTCAATTTTTCAGAAACTTTTTTTTTAAATTGAATGAAATTTAATCTATGAATAGTGGAAAACGACCCGACGACATCCAATACTGTCAATTTAACAGAAACATGGTTGTTCAGTCTAAAACCGAGTTGCGCATATTACAACATGTGTTTTACATTTTACAACTAGAAAAATAGTGGATACATCAGCGATTGTTGTTCAATGTACAGCACAGCTTGTAATATACACAGCAATTATTTGTACAAAATACCATTTTTGGTGTGTTATACAGAACTCTTAGCATTTCAAAATGCAATTTCTGTCTTCAAAACTACAGCTAAATTTGTGAAACTATAAGGTTTGCGTAATTTTTACAACTTTTGATCTCATTTACACAAATTTTTTCTAAAATGTTTGCACCTAAATCAAAAATACGCAGCAAATAATTTAATTTTTATTATATTTTTCTTTTAGTATTCTGATATTATACATTAAACTTGAGTTGGTAGATAAATTAAATGCTTGAAAACTGCGTGATGACCTTTAGTGCTTTATTGAAGATGCCTTTAAGCTCATTTGCAATGCTCAACTCGTTGAACACTGTGTGAACTAAATAAGATATAGACGGAATATTTCAGAAATTTGCTCCGATATAAGCAAACAGACAGACGAAAATACGAAACACAATCAATTTTTTTTACTTACCTCCTAAAAACGACACAACATTCTTATGCAATGTGAAATTGTCCACGGCCTTAAAGACGTCCATGTCCAAAAGTAATGTATTTTCAGGATCCACGTTTCCCATAGGCTAGATATCTTGTATTGTGTCACTGTTAAAAGTTTTTCCTTAACACTGTAAACACTTTCTAGCAACAAAAACTGCTCTTTGGACTCAAGCTTAAGGTTTTTTCTTTTCCAATTGTACTTATTACATCTAGGTTGTTGTTTACTCCAAATATTTAAAACTACACATGATGTAACATTGGTGTTTTTTCAGATCTATAGAACTTATTGTAATTTCTACAACATAATGTAATTAAATACTACGAAAAGTGGCTGTCAATTTCATAATTTTGCGATGTAGATTTTAAAAATTCATATCTGCACATTCAACAACCCGGTGTAATTTTTACAACAAGAAATTGCGATCATTTTAACACATTTATTGCTAAAATGAAAGCAAAAATATGAACGCGTATGGTGTTTAATATACAAATTTTCAATTTATTGCAAATTCGACTGCCACATTTTGTAAAATGTACAGCCTAGATTTTTCTGAGTGTATCCCTATAAATTATAACTTGGCTTATAACGGAATATCATTATAAATCGTTTTTTTTTGTGTTGACATTGACATTGACATCACAGTACTTCGCACATGAATGCAACGAACTACAGACACGTAAGAGCACAGGCGACTGAGGCCATCGGCTGGGACAGATCAAGACATTAATACAACAGAGAGAGACAGATAGATACAAAGAAGGAAAGACATATAACATACACCAACGTGGCACAGAGGAGGAGACATAGATTAATATTGTCTCATATTATCGCACAGGTGGCCTCAGATAAGCTGGCAATTTTCGTAAATGCTGCCGAAGCTGGGGCTTATACCCGCAGCGTTTGCCTTAGCAGTCAACAACGCATTCCTCTGAGCCATGGCCACCTGCCATATTTAGATAACATCTATTATAAGACTCTAAATAATTGTTTTGAGAGATATACTTGCATATATCTTTATTCTAAATCTATATGATAAACTGACAACCTGGATAATTATTCAGTCCTGCACCCTGAGCCTGGTTAGAAAATGTGCTACTAAACCAATTTTTTCAATTGTTATCGAAAAATGTTGTCGAAATTGCTGAAAATGACTGCCGGTACCACATCCGAAAATCATACGCTGCAAAATAAATGCGAAATCAATGTTTTACGAAATCATTTAATTTAAAAAAAATTCTATATTTGATTTGAATTGAAAATCAAAACATTACAATAATGGCGTTTTCCATTTTTTGATTTTTTTTGATATTTTTTGTTATCAATAGAACACGATTTTAGATTCATTTTTATCTGTGTTTGTATTGTTTAAACTTCGTGTCTTTGAAGTCAGTTTCGGAGTAACTGTCAAGGTTCCAGTAACACAGGTTGTTTGTTTTTGATTTCATTTATATAATAAATCGTACTGCTACAGTTTTAATGGTTATTAATAGTTTTTCACAACCGAAATAATCTTTAATCAAAACGAAAATCACTCTTGTCAAACTTACAGCTATCATTTGATTAGTGATAGTGCAAGTAGGGGTTAATCTGCCGAAAATCAAGTTTGCAAAATTGCTCTTACAAAAAAAAGAAATCTATTTGTTTGCCCAATGGAACACAACAACTGTCAAAATCGGTCTCTCGACAGATCTAGATAAAAAAAAATGATTTTTTTACCAATAAAAAACGTCATAAGTGTAGGAGTGGATAAAGTGAAAAAATTTGGATTTTATTAGCAAAAAAAAAAAATAAATGACAGCAAAAATTGAAGCCATATGTTAACATTTAAGTGTTTGAGTTTCAGTGGTGCCAGATGACCGATTAGCGATTTGTTTTCATTTTTATACAGCATATATAGAAAAAAAAAGTTATCTAAGCATATATAGAAAAAAACACGCCTGTTATAAACATAGACATTCCTTCAAATTCCGGAGTAAACGCTCGTATAATTACATTTCGACAATTATTTTAGCATCAATAATCAAAGGAATATTATTGTGAGTTTTTGCCAAATTATGAAAATCGTCGAATTCTCTCATCATAATTTGATTAAACGCCCAACTCGTTGTGACACAGAAAGTTGCGTACGACCCAATCGTGTACCTACCACTCTTTTAATATTAAATTGACAAAATTTACATAATTAAATATCTTTTTTAGAGAATTTTTCAAAATTCTTTACGGTTTGACCAAAAACAACGTTTATCTGAAAAATAGGCATGAAAGTGGGCGGATTTTAAGAATGGTTACACAGCAACAAAGAGTTTGTTAACCAAATTTCATTATTCAAGATCAAAACTGCTGACAGACGGACTTTATTTATTTTATTAAATTTTAAAAGAAATATATGCCATAAATATAATTACGTTATATATTGGGAATTTTATTTAATATAAACCGAAAGCGTATTAAAAAAAAAACACAAATAAACGTAATAATAATTGTATCATATTTGAGGGGTTGAGAGCAGGATTGGCGTAACCCTTATTTTCTAAATTTTGAGTTTATCTCACAATCATGGCGAATAAAGATATTTTATTCGATGCAGAAGTGTCACTAATGGTGTTATACTTTTCGTTTTTAAGTTATAATAAAAAAAAAACAAATAATACGAATTTATTTTTTTGTAAAGTGTTTATCCATGAATATTTTAATTGTTGAAGTTTGGGATTACGCCACTATTGCTCTCAGTGCCTCATTTAGAATAACAGTGCTTATGTGCTGCAATTTAATTTTTTTTTTAAATATATACAATAATAATCGAAATCAAATGAAAATTGATCCTTAATAAGACGACTGTATGCGGGTATGGTTTTGCAAAAATTCAATAAACATATTTCAATCCGAAATGTATGTGTGGTCTGCATCTCTTCTCTTTTATTTTATTGCCCCTGATAAGAGGTGCAACGTGGTGCGTGGAATGAGGAAGTGGATGTTTATGTTTAATTTGCACATTCATTCATTGGCTTACAAAACATGTAAACGTTAAGTTTTATCATTACTAACTTCAAAATGTCTTTTATGTCTAGTGATAAATGGGAACAAATTTATTCTACATTAAATTATAAGCTTGGGTAGTAATGAAATAGCATGTTTAGTTATAGAATCCGTTTCGGCACATCCATTGGCTTGCACTTTTGCTTAAAATCATCAAAAATTTAAAATTTCGCAAACCGATAATCCCCCAACCAAAAATCTTCAAATATGTACTTACATTTGATGACATAGATTTAGGAATTTCTGGTCTAAGGATTTTTATTTAAAGGTTTTAGTTTAAAGTTTTTATCTGCCCACACAAATGCCCCCCATAGTTTTTATCTGTATTTAGAACGAGAGAGGCTTTATTTTTCAAGACAATGTTCCGCCTTCCCTACGGGTAAATATTTGAATGTCTACAATTAGAGTTTGTGTTTTTCCGGTCCGTCATAAAACGAGTGACATCCAAAATTCTAATTTAAAATCATGAGACTACCGTTTTTCCAAATATCGATGCTGAAAAAAAAAATAACAACATATTTTGTTGCCTAATCGATTGGAAAAATGCGACCATACCATCTCATCAGCATCCAACGAATCATTAAATTGCAAAGAAAACAACACGAAGACGTAAAACTTCCCCGGGACAAAAAAGGGTTCAAAAAATGTTTCTTGTAAATGTATATTCTGAAATTTCAAGTAAAATTTTAGAATTCTATTCTTAGGTACTTGAAGGAGACTTTTATGCCTACGCATCTTCCTACTTCATTTCCAATCCTGAACATAAAAAAAAATTATATTACAATATTGCAACCAATATAGTTTTATTTACCTAACAAATACATACATGTATATTTTTTGAATATAGTTTGGACATTTTGGTGTTAAGCCTACCACGCGTACCACCTTGCAACCCTTGCCAAACAATTTGAATTGCGAAATACGCTTCATCTGTTCTGCAGGTAATATACAAATGAATTCCGCATCGACTTGACAATAATGACCATGTTGTCAAAATAAATCGCTCCTAAATGGCTGCATATTATGTGCCGTTACAAATCTGACGCGTCATGGAGCATATAAAACACACTTCGCTGGTCCCGAACTACTCCCCCGGGGAATATCTAATTTCAGAGCGATTTACATTCAAAAACAATTTACCCGCCCAACACATACCCCGCCATTTTTATTATTAACACCATTTTGTGTCACTATCAGTTACAACGTAGGAGAATACACACTCGGCAAATATCTCAAAGGAATCCTCCCGAAACGCGACTACCCACTATATGAGCGATTAATTTTGACAGGACCTAGAACTCAGCTAATATGCGTTATGGTTACATTAAGCATTCCGCTCGAGTCCCTCGTTTGTCATGCTGGCTACACAGGACACCACCGTACTTAACTGAGGCTAATGAGCAATAATTTCTCATTTAAATTTCGTAAAATAATAACAATGACATAACGCTGATAACGCAATAAAACTTCATTTAGTCCTTTCTAGGATTTTTAACGGTCTCTGAATATATCTGCGCGGTTCTGGATTGAGATGATGATGCAGACGTTAATGGGTTTCATTTGATGAACTTTCCGACAGGCGACGCAACAAATGTTGACGGATGTTAGAAAAAGGAACGACAACGAACAGATGGCATAAGGTATCAGTCCTTAGCGAGCAAAAAGGGTCAACATTTAATTACTGAAGTTCTACATTTCACTGGTGTAGATTAGCTTTCACTGACTTAGCACAATGGCATATATTTCTTTCTCGTCAACCCCTACACCGAGCGGAGTGACAGCTCATTATCCCCGTCGGACATAAAGTTTGCGCACTTTTTCAACACTTGGCGTATGCAGAAGTTCTACTTTCGCGCGCGCTCTTTTGAATTTAAATGAAAGCGAACGGGCTAACGTAACAAAAAACTTGACGTGGACAAAACTTTCAAGTCACGCTGTCAATTTTTTTTTACGTTTCTTCTGTTTTGTGGTGTTATTTTTTGTGTGTTTGCACAATGGATTTTACATCCTTCGACACGTTGTCCCACACCGTTTCAAATTCGAAAGAAATATCACACCTGGTGTGAGTGTCCCCGGAAAAGTTTCAAACAACCTGGGTGTACGTACTACTGGTCCGCATCTTGAAAACCCCCAAAAGACAGTACCAATTTTGAATTTCATAAAACTCTGATGGCTGAACAAATGTAGGGGTTGTATACCCTACCGTACACACCTGTGCTCTATCCTCGTTTAGGATTCGGGCGTTATTGGTAGTCTTTCCAATCCCCATTTTCCTTCTTTGGTTATCGAATTGAAAAAAATAGATGTCACCGCATGCGTCATTTTGGATTTATTGATTCTGGGCGAAAATGTTCAACTTTCGCATAATGAATAACCGAACAAGAGGGTTGGGGTGAGGGCAAGTCACTAGACCAGAAGATATATAGGAAACCCAAAACCAGCTACAGTCGAAGTTCGGGGCGCTCGGATTCGCCGCTTTAATTTGGTATGCAAAACAGCTCTTCAATTTGTATGCTTTTTTGCATTTTGAATTTTTACCTTCTTTCAATTTTTATTATCATTTTATTTTATGTTCTTCGCGTGTTCTTGTACTTTGGGTCTTCTCGCTTTTGTATGCAAAAATGATACCACTAATGATCCGCTAGTGAATTTCGTGATTTTAATGCACTCCAATGGAGGAAGAGAGTTCCGATTGCGGAGTAGCGGAGTGAAGTTTTATGTTCTTAGCGAGGACAACTTTTGTATTCGTATGTATGTGTTCTGCTTCTTTTATCTATCGAATGACGCAAGCTAATTAACGCCACAAGCAATAATTTGGATTCCTTAGAGTTTAGTTTGTTACACGATATTGATATTAATATTCGACTGGTAATCTTGGGATTGAAATTGAATATCTAGCATTAGCGGCACATACAGGAGCTCATGACTAGCTTCTTCAATTAATTGTGTGCGAAGTTATATTTCTTCTGATTATCATTTTATATTCCTGTATGTTTGTTAGACTTTCGCAAGAAGTGGGGCAGAAAGAAAAGCGTATTTGTAGCAGGTTTGGGACAAGGCTGACCCCGTTTAACGCACTTATCACGAACTTACGAACTTACCACTAAGCCACTGTAGTTGTAGTTGCAGCAGGTTTTGGACAAGGGGAACACCTTTAACGCACTTATCACTTACTTACTAATACTAACTTGATATTAAATAATTCTAGTGGTATTGATAATAATATTAATAATAGCTCACAGAATCTACCGAATCTTACAGTCACTGATTACAAGACGAGAAAAACTAGATTCGCAGACTTTCATGCCCAACAAATCCACGTCATTAGTTATCAGGCCTAGAGGTCGGCAAGGGAAATACATTTTTATCTAAATTTTTTCTCAGTAGCCTTTACAAATATTAATTACCTCTTTTTGGTGGTCTCAGCAGCAAACAAAATAGAGAACGGGTGGATGGTGCAATCAACTTCCGCGCAGAAGGGTTTGATTCCCAGGCGTTGCAACATCTTAATGATTTTTCACTGGCTCCCCTCTCGTGATTATCTGACAAATCATCCGAGTAGTTTCGATTGTTAAATCAAAAGCTTATCTCAAATTCGCCGTTCGGAGTGTGCATAAAACAGGAGGTCCCTCCATCCTACAGAAGTACACATGCACCCTTGAATGGTTGTGAGAAAGCTCGGCCCTGGGTTTTAACGAGCCTGTTGCGCCAAAAATTTGTGTTTCTATTTTTGTTGAATGCAAGGAGTGGATAACTCGATTTTTTTTGAGATATCTACGTTTTTTGTTACCTTTATTCGATATAAATTTAGTTTCATTTATTTAAGGGTTTGGTCATGCCATATTCGACTATTAATCGACCTTAATTTCTTTGTTATATTCTATGTATCAAAACGAATACAGCCTAACTATGTTAAACATACACTGCTCGGTTACTTAATGAGACGGGCAATCTGCCTAATATATGATCATTCCCTTTTTCTCCAACCTTTGGCTCATCATTTTTGGGGCAATATTTTGAAAATATCGATGCAAATTGATTTATTTAACATTCAAATGATTGATTTTATCTTATCTATTTAATTTAACAAAACTATTTTGAAGCAATTTCGAGAAAATCAAAACTTCCAAAATGTTTATGAACATTAACCGTTGTTGATTTTATTTCAAACTGAAATCCACCACACAGCCTTATGTAATATTTTTTATACAGTATGGCATATGTTATTCTAGTCCACGTGTGTGATTTTAAAAATATTCTTTTTTTTGTGTAAAAAACAAAGTATGCAGTAAATTTAAGAAGCTGCCTTTATAAAAACTTTCATATAGACCATTTTAGTATTTTCTGATACATGGCAATAATTTCAAGCCCTGTTATTCCACACTTTTACTAAAAAAAAAGTATACAAAATATCGTTTAAATTGTATATATTATTACTGAGATTACCGTTACATTTATTTTTAGGAAAAAATGGAGTACCTATACCTTATTTTACACACGTCTGTACCATTTCAGCTATAAATTTTAATCAAAATCCTTAGAGCCGTATTAGAAAAAGTCAACATTAAATAAAACTTGCAGCAAAATGTACCGTTAATAAATTATTTTTAACAAAGCCTCAGTATCCATTTATATTATATTACAAAAACTCCAAATATAAGAAAAAAAAATATAAATAAGGGATACAAAGAAAAATAAAAAATAAATAAGTAAAATAAATATAAATAAAGTATAATAAGAAAAATAAAAAATAAATAAAAAAAATAAATAAGTAAAATAAATAAATAAATAAATATATAAATAAATAAATAAATAAATCAATAAATAAATAAATAAATAAATAAATAAATAAATAAATAAATAGATAAAAAAAAATAAATATTAAATATTTTACAAATAACCATTAAAATAAATAACAATTTTTATATATAACAAATGACAATTAAATAAATAAATAAAGTATGTTAAACAATGACAACAAAAGAAAGAGAAAGGAAAACTTATATAGGAGTTTATTTATGAATGATTTGATTAGATATATATATATATATATATATATATATATATATTGTTTGTTTGTTGTAATTTATGTTTAAAGCATTTATTAAGGTATTATCAGCAAAACTGCAACGTTCTAAAAAAAATTCTTGTGAGTTTCGCTATTCTCTTATATATCAAGTCAACTTTCGCTTTTTTATGTAAATCTTTGGTTGAGTGGTGCCAAGGTAATTTAGCATTCATTTTAGAATCTTATTTTAAGCTATATGTAGTTTTAGTGGCACTTAGCGCAGTCTCCCCATACTTGGCATCCATAAAGTAAAATTGCCTGAAAAATGACCTTAAAGATTATTATTTTCTTTTGTTTTAAAGGCAATGAGTTTCTATTGATGAATGGATACAACTTTCTAGTGGCGATTGATATTTTCTTAAGAGTTCTGGTAGTATGTTCATTAGAAGTCAATCTTGGCTCCAAGTAAATACCTAAATAACTAACGTAACGCTCCCATTTAATGGCTATTCCATTAAAATGAATTATGCTATTAGGTTAGAAACAAGATTTTCTTTTTTGTGTAAAAAAAATAGCTTGAATTTTACTTTTAACTAAACTTTTTTTTTTTTTTGGAAAATTTTAGTTATTAAATTTTATCAACATCGTTAAATCCGTAACCAAGATGGTGGTGTTTCAAGAAAATGGTTGTATGGGAGGTATCGTTTATTTCTGAGCTAAACCTCATTTATAAAAAAAACCTTTGTAGGACCGACAACAACACAACAAAGATAAAATTTAAATCAAATCGACCAACATTTAGTCTTCAGTGTAAATAAATGAAAAAAAAAACTTTTTTTTAAATCTCATCTTTGAATTTTTGGTGTCATACTTTCGTATACTAGGAAAGAAAAAAATCAAATTCACCAATCTGCCTATCGAATATGTCAACGCGTGGTCACACTGAAAATGTGCTTCTTTCATTTCGCAGTAGGCAGTACGTACGATCGCCCTCGGGTGCAACAATTTTCTGCAAATTAGTTAAAATGTTTTAGAAAGTGAAAAATCCATGAAATAAATGTGCAATAAATATTATAAATTAAGTGTATATCGGATATTTTACTTATTGTGCAGTGAAAATGTGGAAAAAATGTATTTGCAACAAAGTGTACACGATAGTCCATTTGCATTGTGCCATTTTGTACTGTGAAATTCCGAATAGGATCGAAATGAATATTCCTAAAATTTGGGAATCATTTAACTAGTAAGTGTTTGGAGAACATTTTGAAACAATAAATTACACAAATGTGGTTTTCCAACAAAAGTAATTTTCCATTGAAGAATTTCCGCCATTTCGCAGAAGAAAAGTTACTGACATATGGGAGCGCGTTCATGAATGCACACAAAATAACGTGGGATGGTGAATTTGGGTTGAATTTTTTAATTCTGTGTTGAATATGTTATTATAGAAAATGTATTGAATTTTTTGGTGTTTCATGCGATATTTCAAATTGAATTTTCTGCACATGCGTTACTAATAATCATTTTTACTACAACCTAAGAGATGACCTTCACACTTTTAAAAAATCGTTTACTAATAAATAAATTTACATCACAGACTAGCGCTAGTTTACAGGTTGCTATTTATTTTACAGAAAGTCACATCTAACTCAAAAAGTAGTGATTAAATTGTGTAGTAGGCGCAAGATATATATATTGATATTGAAAAAAAAGTTTGTTAAATGAAAGAAAGTGTAGTACATTAAACCGAAAAGTCGAGTTTGGAATTTGATTATTGGTAAAGTTTCAATAAAGCTGTATAATATAAGTAAACCACGTAACTAAACAAATGTCGACATATGCGTATGAATATTATTAACGCCGTTGTATTTCTGATGACACAATTGTTTGATCCAGCCTGAGTGGCATTAGTAAAATCAATTCACGGACTTGCAGGAAATTCCTTCTAAATCCTGAAAGCAGATTTTTTTGGGGTTTAATTCAAATAATGCCGAGACATTGACGTTGAATAAGAATTGTGATGTGTGCTTATGTTTATGCACCTTTCGTCACCACAGCATCTGCAGAGGTCGTTTGCATTTAGATTCAATTTAATGGTGTGGGAATACAATGTCATTGGTTTTTTTTTCGCAATGTGCTAGAATTGTTGAGGATATAAGGTCCGATACGACTCGGGAGTTTTTAAGGCATTTTCGGGAAAACGATTCTTTGTAAAATGACGCCAAAAACCATCGTTATTTTAGGTCGTGTGTCAATTGCGTTTTGACATTTCTGCAGGGGTAACCAAAATATTTGCTTTTTTACCGTGTCTATTGGGCTAAATGAGATTTTTTTACAATACTATTTTCATGATTTCCCAAACGAATTGAAACAAAGTTTAATTATTATCCGTGAAAAAATATTGTTGTATAATTTGTGTTCATGATCGTTCCTACTTTGTTCAAGTTAAGCATATTTCGCATATAAAATATAGCAAAATCTTCATTCCTTAGGTATATACCACGGAACAGAAGAAGTTTATAGAATGTTTAGATTCGTTTCACTGGTACAACCCCATAGTTGTATACCCTATGACCAGACCGGCTTTAGCACTTGCTTGTAACTATAATAGCAGCTTGTTATCAAGGTTAAGTTTTTTTCGAGTAACCAGTACAGTCCTCTGTATTTATTTTTAAGTTCTTCGCGTTTCTTTTTTACATGGGACTTCCATTTTAGTTTTGCATCGAATGTCATTCCGAGTTTTTTTTCTTCATTTGCAAAAAGGGCTCGAACCGTATTGATAAATACTGGCAAATTGCTTATCCGTTTATACGTTAAGAGCGTTTTGTAATTTCACATTTGTTTCTTCTATTGATGTAGCAACTGCGCTAGTATAGCTGTTATGTCAGCGAATGTTACAACTATTGTATCGTTTGTTTGTGGGATATCACGTATAAATAGGAGGTACTAGAGTGGTCTAAGGACGCTTCCTTGGGGTACTCCTGCCAATATTTCTTTGAACTCTGAATATTCATTTCCAAGCTTCACACAGAAGAGTCTATGCTCAAGATATGAGACAAGGATTTTATATAATTTTTCGGGCAGAACTTGTCTTAATTTGTATTGAAGGCCTCTATGCCACCCCTTGTCGAAAGCTTGCGAGACGAAAAAATATGGCTGAGCAAATTTTCTTCTCTTCGAAGGCTTTCTCAATTGCATCCGTAATTCGATGAACTTGGTCCACAGTCGAATATTTACTTCTAAACCCAAATTTATGGTCAGGTAAAAGGCGATTCTGTTCAATAACTGGATGTAAGCGACCGAGTTATATCCTTTCAAACATTTTTTAAAATTATCGGAGAAAAAAACTTTAACGCAATTGACACACGGCCTTAGTGTTTTTTTTTTTAATTTTTTTTTTTTTGAAAATTGTAAACGTGTATAATCCTAATTAATAAACAATTTTTAAATTATCGCACATAAAATTTTAAAGCAATTGACACACGGCCTTAGTGTTTTTTTTTTATTTTTTTTTTTGGAAAATTGTAAACGTAGATAATCCTAATGAATAAAATCTCTTTGTGGGACATGGTAAATCATATTCTTAGCTCGAAACATGCCCACAAATAATGTTTCAACTAAATTCATTTATTTCATTTTTGAGAAAAAGGATTTTTTTTTAAGTTCCATTATTCGCGCCTTTGAAAAAAAAAACTTGGTATGCGGATAGGTTAGGAAGGACCCCATTAATCAATTCACAAAAATTGATTACAAATGTATGACCTATTTTCGAGAAATAATTAAATATATTAATTTCCGTCGTAAAATTTTTCAGAGAAAAACCTGTGATGCAGCATTCTTACCACACCACCAAAGCATCAATATCTAATCATAATCGAGAGTTGTTTTCGAGAAAAACAACGTTTTTCCGTTAATTATTTGTTTTTTTTTTGAAATCTAGGTAAGTCAAGATGTTAACGAACTGAGAATGTCGATGGTATAAGTATATTACCATCGACATAAACAACTTGGGCTAGATGAAATTCATCCCTCGTTCCTAAACATGATTTTACCAATCGTTCTATTTTACATTGTATACCTATTTAATACAATTTGTATGTCGGGCGAGTTTCCAAATCAAAGGAAATTAGCAAAAGTTGTACCTGTTCCTAAAAACGCCAAATTTGATTATAGTTTAGACCGATTTCAATTTTGCCCTTTTATCGAAAGCTTTTGAAAGAATTCTTCAAAAACAAATCAGTGCTTACCTTACTTACTTACTTAAGTGGCGCTACAGTCCGGAATGAACCTGGGCCTCAACCAACATGCCTCTCTAATTAGCCCGGTCTTTAGCTAACTGCATCCAGTTGCGCACTCCAAGTTGGTTGAGGTCGGTTTCTACTTATGCGCGCCATTTAAGGCGAGGTCTTCCTCTACTGCGTCCGACGTCTGGCTGGGAATCAAAGACTTACCTCAGTGCTTACCTTACTTCAAATAATATGCTCACTCCAAAGTAATCCGGATTTCGTGAAAAATACAGATGTATCACAGCATTGTTGAGCGTTTCTGACGAAATAAGGCAGGTTGGAGAGGAATGATGTAACTTTTCTAGTGTTGCTTGATTTTTCAAAGGCTTTCGACACTGTCAACCATGTCAATCTATGTGGAAAGCTTATGCAGCAATATAACTTCTTGTCATGCGTTGTTAAATTACTGTTTTCTTATTTAGCTAAAAGAAAACAGGCTGTACTAGTTGGTGACAAGTTATCTTATTTTCTACATAATGCTACCGGCGTCCCCCAAGGTTCCATACTTGGCCCTCTATTGTTTTCGATGTTCGTTAATGAGCTTCCATCTAAAATCAAGAATTGTATGTATTACTTTCATTCGATCGTGTTGAGCAATGCTCCCATCAAATATGTTGAAACAGCAAAAAATCGTGGAGTGAGTGGAAGAGTTTACAATGTGTTACGTACCTTGTGGGTAACTCAATCGTTTACACTTGTGAAGGTACGTTCATTACTTGCAAAGACCCTGGTTATATCCATAATGATTTATGGTTGTGAAATTTTTTGCAACTGCAACTATGTAAGCAAAAGAAATTTAAATGTTACCTTTAACATCACTGTACCCTACGTGTATGGACTGCGAAGATATGACAGATTGTCTGACTTCTCTGTTCGTCTGCTCGGTATGCGTTTCGATAATTATCTCCAGTTTCGCTGTTTAATCCTTCTCTCTAACATATTGCTAACTCACCAACCGCAATACTGTTTCGATAGGATTAGATCAGATTAAGCAATCACAAATAAACAAAAAATAAAAAATTATGTTCAGTCATATTCAGAATATACTTTTCAAACTACATACCAAATTTTATTTAAATCAACGTGGTACATAATTTTCAAAATTACCGTTATATACATGTTTGGATTAAAACTGCTTATGCCATATGATTTTACATACTTGTAGCTTAGTTATCCATTTTTATCAACGTTGTAAGAGCCGTTGTTCAGATAGTCCTGAGAAATGTTTAATAAATTGAGGGTTACGTTTATTTAGGGTCTAGAAGTCCACTTCCAAAAACCGTTCTCTATGGCCACCAACATCACACATAGCCGAAGTATCAGTCAAATGGACAGATTAGTTCTGGCTCTAATGTAATAGTGTAACAGACTCCAGATGGTCCATATGGACTCCAGATGTTAGACATACATTTCTTAAAAAAATATTTTTTAAGGACTCGGGGTACCTTATGTATTTGTAATTACCTCAACTTAAAATTTTTACGGGGAATTAATAAAAAAAACCCGAAATACACTCTTTTATCATAAAAAGTTCTTCCCAGTCGTGATGGATGGTTTATTTCCACTGCAACTTCAGAGGAATGTTTATGCGATAATTTACACAAATCTATTTAAATCTCCTTCGCAACATAAAAAGAGTTATGAGATTCTGTCAATATCTATGCAATATAGACTGCCTTCAACTAAAGTTTCTGGATTTTGTGTATTTCTTTGGCAAATGTCAACGCAAGCGATACGCATCTATTTACTTAAAATAAACATCTAATCCTTCTTCCATTTTTGTCCCTTATTTATTCAAAACCTCCTATCAAGTGGGTACTTGTACACGGATACAACTCCCGCTGGATTACTCCTATAAAACTCTATTGTGTGCGTATGCCATACAAGAATCATTCACCCGGCTATGGCAATTTCTCCCAACATATCCTTGTACCTCCTTAAAATACACTGCACGTTGCTTTTACAACAACAGTGCAAAAAAACCCTCCTGGGTTTTACACATATCATGCATGCCCTGCTCCTTGCGAACAACTCACAAGTACACACAATTACAGTGGTCCTAGAGCGCGCGTGAACTCACACAACTACCCACTCATGCTGATGATAACCCACTCAATGTAATCTTCTAATTAAAATCTCCCGCAAAATTAAAGAACACACCATCGTAATCCCTAACCCCGCATGCCCCCAACCACAAGGTCATTCCTATTCACCGTTGAAATCTCCATATTACTGCAAAGGTGCCACATGATGATGATACACCGTACGTGTGTACAACAATTGAAGCAATTTAAAACACAAACGGTCGTCGTAAAGTGCAATCGTTTAAGGAAATCATTACTAGCGCGACAACAGCAACACATATGTACGGGTTAACCAGTCGTCGACTGAGAGCCTGTATGAGGTTTCCTTTCGACATCATCTGAACAAAGCGTTGTTTGTAGCTTCCGAGGAAAAAAATTCGCCACCACTCCCAATCGTTGTAGTAGTAGATGAGGTCGTATAAATGTCATCACACAACAGTTCGCTAATAATTCCTTGGATTTAGCGTTTCTTTTCGTCGGTTTTTCGTTTGTGTGTGTTGGTTTGCATTTGTTCAAATTATGAAATCATGTTCTTTTATTTTACGAACTTTTTGTAATAAAATTTCCTTGGGCGGAAGTTCATTAAGCACACTTCACTAACGATTGCAAGTGCAGGAGAAAGGAGTTCATCGGGCCGGATTGTTAGGATGGTGCCCAACAGGACGAGAGTGAGGAAACGAAATAAGATTCTGTTTTCGTCGCCTCATCTTGTTGGTGTTGGTTTTCGTTTTTCTGTGCTACCCACCCCTCGTTGAATTTATTTATTTAAATATTTTTTGCTTCCTTTTTGATTTCCGCTCTTTTTATAAAGGAAACATTTTTGCACGCTAACAGAGGTCATCTAAGATACTTTTCTTTTAATTTAATTTCTTTTCTGCTTTTTCCTCTGTATGAGTGTTTTTTTGTCTTTATTTCTTTTTTTTTTTGTGGAATATTGTGGAATCTGGTAATGGCCAGCAAACTTCTAAAGGAAATATTTAACATTCCAAATGCATTTCTGTCAGACACTACTTAATGTTGCTAAATACGGAGAAAAGAAAATTACATGAAAAAAAAAAATGGAAAACAAAATTAAACGTTAAGGAAGTGGAAATGTTAATCTTGTTTAGAGCTTAAGTGGGTTCGAGTCAAGTCGTGTAAATTGGTTATTCGGTTTGATGAAAACAAAGTGCCCCAGTTGTCTCTTATGAGAAGAGGAAACATTAAAATAACATCAAAATGATAGACTTGTTGCAAGTCCAAAGGATATCCAGAACAAGGAAAATGTTTGGTGTAAATAATTTTTCAAGTGAAATCGACTTTGGTTTAACTTGTATGGAGATCCTGATAATTTCAGTTCTACTCTGGTACGGATACATTATAAGACAGCATGCCCACCACTTATATACCTATATAAACTTTTCATACCCCCCCCTGCGTGGGCCAACTATGGATTTGGGATGCGTATGCGAAATTTGCCCCTGCTTGGGCTCACTGATGGATTTGCGTGAGAGGTTAGGTGTATTTAATGGGTTTATAATTAGTTTTCTTTGAGAGTTTTGATTAGAATACCAATTTCAAATGGCAATAGCAGTCGTGGGTGTTAACGCTTTTTGGTGGCTTAGCCTATTTCCATTTCTAAAGAAAATAATCCCCTGGGGGCAATTCCTTTTTTGTTTTCAATTTAGCACTGCGGTGCAATCACCCCAGCCCGGCTTTACAGTGGTAAATCATGAACTATAGAGGGTAAAAAAATCCATCATCTTCAATACTACATGTATTTACGATCTTCAAGAATTGTGCAAAGACAAAGTCCTTGAGAGAGAAAAAAATCAACATATAGACCGAATGGACAACAATACTAATTTACTTAAGTAGCGCTGCAGTCCAAAATGAACCTGGGCCTCAACCAACATGCCTCTCTAATTAGCCTCCAGTTGCGCACTCCAAACTGGTTGAGGTCGGTTTCTACTTGTGCACGCTACTTTAGGCGAGGTCTTCCTCCACTGCGTCCGGCGTGCGTTTGGCTTGGAATCGAAGACTCTGCAAGCCGGAGTATTGGTGACCATTCGTTCTTAAACGAATTAAATGTCCAATGCGGAGTTTTGCGACCAGAGGCATGCCGCTGTACAGCTCGTATATTTCTTGGTTGAATTTTTGTCTCCATAGCCCGTCCCAGCAAACGGGGCCGAAGATTTTTACGAAGAATTTTCCTTTCGAATCGACCAAGGATTTCTTCATCCGCTTTTGAGACGGTTCATGTTTCAGCGCCGTAGAGCAGAAGTGGGATGATCAGGGTCTTATATAGGATCTCCTTAGAAGTTTGAGTTAGGGCTTTACTACTGAATGGCCTTCTAAGCCGGAAGAAACAGCGGTTAGCAAGACCATTTCTTCAATTTCTGACGAGATGTTGTTGTCAGAGTTCATAGCGGAGCCGATATAGACAAAATCCCGTGCTACCTCAAACTTATATCTGTCAATGGTGACGTTCTGTCCAATTCGTCGATGTTGTGTGTCCTTTCGTGATGATAGCATATACTTCGTCTTGCCCTCATTTACTGCAAAACCCATTTTTGTCGCTTCCTTCTCTATACTAGCAAACGTGGTTTTGATATCACGTTGGGTCCGACCAATATTGTCAATACCGTCGGCGTATGCTAGTAGTTGCACCTGTTTTTGTAAAATTGTGCCTCTGGTGTTGGCTCGGAAGTTTTTCAAAATCCTCTCAAGAATCAAATTGAAAAAGTCACATGACATCATATCGGCTTACCCAAATCCATTTTTGGTATCGAATGTGTCGGTGAGGTCGTTTCCGACCTTGATGGAGCAGCGATAATTCTCCATCGTCATCCTACACAAACGGATGATATTGGGCGGTATACCAAAACTTGACATGGCTCCGTTTAGTCGCTATAAACGCTGTCGTATGCGGCTATGAAATCCATGAATAGGTGGTGGGTAGCGATTTGGACTTCTTGAGTTTTTTTTCCAGGATCTGCCGAAAGGTGAAAATTTGACCGGTTTTGGACTTTCCTGTCCTAAAAACACATTGATAAGGGTCAATCAGGTTGTTCGTAAACGGTTACAGGCGTTCACGCAGATAGGATCTTGTAGGCGATGTAGAGCATACGTATGCCTCTGTAGTTGGCGCAGTTTAGAGGTTCTTCCATTTTTGTGGATCGGGCAAACGATGATGGGGTTCCATTCTGCAGGAATGCTTTCATCCAACCAGATTTGGCTTATGAGTTTGTGGATGTTACTTACCAAGTCATCTTCGCGGGCTTTATTAAGCCCAGCGGAGGGGCCGTCAATTTTGGCAGCCTTATTAAGCTTGAGTTTAGATATTGCTATCCTCACTTCACTCAGGTCGGGTGGTTGGCAGTTTTCGCTACTGTTGCCAATATTAAATGGTTCGTTCTGTCTGGCAGCGGAATGTTGTTCGTCATCGCCGTTTAACAGTCTGCAGAAGTGGTTCTTTCATATCCTCAGCATCCACTATGTCTCAACTACGATATTTCCTTGTTCATCTCAATAGGATTCTGTTCGAGCCTCATATCCCTGGATTTGACGTTTAACGCTTTGGTAAAACTTGCGAACATCGTTCCTGGAGTTGCACCTCTCTATATCCTCGGTCGCGCACTTTTCTTGCTCTTTTTTCTTCTTTTTGAAAAGCCGGTGTTCTTCCCTTCTTCTCAGCCTATAGAACTTAATGGCAGCTCTCATCTTCACCTCCAGATTAGCCTTGTATGCCCCATTCTAGGCTACGAGCATATGTCGGCATTCCTCATAAGGGGATTCTTACGGGTGGGAGCGATAAACCTAGCACATGTGTCTTTCATTGGCATCTAAAAAATGTTTCCAGTCGTAAGAGCCTTCCATCCGAACATTTTCTAGTTTTTCTTAATACCCGATTTGCGATAACCAACATGTTTCACAATACGCATTCTGAAGTATTAAAGAAAACGTCAGACTTGGAAACAATATAGTAATGTTTTTCTACGAAAGATCTATAGTCACTATCTTTTAAAAAAAGGCCCTAAGGTTTACAATGTCCGTTTACGATCCTTTTACTTAAAAAAATTAGAATTAGAAGTTATGTACGAAATTAAGTTATTTTTGAGCTTGCGGCCTTGGAGGCTTGTGGCATTGTGCCAGCCATACCGCTTTATAGTAACTCCACTGCTGTTGAGGTATATTAAGCTGAACTTGGTAACCAGCATAGACCAGCTCATAAGGATACTCTGATGTTGTTAAGTATTCCTGAATGAAGGGAATCTTACCATCATCATCTCGATCCATGAAACAAAACTTCTAAACTGCTTCAATCAAACGTTTCTCTAAGCCGATCGCTAACAACCTAATCGCCTACGCAATATTAGGCTAACAAAATTACATAATCATCAAATCTACACATTTTGGGAGATCATGGAAAATCGCAAGATGTCCAAATTGATAATTATTCCCTATTTATCGCCTTTTTGGGTTCAGTGACCTAGTGGTTAGTGCGTTGTTTTTAAAAGCACAGGATCACTGATTAAAACCCCGAAAGTAACACCACCTACGATTTTTTGACTGCCCTACCTCTTACAAAATCTTGACAAAGCTTCTACGAAAGCGTTTATAGCGACGACCGTCCGCCTGTTTACTGTGTAGAATGACCATAGAGAATTCCTGATGCTCTATCTTGAGTCTCATGGTCATCCCGGACTTACTGCCACTGAAAGATGTAAATTAAAATACTTTTGTGCTCAGATGGCGATCTTAACTGGCGCTGTAGTTCGGAATGAACCTGGACCTTAACCAACATGCCATTCGAATGACTGCGGTGCTTAGCTATAAGCGTTAGATTGAATACATGAAGGTGGTTGAGATATGTGATCTATAAGGTTAGGATTAAAGAATCGCCCTACCTGAGAGATCCAATTTAGTTAAGTGACGCTACATCCCAGAATTATACTGGGCCCCAACCAACATTCCTCTGCAATTAGCCCGGTCTTTACCTTACTGCGTCCAGTTGCGTACTTAAAGCGCATCTCTTGAGATGGGGTACTGCGTTCGAAGTCTGGCTATCTATCGAAACCTCTGCGAGATGAGTATTTGTGTACTTTCGCTCTACATGTACAGCCATCTTCAACATCCATCGCTGTACAGCTCGTAAAGTTCTTGGTTGCAACCTCTTTTTCCAAAGTCCATCAACACAAACGTCAACACGAACTTTTTTTGAACAAGTATTTCGCTCATAACGACCACGATTTATTCAACCGGCCGCCGTAGAGGAGAATTAAGATGATAAGAGACTTATATAGGATCTCCTTTATAGTTAGAATTTGAGATTTTCACAAAGCCTGAGGTTGTTTTTCTCTTCTCTCCGTTTAAGGTATAACGTTTGAGCAACTTGACAAAATATCTGCTCCTGACATAATCCTCTATCTTTGTATCCTACATTTAAATAAACGCATTTCAAAATTATCCGATTCATCTAATGTGTTCCTTAATAACTTTGCAGCTCATCAGGGATTAATCTCAAAATGTACACAGGTACACTGGTACGACTAACTGTAATATGCATTAGGACATCCTTATCCAATGCACATTTGGATTTCTCACAGATAATAAACTGCATGATGTACCGTATATGAATATCTAACCGGAATTCCAAAACGTGCTTTTAACGAGCACTTAACCCAACGTCTAGAGCATACTCCACCAAAGTTATTACGATCGTAAACCAGTCACTTAAGATGTTCATTACCACCCGTTTTCTCTTGAAGGAAAAGTCTTTAAAAATTAAATTAAATGCTAGTGAATCTTTGGGTGGATCATTGCTTTTTAAAAGTATATATTTCGAACTACGTAAATCGAGAGGATAATTAAAAATGTATTATCTGAGAAAACTGCAGGATGATGTCAAAAGGGATAATATTATTTGTCTTATTGGATTTATAAGGAGAAGGGTGTTGTTCAACTTGCAGATATTTTCTTGTGTGTAGACAAATTATACAAGTGTTTCGCAAGTATTCCTTGCTCTATGACGTTACATTAAGTTTGGATAAATCGAAGTTTTGATTAGACATTTATTTAATTAGTTGCTTTAGTTCTGTGTTTTAATGTTCATAATGCACCGTCAGGGATCTGTTGCCTAACAACAACAACTCCTGGGCGAACTCTAATTGACTCGAAACTCTTCATGTATATTGTTTTGTTTATATACGCTTAAACTATATACAATGAGAAATACTGAGTGAAAAATAATTTTTGAGTGAAAATTACTTTGCCACTCTGTGCTTCTGCTCCAACTCAAGAAACATCACCTTACCAAAAATCTTTCTATAATAATTCAGAGAGTTATTTTTATATATGCGGCCACCGATCACTCGGTTGACACTTGAGCAGAGGAACTATTATAAGACAGAACTCGTAAGGTAAGAAGCTTATATGATCTTTGTAGCTTCCGAAGCATAAACAGGGGCTATATTCTGGTATCACGGGAGAAGGGATCTCCAATGGCATGCATGGTCTTATTGACCGGTAATAACTAATTAATAAGTAATCAATAAGTTATTGCAGGTATGGATAAACATTGTCAAGTTAGTCTTAAGATTCAATTCAAACAATAAAGTCATTCTTTCGCCGTAAGAACAAACTTAAGTGGTCTTTGGGAGATCATTTTTTTATCCTTCCAAAGATTGTACCACAACTCAGCCTCCCCGACAAAATTTTTGTAATCCGGTGTAAAACTCTACCAAAATGTTTGATTTTAAATTTAAATCATTTGAGCTAAACTTCAACATATTTACTGGATGCAAAATAAAAAGAGAATATGCTGGTAAGTTTTCATCTGGAATTCTTCGTTCAATTGAAGAAATCAACGAATCTAAATATGTAATCAGTAGCGATCTCTTTCAAATCCCAACTGCGTTCGATGAAGGTTGGTTTGAGCAATGTGCTTGACGTTTGACTATTCTTGGTGTTTGCAGTTCTACCACCACTTCTACCAGTTCAGCCACCAGTTTCGAATCAGTCATGAGTTCTTCCGGAGAAGAGTACGTTATATTCTTCTGTCCTTTTTCAAAATGCTGATTGAAATTTTGATCGCCGGCTTTTACTTGAAGTCGAAGTAACACCTAAGGACAGGGAATCTTAAGAAATGAATTGAAATAATCACAACCAGCCTGATTTGGATTTTGACCGTTTTTCTGGTTCGGAGGTCTATCTCCGTATCTCCTGTCTTTCTGATCCGCAATCCGTCCGTTGTTGTCGGTATCTCATGTGATAAAAATCGTTTGCGTTGTGGTCTGCATTCTCTATCAAAAATATGTCTTCGGAGATCTTCGCATCCACAGAATTCTATTCTTTTTCTTCACTTGGGGTATTTTTTTTTTTAACTTTTTGAAGCCTGATTAAGCCTATTTTTTTAATGGTTTACTTGAAATTTCACTGACGTCAACTATAAGACTTCTTACCTCAATACAATTTTTTTGTATATAGGTTTGTTCTTAATGTGAGTATTGGTCTTACTCTACATCGGTGTGTAGCCATTTATTCTCTTTTTTTTTCTTTGTTATTATGATTCGAGTTCAGTTTCCTATCAAGTATTATTGTGCCATATTTGTGGGTTAAGGTCAAATCTTTTTTCGGCTTACGTCCATATTTCCAAATACAAACCAGCTGTTTTGGCCTCTAGGTTAGTCAGACCACTGTGTCATATTTCTCGTACTCCAACCACAGAGTTGCCGCGGTGTAGTGGTAATGTGTTCGTCTGTTGAGTGGAAGGTTGCGCGTTCAATCCCAACCAAAATCCATTTCACTTTTATTTAAAAGAAATAAAAGGTCGGTGTAATACCTAAAAGTATGCACACCATCTTGAATTTCTTCAAATTTAACGAACACAAGAAAAATAGACTCCCCGAAGCTAGTTCGGACACCACCCATGGAGTTTAAGTCTAAACTACATCCAAAATCTTTCCTATCCTCTCTTTCTTCCCCTTCTCTAACGCCCGTACTATGGTAACATATAAAGTACGTGTAAATTATAAAAAAAAAATTTCAAAAATTAAACAGTTTTTTTTAGGAATTATAACTGGACAGTATGTTTCCTCGATAGTGAAGTGGATGCTGCTGCTGATATCAAACATCATTCTCCTTGGTATGCGATCTTTTATTCCCAACAGAATAAAAATTATAAGACCAAAGGCAAAAGGGTGATATGACTTGAGCTGCAAAGATGCTATCAGATTGAGAGAGACAAACTTTCGGTTATACAAAGCCAATCTAACAGAGGAAAACCGAACAAATATCAAACAAGCCAGAAATAACTTAAATTCCCATTTAAAACTAATAAAAAAAATTATACAATGTCCCAGAGGTAGTAAAAACTTTTGGTCATTTGTCAAAAATATAATGAATTCGGCCTCATCATCAGTTCCGACGCTCATTCACAATGACATAATAGCTGTCAGCTCTTTAGACAAAGCCAATCTGCTTGCTGCGCATTTCACAGCCAGTTCTACATTGCCTGTATGTGCCCAGTCTCCTCCTGTACTTGAAAACGTTAATGGTTCTATGGGACAAGTTCACTTTCGTACTCGTACAGTTGCAAGAGTGTTATTTGATCATGACATTCACAAGTCCGCTGGTCCAGATGGTATTTCCCCCATTATTCTGAAGAGGTGTTCTTCTACGATAGCAAAACCACTGCGCAAGCTTTTCTATCTATCCTACTCATCAGGTCTCTTTCCGAGTAGATGGAAAACTGCATTTGTCCAGCCTGTACCAAAAAAAAGCGAACCTTCTTCTCTCTCCAACTACCGACCAATTGCACTTACGTCCCTTCTTTCCAAGGACATTGAAACGCTGATAAATCGTAAATCGATAACACGAAAACTTCTAATGACCGGCAGTATGGTTTTCGCAGCAACAGGTCCACTGGTGATCTGATGACATATCTCACCGAAAAGTGGAACCAATCAATTCACCTCGGTGGAGAAAGTAAGATTGCTGCACTTGATATATCAAAGGGATTTGACAGGGTTTGGCATCAAGCCCTTTTGTCGAAAATGCGTTCAATTGGAATCGATGAAACACTTCTTCTATGGATAAGAAATTATCTTTCGAAACGTTCAATTTAAGTTGTTTTCGACGGATTCAAGTCTGCAACTCACCAAATAAATGCTGGTGTCCCTCAAGACTCAGTTTTGTCTCCGACTCTCTTTCTCATTTTCATCAATGATCTTCTGTCTGCGTCTTCTAATCCAATTCATTCCATCGCTGATGACAGTAATCTCAGCTTCTCATATTCGTTTTCAGGTCCACGTCACTCATCTTCGAACTTGGAATCTAAACGACAATATATGTTAAGCTCATTGAATTCCGACCTTGACAGCATCATCAAATGGGGTTAATCTAATGGAGTAGAATACAATTCTTCCAAAACACAATGCTGTCGTCCGTCATCAAAGCGACAGCAAAATCTAGAGCCATTATCCATGAATGGCACTTACGTCGAAGAAACCGAAAAACTTTACATGCTAGGTATGTGCGTTGGAACGACCACATATTCCAAGTCGCTAAAAATGCAGCGAAATGTCTAGGTTTCCTTAATCGATGCAAAAATATTTCATCCCTTCTGATCTGGCCACAATATATAAATCGTTTATACGCCCTAAACTTGAGTTTAACGCCCACATCTGGTCGGGTGCACCAAAAACAACATTGCACCTCCTAGATAGGATTCAAACGCGTGCGAAAAAACTTATAGAGGACATTAGAATATCGAACTCTATAGTTTCGCTTGAACATCGTCTCCTGCCTTACATTGTTTAATCGCTACTTTAACAACCAATGCTCAAATGAAATAGCCAGCTGCATTCCTCCCATTCAACAATTCAGCCGCAATACTCGTTACGCTATGAATGCAAATCAGTTTACCCTCAAGCCTATCTTTGGACGAACGCTGAAATATAGAGATTCGTACATTAACCGACCAACACGAATGTGGAATGCTCTACCAAACTCTGTTTTTCCTTTCCATTGTAACTAACAGGCATTTAAAACCACGTGCATCGGTATCTCCTTTCTTCTTATCCCGAATTTCCTCAGCGCCCGCACTGTGCTAAAACATCTAAAGGCTATTCATAATCCCATGAGTGCTCGCAAATTATAAAAAAAAAATTCCCAGATATTGGGCTCTAGCTGACCTGTATGGTACCATTACCATGGAATGACAAAATAATTCGACTTAAGACCATAACTTAATCTTGAGATGCTTTTAAAAAAAACATCCCTTACTAATCCATCTTTAGACTTTAGATAGTTCCACAAACCAAAATACAACAACACACTCACAAATGAAAGTAAATGACTGAAATTTATTATTATTTTCTGACACGAACACAGATTGAAGCACATTTTGTCTACACAAACTGAAAGTATCTACCTTTCTATTCTCGGCATATGTTTCAAAATATCTCTTAAGCATTCACATCAATTAAACGCTCATCTTAATTATCTTTACATGAATATACATACACTTAACGTGATATCACATGTGTCCTCAGAACCATATATTACAAAATTATTAATTATGTATACCAACAAATCAACCACAGTTCTCCTCGTCAAAAAAAAAAACAACAGCAGCAAAAACCTCTTCAAACAACAATGATACGTCACGAACTCCGGCTAATTAAACATGCAACTCGCTTTAATTAAATAAAGCCTTAATAATTAATTAACAATCAAAACCAAAATCTGTCCAATAACATTGAAGGCAATGACAACGAGTATCAGCTTAATTATGACGTGAACATCCCCTGCTTCTTCTAGATAATCTCAAGCACGTCGATTTCTTCGAAAGCACATCCATTCCCATTCAACGAAAATCCTCGCACATCCCGATAGCTTCTCATAATCGAAAATTTACGCAAAAAAAAGAAAAGTAATAAATAAATAAAACCCTCTCACTTATCGAACGCTATAAGTATTCACAAAAAAATGTATGAATTTCCCATTGAAGGCGTAAAAGCGATGAAAGGGACACCCTGAGAACCCAATCAATAACTTGAAATCATCAATTTTATTATCCATAATCTACATCGCTAAATAACTCAGAAAATGGAACGTTTTAAAGGGAGACATGCCCTCTGCCCCCACCATTCTCACTTGAAAAGTAATCCCTTTTTTATTTAAATAATAACAATAACGGTAATAAATCCTTACTCGGCACGCCAAACCCCATCAAAATTACCCCCCAGGGATGTACTCTGCCAAAGGCCATTGTCGGTAAACAATAAAATCCGCATTTTTAACAGATACATAAATTTCATAGCTAATCGCATTAAATTCCCAAGAATATCTGATTAAATTGAAATCAATTTGCTTAAATGTAGTTAAGAGCGCGACGGATTTACACTCGGTATCCTTAAAAGACGACAACGACGAGAACAAGCTGCTTTTTCCAGCGCAAATAAAAATAAGAACATCTTCTCGAGATAAAACGATACTTTAAAAACTCTTTTAGGGGATGAGACTTTGCAAAGAAACAAAAGGACGAGAAAAGGCAAAAAAAAAAAGAAAAAAAAATCCAATATCGGTCAAGAGATTCTTCCTTTTGCCTTGTCGTTCTGTCCGATCCACTCCATCCAGTTCCCGATTCTATTCATTCTCTTGAAGACATTTAGGTAATTTTGTTGTCTATGGTTATTGCAAGGCTCGCCTTTCCAATTTCGTTTTCCCTACTTTTACATTATTTCTCTCCGGCTGTGCTTGTCCTTAAAAAAAATGTTAAGAAAAACTCAAATTTCAATTGGTCCCCATTGAACAGTTACGTTGGCCTCTTTTTCCGCTTTTATTGTTAATTCCAAGTTTTTATTTTTCCCTCATTTTTTTTTGCTACTGTTAAACTGTTGATAAAATCTCATCCTCATCCTTGTCGAGCAGCGGGCCTGAGGTCAAAGACGGACCTAACCTATACGAGCAGCACATACCACATATCGCAGTGCAATCTGTACAAATCAATCTGCAAGACCGGCGCGAGGCAGGGCAATTGAATGTTTTCCCCACTACTACTGGTACTGGTCTGCTTTCTTGTTATCCTCTGGTGTGCCGGTCTCCCAGAGCCTAAGAAGAGAACCACCTCCTATCGGGCCCCATTGTCTGATTAAGTTTTAGTTATTATGGCAATTTCGAAGGCGATCAAGCAGCAGCTGACAAGAGCACCAACAGGGAGGTAGAAACAAATAAAACACCACACAATGGACTGATGGGTTGTGCAACAACAATTGCACAAAAAAAAAGGATACACAGGACAGCTCTCTCGGCATCCATATCGATGGCTGTGGTGGCTTTCAGAAAAAAGTTTTATTTCGCTTAGTGGCCCATTCAAACTGATACCGGAGTGTTATTGCCGGGTTGTTGGTGGCATGATGGGTATGCTTGCCCGCCGTTGGAGGGAGGATGGTTGCAAAAATCTGATAGCGCTCCATCATTGGCTGAAAAACCACCTCTAAGCACCCCCAAAACCCGCACCAACCTTCAAGTAGTTGAGGGCATTTTACAAAAAGTTCTATTTGCTTGCCTCTCATTGTAGGAGGAGGAAAAACTTTCTTCTTCTTCTTCTTCTTCTGCTTTGTATTTGGACTCCTTATATATTCTCGTTTCATTTTGTCATTTTTTTTCTTCGTCCTGCTCATTCCGTTCATTCTGCCAGACCATTCATGGAATTAATGAAAGTTGTAGAGTCGTCGTTATTCCCTTTCTCACAAGAAGATACACAAAACTATCGCTAATTTCATTGTAACTCTTGTTCTTCTCTCTAATGCCTTTATTTTTTCGTTTTCGTTGTAGATATGTCCATGGGATCGGTTCAGAGACACGGAACTCATTGTTTCATTTGCATAACGGACGGGACCTAGTTTTAGTGACAACGTGCCGTCATGGCAAAAGCTGGAGGGAACTACAGGATGCCAGATGCGACGAAGACAATCGCGAGTACGATAGGTAAGTCTCAAGTATCCAAATGCATTTCTTTAGATACATATTACATAAGTACTTAGTCGAGAGCAAAATGTCTCCTATTTGTCTAGATTAAGAGGGGCGCTTATTCCTTTTTTTGTAGTGCTGTAATGGTAGGTATAAGGACTCGATGTAGATAACTCAGTGGAAACCTAATTCAATTGATAAGGATGATAAGGATTTAATGATGTTGCCTGGTATTTTTTGGTAGTAAAATGTCAGCGGAGAATGACAAAAGTTTTATTGCCTTTTCAGGTTTTCTATTAATTATAAATTGTAATTTCAAGGACTTATTGCGGCGCAGTGGTTACTGCCATTAAATGCTGGGTTCAATTCCAATCCAATACAATTCCATTTGTACTGGCGCTTCTCTAGCCTTGATCTGCAAAATCATCTGACTATCAATTGTCATGAATAGATGATCTCAACTAAGCCGCTTGGATACGGCGAAAAATGTAGGTCCGACATCCCACTCGTTGTGCCATTAATGCGCATTTGTTTGAAACGTTTCTAAAATAAAGTTTGCAAGTGGGTATACGAGTTTGATTAAGCCTTGAGTGAAAGAAAATAAAACTTGGACTTTAAGGATTTATCGAGACTAGAGTGCGAACAGTAATTAATGGTTACACTTACGTGCTGATATTATTTTGGGTCTTTTTTCGTGGGAGTATCACATTAGGCGACGTCAGCCCTATCGTAGGGATAGTTCTTAATTTTGTCATGAAATTGTCTTTCACAAGCATAGTTAGAATAATCCAATTAAGGTGAAATATGACGCTTTGAAGGTAATTCCAATATCTTTCTTTCGTTGAAGCTCTCGTCCTATTGGTAAGAACTGGGAAAGTCGTTTTGCACAAGCGTCTATTGGGGCGATTTTTCACCAGCAAAATTATTTGCCATGAAAAGGAACTTGGTGCCAGGTCCAGGATATAAAATGGATGCATAAGTACCCCAACCATCAGAGCTGCTGATGAGTCACTATTGATGTCTGTGGCTGTGGCTTGTCGATTTCCTAATGAATCACTTCCTCTCCTAGTGGGCAAAGCTGGCGGCTTATGAGCGATTGCTTCCTTCTGCCCGAACTAAGAGTTTTGCCGTAAGGGAGCAGCTGATAGTAGATGTTTCCTGGCAATACAACAATTCGCATACGAACCCACCATACGACACACGACCATTATCGCTTGAGATTGTCGTAAGTGGTCCACTTTTTATCACCAGTCAACAACCGCTTCAGAAATGGGCCGATTTTATTGCGGTTCTTTTTGTATCCAGTCTAATTCGAATGTTTCAAAAAGAATTTTGTGTACAATGTTTATCTTCTTGGCAATCCAAACAGTCTCAACGGTTTCCATTATTTTATTGATATTTTCCACAACTGGTCCAGAGCCTAATGCATCTTAGACATCTAAATTACCGAAACGGAATCAACAAAGTCGAAACTGTGGATATGTTACAATATAAGGATTTAAAGCACTATTCAAAAAGACGAATTTTCCGGGCCAATTTTCACTACTCTCCTACAGATGTGATTGGCAAGATTAAACTTTTTTTTTAATTTCGACGTGTCAGTTAATAGCGAAGCCGAAACACTTGGCCTTACCCTAATTTAATGTTAATCCCATTTTTATCGCTTCATCCTCTATACGAGCAAACATGGCTTTGAAAACGTGTTTAGTCCAAGCAGCTATGTAAATATTGTTAGCGTAAGGTACTAGTTCAACGGATTTGTGGAAGATTCTGCCATTGTCTCGGGAGTTTTGCAAAACCATCTCAAGAATAATGTTAAATAAGTCAGAGAACAATGCCAAACGAAGGTGAGGTTCCATTCTTCAGGCATACTTTCATCCTACCAAATGTTGCTAAAATCTTGTAATATATGGCAGAAAGCCCGTCATACCCTATAGGGCGGGTAGCTGTTATTTTTGGCTGTCATTACTAAATGCCCGACATCGGACACCTTTTAACTATCTGTTCATGCAGTGAGCTGCGTTGCCAAGCCCGTACGTTTAAGTGAAGCTACTACTACCCTCACTTCAAATTAGGGCAGGTGGCGGTTGTTTTTTGCTGTCATTACTAAATGCCCGAGATCGGACACCGTTTAACTGTCAAAACGTGGTTCCTCCATATTCTCAGCATTGAGTGTGGCTCATCTACAATTTCAGGACTACGATATCACTTTGGTAAAACTTGCTAACATTATCCGAACACTCTTCATCTTTAAACGCACTATTCTTTTTGTCGTTTTTCTGAACAGCCGGTCTTGTCTTCATCAGTATTTTGCTTTGAGGCCCTCGTTTTTGGCTCAGATTCGGGATTTTTCGTCAAACCACGTTTTCTTATAGGTTCTTGTCACCTTAGCCATTGGCCTTTGAGATTAGATTCGGGGATCACTTTATTTTTCTAGAGGCTTAAGGATACGCATTCTTTACTAGTCTTTTGACCTACTTCGCATAGCCAATATCTGCATTCTTACCAGCAATAATGGTGGTACGAGGAGATGTTAGCTCCTCGGAATCCGAAAAACTAGATGAGTGCTTTTTGTCTAACGCAATTTGGTCAATTTGATTGACCGTTTGTAGACCACCTTGTCATTGATATGAATTTTAAGGTGAGTATTGTCGTTTCGTTCCACAGCGGAATAAAATTCTCTACATGCTTTCACAGGTGTGGTTTTTGTAGGCTGTGACAATACTGCTCTTTCTCATATTTCGTTGAAATTTCTTAGCACGAATTCGACTTCCTACTTTGTTAGTCGTTTATTAGTTTTAACCAGGACCTCGTAGCAAAAACCATTAGCAATATCCAATTTTCCCCCTATCGCAACATGTTGACAAACCTAGTCCTGTCCTAGTCCTAGGTTAGACTTGCCTTGGTATGTCTGTTATGACAAATCTGTAACCCTATAGTCGTTTTTTTCGCTCGCTAAAACACGGACATCGTATTTCCTGGAAGACAGTAATGTCAGCTTTGTTTTAAGTTGGAGCTTCCGTTAGTTGTTTTATTAATTTTGTTTAATATTCTAACATTCAGGAGCAGATACGAATGCAATTGCCCCTTTTTCTTTTAGTTCTTTACAGTAAAGTCAATCGTTTTCGAAGCTCTAGGTAGCCTTCTTAGAGGCCTCAGTTCGTGAGATAATCAGCCCTAGCGAGGTATACATCGGAGCGGAAAATTCTCCGATTTTATACGATTCGGAAGATTTTAGCTTCTAGGTATTCTTCCGAAAAGCTGTTTGGAATATTTCTCCGACATTTTTTAACGCATGCTGGCGAATTGCATTGAAGTGCGTTCAGGTACATTTTTTGTGCAATTTTTTACAGCTAAGTGCAATTTTTTTTCCGATTTCCTCCGACACAAATTCTTCGCGGAATTTATTTACGAATTGTAGTGAAGTGATTTTTTTCTCCGATACCTCGAATGAAATTTGTACATCCGACGAAGTAAGCGTTGCGGAAATTGTCAGCTACGACTGATACCTCGGGCAGAGTTTTATCTTGTAGATGTGTACTCCAAGATTTTCACGCAAAAATCACCACAATAGTGACAGATTCCTAATTCATGTGAACGGCACGATCAAATTGACTTGATGTGTTTTGTTTAAAACAGAAGCACTATGATATGTTTGTACTTTGACTGGTGTCTTGTCTCTCTGGCACAGGAACATTGCCTTTCCTTCACTAGATTATATCAAAATTCGCTGAAAGCGTGTATATTTCTTCAATAAATACCATTACCGTGAGAATAAACTTGTTTAAGCACAAAACAAAGGGGACGACCCAAGAAAAAGGACCGTAAAAGTCTCGCAAATTGTGCCAGTTCGGTCCGTCTTTTTAAAATCATTTTATTTTGAGTGTGATCTCGCATTGAAAAACTGCCCATTAGTTGCTTACTACTTCCATAACAACAGCTGATGATCGCTAAAGATTGATCCACATTTTCCCTTATAATACGTGCGTGTCATTAACAAATTTATAACGTGATTAACGATGCTCGTATTTTTGCCAAAAATGCTAACGCGGTAAGTAATAATGTAAGCCCTCGCTTGAACATGGATAACAGAAAATATTTTGATTTATATAAATATATATATATATAATATCAAAGGACACTACCTAGAGTGACGCCTTAAGCAATTAAACATTCAGGTAAATACAAGACAACGTCTGTCGGGAAAGCTACCAAAATATATAACACAGATATAATATACCAAATTGGTATTATCACAACGTTTAACGTTAAATCTACGTATTTCTAGTGCAATTACTTTCAACTAACAATGTTGGCGATACATGTTGGTGTGGCACGTTTACTCCTTTTAGAAAGTTATTTGTATTCAAACATCGCCATATAGCCATGACAGTTACATTTCGAAAATTTTCAATTATCTTCAATCCATTTGTAACTAAAGGACCGCAAAAAAATCATTAAAATCGAAATCGCATAAGTACATCATCTATCAAAAAATGTAATCAAACTCCAAAACATCCCCAACATTCCCGATAATTTCAAATAAATTAAATTCGTATTCTCACCATCGCACAACTCCTTAAAGTCATCCCTATTTCATTTCATCCACCTATCCATTCAACCATATGTGTTGTTCTGACATTGAAAAATCTAATTGCGAACAAATTCAAGAGCACAATTTAAAACCATTCATTCTGTTCAGGAACAATAATTTCTCCGCGCCAGCATACACATGCACACAGGACGATTGAGGAAAAAAAAAATCAACGGAGTCTGATATATGAAATGCCGCAGGATATCTATACCTCCCACAAGGAGCGAAGCGTTAAAACTCCTTGCTTTGATAGCATTTTGAACGATAAAATAAATCATTTCTTGACTTTAAATATTTTTTATTGAGCTTATCGATTAATTCGACAGAGAAACATGGCAAGTGTTTGAAGCTCTAAGTTATCACGAAGGATTTGGGGAAAAAGTTTTGTTCTCTGTTTTTTTTTTGTACCTTAGCAATCCGAACCGAACCAATTCGAAGAATATTATCGAACCTGAAGGAAAGAGGTTTACCTCAGTCGATGGGATTTACTACAATTTAGCTAGGTTATGGTGAATAATTTTGCTATGCAATCGAGGTTGTTATCGGAGTGGAGCTTTAGATGCTTCTATATGTAAGGGGTAGTAATTCGGCAAACATGTGGGAAACAAGTCTAATGCAAAACAATATTTTGACACGCCTGAGTGGACACGTCGGAGATTTGCTTGTGGGCGATGTGTTTTGTGGTAAACGTTCGCAATCGTCTATCGAAATCACTGAATTTTATTTCTGTCGAAGGGTCAGAAGATGTTTTCTTTAGCCGGTGAAGATTGTGGAAGTATATGTAATATAATCACGACGCAGAAATTGCTATTGACGTCATAGCTGGTATCGTGTTTGAAAGAATAGATTTAAGTGTAGCTTCCTAAAAGCCCTGACGATAATTTATTATTCCAGGAAAAAAGAAAATTTAAAATACCTAGGGCAATGTCAAAATCAGTAGCATAGGTGCTAAAAAAATAAATATTAAGCCCATAGAGGCAATGAAAAAGAGCTTTTCATGACACCTTAAGAGTAAACAGCTCACCGACCAGTAACTTTGAGTTGATGTAATGCTATTTCCTGCATAAGTTGCGGATATTTAGCGCCCAGTGTTCAGAAATAATCTCTCTTCGCGCATAATGACTTTTGAGAGGAAAATCGTCCTTTTTGGCGATTAAGCAGAACGCAATTTACGGTCAACACCCTTCAGCTGACTGACTATGGAGGGGAGCCATAATAACACTGTATGTCAAAATTCGTTCAATTTTGCAATCATCGGAAAATAATATTAAACTAGTTCGATAATCCGTGTCTACTCTTCGATAGTGACGATGGCATGCAGCAGCACGTGGAGCTCAGCAAGGTTCGGTATTAGGTCACATCTTATGGAACCATTATGTATATAAGGTTCTATAGTGCGCGGAATCTTAAAGGAGACAAAAATCATATGGTTAGCTGAGAATTGTTAATCGTTGTAATTACAAAATACTTTGAAGAAATAGAGGATATAGGAAACGAATGTATCCTAAAAGAGAGGAGGTGCATGAGAGAATAGCTTGCCGTACAAAACACATAGACAGCACTCGCAAAAGTTAGAAACAATTACCTTAAGGTAGTCGTATCTAAGATCGTGCGGCTAAACTAGTTAGACAGTTAGCGTCAGTTCCCCAAAAACATCGTGACCCTTATTTGGCGTTTTTTGGCGGTTTCGTTGACAAGTACATTCTTTTTTATTTTTGCTTCAGAAATGTTAAAATCAAATTGATATTCGACGACATTTGTAAAATCGATCGCATTTTCCGATGGGCATTCAGTATGGCTTCCATGTAAAGGGTCATCTGAGCTGCATATGAAAAGAAGGAGTCACTTTATTTCCATGTCAGACATGCTCAAAGCATTTGACTACCAAGTAAAGCTATATGCGAATGCCCCACTTATACAGGACCATTAAGTTGTTCAGTGTGAGATTACTCACAGGATAAACCTTTACTAAGCAATATAAACATGTTTTTCAGTAAATTAAAGTCCTGAGTAAACTTTTCAAATTTGGTGACTTACATGTAGTTTTAAGCTCTTTTATCTCAGAGTTATCTCAGCATTGTATATCGGGCATATGAGTTGTTTCGTCCTTATCGTCTTACATTCACCGAGAGGTGCTATGTGAAACAGAATGTGCATTCACGCAGAGATTGTTGTGCTGCACAGTTCTTTGCGCCTTTGCTTGTTTGATATTATGACGGTTTATTATCCATAAGACAATAAACCGTCACCTCTTACGAAAGCCTGACAAATATTCAAGGGTATATAACTGTTATGAGAAGCTTCTCAAATTCGGAGTCGGCGTTATACAGCAGTTATCACGAATTAATGGAGGTGCTAAGTTTGATGATCTTAAAGAGTCATAACAGATATATTATTCAATTTTTCGCTTACAAACTTTTAAGGGACATGTACTAAATGGTTCAAATGTCAAAGTTACTGAATTTATTACTGTCTGCACCAAGACTGGTATCTGCTCTTAGGTAAAGAGCAGCTGAACTAAGTATAATATGCCTTACCGTTTTATATTACTATGACCTTTATGGGCATACAGTACATTGTTCTGTTGAAGATAGTCTTCGATCGTTATTTTGGCTCTCCACAATAATATAGCCGCGTTCCTACTTTTATGAGAGGTTGTCATAGCATTCTATAGCCTATTTCATTGACTTTGTGAATGTGGGCAGTATTTGTCCTTGAGTTTGTGTTTGTGATCTTCAGCTTGCATTACCATCTCTTAACAGTTTTTACAAATTATTTAAATTTATTTGAAGCTGCTGATGATAAATTCATTTGAATGCCAACAATCGCATTGCAATTCTCCACGTAAATCTATCAATCATCAGGTTGGATCCCCGGTCAAGCACATTTGGTTTATGTTGGAGAAGTTTTCTGGCAATTGTTTATCCAACTGTTCCTGTCATTTGCTTATGTGATATTGACTTAGGTAAGATGTATTTCACTTTATTTGTAGTCATTAGTAATTCATGGCATCTTTAGATTCACTTTCTAGTTTTTGCATTATATTCAGCTCAACCATAAAATGGTTTTGACTCGTCTTTGCCCGTACTATACATAGTTCATATGAAAAGTCATCAAAAACGTGTCAACTTCATTCAAACCAATTCATAGTTTATTATCTTATGCGGATTATTTCAATGCTATTCCCCCTACTACATTCCTCAAATGTCGTTCATCACATTTTGTGATTTGAACAACTCAACACCTACCCTTTGTGTCAAATTTGCTCTAAAATATGCAAACAACCAATGAATCAATCTACATTCCCCATAACTCATTAACATCACAGAATCCGATAGAAGTGTGAAACCGACATAACAAAAAGTTAAGCATTTCCAAAAAGGACTTTTTCCTGTTTGATTGTGTTGATTTATTGAATTAATTTTTCATTTCTCTTTAATATAATCGTGCTGCAGTTAGTGCTGCAATATCAGTATCATCGTCGTTTGACTTTTCCTTGGAAATATAATTTTTTGGCAGCTGGTCCTCTGTATCAGATCCCTAAAAATCCAGGTACTTGGCTAACTGCCTCCAGTTGCGCACTCCAAGTTGGTTGAGGTCGGCTTCTACTTGTGCGCGCAACTTAATATAAGTTCTTCCTCTACTGCGTCCGACGTCTAGCTATGAATCGAAGCCTGCGAGCCGGAGTATTGGTGTCCATTCGTTTTACATGCCTTAGCCATCTTAAATATCCAATGCGGAGTTTTTTGACCAAGGGCATGTCGCTGTACAGCTCGTATAGTTCTTGGTTGAATCCTCGTCTCCACAACCCGTCAACGCGAAAGGGACCGAAGAATTTTTGAATTTTCCTTTCGAATCGATCAAGGATTTCTTCATCCGCTTTTGAGACGCTCGCCCCGATAGCTCATTCTCAAATCTTTGGAGGTTTCTGAGACCATGAAGATTGCAGGACAGTGTTAAGCGGCTTCATGATGAATAAAGAAAAACACGCGGCTTAACCTAATTGAAGTGTGCTACAATCGGCCCATACGCTCGGTATGTAATTTTTTTGTCACAAAGAATGATACCTGCAGTTTAACGCCGACTCCAAATGGCAAATATAGGAAGCTTCTATTAACCGTTTCATACTGAATACTGTATGTTTCACTGAAATCATTTAACTATAGGTCAGCCGTTGCGTAAGCCACAAGGTTAGGTTAGGCTTGATAGGTTGACGCTAAAGTGAGCCGACAAACTAGCATAGACCTACGTGTGTCCATTGCGATACCTCTTTGTTGAAAGAGGTAATTGCTCCATCCCGATTTACAGCAGAAATGGAAAATCTGCCAAAGAGTTGTTACAGTGGTAGCTGATCGCGGGACAGTGACACAGCAAGTGTCAATGTCTGGATAGATTGTGACCTGTTATCGCTCTCACCGCTATAAAAACAGAAGCACTGTTCAAAGCTATAAGCTTTTTTGATTTGCTACCGCTTAATTCCAACCATCGGTCTTTGGTGTTTTGCAAGTTTCAATGTTTTGCCACCTAGTTATTGATGGCATGCCTTAAAAATTCAATGAAGTAAATAACGACAAAAAAACCACTAAGGGATTCAGTAAACTGGAAGAGCAACAATCAATCAATAAGAAAAAAAGCAACAAGAAGATCTGATCTTCATCAATCTCAATGAAAATTCCATCGATATGTTAGGAGACAAGGATTAAGGATCATAACAATAGCGTACTTTCATTTTTTGAAAAAAAAAAAAACGACATTTATACCTTTGATCACTACTAATGAATTTGTCAACATGATTATAAAGTAAGGATAAGAGAATCTAGTACACTTAAAATCGAAGCAAAACTGTACAACAACATTTTCAAGAAATAAAAAATCCGCAATGAACCTGGGCCTCAACCATCTCAAAATTGACCGGTTCCTAGCTTACTGCCTCAAGTTGAATTAGATCGGTTTCTGTTTGTCCGCTCAACTAAGTAAAGGGGTCTCTTTACTGCGTCCGACTTCTAGGTTCGAAGACTCTGCGAGAAGGAGTCTTGGTATCCATTCGCTTAACCTTTGTCAACCTTCCAAAGCGTAGTTGTACGCGTTTGTACTTTGTCAAAGTACACCTGTTATAGTTCTTCATTGCATATTTGTCTACAAAACCCGATAACATAACATGAACCGAAGATATTTCCGAGGATTTTTCATCTTCTTTTGATAGAGTGCATGTTTCAGCGTGGCGCCGAAGAGCAAGACTGTGATGATTCTTAGTAGTGCTAGTGAGGTCTTCGGTAATAAATTGCCGTCTTAGCCGGAAGAACCAGAGATTTGAAAGAGTAATTCTCCGTTTGATTTCTGATGAGATATAAAATACAAATACAAATTTTAGTTGCAACATGCTCGTTAGTACCCAGGTCTATATTTCTCACAACCGTTTATGTGTGCGTATGCAGTTCTTTCACGATGGCGGGACCATTTTATGTCGACTCTGAACAGCTAAGTTGAAATAAGCTTTTCTTGACGATTGATAATACTCAGATGATTTCTCAGATCATCACGAGAGGAGAGCTAGTGAAAAATCATTTAGGTATTTCTACGACTGAGAATCGAACCCAGATGTTCTGCGTGGCAGTTCTTCGCATTAATAATCGCGCCACTGTGCCCGTCTGATGAGATATCGTTGTTGGAATTAATATCGTAAAGAAGAAGAGCTCTATGGAATTAGAGGAGTTCTGGCATCTTCTTAGTAAAATTGTTGGTACAGACGTTTCATGGCAACATCAAGTAGCTATGATGCGACCAACTCAGCGAAAGCTAAAAATAATAAACTTCTTAGAGATCAAGGTTACTTGCATCACTGACATAATTCCACTAGAAAATGGCTAGACAGTTAAATTAACTAGGCAGTGCATCCTTAGAGGTCTTTTACACCAATCCACTCAACTTCATCTCCTATAAAATGTCAAAATACATGCAAACGTGCACTGAACTTTCGTTGCTATATTTTCAGATTTTCTTATCTCAATCTGCAACCCTTATCCCAGCAAAGTATGATGCCTTTCGTTTTATTACATCCACAATTAGACCTGCGAATTCATCCCGTTTGAACCGAATACAGTCAGTTGCAGAACATAGCCATACAGTCCTCTCCTTTTACACTAATAGCCACACAATTTCAATTGTTTCCTTTCCTATACTGCCTCCCCTGGTGAGTAGCTTCCTTTTAATGGATTTTCGCTACGTCAAAACTTGCGTGTCACACCCGTGTTACACATTTGCCAAGTGACCATAATGTGCACTTAATTGATGTCAAAACTCACATGGCAAATGAAAGTCACATTTGGTTAGAACTTTTCAAGTGAACACGAACGAAATTATGTAATTATGTAGTTGGCAACAGGATATGCCATGAATTTGCAAAAAAAAAGTATTCAAACGCCTACTCCTCCCAAAAAGCACTGTTTGCAATAACAAGGATATTTTAATTATCGCTATAAAATACAAAATGGCTTTGTTATAGTTACACAAAATGTTGCCATTTTGTTGTTGTTGGAGTTTTACTCCGTTGAAAAAAAGAAGCATTTCGTCATTAACCGCAATTTTCAGCACATAAGCCTATTACACTTCAGATAAAATTTAATAAATTCCAACTTATAGAGGTCAAATTTAAATTATAAATCCATCACATATAAGCATTTGGGTATTTAAATCCATGGGAGCTATACAAACTAAAATTAATCAAAAAAAAAAAATGTTATATAATTCCTTAACGCACTTGGTAGTTAAAATTTATTTTTATTATATAAAAAAATTTCTTTTTGTGTGCAATTTTTAAAAAGCTTTGATTTGCGGTTGACACTTTTAAAATGTGGCTCAATTAAATGTTTATTTAATTGGAAAAAGCAAATAAATTGAAATCACAAGAAGTGGAGATGGTATATTTTTTAAAACATAGATTTGTTGCCACCAGAATGACACTTTGTGACACATGAGGCGTATAATCCGAGTTGAGTTATTGTAGCGCTGTAAATGTTGTGGGATGTATTTTGCGTTTTTAATACTCTATCGGCAGGGACTATAAGCTTCGATAAAAAGATTGAAATATGTATACATATATTGCAAAGATAGACGTAGTAAGGGTTTTCAATAGCAATTATATGCTTATGTTAAATTTGAAATCACACTTTATGAGTTTTTGTAAACCGTCATGACCATTTTGGTTGTCAATTTTCAATATTCAAACGAGCAACATTGCGAATGGAATATTGTAATTTTAATCACCAGGAAGAGAAGTCCCAACATTTTCAAAATGATATTTTGATGCAAATGTCATTTCTATACATAGACGCATCTGTAAAAATGCGACTCAAAATATTGAGAACTTAATTTTATCCATAAGTCAAAAATTTGAGGACCGTCAAATAAAGCAGTTTCAGGTTTTTGCGTTTCCCCAAAAGTAAGGTCAGATAGATTTGTTCGTAAGATCAGGTCAGATAGATTGATTCCATTTTCAAAATGATTCTTCATATTCTGGTCATTACGGATAAGCTACCAAAACGTGACGTATTGTCATCTGAAAATTCGCGACTTCAACAGAAATTAATTTCTTGTACAAGTTAGTAGGTCCATCTGCCTTTAGTGTTGCATTCCCGTTCGTTTACCATATAGTTAATGTTGTGGCCCTTTTATTTTTTTTTTCTTGCTGCTCTTATTGCTGGGGTTTCATCTTGTTGTTGAGGAAAGTCTATTTGTTGCATACATGCGTTACATATCGAAAAAGTCGATTGTAGACGACGAATCTAATATATACACTATCAGATCTGTTTCGTAGCGAGCTTAATACAAGCTTATACTGATTTAAGCATGCAATTGCGCAGAGTATTTGTTTTGTGAATCGTCACAGGTTTCAGATGTCAGATGCAATTTTGCTTTTGTCGGCATATTTGTAAGTGCACTGTAAGTTCAAGATTAGAGTAGGACTAAACAGACTACCTTGACCTTACGATTCGCCAGGTAAAGCCCGGTCCATTGACATTTGGAAGAATCCGGATAAGAGGTGTATGAGTTGGAAAGGGTTTGTTACTGATGAATTCTACATATTTAATGAAGTTCAGCCTTTCACCTGAAGGTTCCTGATAACTCATTTAGAGTGAATCGTGCTGGAGTCAACCAAAGGCTTTTTTGCTGGTTATAAAAACCCTGTCACCCCTTTCTAATGGGCGGTAATTTTTTTTTTTTAAATTGAATAAAAAAATTAAGTTTGCATCAAATATTTAAAAATTTTCTTGTAATCTTTAAATAGGTTCTTGCCATTAACGTTTTAAAGACAACTTCATGTAAATGTTGTCCGCGCCTCCGTTTCAAATGGTCCATTCGGAAGGTCAATTTTTGCGTCACTTTTTTCTAGCATTTCGGCCTGTATTCCACAAATTACGCGTGTTATGTTATCCTGTAAGGCTTCAATAGTGTTCGGCTTGTCCACATAGACTAACGACTTTACATAACCCCACAAGAAATAATCAGGAGTCGTAAAATCGCATGATCTTGGCGGCCAACTCACATGGTCATTTCGAGAGATAGGCTGCCCACCAAATTCATCCTTCAACGTTTCCATTGTTTCACGAGTTGTGTGCCATGTGACACCGTCTTGATGAAACCACATGTCAACCAAATTCAACTCGTACAACTGGTGCAAAAAAAGTCGTGTATCATGGCTCGATACCGTTCGCCGTTGACGGTAGCGTTTCTTCCACGGTCGTCTTTGAAGAAAAATTGACCGATGATGCCACCAGCGCATAAATCACACCAAACTGTAATTTTTTTCGGGATGCATCGGTAATTCTTGTATGGCATGTGGCTGTTCATCACTCCAGATGCGATAGTTTTGCTTATTTACGTATCCGTTCAGGCAGAAATGAGCCTCATCGCTGAACACAATTTTTCGATAAAACAGCGGATTTTCATGGAGCTTTTCTAAGGCACATTCACCAAAAATTTGACGTTGTGGTAGGTCATTGGGCTTCAATTCTTGCACAAGTTGAATTTTATAGGCTTCCAACCCCAAATCGACACGTACAATTTTCCATACATTCAGCAATATCGTTACTAGTCACCGACATAGGCATGTAACAATCGTCTGCCACTCGGAAAGCAGTGCAACCACATCGATAATCACAAAAATTTACATCGGTAACAGGACGCTGTCAGCTGAAACTCTACTTTGTAGCTGGTGTTGTATCCCATATTATTTCTATCGTCCTATTGCTCCTTGAGGCGCAAATACCAGTGACATCAATGTAAAAAAAAAATCTGTTTCTATAATGGCTTTTAATTTTAAGCCTATTCCTGACGCTGTATCTTCTAGAAAAGCTGAAATCACCTTACTCGATTAAAACATTTTGTTAAAAAGCTCGACGAACTCTCTTTTTCTGCATTAGACCTCGAGGAATGCAGATTTCGGTTCCTACCAAAGGTAACGGGTGATCCAAGTAGAGATACTTTTTTCAATAGCCTTTTTTGACAGATCACGTGTGAGTCGTGTCATGCTGTCATGTTATTTTTGTTTAGTATTGTTCGGCATTTCATAATGGAAAGACTTACGCGTGAACAACGTTTACAAATTGTTCAACTTTATTATGAAAATTCACGTTCTGTGAGGAATGTGTTTCGTGCACTTCGCTCAACTTATGGTCAACATAATCGGCCTACTGAGCGTACTATTCGCAACACCATCACCCATTTAGCGGCCGTAGCTGAGAGTGTACACGAAGACCGTAGAGAGTCGATTCGGCGCCGTTCGCAGCAACTTGGACTGACGTATGGAACGACTTGGCGCATTTTACGTCAAGATCTTAAATTGAAAGCGTACAAAATACAGCTTGTGCAACAATTGAAGCCGCTCGACCTTCCCAAGCGACATCGCTTCGCTCTATGGGCTCTTGAAAAGTTCCAAGAAGATCCGACGTTTTCGAGGCAAACTTTGTTTAGCGATGAGGCCCATTTCTGGCTCAATGGGTATGTAAACAAACAAAATTGCCGCATTTGGGACGAAGAGCAACCTGAAGAGATTGAAGAACTGCCACTTCATCCAGAAAAAACAACGGTTTGGTGTGGTTTGTGGGCCGGTGGAATCATCGGTCCATATTTCTTTAAAAATTATGCCGGTGCGAACGTAACCGTCAATGGCGACCGTTATCGTGCCATGATAACCGACTATTTGATGCCTGAAATTGAAGCTCGTGATCTCGGCGACATTTGGTTTCAGCAAGACGGCGCCACTTCCCACACATCGTATCAATCAATGGACTTATTGAGAGAACATTTCGGTGAGCACATAATTTCACGTTTTGAGCCGGTCGATTGGCCACCAAGATCGTGTGATATCACACCGTTAAAATTTTTTCCTGTGGGGATATGTAAAGTCAAAAGCTTATGCCGACAAACCCGCTTCGATTCAGGCCTTGGAGGAAAACATCACGCGTGTCATTCGCCAGTTACCAGTCGAAATGCTCGAACGAGTGATCGAAAATTGGACTCAACGGATGGACCATCTGCGACGTAGCAACGGCCAACATTTGATAGAAATAATCTTCAAAAAATAAATGCCAAAGAATGTTCTTTCAAATAATAATAAACATTCTCCATTAAATTTGAATTTTGTGTGTTTTTTTCTTTAAAAAAGTAGGGAACCTCGAAATGGATCACCCTTTATTACTGGCCGCATTTTCATGGACGGTAAGTTACTACGTCCATGAGGAAGCAGCCAGTGGTGTATCAGTAGAAGCAAGGATTATAAAGTCATACAGATGACGCATTGAGTACAAAAAAACAGAAGCTTTTTTGTACCAGACGGCGATGTGCACGAGATCCCAACATATGGCGGAATTTGCCACCCGGAGGGGATTTATTGCTAAGATCCAATTATATGCCGATGTTTACAAATCTCACCTATTTGCAGTGGTGGATTCAACTCGCTTTTAGTTTCTGTTTGTTTATTAGTTTCAATCGATTGGTATTGTAATCGATGACTTCATGACTGTGTTTCTGAGTCAACCGCCTTCGTTAAATTTTACGTACCATTCGACTGGGTGCAATAAGAACATGCAGTCTAGCTCTGTTGCAATCAATGGAGATGCCAAGCCCAGTGTTTAAAAAAAACTCACTAATCCTTAGTGTATGCGACGAAAGTATGACTTAACGAACTAAGCAAATAAGGATATAGAAATGAAGATAGTATTTGATTTTTTGTTTAATTCAAAATTTGCAATTTCCAAGAGCCGCTGGGATACCCTCATCATAAGTTCCTTTAGACAACTCTTAGCACGCGAATCTCTTCAAAATCATCCTAAGATTCATTGCTTTCTTTGGAGCCATAAATCAACTACGTTTAAGTTTTGATGTATATCCAATTATATAACACAAATCCCTTAGTATCCTTTATGCTGCTTTGCAATTTATTCTCTTCTCGTCCCCAAAGGCAAAGCATCTCTGCATAAAAATTGCATTTCTTTTTAGAAACCCCCCAGTTATTACCTTAAATGAAGTAACAACATCTTTATATTGCGCCAAGGTATACCCTCCATCCATATGGACTGAAGGATATCTTCACAGAAACCTATCCTCCAAGCTAGCCAGATGATACTTGGAAAAGTAAAAATATGTTCACAATAAAGGAAGCTGCATATAAATTGCAAATTGCGTACTCTTACGAATATACTGTATTCGGCTGTGTTCGCATTCATAATATTATTTCACTCTCGCGTGCGCGTTGCTTAATAAGCCCTCGATCCAGTGGTTCTTTTATTGATAAGCTCACGCTTTTCATACCGCTATGCTAGAATCTTTTGTTTCAACTGCAAGCATCAAGTGCTCTCTATTCAAACCATCTCGCCTTTAAGGGTATTCGAATAAATATCCCTTTGTCCTTTCGATTTACAATAATTCTCTTTTATTGCAAACATTTTCAGAAACAACGCCACACACGCTCTCACATATTCATCGCTGAATGTGTTGCAGCATCGCATCGGTTATGATTTTTTATACCTGTGTTCCAAAGTATCTACGCTCGACGTAGTACGTATCTATAAAGTGCTCAGACAATCTGAAAAGTCCTTTTTGTGCGCGCTTAAGGTTCAGCCCTCACACATGCCTGCTTACTTTTAATAAAAGATAGAAATGTGGCAGTCCTTTGGGGATTAAACTTCCGTCGTTGTTGTCGTCATCGTCATCGTCGCTTAAGTCAACTCGTCATCATCGTCATCGTCGTAGTCGTCCTCAACGTCTAAGTCATTGCAATATACGAACGCCGTAGCGAAAGGAGAATGAGTGCAATAAGTAAAAACGACGGCAAGGAGTAAAAAAAAATTCGCTCCTATATGCTTTAGCTTTACAGATACGAAACTCAAATTGCCTGGGTGGGGATTTCGCAAGCACACAACCAGGGGATACACGTTAGTACAGCTATTTTTTCCGGATATCACCAGGCGTTGGAGGAGTAAGCGAGCGAACTAAAGCGAACCCTCCTCTCATGTGAGGGATGTCTATTAATAATACACCAACAAAAAAGAAATGCTTCACGTTCCAAGAATGGAGGAGTAGCTCTGCTCATTTCCAAGCGGACACCCTTCCGACTTATTCCGGATCCCCCCTTTTGAAATCTGAAACTGTGCTTCGTAAATTTGAATTTAAGGAGCAATTTAGTAAGTCACAGCGTACACAGGTTTCGAGTTACTTTCGCTCCTTTACAATCAGAATTGAATGAAACGAGGAGGGTTTGCATTATATGTAGTAGTCTCTGGATAAGTGCTGCTTTGGTGGATGGGTTATAGGTGGGTAGGCTTTAAAAAGACACGAGACAGTCGCATGAGTCGCGCTAGACCCATTGCCTTCACTATGAAAAATGGGATCCAATTAAGGTGATGAATTCATTAAAGGTGTAGGCTTAGGTGGATCGTCTTGGTGGTAGTGGTGATGGTCGTGCTACTGCACGTGTTAGTGTTTTTGCTGTCGCCCTCGGCAGTTAGGTGCACTGTTGTGGTATTGCGCTTGTTTACATGCCAATGGGAATGATATGTTAGCAGACTCGTTTTGACAGCATGTTGATGGGCCATCGTTAGCAAAAGTCGTAAAATAATTTTTTTTTAAATTAAAAAAAGATACTTTACCAAGGAAGGATATGATAGTAATCTGGAGGATTATGGAAACGAATTTATCTTGGGAAAGTGTTCGTCATCGAATTCACGCCCTTTACCTTCTGACGTGGATCAACAAAGACAAAATATGTTGATTTCGTTAACAGCATAGTTAGATTGGGTGAATCTAATAGAGTAAAATTTAATGCTTCCAAAACGCAGTGCTGCCTTCTGTCATCCAAACGAAAGAATAATTTGCAGCCAATATCCATGAATGGCACTTGCATCGTCGTAACCGAAAAACTTTTCATGCTCGGTATCTGTGCTAGTAACTACCTTGGAATTATCACATATTCGAAATCGCTAAAGATACTAAAAATGCATCGCTTACCGATGCATGAAATATTTCACCCCTTCTGATATGGCCCTAAATATATAACGCTTGCCCCAAACTTGAGTTCAAAACCCACATATGGTCAGGTGCATCCAAGGCATCATTGCACCTACTAGATAGGACACAAAAGCGTGCGATAAAATTAATAGGAGGCCCAACCATTACAAACTCAATAGTTTCGCTCGAACGACGTAGGAATGTCTCCTATTTTACACTCTTTTACCGGTAGAACTAACAAGACCAACTTAACGTTTTTTAACCAATCTAAATCTATTTTAACCTATCTAGGCCATGTCATGTGATCTTTATTGCATCGGCTAACTAGTGAAAAGTAAGCACAACGCTTATTTCTTCCAGTTGTCGTTAGATCAAAAATCACATGATAGGGCCTAGTTTTGCTTAAGCCTAAGTTTTGGCTTCAGTCCAGTCTAGCCACCAGTATTTGTCTCTATTCAACCTTTTAGTGTTACTTTTATCGCGTTAAGGTATGGTAGTGCAGTATCTTATTCGATCAGTACTCCCACCCAGCGATTCAAAAGGCTCGTAAAGGATCATTTTATCTCTTGCTAATAAGTAGACATATGCCTCCAGAAACAGAAATGCCTCTGACGAAATTTATCCACTTTCTAAAGGATTTCTGAAGTACCCAAGATTTGGATAGAATAATCCAGAGATTAATTCGTTTTCGCTTAAACTTGCCGAATGGGCAAATTTATTCCTTACAAGGTCCAGTATGACATTGTCAATTCTAGACACACCGGAAGCATGCAAAAGTCTTTTGTTTGAGATGCAGTGTCTAAAATCGGAATGTGCACTCCTATACATCTGCATGCAGGCTTTGAGACATTTCCGCTCAAACACTCGGAGCTTTTCCATATACAATGGGTTAATGTTCCACCACATTAGGACACACATAAGGCATAATTGAACGAACGAATGCATGGTAGCAAATGAGCTTCACATCGGATCTTAGATATTTGGAATAAAAAAAAAGGCTTTTATTGAATGAATAACATGAATGCTGCTCTCGCCTTCTATAATTGAATATTTAGGAGCTATTATAATACAACAGTTTGTCTAAAAGAACACCTAAATATTTCACAACGGTCTTTGACTTTAGATTTCTATATTCTTAGATTTCTTCAGTTGCGTCTTAAACTTGAATAACCAATTCTTATTGTGGTGTGTAATAGTATGGCTCCACATTTCGTATAGTTGATTTAAAGTTTCCATTCGGAGCAGAAACCTTGAAACCTATCTAACTTGCTTTGAAGTTGAGTTTGGATGTTTTCAATTGTTGAGCCGCTTGCATACAGAGTAGCATCTTCGGCAATTGCCAGTGAATTTTCGAGTTCCCTAAGTATATCAGAAATGTATACATTAAAAAGCTGTGGAGCAGTTACTGTTCCTTGCAGAAGACCGTTAGTGACCTTAAAAGCATCAGCTGTCGATGTATCCATAATACTATCATCTTTGTTAGATGAGAAGAAAATTTATATCGAATAAGTTTATAAATTAATATGTCGACCCATACCATGTTAAAGGCTTTTTCGATATCTACCAGGCAGGCAGCTGCATATCTTTTGGCGTTAAGATTCCAGTTAACATCCGAAATCAGTTTCGTAATTGCATACACTGCCGAGTGATTTTTTTTAGCCCAAATTGATACCGCCGTATAATCTCCTTTTCATTACAGACTAACAAAATAGATTTACTAATAACTACCTCAAAGATCTTCCCGATACTAAGCTGGAGACTTATTTGGCCTATAGTTAGAAGGATCAGAAGGTTCCATTTTCTTTTTAATTATTGGAAACACCTTTGACATTTTCCAGCAACTTTTAGTATTTCGTTTCCTAAATATTTCAGTCATTTCATCAAGGGTCGTGAAGTAATTGTTAGTCTGTTCAGCTGTTAGTTCGTCAGCTTTCAACCACTCAGAAAATGTAAGTTAGGTAGGGATCTCTATATTGTGATATCTGCTCAGTTCATCTCTTACTTCGACCGATTTGGAGTTTGTCTGCTCCACCATCTATAATGTTATGGTTATTCATGATTGGATAACCTGAGATATTAAGTCCTAACTGTGATAGAAACATCTGAGAAGACTGTAGTATCTTCAGTTTTGGAATTTTGACAACGTAAGCATATCTTCGGACGTTCTATGAAATATATAGATTCAATCTTAAACCGAACAACACAACTGTGGAATGCTTTACCAAACTCAGTTGTTCCTGTCCATTATACCAATGCCCGCGCTGTGCTCAAACAATATAAGGGTAATTATAATCCCTTTAACGCATAAGGTTTTTATAAAGGTTGGTCCAACCATGCACGATGTTAATTGTGAGTCACACCTTTACGTCAAGTTTTTGCCCAACTTAACTTGACATTTCTTTGTTTTAGTGTATGACAAATTGGAGAGATATACAATTGTTAAAGTCTTGAACGAAAATGGGCGTTTAAAAATTTTTTTTTTTTTTGGTCAGCATTATTGACCAAATATTGGGCTTCAGTTAACTAGTTTCCTTCATCTTGATGCCTACGATTGAAAGTAAGGTAAAAAAAACTCTATATAAACAGTAATGTGCTATACAAGTTTCATACAAGTTGTAATGGTAAACTATCTCATAAAAATTTCGATAACTATCTGATGAAACCACTCAACAGCTATAACTATGCGATAAGCTGTGATGAAGGTACAATTACACTATAATCAACTTCATCATGAGCAATTAAATCCCGTAAAGCCATGCCATAAACCGCGACAAAATCATTCGCATGAAAGGACCCACCTAATTAAGGCTTATGTACAACCTTTGGTATATCGTTACGCATAGTCAATAATCCCACATCAATAATCGAAATGTATGGTCGTTTCAATAACAAATGCTAAGCATTTATGCGGCATAATTTGGCACCCTCAACATAACCCTGGGAAGTCACGGGATTACTCGTCAGCCACTCATTCAATCGTTTAGCTTCAAGCCTGCAAGCAACATAAACATGAAAACAAATTCATTCATTCTGCCGTGTGTTATTGTTTGGTGTGCCATTTCCATGACCATGCACTGTCAGCATCCCCATATCGACAATAATTGCGTGTTGAAAGCAGCTAGGAGCTACCCTACCAGACAAAAAGCAAACCCCTAGGAAGACGGAAATAATAAAAGAAAATCGTGTCTACTAACGGGAGACCTCAACGGTGTGCTTCCTGCCACGTCTTATTAAATGTTCGTGCCACTCAGAGCTAAATATTTCCTTGCAAATATCTTGGATTTTTTTTCTATCGCCCCCCTCTGTTGCTATAGTTAACCTCAAAAATAGTCGTCACGTAGCTAAGTAAACATTCATTCCTCCCCCACACTTTTCGTGAAGCCATAATTCCGGGAGCATCCTCTGCTGCCAGCCTGTCAATCATTCTTTGCATACGTAAATAAGAAAGTCGCTTCATCTTGCCTTCAGGATTTCCAATCATTGACACACACAAAAAGGATGACAGAGGCTCACAAAAAGAAAATCTGCCACACATATGCCACAGAGTTTACAAAAGTTTTTTTTTCTCAAGATTCACCCTCAACCCTTCACAAAAAAAAAACAAAAAAACAACGAAAGCTCATACTAACTCACTCTCTAGGTGGCATTTTATGTGCTTGGGGCTGAAGCATTTCTGCACATACAAAGAAACAACTTATGCCAAATGTACAGCGTGCCTTCGAGGAGTTTCATTCGTTTTGCCACTTTCCTCGATATAAAATAATTTTCCATCGTTGTGTCGTCCTTGTGCAAAAACTTTCATCATACAACCAGTACACCCCATTTACTTCGGAGGACACTTCAATGTGCTAGCGAGTATTGGAAAGCCGTGCACTTTTCCACCAAAAGGAATTACAAATCGACACACTCCCCCTCATATGGTGTGATGGTGCGCGCGGTAGTTGGTGGGCGTACTGCACTCACGTGGAAAAGGCATTTGTTGCGCAAGGACTTCTACCCGTGAGCTGTTATTGTTTCGGGCAAAGCGAGAAAAAACAGTTTTTGGAAAAACTTTCGGAAGTTTCTATCAAAAATGAAAAAGTTTGTTCCCTTTCGCGCACAAAGTTAAAGTGTTTCTCCTTGGAGCGGCAAATGGACGACACATATCAGCACTTGTCGTCCTTGCAGCAGCAAGTTGGTTTGTGGGTGGCAGGTTGGTTTCTGTTTTGCAGGCACAAAAGCACACACTAACTCACACACATTCATGTTTGGTGCAACATTCAGCAGGAAACCACGTTTATTCGTTCACCTTGGCAATTTGGAATAAAGGACCCTCTCCTGTGTGCCGCTAGTCATTTGAATGAGATTAATGAACAATTAAGAGGGGCACCAATCAAAATGGCTGCAGTTAAACGATGGGAACATAAATCACACACTTGTTTCGTCATAGAAGAAGAAGCACTGATCCCCTTTAGGTGGGTCAGATTGCCAGGTTTCCAGGCTGCCAGGCAGTCACTCAGGGGCAGAGAAGACTGGTTCATTGGTTGTGCGGTGGTTCGGAGCCCATTGAGTGAAAATGTGTTCGGTTATGCAAACCCAAATTAAAGCGACATTCGAGTTGGTGTGGGAGCGTGTGGGGTACGGGTACTTTTACAAGTTCAGGAGTCAGCAGAACCATTCAAAGGGTTTAATTAAATTTGTGTGCCATTAACTTTATTTTGCCGTTTTTGTGAGTGAGAGCACAACGAACACTGGAGTTGCTCTGTGTGTGTATGCTTTTTTGTGAGTGGGCTTCCTTGGCCATTTTGTGCAAAATCAATTTCGTGTTCCTTCCCTTTGTGATGGTCAGGGTAAGAGTGAGAGTGGGGGAGTTGGGGGAACATGACTTTAGGGTTTCATTGTCAAGAAGAGGCCACCGTCGGAAAGGTTGTGTGACACGGTCAGATGATACCATCGGAGGTAGGGTGAATTGCTTGTTAATTTATTGGAAAGTTAATACCTGACAAATGAGGACGAGATAGGTTCGCCTGATATGCCTGTTGTCATTGAGCAACGGCCTCATCGCAGTTTAATGTAATTTAGCAAAAATTTGAGCAAAGAGAGGGTTGTCATTAAAAGGCACGATTGCGAACAAAACAATTGAAAAGGCTTTTGAACGGCATTTAAACTTTTGAAGTTGGTGAATCCTTTTTTGCGTTGATAGGAGTAAGGGTTTCTTTTTAATTTGAAGCTTATTAATGGCATGTACAAATCATGACATAATTGTTGGAATTTCTGGCAGAAGCTTCTATGATGGTTTGGCTACGGTCTAGGGAATAAATAGGAATCTGCTTTATGAATCTAGTGACAGGGTCAAAGACTGTTTGAACGTTAATTTAGGTAGCGGATAAATTAAAATTAAATAGGTGAACATATATTAAACGATTGTTTGCTGTTTGTTTGGAGTGGTCCTTTAAAAATATATCCGCTTAGTCCATATAGTCTAGGGACTTGCCAAGGCACAGAACGCTTATCACCTACCGTCTATGTTAGCTTGTGCGTATAAAGTTATATTTTTGCACTAAGGCTTGCAGCTAAAATTTAACACTTATTTTTGAAGAGTAAAAGCATCTCATGTCAATTTTTGAATGCTGCGTTATTTTACAATGAAAGAGTGAAATAACGCCGAACATTGCTTGTGAAATATAGCCGAATTCAGAGATAGGACGGTTCATACTTAACGTACATCCGAATGTGAGTTTGTGAGTGTGCAAAGTTGTGATGATATCTGATTCGACTCTTTATATATGATTTCGAGGTAACATACATCTTGGGATTATTAAAGTAAATGGTATCGCCGAAACTTAGCCCACTTAAGATGTCTAAGAAAATACTCCTTTGTTAAACAATCAGTGTAGATGAATATACGGAGAATAATCTTGTATCCCCTGGCGACATGTTGCTGTATCCTAACTTTTAAGACAACATGTCGCCAGGGAATACAGCTGAGTCAAGGTATGTGTTTAAAATCTGGCCGCCAGCTCGGCGGTAAAACGATTTTAGACCAGTTTAAGATGCAAATTTTTGCATTTACATGTCGAAGGTAGCAGCATAAGAGACCTGACCCCGACCGCTTTAGGTGTGGCGCTCATACATGCTAAAATTTTTGCCTTTAACTACAGAAAGTGTAAGTAATTTTTGGAATGGTACCAGAAAAGTACCCCGAAGGATATTGTAGATCTTACAAGCGCTATGTTCACTGAATTTAATTTCGTCAAAGTACGATCTGAACGACCTCGAGATGCGATCTCTATTTTTCGGTAGCGCCGATTTTACTCGCTTGCAAATGTGGTCTTTTCTTTCATCTAGCAAACATGACCTGTTCATTTGAGGTAATTGTTGTGAGATACTTACGAAGGAGTTTTGTCGCTTTATTGCATCCTCAACGCAGATATCCAATTATCTAAGGAACCATTGCTCCATGCTCCATTAGCAGTGCTCTGCATTTCCGTTGCAAGGTCTATTACCCATTTGATGTATCTATATGTCTATATCCATTGCGATGGCTGCCTCAAGGCTAATGCATTCCTTCAAAAATGTTAAGCCCGTTGCTTATATATACATGCGTGGGTCTTGTTTAATCATCGGTTAAGAGCAGGACATTTTTAGCTGTCTTTGTTTTTGTTAATACGAAACTACCTGTTGTTGTCAATCTCCTTATGATGATTGTCATCCGAATAACCAATAAGGTAATCTCGATTCTGTTGTCCAAGGATTGTCACACTATACTTTCTGGTTACAGTTTGAAAAAGTGAAAATGAATGAGGGCGGTAGGTAGGTAGAAATGGTGGTTCGGCATGAACCCAAGTGCCTTTTATTATCACGGCTCCTGTGACCTTTATATTGTTGTTATTGTTGCTGAGGATGTGATAAAGGGGGTCTCAAGATCCGGCCTGTGAGGTTCATGAAACTGATAAGATTTTGTATGGTTGGTATAATGCACGCAGTCTGGCTTTTGCTAGTGCCGGACATTTGTAGATAAAATGGGAGAGGGTTTCTCTCCCTTTATGTGTTCCCACAATTGCGGCATTGAGGGTTGTATGGGATCCCCAGTTTGGCGGCATGGTCTCCATTTGGCCAGTGACCCGTGATCATCGCCGTAATTCCTGCGATATATGGGCGGGTTCTATTTAGTAGATCGTTTGTTCTGTTTTTGTCGTAGGAGGGCTATACCATTATCGATATGACATAATTTGTTATCCATATGAAATGGTAGCCGAGTTGATGGCCTTCATGGCCGCTTGGCTATCTATGAAAATAGCAATATTTAGCTTTTCCGTAGTGTCACGCCCCAGTATCGTACAAGCCTCTCGGATAACCAGTAATTCCGCCTGAAATACACTGGCAAATTCCGGTACGCGATATGAAACTGATATTTTCAGTGATTCCGAGTAGACTCCGGACTACGGACCCCATACCACAGTTCATCTTAGATCCGTCGGTGTAGACGACCATGTCGAAATCTCTTACTACTTCGTTTCCATTTTTTCACAAGCTGTGTGGCACGTGGCACCGTCTTGATGAAACCACATGTCAACCAAGTTCAACGCATGCAACTGGGGCAAAAAAGTCGCGTTCGCCGTTGACGGTAACGTTTCTTCCACGGTCGTCTGTAAAGAAAAATGGAAAAAAATGATGCCACCAACCCATAAACCACACCAAACTGTCGTTTTCTCGTGATGCATCGGAAATTCTTGTATGACTTGTGGCTGTTCATCACTTCAGGTGAAACAGTTTTGCTTTACGTATCCGTTGAGCCAGAAATGAGCCTCATCGCTGGTCGCCAAAACAGGGTCGTAACAAACGAAACACATTTTTCACAAAGCACGAATTTTGATAATAAATTTTAATAATTTGCAATGTTGCTCGATTGTAAGTCTTTCCATGATTAAATGGCAGAGTATACTGAAAACTTTTCACTTTGACAGATGACGCTTGGACGCCATTACTAACCAGTGCAGCCAACCTGAAAAACTAAAACCCGGTGACCCATCTGCTCCTTCGAATTTTGTGTATTTCAGCTCAGCTTTTACTTCATTTCATCGCGGAGTTGAAGTAACTTTTCTTTCTAATTGAATGAAGCGTAGCCTTTCTAAATTTTTTAATCAAATGCACTAATTTAGAAAAGGTTTATAATTATTAAGTAGGTATTTTTAAAATTGGCACGATCCCACAGAACGTTCAAAGCCAAATTATTTTTACTGTCAATCTGGACGACCGACATATGGCAAGATAAACGGTTATCTAGTTATGCGATATTAAATAAACCTTCAAGTAATTTTTCCCACCCTTATTTACTCTTATCCCTAATTTATCAAACGACCCACTTGCCACGTGCACGTGCCTATATTATATTCAGCTACTAACCAAATTACATGGTATCTAGATGATGGGTAGTTTTGCCATACGAAGGTTGGGATATCATAACTCTTAGATATTTGGTAGAGATTGAAGCCATTTTCTAAGTCAACCCATTTTTGGGTTCTATATATTTATTGCTGGAAGGTTTGTCCTGACATAGCTAGGCGCACTTCCTTGGCAGATACACTTATCTAACACGTGACTGTAATCATTATGATGTGTCGTTAAGAAATCTTTGCCAATCTGTCTTTATAAACTTTGTAACTAAACGGTATTTAATAGAACTTTACAGCGTTTGATAAACATTTAATTATACCAACAGTTGTGAGTCGCATAACTAGATATGCAATATGGGTCCCACGTAAGGCGCCACTCTTTTAAAGTTTCATACACTCCCCAGTAAGCTCAAAGTTATACCACAGACTTATAGGGATGATTTAAAAAAGGATAGAATTTTTGAAAGGCTTACCTACCTAATAGGACGTTATTTGTTATTCTGTCCTAGCGAGATATCCGTCGAAAAGGACTATTTTCCGCAACGCATACTTCGTGGGATGTTCAAATTGCATTCGATGTATGTGTCATTGGGGAAAAATCACTTCACTACAATTCGTAAATAAATTCCGCGAAGAATATGTGTCGGGGGAAATCGGAATTTCACTTAACTGTCAAAAATTGCACGAAAAATGCTCCTGAACGCACTTCAACGCAATTCGCCGGGGTGCGTTACAAAATCTCGGGGAAATATTCCGAACAGCATTTCGAAAGAATACCTCGCAGCTTAAAACCTCCGAATCGTACAAAATCGGAGACTTTTCCACTCCGACGGATACCTCGGTAGGGCTGATTAGCTGGTTTATAGGACTTCGAGTCCTATCGATACCACATGTAGTTAATATATAATCCCAACATAAGAGAATTTTTGGAAAGAGTTATCCATTTGATTGTTGACATGTGCCTACAAATGGTGGAAATTTTGTCAAAATAGCATAAACCTTGAATATCTGACCCAATGCATATTGAATAGGTTAAACGCTTTCTTGATTGGGGGTACTGGTCATCGCTTGAAGCTATCCTCTGAATTCCATCACTTACCAAAGTTTAGCTGCATTCGATCTATATGTACCTCTCACGTCAGTCTGACAACTTTGTCATCCGGGTGCGCCATAATTTGTATCGGTATGTGAATAATAATAATAGTAATACCTCCTACAATTTGTTTGGAATTGTTTTTAAATCAAATGGCCACCTCTATTGAGCAAACTGCAATGTGCGGTACAACGATGATTTCGGCACGAATATTTTTCTTGAGCTCGTCAATGAACTGATGCTTGTAGGCGTATACTTTGCTTATCAAATGATCCCACAATCCCAAATATGGTGATATGTCCAGTGTCCTTGTTTGACACTATACGTCTAGCAAATTTTCGATGCAGGAACCGCTTCAACCATTTGTGTAGAACGTCTTGGGGAGTTGTCAATAAAATTCGACACCAAATTACCAACAGGGTTGGTAGACGGTGCTTCTTGAACACACTATTTTCGACGTTACTCAAGTTGTTCAATGTTCAGCGCCACTATTTTGGTGTGAAGTGATTCATTTTAATTGTACTGAAACATGTCGACTCAACTCAATCGTTTGATGGCGCACCCTGTGCTTTGTTAGTTAGTGATGTGAAAGTTGTCTTAAAAAGCGATCAGGGTTCGGGCCAAAGTCTGTACTATAAATAAATCTGAGACTCAAGACTGGACAGTTAATCATCTCTCTTAACATTTGAAGGTGCAGCACATTAAAAAAAAAACATTTAAGGTGGATAGCTCAAGTGCCGATATAAAGAACGAATGAAAATTAGGCTTCGAATTGCAATAACCATGTCCTTTGGTTATTTTCACAACCAAAGGACATGGTTATTGCAATTCGTTATATTGCACATCGTTATAGACGGAAGTAGTCCAATCCGCGAAGTGCTTGTTTTCTGTTGCTGGCTATCGTATATCCGTGAATAAAGCAGCTTCTCATACGCTGATTTCAAGAACCTTAACAATGTTCGAAACATTGTGAGCTGAGACGTTTATTTTTAATTTCTGGGTGTAAGCGGTTAAAAATATGAAGGGACTCGACTTGAAACTCGTTTGGAGTGTTCGGTCGATCTGCCAAGACAGAAGGTTACCTTCTAAATATTTTTATTGCAGGATGTGCTATCAAGCATTTTAGTTTTAAAATTTTTTCGGGTGTTCATTCTACCAAACGTTAATAGTTTCCACCGATTCCTGACGGCTATAGCATGACGTAGCGGTGGCCCAGCCTTTCTAGTTAGCCCAGTTGTGGCACACATAGCCCGTCTAGATTGTGGCAAATTCGCGCTACATGTCCTAAATATCTTCAAGCTCCAATGGGTGATTTTTTTACCAGGTATATGTCGCTGTAGAGCTCGTAAATTCTCTATCGCGATCTTTCAGAGACATACGAGATTTTGGCTGTTTTTGCTGTCATATGAGGCTTTTCCTAAGATATCACCAGAATCAAGATTTAATCTGTTTGAGACTTTGTGGCTTAAATCCACACTGATAGGCGCCGATCAGGTTACTGAGGAACTAGGTAGCTAGATAGGATGTGTTGTTGGCGCAGTTCAGATCGTCCCATTTTTTTATTATTAGGATTAGGCAAACCTTGCTAAAGTCGTAAGTTTGTCTGAAGAATTACTTACCATCACTTACTAAAGTTCTTCTTCTGTCTTACCTGTACCTACCACATCATTCTGACAACTTTGTCGTGCTGGATACTTACTGATCCAGTCAGATTTTATTGCTTACAAATCATAGCTCTCGGCTTTATTGTTGTTTAGCTGAACTGAACTGCCGCGCAGAAGGTCTGTGTTCGATTCCCAGCCGTAGCAACACCTAAAATAGTTTTTCCCTGGTCCTCCTCTCGTAATGATCTCACATGTCATCCGAGTAGCATCAAATGTCAAAAAAATCTTATCTCAAATTCGTTGTTCGGAGTCGGCATAAAACAGGAGATCCCACCATCATGCAAGAAGTACACACGCACCCATAAATGGTTGTGAGAAAGTTCGGCCCTGGGTACCTACCAACGAGCCTGTTGCGCCAAAATTTTGTATTTTTTTTAGAAGCATTGGATGTGACTCAATTACTGTTTTTCTCTTAGTTTCCAATGTAAGGAAACCTTGAACATAATTCCTGGAGTGTGACCTCAATATACCTTCGATCGCGCTTTTTTCTGAACACTCAGTATTCTTTTCTTCTCTCGTCTTCACCTGCAACGTTGGCTTGTGAGCCTCATTTTTGGCTGTAAGCAATATTCGGCACGCTTCGTCCAACCAGAAGTTTTTGCTGATTGGCCGCAGAAACCCATCACATCTGCGTTCCAATCTAATGTCTACAGTCGGCCTATGACCACTTAAATCACAGGGTATGACCTTTTCAGGCTTCCAAATCACGTTGCCATCGAAAATAACCTTAGAAAGTTGATTATTTTCTGTCCAAACATATTTTCCACCCTAGAATTTCATTTGAAGACAAAACTTCTAACCAATATCCTCTCCATAAACACTGAAAACAGTTTAACCTCAGACCATCGCCTTTCCCATGAAATAAAGATCACACAGACACAAGTCCTTCTTAAAAAGCAATTTCCTATTCGCTTTCCCCTTTTCAATTTAACCACAAATTGAAATATCCCATCCAACATCCACCAAGCACCATCCACCATCCACATAGGGTGATGGTTATAGGGTGGTTGTGAAACACCAAAAAGCTCTTTAACTTTGCCGAACTCTTACTCCAAAAACTTACATCAAACAATGATCACTTAAAAAATTATGTTTTCCCTGGCACTAATGTCGGATTAAAGACTCCCTATCTCTCTCACTCTATGTGTCCTTGTCCCTTGTTCATCTTAAAGGATAACTGACGACGAACAATTGAGGGAGCTTCTATACCCCCGCAACATTCGTGACTAAGCACACAAAACAACCCAACTATTCGCCAAAGAATTCCCATTGAACAAGGACACCGCCAGACAAAAGGACAAACTGCCAGAGCAAACTTCTCTCTGATAGGGTGGCTCACATTTACTTGTTTGAGTCGTGTAATAACCCGAGTATATATGGTTACCCACAAGAAAACGACACACCGTTCTTCCAACGGTGTATATGTTAGTGTAAATTGTTAAACTTCTAACTCTCGAAGCGAGCGGCGCACCCTCCTGGATACTGAAATCCTTTTGTCTTACAATTGATTCATCAGGATAACAATGGAGTGTGCACTATCAGTGATACTGCCGTGTGCACGAGGACAATCTTTGAAAAATGTATTAACCTCTTATTTGCGACAACTACGAGTGCCGGAGAAAAGGAGTTTACCTGGCACAGGCTTCCATTCTCGCTGCTGTGCTATGTTTTGTGCTCCTTGCTCCCGGTACCTTAATGAATGGCGAATTCCAGGAAAACAATGAGAGATGTTGTTACTTCCGTCGTCGTTGTCGTTGTCATCGTCTCTAATGTGGGCGACTTTCGTGTCGAGGAATCCTCCTCAGAGGGAATACTATCCTTGACACCCTCCAAAAAACATAAACCTACGTACTCCTACCCTTTGGGGTTTAAATTTCAATCGGTTTTGCTGCTGCTGCTGCTCCTGGTGCACCGTAGCATCTGTTCAGGATTCGTTTTTGCTTTTCACTTAAGTGCCATGTTAAACCTCCGAACATAGTGAGAGCGATGCCTTCGTTTCGGTGAGTGTCGGTTGCTTCTATGCCAACGATATATAGGGCATTGGAATGAAGCCATTAGGCAACCCAGCTCGTAATTCGTGTCGGAATGTCTCTGAACTTCGGTCCAGAGTACCATTTTACTCTACGACGTGTGAGTGTGGTTTTTCTTTTTTCTTTTATTTGTTGTCCTATTTTTTTCATTTTCTTGGAACCTCGGGTATAGAGGAGTGCTAGCTTTCTTCATTAATGTGTCTCACATTTTCAGGACACTTTGTGTCGCTCTGGGGGTGGGGGTGCAATAGACGCTCCAGCTCAAGCTCGCTTTCATATTCTCCTCCAAAGGGATCGGAATGATACTGCTAAGCATAAAAAGATTAAGGAACGTAAATGGTGAAAAATAGTGGTTAAAGCTCTTCGCCTTACGAGTCCTGTCGCCTCACATAAGAATAAGAAGAAGTGGCTAATAAATTTTTACCGAATTAATAGTGACGGTCGTTTCGTTTTTTTTTTTGTCCTCCAACACACAAACAAATAGTGGCACTGGGGCATGGATGAGAGTCTTTTTTACACTTGACGTGATTTATGCGAACGAATGAAAATGAAAATTGCTCTCAATGCGATGCCAGCGCGAGTGCAGGTGGAACGAGATTTTAATTTTACGCCAGGGAAAGGTTCCGTTATATTTTATATCACGCTCATTTTTTTTAATATTTCAAAATGACCAAATTATTTATGATTGCGCGCGAAAACGCTGGTTCAGTCTTTGGTTTGCATCGTATATGTAGTAACACACGAGTAGAATGAGCCCTTGATTTGATATAAGGGCGCTCAAATGCACATGTTATGTGAGTCTAACTATATGTGTATGTTTATCGTGGAAATATATTTTGGACCATGCTAGACGGTAGATGATGATGGTAAACGCTTTGGGCGCAATGTTGTAAATTGGTTCACTGAGCATTTGGAGCTGTGTAGCTGGGGTTTGGACTACTGCCAAAGGGAGATGTTGTAAAAGAAAATTCTGTTTATCGTTGCGAAAATGCGATTGTGTGTGCAAATGGAAAAATGAAAGTTTCTGATCAATTCTACAAAAAAAAAGGGAAATGCAATGACTCCAAGGCACACTGAAATTATGTGTAATCGGGTAGATGGAAGTTAAGAAAACTTTAACATAATCATGGGGTGGGGTTTTTAAAATTTCTTGGTCTGAATGGTGGACTTTTGCTTTTCCAAACCCAAATGGACGTAATGTAATGCTGTGGTAAAATAAAATGTCGAATACAGTCTGAACGAGCAGCTTTGCAATCCCATTTGTAATTCTTTTTTTTTATGTAACTTGAGTGGTTATTACGTTTGGGTACTGACCATGGGACCTCAGTTATAATCCCTGAATGACACCTTAATATGTTTTTATTCACTGCCCCACCCAATTCGCACGTCTGATTAAGATCTAGGGGTATACAACAGTCATGAGATTGCTTGCCGTTGGTGATCGGGGAACGATGGGTTTAATAGCAGATGATTGTAAGACAAAGTATATGGTCGCGATAAGAAAGGACACACAACATCGACGAATTGGACAGAGCGTCATAATCGACCGGTACAGCTTTGAGGTAGTAAGGGACTTTGTCTACTTTGGCTGGTTAAGGCCCAGTTTCATTCTATTTTGTAGCACCTCTTAAGTAATTAAGTACATAATCGAGGCGAAATCGTTTATTAAATTCATGAAAAGAAGAATGTATGGAACATTCTTTAATGGCTAGTTGTAGTCTCGATATAAGGAATAAGCATTGCATGTTAGGTTCGACGTCTCAACCATGAGACGTACCTTGAAGTCTCTTAATGTCGTTTTGACGTGCTTTATGTACTTGTTATTAGGTATTTACTATGCTAACACCCCATTTTATAGGTTACTGCAATATGCATGCTTTACCTTCCTCCAACTCTTTCTCAATTACCGTGATTTCTCGCTTGCACCATATTTTTCAGGGTTGGCCTCTTCTCTTTCCATTAAGGGTTAACGAATTCCATTTTATATTGTAGTTAGCTATATCACCATGACATTTTATGTGTGTGTGTCTAATCAATTAACATTTTTATAACAAAAATCGACATCGAGATTTTAATCAAATCAATCATTAGGAGTTTAACATCTGTAATGAGCGCTCATTAGTTACGCTTACACAAATGATGTCGGCGTCCTTAAAATAAAAAGGGGAAACATCACTTTTTAACTGCAAAAGTCGTAACAGTTACTTTGACTCCTTGTACTCCCTGAAACACCAATTTCATTTATTTACATAACCGTGGAAATGTTCTTAGGATACTTAGGATAGCGTAGGAGAAAGTTAAGCTCACTTGGCAGTCAGCAGGAAGCAATCGATGAAGGTGTTTTACTTTACTTGTAAGGGAACATCTTTAGATCTCCAGCTATTTATGACACAATAACGTTTGCTGATGCCCAATTGTGTGCATTGTTGTGCAGGGTGGCTGATAAATATTGCTACATTAAGAAACTCAAATAACTTTTTTTTCATTGTATGGAATTAATTTTTGTTTTATTCATGTTAAAGCTCATTCAATTTTATTAAATATGACTTGATAAGTCCCCCCGCTCGTTCATTACTGCTTGGAGAATTGAGACAGGAATGGCCGCAATTGTTTCTCGAATGGATTGCTTTAGTTCATTCAAATTTGTTGGTTTTGCTTTGTAGACTTCCTGTGTGCAATAACCCCACAAGAAAAAGTCAGGTGCAGTAAGGTCAGGCCATCTCATGGGGCCAATGGGGAATGTGGAGTTTCTGGATATCAGCTTATTGGGAAATTTTCGTCGCAATTCTGTCATAACAGGCCGGGCTATGTGAGGAGTTGCACCATCTTGCGGAAACCACACAGAGTTGAAAGAATGTTCATTCGGCGTAATTCTGGTTAGAAAAACTCTCTCAGCATGCTCAAGTACCGGTCTGCAGTAATCGTAACGGTATGACCGTTTTCTTCAAAGAAGTAGGGCCCGACAATGCAGAGTGATGAAACTGCACACCACACTGTGACGCGAAGTTGGAAGCACTCCATATTCGAAAATTTTGGTTGTTTATGTTGCCATATAAATCGAAATTAAAAAAGAAAAAACAGTTTAACATGTTTCCGTTCTCTTTTCTCAAATTCCAAGCGAATCGGCAAGTCTACTGTGTTAAGGTTGTTGGCCATTTGAATTTTAGATGGAAATAAGTCCAAACCATTGTGCATAATTGACTGCAATGACTGTCTGCTTTTACTCATTTGAGCAGATAAGCTTCTTGTCGAAACTATCTGATTGTTTTCAATGACAGCAGCTACAGCAGCGATTGCTTCCTCCCACTGAACTGAAGGGCGAGATCTTCTTTCGACTGTCCCATGCTCGGCAAAAGTTTCAAGTCTTATTATGGTCCATCTGCTCGGAGGACTGCCGCCAAACGTGCGTCTATACTCTCGTTGAACCGAAACTACGGACTCCAGTTCGTGATAGTGGCGGACAATCCAAATTCTTGTTTCAGGGTCCCAGTCATCCATTTTTGTTAAATCTAAAAATCAATCTGCAAAATAAAAAATAAAATAAAAATTAACCAGATTCATCAAATCGAAAAAGTTATTTAATTTTTTTTTTTGGTTGCGGCTTTTATCACCCACCCTGTATGTTCGATGGTTTTAGACACTAAAGTGATATTCTTAAAGAAAGAATTAATTCGCGATCAACCATTTGTTAAATATATCGCCGGTGGATCCTGTTTGCACGATACACTTAGCCAAACGCTAAATGATTCGCGCACATGGTGGAGGAAAACGAGCAAAATGACGTCAAAATTCACGCTGCGTTAAAACAACAGACTGAACATTCTTCAAATAAGCAGTGACAAAATATTTCCATTAATTGTAGTCAACTAATTTTATATCTGTTTACTACACAAATGTCAAAGCATAATGCAATATAACGCCATTTGCAAAAAATTATGTAAAATTCACATTTCGGTATTATTTTGCTCCCCCCCCGGGTATGTTCAAATTTCTTGAAAAGCTTTTTTCAACTTAGTTTCTTCATCATAAAATTATAGGCCCTGGGATTCGTGCAATAAATATACATCAACAAAAAAAAAACATTGTTTTTAAGGACTTAGGTCCTACATTAACCTATTATTTCAACAAAATTTTTTAGTGATTGTTTTTCTTTATTACTTCAGTTGGTAACACTGGATTTTGCATTGTTCCTTCAACATACAACGAAGTTTGTATATACTGGGACTTTTAAGAGAAACACTTTTCTAAAAACCTTTACCGTTAATTTAGGTAAATGTAAAACATGTTTTCAAGGGTGTTTTCGTATCCTTAAAATGTTTGCACTAACGTATTCCGGTTAAATTTCTTTTCACCCTCTTTCAACATCTATTCAAAAAAAGTTGGAATTTCTAAAGATGAATAAAGGATTATCCAAGGGTCGAGAATGTGGATCTAGTTTAAAAGAAATTCCTTAATATTTTCATAGGAATTGTTCCTACTTTTAAGCAATATTTTCTTCTCTCCTAAACTTTTACTCATACATTGTAAATATTTTCATTTTAATTGTATTATTGAGTTTTACTTAAAGGCGGACGGCATGGAACACGTTCATTGTATTAACTTAGGAAAAAAGTTCAAGGCTTATTTGAGAGCAACACAATTATATCAGCGTTACGGACAGCGTCAATCATTTAGCGAAGTAGCACAAATAACTTTTAACGAGGAGTGGTAAATTGATCTCTAAGACTGCTTTAACTTATAAGAAATGTTCATCATTACTAGTAAGGGAGAAACAAACAACTTGTTTGTATAATTAGTCACAAAACCGCTTAAAGTTGTCGTTAGTACTAATAACAACGACTTCCTCATTAATCATCTAAAAAAAGCCCAAATTTTTAGGGGCGAAGTTTACGACTTTGTTATCAAAGCATTCTAATTTGTTCGACCTGTGTCCATTTTTCTCTAAAGTGTAGGATTCTTATTTTGGGCTCCAGTTACTAAAAAGACACAGAAAAAACGAATTCTCCTGTTAGATTAAATATACATTACTGACTTTCACCGGTACACTGGCTTAGGAAAATTAAGGAGTTTGAAGTGATTGCGTTTCAGATTTATTTCACTACAGTATTGTTTAAACTATTAACGTGATTAAGATGTTAGATGTTCATCTGAAAAAAATATGCTGGCTAAAATTCAAAACTGCTCAATTGCCAAGTTTACGAAGTAAAGCCTTTGACTGGAATTCAGGTTCCTTAATTTTCAATCAATGGTTTTATTATTGGGTGAAGATTTAGGTTCTTTGTGCAAATACGGCGTAATGAAGATCTTAGCTCATTTAAAGCGCCCTTACTTGAAAGGTTCAGATCATTACGAACAGACAGATTAACACAATCCAGCTTTTCAATTGTTCTTTATCTGGTTTACAAAGTTTCAGCGGTCTCTTTAAACTTTTTGATTTATTTTCGAATGAGAGGTATGATTGGCTCAACCTTTAAGTGGTGGAAACCTCGAATGTTTTACATACAATATGTACGAGCCGTTTTTGTAAAAAAAATCTCACGCACAACGCGATGTCTGCTCTCGAAAACGCTTCTTATTTTTCAAATACATTTTAATTTTTATTCTTATTATTTTGTTCTAAATTTACAACAAAATTTAATGTTAGACAAAATGAAAATCTTATTAACTTATTTACTGACCTCAAGCGGGCTTTCAAAATTAAATGATAATGTGGTAATTTGTTTGTGTATACCCTATCCCATAGGAGCATATTAGATAGTCTGATATATAAATACAAATACAAAATACAAATTTTTGGTCCAACTGGCTGGTTAGTAACCAGTAATCTCCTGTTTTATGCTGATATGATAAGCGAATTTGAGATAAGCTATTCTGGACAATTGATGCTACTCGGATGATTTGTCAGATCACCACGAGAAGAGGGTCAATGAAAAATTATTTAGGAAACACCACGTTTCCCATAGGAAAAGATGTTGAATAACTACTAGCACTTGCAGCCAAAATGCTTTTTGGACTCCTGTAATTACTACAAAAAGTGGTTGTAGATTTTACAATTTTGCAATGTAGATTTTACAAATTCATATCTGTACATTTAACAACCAAAATTGACAACGCGATGTCAGTTTTACAACACGAAATTGTAATCACTTTAACAATTTTATTGCTTAAATGAAAGAAAACTTGCAAGCTGGTAAACTTACCATTTATTGTGAATATAAACACATTTTCTGTTAATTACACAAATTTGCAATTTATTGTGAATTTGACTGCTACATTTTGTAAAATTCACAGCGCAGGTTTTTTTGGGTGGCAGCAGTGTAAACATTTTGAAATACACCACTCCCTTTTTTAGAAAAACGAAGCTTACAACCAAATCGTAAGGAATAATAGAATTTCTATATTTCGTCTATATCAATCTTTTTTGCTACACCCACTTTTTAGTGGCGTTTTCAGTAAAAAACGATAAAGTTTTAAAATATTCGAGAAAAAAAACTTTCGATGCAAAATCATTATAATGTAAACATTTCGCCTGTAGATCATTTAAACCTACTGTTGACCCCTCTCCTCCGCCTTGAGGGTGGACGTCTCGTCGTATAAGAGTCGCCTATCCACAGTTCTTTCGTTCTAGTGAAACTGCCAATTTATCTTGTTTCAGCCTTCAACTGTCTAAAAATAGAAAGGCTTCAGGCGGAATGTACCCACTTAAACGCGGAATTTAAAAATATTCATCATTGGGGAAATAAGCCCCAATAAAGAGAATATTGCTCGAGGCCATCACTTTTGTAATCTCGAATGAGTTTTACCAGAAAATTGTATCTTCTTATTATGTTGTCCCGGTTGTATAGGACCTGATTGGAATAAATTTTGCGTACTCAGATTTCTGTGTTTTGTTTATTCGAAGGCGGCTTTTTAGACACTGCCTTTAAAACACCCGAATTTTTTTCCATTTTTCAAAAAATATGATCTGCAAAAGGCTTACTTATAACAAGTCTGGTCAGTTATAGATATAGGCCCTCTAAACATATGGTCCCGTGCACTGCATTTTGAGTTTTTTTCTTTGTATACCAGAGGCCAGTTTAGTTAGGAGACGGCATGAATAGTGTCATGCACTACGTTGAAACCAAACTGGGTCTCTGTTATTATCTTATTGCGTTCAGAGCACATAAACAGAGCCCGATTGAAAATCGATTCGAATATCTTGCTGATACACGGTAGGAGTCGACCGGAGATTTGCTGGGTTGGAGTTGTCCTTCCCCTTTCTCAGAATAGGAAGGATCGCCACTGTGTCCCACAGCGCTGGATAGTGTGCATTATTCAGCGTTTTGTTGAGCAACGTGGAGTAAATTTCCACAACAATAGAAATAGAAAAACAATCGACTCCAGCTGACTTCTTTTTCTTTATTGAATCGAAGGTGCACTTGGGGTCCACCTTCGAGATTAACAGCCGACTTCGTTTTCTTTATTGAATCGAAGATCAACTTGAGGCCCACCTTCGAGATTTAAAGGGTACCTTACTAATGGCGTTTTTTCAAATGTTCGTCATTGAACCGGATAAAACCGGGGTTCTTAGATCGCCATTGCATAATGTCAATTCGGTGATAGAAATGAAGGAGGACGGAATTTTTTTCCGGCGATAATGGCGTTTTCTTAATTTTCTTCATTGAACCGGGTGGAACCGGAGTTCATAGATCGCCATTGCGTTATGTCAATTCGAAGATCGAAATGACGATCGCTTTCAATCACCCTATAAACTTTCTGAAAAATAATCCCCATATACTTTTTCCTGAGGATTTTTAATAACAAAGAAATCTTCGTCATAGCTGGATCTCGCGGATCGATTCCTGATGCCAAAAGTATTTTTGTATCCTGAGAAACGCTGCATAGCAAGCGAAATCTGTAGAACTAGCCTAGTGATTGATATACCTCGCAGCCCTCGCATTCGTTACGTTCACGCAGTAAGCTGGACAGATATAAAGATTCTTTGAGACATCTTGTGTATGTACAAGGTGGCGCAAAAATAACCTTCCGATGTTTTTTGGCTGTAATTTAAAAAAAAAATGAAAAACTTTGATTTTTCTTGTGGATTATTTTTATTTGGTCTTGTAATTTTTTTTACATCAAGTCGAGAATATGATGTCATGTAAATGGCCGCCGCCACAGTTGATTGTCATTTGAGCCCTTTTTATGGCATTTTCCATCACTTTGGCCAAAACTTCCGGCGATAGGTCCTCACATTCTTGACGGATATTGTCTTTAAGAGCTGCAAGAGTCTGAGGCTTGTTGACATAAACTCGCGACTTCAAAAAGCCCCACAAAAAGAAGTCTGGAGCGGTCAAATCAGGCGATCTTGCTGGCTAGTGCAAATCGCCAAAACGGGAGATTAGGCGCCCGGGAAATGCATTCTTCAGCATATCGGTTGTGGCACGTGCAGTGTGTGCCGTTGCACCGTCCTGTTGGAACCACATGTTTTCCAATCCCGATTCATCAAGTTGCGGCAAAAAGAACTCGTTGATCATTCCTCTCTAGCGCTCACCATTCACAGTAACCGTTTGGCCCACGACGACTTCGAAGAAAAAAGGTCCGATGACTCCTCCAGCGAAAACAGCACACCATACAGTGACTTTGAGCGGGTGTAATGGCTCTTCGTGGGTTACACGCGGATTTTCAGTGCCCGCTAAGATGGAAATGGGCCTCATCACTCATGATTATTTTTGATGAAAAATCATCTTCCTCTTGGTGGTGATGAAGGACGGCTTGAGCGTATGTTAGACGCGATTGGCGGTCAGCAGCTAACAGCTGATGCACCGGTGTTGGACTTTGTAAGGAAACATCTTCAAATCTTGTACCAAAATTCGCTGTAAAGACCGTCGACTGATACCCATTTGCGTGGCACATCGTCTGGTCGATGTCGACGGCGCTACCATGACATCTTCGGCTACAGCAGCAATATTCTCTGCCGAACGTCTACTCCGGGGTCTGCCACGCCTGGCAGCATCTCGTGTTGTGCCAGTCTCTTCGAGGCGAGCGGCTAAACGTCGCAGTGTTTCACCAGTAGGCGTTGGACGGCTAGGAAATCTGCGACGAAATTCACGTTATGCCAAAGTCACCGACTGATTATTGCTCTAATAAATAGTCACCAATATTCCGCGTTCTGGAGCAGTGTTTATTAACGTGTATTTCGCATGTGTTTACTACACAAATGTCAAAACAGAACTGACATTAGGGGCCAATCGCAAAATTTATAGCATTTTCTGATAGGAGGATTACTTTTGCGCCACCTTGTTTCCCCTGTTTCCCATAGAACCTCTCCATATTATTTAATCCCCAGTCAACTATAACCTCATCCTTATCTCACATACTCGAAACTTCTTTTCTACTATACGAACCAGGTTTATTCCTTCCATGACTTGATGGAACGAAGACTTTGTGTCGTAAAGAAGATTTCAAAAAAGCTTCACAAACTGAATAACAACCGAAGTGTTAACTAGGCTTTATTGTCAACCTGATGATTGTCGAAAAAACCTCGTATACTCTATGAAAACATTCGTAGCTCAAAACATTGTATGCTAACAAAATCTAGGCTTGGGACTTCAGTGCATAGATAAATTGTATTCATCGCCTTAAAAACTGTTCCACCAATACGTGCATGTATTGTTTTACAAATTGTTTTTATGCAAAATTACCGTTTCACAAAAATGTCCATTGAATACGAAGTTGAAATTTTTCGAACGTCCAATAATGTGAAACGCGTTAAAACTTATATTACCTTACCTATTATATCCAAACCCTAAGGGACTACATAAAATCCAAACAGTGACAGTTCGCAATAAAATAAAATACGTTTAATACCAAAACAAATGCTGAGGTCATAGGTCCATATACCGATTGACTTGAGTATACTCTTCTTACTAACTTTACGGCAACTGAAACAACTTAAACCCACCAAAGATACCCTTATCACTCTCCCACCTCTCGAAGGGCCATAAAAGCCATACAACAACTTTATTACAGATAATCATTTTTATTTCACTCATATCTCCAGCAGATACACAACCAGAACAATGGTTATTAATTTATTTTATCACTAACCTCCCATGACTCCTAATCAAATTCCATCTCATTGACTTCACACATCACGAAATGGCGTCTTCCCTCTAATCACGAGAGTCATCCACCATTTCACTCAAACAAAAGTTGCTCGCATCATAAAATACCAAATAAAAGCAAAACACAAACCGGCTGATGGATTGTATTGAGTTTATGAGCATGATGCTGTAAAATAATTCTTTTGACAGCAGGGACTTTTAAAGATCAACAGCATAAATCTGGAGGCATTATATCTACATCTCCGTATCGGTGCATTTCCGTCGCCACCATTGAATGGAGTTAACTGTGATGTGCACCTTAATTAGACAGTTTAGTGTACTAAAAAACAATATCGTGTTCCACTTAAGGATGCAGTGAACTCCCTTCATTTTCTGTCATGCAAACCATGTAATTAATGCGTGTACACCACAACAGACCATAGAACGCTGAATACGAAAACACTGAGTTCTATCCTCGGTTATGCACCTTTGCCTGCACTATACCGTGCACCTACCCACACAATTGATAACCGAACGTTGGAAAAGGTCACGTCTGCCCACTTGTCTGGAGCTCGCGCGAAGAAGACTCCTTGCAAATGAAATGCAATGCGCCTTACGACAAAAAGGAGGCTCATATGTGTGAATGAATATTCTGGCAGGCCTATGTGTGTATCTGCCAGCCCGATGATACCATCGTCGTGTCGCTGCTTCTGGTGCTGCTGCTGTTGCCACTGCTGCATTGACATCCCCACATTCTCGTGTACAATGTTCTCCGACGTACGAAACGAGGGTCTGGTAAGTACCAACTAATTGCATGCATGAATATGAAGCAACAATCCTGGCTCGTAGCACTGCCACAACATTCGCTTCTATCTCTCTAACCGGGGGTCAGTGTACCTTTGGCAAATGTTTTGGGCTTTTCTTCTTCCCACCAAGTGTGAGTGTGTGTATGTACTTTGCTTCGTCCTTTCATTTGTGCTGATGCGAATAATTAAATGATTGTGCATGTTCGGATGTTTTGCCAGTTCTCCAGGATGCTCTATTTTGCTGCTTCTGTTCATAATGCAGGACAAGACAATTGTCATTTGGTGAGGTTAATTCTGTTAGTCTTGCAACGTTTGCACACTACTTTTGATCTCTTCGGAGTACGGAACCATCAGGAGGGGGAGGGTAAACTACTTGCGACAGAAACATAAAAATCGCATAAAGCTGTCTGTCATCATCGGCTTTGAGGATGGAGTAAGTATCGTATTGGGTCCTCGTCTGCGGGTTCCGCTTTCATTGTCAATCCGAAGTATTCACACGAAATTCGATACGATGTTATGTTGACGTTCATGAGCATGTCTTCTAATGGTGGATGAGATTGATTTGACAGCTTGTCGACGAGAATGCTGGATAATTTTGTGGCTTGTATAACACAAACACATACGTATCACATATACTTGGGCTGAGATCTGAAATGTGTGCTAGGAATCTCAATAATAAATCGTTTTATGTATTCAGAGGAGCTGTGTTGTGCAATCCACTACCCAGACTTGTGGGACTTTGTCTGTATAGTCGAAAAACGAGAAGTAGATACACCCGTCTCGAGTGATGTAATAAATTATTTGAATTCTTAAAGGGCAATCAGGAAATCATGCTGATTGCGTGTCTTGTCAAATGGTGAAGGAACACATATGAAAAAAAAGATTAAATTGCTTGCGAATATTGGTGGCGCTGGTTTTTATGGATTTATTGTTGTTAAGTTAGGCAAGAGAATAGACTGAAGCTATGGGCGATATTGAAGTTTCATTGTTGGGTGGCATTGCTAAATACAATTTTATTAAAAAAAAAAAAACAGTTTGAATAGCATTGTTGGAAAAAATACATTTTTATTTGCCGCCCAACGTGAGGTGTCAAAAATTTATTTACAAACGAAACCAAGCAAAACTGATTGAATATATGTAGATGCCATAAGAAACAAGTTGGGGATCAAGGCAATGAGAAACTACGTTCAACGTTATAATTATTACAAAAATAGTGTTGTTTGTACACATGTTGTTGTTGTAATTTCGATCATTCAATTGATAAACGGCAAAAAAAAATCCCAGCAGAAATTGTCGGGGGCTGTCCCCCTTAGGGTTAGAATCTTTGTTACTCCCCACTACCATACGATCATTTCATTCGATCGAAAAATGTGAAAATGAAATTTCATTGATAAGATTTCAACAATGTTTATGTAATCTAACTTCCTTTGGTGAATTTCAATCAACATGTTACTTCAGTTCGCCGGGCGCTATTTACCAGCATCCAATTGCGCACTCCAAGTTCGTTAAGTCCTTAGTCGCACTATTATTATTATTATTATTATCTTTTATTAACAAGCAATTTAAATTACATGGTAATGTGAAAATTATTGAGCCTACTTGCGATGACTATTTGCTCTGAGATACAAAAAAGTTATATGCTAATGTTAGTAACAGAAATGAATTCATTTATTTTTTCTATGTTTGTAGAGTTAGGATTTTTTAAAATGTCATAAATGTTGGTTTTGTGAAAAATTTTGTTTATAAAAGCTTTGAAATCGATACAATTTTCAAGTTATGATTGAGATCCAAACTAACTTTGCATGTAGGGCAGATTTTTGTCAGTAGATGTTGGTGTGTAGCTGAAGTGTGGCCTAGCCGCAACGTTGGGGTTGGTTTTGGTGTTGTGGTGTTGGTATGAGTTCCATTGAAGAAGTCCCAAAACGACCTTAAACATCATCAAACCAACATACCACCATGCTAGAAGATCTATCAATGCCTTTTTTACAAACCCGATTAAAAAAATATTGGCAGATGCTGGACTTCTTAAAATTGTAGAGAGAAAAGATGCTAGCACTCTAAAATTAACTGCAAAGCTGGCGTTCTCCAAACAATCAGCTGTTGACAAAGATATCCTGGAATCTAAAAACCACAAAACAAGGAAGATAGTTCAATCCGCAATCAGTGTCATCTTTGAGAAAGCTAAGCAATTGCAAATTCCAACAAAGCGCCCAAAAAATGTTCTAACAACATACCCACCTTGGTTAATTAAATCGGAAGCGACAATAATGACACTAGCAGATTTAAAAAAAAGACAATACTAGTATAGTAATATACCATGCTGGAGAACAGCATTTATTCGGACCTTTAATCAAATGGATGGAAGTTCATATTTACCGACGGTTCAAAAACAACTGAAAGTACTTCATTCGCCGTGACACTTGAAAATGATGCACTCCTTCGTGTTGGGATCCTACCCCAATTTTCATCTATTTTCACAGCCGAAGCATTCCCTATTTTGAAATTATCATCGAAATTCGAAATATTATCATCAAATAACCTAACAAGCTAAAATTTATGTGGATCCCTGGTCACACAGGCATCATAGACAATGAACGCCGACCATGCTACTAACTCAGCTTCTTAGTCGTACTAGTTGAATACTCTAAGTGGCAGTTATTTAAGCTTTTATCGTGGGTCATTCAAATATTGCCAAGTAAAAGTTTCTGGAAAATGTGGCGTAACACTGTTCATAATAAAGATTAAGAACTCTTCCAAGTCGTCGGAAAAGGTCAATTAGATATCTAATGTATAGAAGCGTTAATAAGACGGATATCTCGTCTATGAATAGAGTCCAGTAGCCTATGGATTCAAAAATTACCATTGACTGGCTGTTTACCTGTCCATCTAGATTCTAGCAAAGATTATAGAACCACATAGAGTACGCATCACAGCTAAACATTTTGTAGCCGTTTCAGACGCGGGCTATCCTGTTGTTTGATGCTGGAGTAGCAATGTGAACACTGGGGTATCAATATCAGTACCCTGCAAAGCAAATTTTCGTTGTATGAGATGTGCACTCTATGCAATTCTATACTTTTTTATTCTAGCTAGCGTTGACGAGATAAATGGAAGATTATAAAATCCAATTACCACGTCCACTTTCAGAAAAGTGTTGTCTTTTGTCACACGATGGACAAATTTAAAAAAAAGTGTCTAAACAAATTTGACAACAATATTGCTGTCTACAAATCGGCATTGGAGTAATAGAGCAAGGCGCGCCGCCTACAGTTAAAGAAGGGTGTCCTAGTAGATTACCAGCAGAACTCTAATTACTGACTGGCATATCAGCTCCACTTGGCCCATCTACAAGAACTGTCATACTAGTTATGTTTTGTTAGACTATTACTACAACTACTATTACTTTAAAAAAAAAACTCATCTGTCCTATTTCAGAAACTTGTACTGAATTTAGGAATGGAAAGCTGTTAACACAAAAGGATGTTTCCTTGAACAAATCTGTCCCAAAAACTGGTATTTAAAAGCGATATCGATCAGCGCGCCGTTTTAAAGTCGTAACGATAATTGATCAGACGAACCGGGTTGGGCGGGTATTTACTTAATGAAATGGAACCTCTCCAATTAGCCCGATACTTAGCTAAATGCCTCTTGTTGCGTCCTTCAGGCTGAGATAGTTTTTTTTTACTTTTCTCGAAACTAATGGCGATGTCTTCCTCTACTGCGTCCGACGTCTGGCTGGGAATAGAAGACTCTGCGAGCCGGAGTATTGGTGTCCATTCCATCTACATTCATGTGTGCATGTGTACTTATTGCACGATGGCGGGACCTCGCGTTTTTTGACGAATCCTTACGGATAAGCTCTTTTTGATGATTTATGCTACTCGGATGATTTGTCTGATAATCACAAGAGGAGGCCAAAAACAGACTTTCTGCGTGGCAGTTCATCGCATTAACCTTCGCGCTACTCTACATGTTCTGGCCATCTTTAACGTACAATGCTGGGTTTTTGACCAGTGTTATATCCTCATACAGCTCGTATAGTTCGAAATGACCAAGGATTTCTTCTTCCACTTTTGTTTCGGTAAATGCTTTAGCGCCGCAAAGCAGGACCGGGAAGTTAACCGAAAAATATTTTCGCCCAGGACAACAGGAAGCTTTATCTTTGAGATGTTTGAGGATTTCATCTACCTCGGAGTCAACATGTGGATCCAGTGGCCTGGTGGTTAGTGCGTTGGAGTGTTTGGATACTACTAAACGCAGAGTTCATAGTTCAAATCCCGAAAGTGACAAAACCTAAGTTATACCACCGCGGAAGTCTCACCAACATTCTAGAGGCGTTTAACAGCAGTATTTCTTCTTCTTCTTCTTCTTCTTGAACTTTTTGCTAAAGTTGATTCGCAGACATTTCGTCTTTGGCGTTGTAGAAATAGATATGCCACCCTATTGGTATATTTTGACGTTCCTTCTACTTTTTCGTACTTAAGTTGATTAACAGATAAATATAATTAACTTTTTGAAAGTATACAATCTTTTATTTTTTAACTTCATCACCATTTTTACTGGAAAACAACGATTCTTTCCAAAAAAAATTCCACAAAAAACAAGTATTTTCAAAAATTAGGTGTAAAATAGTTTCCATATCGTCGATGTTTAAAAATGATGTTTCTTCGAATGAAATGTGTTGAATGTAGGTATTCATTGAGGCAACGTAATAAAGTAAAAATCTATGCAAACTATGATATAATACTGTTAAAAAATTGAAACTCAATAGTTCACTTAAGCTCGTGACAATTTACATCCGCCCCCACCTTACTTCCTACGACTACCATGTAACTGAGTCGTTCTGATTTGCTTTTAAGCAATTTCCGATGCTAGACACGTGCTCCTGTTGCACTATAAATCAAACAACAGGAAAAACGACGGCGAAAAAACTACGTCCTGGCAAACTCCTCTAGTTGCCACCTAAAGTAAAGCACAGCATCAGCATCTTTTATGCTCCGCGAAGCAAACCTTTCCGCGAAATTTATTGCTTCCACCACCCTCCCACCGAAAAAATTCTCGCAAAATCGAAATCTACTCTCGCCATTCGATGAGGGTGTGTGTGTGTGTGTGTTTGAATGCATGTGAAAATAATTTCTGTAATATCGCTAACTCCTATTTATTGTTAAAGAGCTGTCAAAATCTTAAACCGGGATAATTTTGTTGTTTCACCAATATCGCTTTGCCTTCACCATTACCATACCCTCTAGCTCTACAGCTACTCCTTGCAAATGAAATTTAACCCACAAAAAAAATAACTGCAGAGCACAGCACCAAAATCACTGGAGAGAACGCGTTTGCTCTCACTTTAGACTTGTCCTTGTCGTCCCAACCGAATACACCCGACCGTCCAACTAGAACTAACACCAGCTAGCAGCAGTCAGCCAGCCAGCCAGCCGGTGAGCTCCTTTTGCAACCTGGTGTTGAATGTGCAATTTTTAAGCATCCGGGCTGGTTTCTCGTTTCCGCTGTGTCCGTTCCATGGATTTTTTTACCCATCCTACGAATATCTGGGATAACAACAACAACACAAAAAAATATCATTCAGGAGTTCTGAATGCAATTTTCCACACAACTAAACTCTTAAAGTTCCATCGTCATACACATTCTGGGGGGTTGGGGGCGGAATATGTTCGCTGTGTGCTGGGGAGGATGGTCTTTGAAGGAGTTAGGGGGTTGAAAACCGGACCAGCGGGTGCTTGTGTATAGTTTGCTCATTTTGAATTTTCGCACTGGGAAAAATAAAGTAGTAGAGGAAAACAAAAAAAAACAGAGACAAGTGCTATGCGAAGAAAATGAAGAAAACTGAAAGCGTATATACACGGGCAATGAGCTGCCCAACAAAGGTCGAGAACAACCAAGCATTCGGTGAACAAAAAAACAAACAGGAATAAAAAAGTTTCCATTTTGTATTCGATTTCTCTTCGCAAAGTGGTGGTCCTCACCTTTTGTTTTCCCGTCCGCCATATTTATTTATTTGTGATGATTCATTTCGCTGTGTTTGCTAAGCTCCCCGTAAATAATGAAATAACCGTCCCGCTCCCCCAACATCCTGTTAATAACGCAATAAAAATAATAACCATGAAATGAAACGGGCAGGGGGCTAGAATAAAAGTTCATCTTCTCTTGAAAAAGTTTTTTAAAAACATTTTTTTGCGCTCTCTCTCTTTTCAGGTACGACTACGAGACGCTACTCCAGAACTCGACATTCTGCTTAGTTCCACGTGGCAGGCGATTGGGTTCGTTTAGGTATGCAACTGAATGCCAAGGAATTTATTTTAATTCCATTTGCGCGTTCCTATTCTGTTATCCTTGTGAATTTGAGAAATTAAGTGCTAACCCCGTTTTGTGTGCTCTTTTTCTTTGTTTGTATCCTTTAAAGGTTCTTGGAGGCGCTGCAGGCGGGTTGCATTCCAGTCTTGCTGTCGAATGCATGGGTTCTACCATTTGAGTCGAAAATCGATTGGAAACAGGCGGCGATATGGGCGGACGAACGGCTCTTGTTGCAGGTGAGTAGTACACGTCTTCCTCTAAAACCATGTAGAGAGGTATATGCTACGCCAGTAGAACAGATAAAATGCCTATGCGTGCGTTTTCAAAAAGTTTCCCCTTTGCCACATCGTCTCTTCTCTGTTCAATGACAAATTAATGTTGGTCTTCGTTATCCTTTTGGCCCTCTCGTTGGTCAAACAAAAAGCGAGAACAAACAGAGAGAAAAAAAATCCCCACCCGCCCATCATACAGGACCAAAGATATGCCCAAGTGAATTGGAATTGCATTTTTTCCGTAAGAAAGCATTTCATTGGAAATTCAAGCTGAATGAACAATGGCGGCCCGTTGTATTTGTTCCAATTTACTTGGCGTTGCCTTGTGCATTTCTAATTTTAATTACATTTCTCTATCAAAGCCTTTTATGGAGTTTTTCTTTCGTTTGGAGTTGACTTGAGAATTGAGAAGCTCTTCCTCTCACCCTCTTGCATCTTTATTTTGGATTCGACTTTTGTCAGAGAAAAGTAGGTCCTTGTTAGGTTTTTGTTGGCCCTGCAAAAAAAAACACGTTTTTGTGAATTTAATTCGCAGGCAAATAGAAAGGATTATATTTCATTTCATAGAATGAGTCATGTGCATCAGTGATAGAGCTGGAGAATTTCACAGAAGTAAGAAAGTAAGTAATTAACTTGCTCCTTCCGAATTGGATTTCCTTTCCTATCCTGGTGCTTTTCATCCTACTAGGTAACTGCTAATTAGAGATCTCTGCTCGTGTGCAATTCATATTTACGTTGAGAGGAAATTCTTCGGCGGTTATGCAGGCGCTATTCACCTACGCTTTGAGATAGTGTGCGCGGAATTTTTGGATGAGATTTTCGAAAAGTTTTACATTTCATAGCAGATTAGCAATTCTGTGGTATAAGATAGTTGAATAGTGCGGTGGAGCTCTTACAGTCGGCATTAAACAGGATTCTTTGTAAAAATGTTGCGGTTTGAGTTGAAAAGTACGATAATAGATCTAGGGATTCAACAAATTGCAGCGTATTTGAAGGGAAAATATTGTAAAGAATATTTTCCCTTCAAATACGCTGCATTTAGAGTAATACCTAAAATATGCTTGGACGAATACCATTCAGTTGTCAAGCAATGTCTGTTTGTTTGTTAATTTATTTACTTGAATTTATATATTGTTATTGGTAAACATTTTTTTATTTTTTGAGTTATTTACTTAAATATTTATAATTCATATATTTACGTTAAATTTTTTTAAGTATCTAAATAAACATTATATTTACTTTTTAATTTAAAGGAAACTCGTGCATTTTCTTCAAACCTTTTGTGTCTATTCATACATTCAAAATGTCTACATGAAATTGTTCATGCTTTCGAAATTACAGACCAATCGCACAAGAAACAAAAATTTTGTTAGTATCTAATCTACCGGGTTCGAACAAAAAAAATCTAAATCCTTGCCTAAAATATTACTAAGGCTACACGCGTAAAGGGTGTTTTATTTTAAATGTACAGAACTTTAAAATGTAATAAAACAAACTTTTTTTAAATTGACATGAAATTTACTATATTCGGACATAGTCTAATCTCTAGGACCAATTTTCGATTATTTTGCAACATTTTTGGCCGTATATCGGCAATAACGCGGCGAATATATTCCTCCAAGTGGTAAATCGTTTTAGACTACCGAATTCACATATCTCGACAGAAAATAGTGCAGCGGCAATAAATCGCACGAATTTGGAGACCAATTCACAGGACCAAAACGCGAAGTTATGCGCTCACCGGACGTTTCCTTCATCAAATCAATGATGGGACGAGTTGTGTAACATGTTGCGCCGTCTTGCTGACACCACAGCTCCTGCACATCATGGTTTTTTTCAATTGATGAACAAACAAGTTAGTGACTGTAACGTTCTGTACAGCATAGTTTTTAAAGAAGTACGGACTAATTATTCCACCAACCCATAAAGCACACCAAACTGTCATTTAATTTCCAAAAGCAATTATTTCTGTGAGCCTTATATAGTACTTGTGCGCGGAGGCTGAGTATTTTTTAAGTCGATTGTTTGTTTGCCTGTTTAATACATTATGCAGGAAAATTCACAAGCACAACCGAAGTTATGATGGTATAACCATTGTAAGGTTGTTTTTAAGCTTCCCGAGATGAGTGCACAATACATGTAACTTATGTTAATAGGTTTCGGTATAACTTCGCAAGAAGTTAATCCGAAGCAAAGCATGTATGGATTTAAAAAAATCTGGAAAAAGAGAAAAGATCGGGAACCTACCGAAGAAGGAGTCAACTCGATTCAAATACTTCGTTGTTCTTACTGTTCTTTCATGTTTCAGAGTACAGCCTAGTGGATAGCGTGTTGGACTACCGTGCGAGAGAACGCGAGTCCGAATCCTAGTAATATAATCGTTTTTATGTAATTAATTGCATTGAATTTCATACATTATACAATAACGAATTGGATTTTCATAATTATAAAGGATTGAAATTAATAAACGTAAATAATATAATAAAATGTCAAAAAAAAAAAAAATAATAATAAAAAAAAAAAAAAAACAACTTCGAAAAGGCTTGCAAGTATTTTCGTAAAGACTTTTTGCGAAGCCTTTAATTTGCTTATATAAAGCCATTTACGTCTAACAATTTTTTTCTATAAAGCTTTTTAGAAATAACTATTCAAAGAAGTCTTATATAAGTAAATAGCTTTCTAAAAGTGCGCCAAATGTTTTTCCATACGACTTCATACAGGCAGTATTGCTGGCAGGGAAATAACTTCGATAGAGCTTTATCGTAGCGAAATTGTTAGTTGGGCGCAAACCAATATCTTTCTGCAAAATCTTCCATAAAGTTGATGGATACATATCCAATAGCTTGATTCGGGTCTTCCTCAACGCTACGCTCTACAGCAGCAATGACTTCTTCTACAAGCACGACGTCTCTGTGAATACGTATTATCATTTAGAGTAAACGTGGTGCTCTGACGGACGATTATATTGACCGTCAGATGGACTTAGTACTTGATACGTATTTCCAACAAAACAATGGGTTTCAAAATATATTTGCACAATTTGGAAGAGTTGTGCAGAGGTTAGTCTATTCATGTTGAAATGCCAAACCAAACTAAAAATAAATCACTTTACAGCTGTCAAAATGGCCGCAAGTTAAAATAGTGTTGCCAACTTAAAGTCCAAGACTTCTAAACAAAAAAAAAAAAACACCCGTTACAAGGGTCTTACATACCAAATTTCATTATCTTAGCTCAAAACGTAAGGCCTCAAAACCGATGAACTACAAACGGACGGACAGACAGACATGGCTAAACCGACATAGCTATCAATTTTGAGTTAATCCATATACTATAGGACGAACTATGTATCAAAACTAATAAACGTCTTATGCTGAGTTTTTTTGATTAGGGACATGTCGCTATACAGCTTTTTACGAAGAAGTTTCCTCTTAAATCATCGACAAAGGATTTCTTCATCCACTTTTGATAAGGTCCATGTTTCAGATTGGTGGAGCAGGACCGAGTAGCCCGAAAAACAGCGGTTGGCAAGAGTAATTCTTCGTTTAATTTCTGATGAGATGTTGGTGTCGGAGCCGAGACCAAATTCCGTACTAGCTCAAATGGTGACCTTTTGTCAAATTCGTCGATGTTGTGTGATCATTCGTGTTGACAGCATATACTTGGTCTTACTGCTTAACCCATTTTCGCCTCTTCCTTCTCTATACTGGCAAACGTGGCTATTAAATCACATTGAGTCCGACCAATGATGTCAATATCGTCGGCATATGGTGTTAGCTCTGGAGTTTTGCACAATCCTCTCAAAAATCAAATTAAAGATGTCACATGACAGCGCATCGCATCACCTTGCCTAAATCCTTTTTGGTATCGTTTCCTAGCCCTAATGGAGCAACGAGAATTCTCCATCGTCATCCTACACAAACGGACGAGTTTGAGCGGTATACCAAAACTAGACATGGCCATGTATAGTTCGTCTACATAAATGCTGTCGTATGCCGCTTTGAAATCGATGAACAGGTGGTGGGTATCGATTTGGACTTCTTGGGTTTTTTGCAAGATCTGCCGAAGTGTAAAGATTTGATCAGTTGTGGACTTTCCAGGCCTAAAATCATACTGATAACGGCCGATCAGATTGCTAGTAAATGGTTTTAATCGTTCACATATTACGGCAGATAGGATCTTGTAGGCTATGTTAGGAGACTTATGCCTCTGTAGTTGGTGCAGTTCAGAGAGTCGTCTTTTTTTGTGGATTGGACAATCGATGCTGAGGTTCCATTGGATGGAACCAGAACCTCCGGTTCCATCCGACCAGATTTGGCTTATAAGTTGGTGGATGTTACTTACCAATCCATCTCCGCCCGCTTTATTGAGCTCGGCGGGAAGGCCGTCATTTCCGACAATCTTGTTAAGATTGAGATTCGATTTTGCAATCCTCAGTGCAGTTCGCAGTGTCCGGTGTCGTTACCAATATTGAAAGGTTCGTTCTACCTGACAGCGGAATGTTGTTCGTCATCGCCGCTTAGTCTGCAGAAGTGGTTCTTCCATATCCTCAGCATCGACTGTGTCTCAACTACGATATTTTTTGGTTCATCTGACAGGATTCTGTTCGAGCCTTTTGAATTGAAATTAAATTCAAAAGCCCAAATATATGTGCCACGACACAATTACCTACCTACACTAATATGTATTCAATTTTGACCCACACAACTGTTAACACATCCATACAGCTGTACAAAGCTTTGTATACATGTTCTTAATCCTTTGAGCAATCAAAGTGCATCGTAGTTCCAGTTTTCCGCGATAGTTGGTTGCATTGTTGTTGATGACACCGTGTCATAAACTCAATGCTAGTAACCTTCTGAGTCATCCATCCATTCTGACAACATGGTCTTCTCCAACCAGGGAAACGGTTCACTACACTGTAATCAACTCTGGCACTTGCCGTATCCCAAAGGACAAGTAAAGGCACCTGCAACCAGATAGATTATGTTGTAGTGGAAACTGACGTGTTTTTCAGTCAATAACAAGTTTGCCATACACTCCCAGAGGCTCGTACATTTATGATCAAAATGCCCTTGAGCTTCTAAGCGGCATTCACTCAGAAATAATGAATGTGTACACCATCCACCGAAGGCGAGAGTGAGACGGAACGCGCACACTTGCCATCAGTCATGCTTCACCTGATAACCACTCCGGATCTTCCGCCCCTAACAATATACTCACAAGTTTGTGCATATTCAACAAGTAAGAGCACAATACGCAGGTGGATGGATGTTCCTATGAGATGAATGCTGGAAAACCCCAGATCCCTTAAGATATGAAAAAGCTTCCATTATACAAAAGTAGATTATTTTTCATTTTTTTTGTTGTTGTCTCACGCACATTTTCCAACCTCATTCAGATGTTAAATTGTTTTTTTTTGTATTAAACATTCAACACTAAACTATAATATCTCCTTGTATCGTTTGACAGGTTCCTGAAGTGGTGCGGTCGATACCTGGCAACCGCATTCTGGCCCTCAGACAGCAAACTCAAATACTGTGGGAAAGGTACTTTGGATCGATCGAGAAAATTGTTTTCACAACTTTTGAGGTGAGTGTGAAATGTTCTGTTTATATAAATGCTTTTCAACACCCTGTCCCCCTGAAAACACATACACCAGAAGCAGCTCCCGTTTATCGTTGTCATCATAACAACAAATAGAAAGTTTAAGGTCCTTGCAGTGGAGTCTCCTTCTGCTGCTTCGCATCCAAAACCCAACCTGACAAGCAATCGCAACGACACGCTGCATGTTGTTATCCTTATGTAACGGCACACGTTAAAAAGAAGAAGACATAAAATCTGATTCAAGTTTGTGTCTTTTGTGTGTGCATAAGTGGGTGTAGTGGATATAGTGTCTGCGTATGAAGGTATCTATGCTGTGTGTGCAATGGTGGTTTCTGCTGTTTATTTACGTTTTTTTTTTTTTGCCATCATGCTTGTCATAGTCCTGTGAGGTGGTGGGAAGCAATGACGGTGGCTCCTTGCATCCATCTATCCAGATTGAAAATTCAAATGTACCTACGCGGCGGCTGTGGAGGACACACAGTTTGGCGGCTGGTGCTGGTAGTGCGGAAGCTGTACGGGAGGGCAAAAAATGCACTTACCCAACCCTCGGTTGTGTTTTGGGGCTGGGAATTTAAATTGATTTCCGTCTGTGTCTATGTGAATAGGCTCTCATGCTGGGTGGAAGATAAGAACCCGATTAAGGGATGTATATGCATATTTTTGTTCGCAGTGTGAGCTGGGCGTAACTCCGCGGAAATCGCGCTTGATGTTTATTTTCTATGGATTTTTTTCCTCACTTATTTTTTTGTTGTTTCTTAAATTCAGTTGAAAGACAAGGTTTGCATTTATATGGGAATGAATGCAAAGAAGGAAGCAATTGTCTCTAGCTGGTGGACAACACCTAGGGAGAATGCATGAGCCAAGGGCTATTTTAAGCGTAGTTTTTTTTTTAAATCTTGTAAAACACTCAAATTTGCATCAAATATTCAAAATTTTTATTGTAATCGATAAATAAGCTTTTGCATTTACGTTTTAAAGGCAACTTCATCTAAATGTTGTCCACGGCTCCGTTTCAAATGGTCCATTCGGAAGGTCTAATTTACGTCACTTTTTCAAGCATTTCGGCATGTATACCACGAATTACGCGTGTAATGTTATTCTGTAAGGCTTCAATCGTGTTCGGCTTATCCACATAGAATAACGACTTTACATAACCCCACAAGAAATACTCAAGAGGCGTTAAATCGCATGATATTGGCGGCCATTTCGACAGAAAAGCTGCTCACCAAATTCATCCTTCAACATTTCCATTGTTTCACGAGCTTTGTGGCATGTGGCACCGTCTTGATGAAACCACATGTCAACCAAGTTCAACTCAGCCAACTGGGGTAAAAAAAGTGTATCATGCACGGTCTTTGAAGAAAAATGGACCGATGAAGCCACCAGCTCATAAACCACACCAAACTGTCGATTTTTCAGGATGCATTGGTAATTCTTGTATGGCATGTGGCTTTTCATCCAGATGCTACAGTTTTGCTTATTTATGTATTCGTTGAGCCAGAAATGAGCCTCATCTCTGGCCGCCACAAAATGGTCATAACAAACGGTACACATTTTTCACAAAGCACGAGTTTTGATAACAACTTTTAATAATTTGCAATCGTGGCTCGTTTGTAAGTCTTTCCATGACTAAATTGCAGAGTATACTGAAAACTTTTCACTTTGACAGATGACGTTTGGACGCCATTATTAACCAGTGCTCCCAACCTGAAAAACTTTACTCTTAAACAATCACACTTTAAATTGGTGGCCCCTCCCCGAAGGTCACGAAATGGCTTTACACAGCTGTTGTCAGACCAATCCTTACCTATGGTTGCCATTTGACTGCATTAACAAAAATTCAAAGAACAGCATGCGTACTCATAACAGGAGCCATGTGCTCCATTCCCACAGCAGGCTTGGGAGCAATTTTAAATCTTCCACCAATTGACTTACAGATCAATTGTTGAGTTAGCAAAATGGATACAGCCATGCATTCACTACGTGGCTCTTGACCTTACCTGAGTTCACACCGAGAATCCGCAATATAACATGAGCCGCCTTTGGTGTCAGCTGTAAGAAAAGTTCACATTTATGCATTTTGTTTATGCATCCCGGGCGCTATCCATGCTGTTTAGCTTACAAGGGCAGTTTTAATTATTTGAGTAGCAGCAATGTGCATAATAGCAACCTGGAGTTCACTAGACGTCCAAGATGTTTATCATCTAGTGATCGCCGTAAGGAGCCTGAGAGTCGATGTTGGTTGACATAAAAGAGGGCGTTGGACAAAATATAAAGGCAGCGGTTTAAATGTATGTTGGTCAGGCATCCTTACCAACATTTTTAAAACTTTTACCACACAAGGTTTTTAAAGAAAGTGCACTAAAAAGTTGGAAGATATGTGAAGAATCATCAATGCGGTACATGCCTGTAGAAATTATTTCCAATTGTAGGTTAAGCATACATAATGGCTCCCACTGTGACGCAACGAGTGATAAGAAACAAGGACTTTGGATATAGTGCCATAATCATCTGACATGTTGCGGTAAAAATACTAAGTTTTTTATGGGTCGGAAGGCCCAACTAACAATTTATCTTCTATAAATTATAAATTTTCAATTTCAAAAATCAATTTCTTCCATTGAGCTTTTTAGTACTTGTGCGGAGAAATTCAGATGTTTAATAACTGTTTTAGGTAAATGCACAGACTTCCTAGAAGTTGAAATTTTATATGGCTTTTAAAAATTCACGGGGATTTGTGTACATGCGACATTTTAAAAGATATTTTTTTAGAGCTTCGCCGAAGTAGTATAGAAGCATAATGTTTTTAAAACTTGTAACTTAAGGCTTATACCAGCTGTTACTACTGACTGGTTTGGTTTAGGTTCGATTCCCAGTTGTGGCAACATCAACAAATGAAACATTTATGTACCATTTGTATGTACATTTTATTTATTGATATAACTGACGCCTATAAAAAAAATGAATCCGTTGTGCACAACTGATAGAATCTGACAGCACAATTCTTCTTCTTCTTGTTTTTTTGTTTCCTGGAACAGGAGAACATTGTTTCTTATGAGACAACACACAACAAAGGAAACAAGGCTAAACGCACGTTTTTGTTTTGAAGTATTTTTGTGGTGGTTTTCGAAAATACATGCCATTGTATACGAGCAACGCACACCGAATGCAAAAAAAACCGTTTGGAACCAACGTCGTTGACGATAAATGCCGACCTTCTTATGGCGCAGCACATACCAAATGAAATGAAACATACAAATCAAAGGAACCAGAAAAACATGTTTCGTTGCCGATAGCTGGCCTGTTTTTTTTTTTGCAAAACAAGACGTTGATACGATAGTTCTTATCTTGTTTTCTGATAGCATTTTGAATATTCAATTAAGCCTAGCAAAATCCTTAAAGTTTCAATCCGCATTCTAGTGAAATTAATAAATTTTCCAGGATAAGTTCTTTCAAAGTATATGGTTGCACCTACCACTCTCTGTTATTTGCATCCTTTTCCTTAATTGAATCAAAAATTGTATGTAAGATTGGCACAATTTCATTGTCTGAGTCCGTCACCTGTTAAACAACACTAAAAACAAGTCGACAATTCCATTTTTTTTATTTGAACGCTTTCTTGGTGTGTGCTGATATAAAAAAACGTTTTTCGAATCAAAAACGTTTTGGTTGTTCCGGTGTGTTTTCAGCCTTAATCAATGGTTTTACAGAACAGAAGCTACTCTTGCTTGCTGCAGAGTACAGCCTAGTGGTTTCCAATTACATATATAGAATGTGTCAGCCTCAGTGTTCTCTGTAATGACTCTATGATCTGAACGGACTCCTCATGTCGCCTTTTAGAAAATGAAAAGACATACTTTTTTTTTTGAACATAATTGTAGGTCTTGCAGCTATGTTTTCGCTAAAGAGTTCGTCACGCTAAAATTTTAAATCCAGGAAAACTGATTCCAGTGACTTGATACATCTCCTTTTCCTTTCTCCTTGAGCCACAATAAGATCTCTTCAAGTATGTTAAAGCATTTCTCTACTATAAAAACTCTAAAAAATTTACTAAGGCTACATCAGAAAGACCGACCCTTATTTATTGCTTCGTACATTTCTGAATAAACACCATTCCCAGTTAAATCCTAATTAATGGACTCGGTCCTACAAGTCGGTGGTTTTTCATTCCGTCACTTATTTGACTTCCAGCACTCAATAAAAAGTAAGCTTTACCAACTAAAAAGCTTTACCTTGGACTTACAGCGTCCAAGGTCAACTATCAAATCTCATTATCCATAACGAAGTAGGCGAAACTGCCAGGGCTTTCTTCATATTCAAATCACTTCTTTTATTTTCCTGAAAGGCGACATTCATTCGATCTCCTATAGAAGAGACATCCATCTATTCATCCTTGCCCCCCACTCACACAAACCTCGATTGCTCGAACAACTCAAATCATGCAAAGAAACAGAAACAAAATGAAGGAAGCAATTTCGAATTTTCTGTTTGGAATGCCTTTAAGGATCGAAAATTCGTTAACATTTAAGGATTTCCTTCTGCCTGTGTATGTAGCTATGGTTTCATTGGCCTGTGTGTCCATCTCTCTGCTGTCGTATTTTGTCTTTGTGTGTCTTCGGTATCAAGAGTTTGCTCGTGTATCTCATCGTCTTGTTTCCCATCTTTGCATTATTACTTTTTGGCAAATTTCCATTTCGTGTCCTTAGTTCCATTGGCACAACATTTTTGCAACTTGCTTTGCACAGGTCTATCGAAGGATGTCTGGCTCTGCGCTACGATGGTAAAAGACCGTTCCCGATCCTGTTTGATGTACCAACCAAGTTCGGTGCATGCGGCTAGAATATTTAGTAGGTACACACGGGTTCACAACTTTTTAATGGTCAAAGTTGGTTCGGTCTGGGGCGGCAAAGCGTGGTGCTGGATATATGTAGAGGGCGCGAATTTGAATGCAGTCCATAGTAATGCTCAGGAAGTGCACACAAGATGGGGTTCCGTACTCTCCCCCTCTCTCTTTCAGTCAATTTGCATAAATCACCTCCCATATAATTACGTCCGATATCAATCGGAGGAGCTGGCCGGCGGAAGAAAGGATAGTTCGCTCCTCAGCCACCACTGACCACAGGTTGATTTATTTTAATTTGCTTTTTCAGTTAGCTTACCCGTGCGCTAAGTGTGTTACAACTCGTGACGTCGTGACCGGTAATAAATCATAATCCTCCGAGGGTAGCATTAGCCTCGAACGTGGTCCGGTAGATTTGACTTCCACCATAGATTATGGTCGCAATCGATTATCCTTTGGTTGATTGACATCGACCGCATTGATCTAACCGACACACAATAATGGCTCAAAGGGGTTGAAAAAAAATTGCTTAGTCCTGCCCTTCTTCCCTAAAGTGAGATGGCGGCGCAAGGGAATGCCTTTTTGAATGGTATTACATTATCGCGAGCGCCTGTCATGATTGTTCGTTAATTTAACATTAAATGCCAAATGACACGGAAAGCCAGGCACCTCCACCGCCATCATCATTGTAGTCGTTCGTCGTCGCGTTGTCCTTCACAAGTAGTACGAGGATAATGAAAGAACTGTTATTATTACGGCTTTTTTGTGCGGCGCTTTTCTTTTTGTTTGCTTCTTCTTTTTTCTCTTTTTACAACTGAAGCTGAAATTGTTTTCAAAGGACGATGATGTGATGACATGAACGCGAATGGCATTGCTCAGGCTTTTCCTGCTGCTGAACACAACTTTAGGGCGCTGGCAATGGACGAGAGCGGATTTGATATCCATTAAGCGATTGGCATCAACAAACATACCTATCTAGACGTTTTAACGTGGTCCAAGGAGTTATGGGATGAAATTTACCCATGAATTTATCGTATAAAAATCGAAAGGGTGTTACAGCGGATTGACGTTTAAGTGGGCGACCATTGACGGATAACGAGGGGGAGAGGGATGCCAACACAAGGATAGTTGGATTTTTGAGAGACGGTTCCGTGCTGCACTTTTGAATAAATATTTTTGTAGGATTTTTATGGAAATCAATCGGAGCTTCGGTTAAATTACGTTTTGATGTTTTATCGATATCCTGCATCTCCTTTGGTATGCCATTTTATAAAATCTGTTCGGAAAGGGTATGATGAGAAGTGTTTGTAGGTATGCATAGATTCACTGTGATAATAAAGAATTCAGGTTCTCTTCTCTACAATCTTATTCAATATAATCTGAGCTTTAAAGCATGCTATATCGCATAAGGTGCATGTTAGCTAGGCTAGTGCTAGACTTGTTCAAAATGTGTTATCGCCGAAGCATCTAATTCAGAGGCAGTGATAAGTGGTGTTTTGTTAGGACGCAACCGGTTTCTGATAGGAATAATTCTGAAATAAGTTTGTGGTGTCACCTTAAATTTTGAGCTAGAGTTTTGAAATTTAGTATAAAGAGTCTCTATCCTCTATCTCTATGAAATTTAGTATAAAGAGTCTCTATCCGACGAAGCAGAACAAGTGATATCATTTTTGAAATCCGCTAATTAACACGCCTACTTTTCAGAAAAACGTTCTTTTTGGCAAAAGCGAAGGAAATTTTGGAAAAGTTTGTAAACAAGATATTTAGACAATCCTAATGTCTATATTTTTTCAATGCACACTTTTTTGCCACGCCCACTTTTTGAGGGCGTTTTCAGTAAAAAAAAAAAACTTTTTTTGGTAAAATTTTTAAATATTCGAAAAAACTTTTGATGAAAAATTATTGGTTGTGATAATATCACAATTCGTCGATGCATAATTTTAACCCACGTCCAATTTTTGGAGACGTTTTGATACAAAAACCATTTGCATACACTACACCATACCAAGTGCAGGAGAATAATATTTTTTTTTTGTCGAAATATACAAGATATTGACAAACTGTCTTAACAATATGTTGTGACAAATTTGAATTTTCTATATTTCATCGCCATAAAGCCCACATTTCGGGGATTTTCATTTCAAGTATGGGATGGGATAGGGTATTTAACAGTCCGCACTGCCGAGCATATGTCGGCAATAACCCCACGAATGTTGGCTTCCAAGTCCCTTAACGTTTTTGGTTTGTCGGCGTAGACGAGCGACTTCACATATCCCCAAAGAAAATAATCCAATGGTGTCAAATCCCACGGTCTTGGTGGCGAAATGGCCGGTCCATTGCGCGAAATTATTCGCTCATCGAATTTTTCCTTCAATAAATCGATTGTGACTACGCTGTGTGGCATGTAGCGCCGTCTTGTTCACAGCTCATTCACATCATCCAATTAGGGAAGAAAATAGTTGGTTATCGTGGCTCTATGTCGAGCTCCATTAACCATAAATGTTTCTCCAGCATAATTTCGGAAGAAGTTTGGCCCAATGACTCCACCAGCCCATAGAATACACCAATCAGTCAGTTTTTTTGATGTAATAGCGTCTCAAGGGTCTCACGTGGATTCTCTTCACTCCAAATGCGGCAATTTTCCTTGTTGACGTAGCCCTTCTACAAAAATGAGCCCCCTTACGATCACGACACATTGCATGGTCTCGCGAATTTAATTCTTGCAAAAGCTTAATCTTGTAAGGTCGTAAGCCAAGATCTTTGTGGAAAATCTTCCATAAAGTTGATGGACGAATCTCCAATTGCTGTGGACGGTGGCGAATCGATTCATTCGGGTAATCTTCACCATTTTGCTCTACAGTGGCAATTGCTTCTGCGGTGCGCACGTAGTGCGAAAACGATCAATGGTTAACCGAATTAATTGCTGTGATGAACGATTATGTAGTCCATAAAATAGACGGAGCTTTGCGGTAAACTTCGCGAACTGAAATAAATTTGCACGATTTACAAGCGATGTTCATTTGTCAACCTTGGCCCCCAAATATCAGTTTTCTCTCTATTCGGAAAACCAACATCTAAAAAAAAAACACCCTATACTTTTCTCAATTAGACACCAACATTCGATGCGCTGCTTTTCAGCATCTGCCCTATCGCGATCTGATACCGCCGTGCTAAAGCGGAGGAGCTCCGGAGTGGATCAGCCGCTTGTCCCGCGTGCCACTGTTGCAGTGGCACGCCTACCGAATGTATATAAATGAATGCCTCTGGTGTAATAAAACGTGAGATAAGCGCGTTCTTTTAAAAGCTTCAAGGGTGGAACTTTCACAAAAAAAAGTCTGGTGTTCATCAAGACCCTGTTTTGACTCCGATTTTTTCTAATTTTTTATAAAAGATCATCTGCCTGTAACTTTAAATTCAATCTATTCCTTCGCTAATGACATAATATTTAGCCCTTACAACATTTTTCTCTGCCAAATCCTCCATCTTCTAACAACGGCTAAATATTTAAGATTAATTAAATTTATTTAATTAAGTTAAGTCCAATAGATTGGAATTTTACAGTTTTTTTTTTAACATATTGTCATTATTGTTCATTAAAGTGAAATCGGCAAGTTTCCAATTTTCACACCTTCACAAACCTGCAAATGCGTGTAAACAAAATCTTATAGGAAACATAATCGTAGCGAACTCTAGTTTCGCTTGAGCATAGTAGAAATATCTCCCTTCTTGCTTTTTTTTATACATAAAAAACTAATGTTGAAATGAAATATCTAATTTCATATCGCCAATCGACCATGCAAATTGGCTTACAAGCCTATCTACGGGCGTAAGTTGAAAGAGTAAAATGCCATTGCAAAGTTATAGTTTTGCAGCAAAGAATAGGACTTCCTTTTTAAATACGAAAAATTTGAGAAGTTTTACATTCTTGGATGTTCATCATACTTTCACAAGAGGTGGAACAGTGAAAAAACAGAGTTATTGGGTTTTAACCAGGGATCCCGCACTTTGCAGTCCGCATTCCTACTATTCCGCATGTGAATTGTTGCTCTATGACCTGCATCTTCAATATTGCGGCTCCTAACCCACAAGCTTTGCTAATAAAATATTTTTTTAACTTTATGCAATATGACCAATGGATCTGCAATTTTTGAGTCTTGGTCATGCAAATGTTTTATAACTCTACTTCCAGATGAATTAGTTTTGTAAATCTCCCTTTTGGCATACAAACATATTTCGGACCAAGAAGAATACGGTCTGTGGATTTTGTATATTATTCTCTCTTAAACCACAAGTTTTGTCTTGAACAGTGTGCTAATTTAACCGACAATATAAATAAAACTTCATTATTTTTCTGACTTTATGAAATTCCCTCGAAATAAATGTACATTTTTAACCAACCTAGATTTCCCCACATCCTCTACTACAAGTATGTGACTTAATTTTTGCCAAAATCAGTGATGCAGTTGTAAATCCGCAAACTTTAAACCTGTTCTCCAATATTTACACTTCCCGCTCACATATTAATTTTCAAAAGTTCATCCAGCAAACACTGATCTTATAACAAAAAACACACACACACACTTCGTTATTCTCCTTAGCGTTTTTGGCCTCATTAAAATTGAAAATTCCCTTCATTTTCACTTTAAAATGTTTCCTGGCAAAGACTCAAATACAGAAAATTTAATTCCCTTTGACGATGATGATGCCCGGATATCCCTCCGGCCCCCTGCTCACGAAATACAACATCCCGTACGAGAATTCACACCAAAGCCGAGAACATTGCCCCCCAAAAATGTCACTGCCACTTCTTTTACACTTGCACGCCCTCAAGTGTGCCAAGTTAATATTTAATTTTCGCAAAAAGCTTACGAAACTTTGACTTTAACCCTCCCCCTGGAACAAAAACCAACATCGACGACGACATCGTCATAGCCATAGAAGATGGCATCGACAGCAACAACGCCAACAACTTTCTGGAGGAGAAAACCAGAACGATGATCGCAAGTTATTAGGAAATCTGTCGATAAGTTAATTTTCCGCTTAAAATTCTACACCAAAGCTATGGAGCTGTCGCTCCCCATTTTTTGTGTTTGCATATTTTTGCTGGAAAAGAACGAGTACGAGAACAAGCCCTCGACTCAAAGGCTGCATCGAATCCACGGAACTGCATCTTCTCTCCCAGAATTTTCAATTCCAATTTTCAAACAAACGCAAATTAATTTGCTTTGCTATCCGAACCTGAACTCAAACCCGAACCTAAACCCAATTCCCTCATCCAACGACACAATCATTCACAGCTTCTGTTGGTGGCCGCCCCGCTTTGCTGCATCGTATCGATGTGCAACTAGGAACGGATTGTCGTGATAAAAATTTGAGAGAAAAGTTTTCGTCACAACCCACCCTTACCGAGCACTTAGGCTAGGGGTTGGGATTCTCTTGTGCAAAATAAAATAATTAAATGTTCGCTCGCTGGAGACGTGACTAGTCCGCGATTTATGGGATCTGATGATGCATACACAGATGCAATTGCCACAATTATTAAAGTTGGCACAAACACATGCAAAATAGGAGCACAAAAATCCTTTTTGTTTTTAATTTTTCGTTGTTGTTCTTCCTTGTCCTCGACTTTGAAGTGGATGAGACACAAGGAGCTGGGGCTGGTGCTGCAGAAGCAAGTGGCAGCAGTGCATCTACTCGAGATATTCTCATGTCATAACTCATGTGATGACGCAACATCTGATTTGTTGCTTCATAGGGTCGGGAACGTTTATTGTCATCCTTCATAAAAGCAAAAATTTAAATTGTTATGTCTGCAAGGGACAAGCTTGTGTCGCATCGCGTTGAGAACTGATGCTGCGCTGCCAAAGGGTATTGTGTGTACACTCCAGGTCAAAAGGATTCAGTCAAGTAGTGGAAAGAAAAAGTTTTACTTTTGGTGGCAGTTTTGGTTCCAGTTTTTGTTGTTCCTTAAGGCCATTTACATTCTACAGCCTTTAACAATGGTTTGGAGTTGAGGAATTTAAATTCAGAGTTTTTCACCCAAATGTAACCAACATTAGGTTGGTGTCTTTGCTATTAAATTTAGTTCTATCGACATTCGGATAGGTAATTATAGATTCATTAGCCCACTTCTGTACATAAGGTTCATGCTTGTTATTGGACTATTTTAATAAAATCCTAGAAGTTTGTCAGCTTTCCACAGATCTCCTGACTTGCGTCTAAAGTAGTTACTTTAGCATTCTACTGATCTACTGGTTAAAGAAAGAAATATTTTTATTTTTTATAAACTTTTTTTAGGTTAGGCGAACCTATAACGATCCAAAAGATAATGCTTGCAATTGTTTACTGCCTCGGAAATGTTGTAGATTGTATATTAGTGGAAATTCGCATCCTGGTAGTTCGTTCCATTAAAAGCTTGATCGTTAACATAAAGAATTTTGATATTGCGTAGTTCGTGTAGTTGGTAGGTGAATAATGTTTCTGTGAGCGGAATCTGCGTTTAAATTCAGAGGGTCTGGAAGTGATTTCGCTAAGCTCCTTTGAACATCTTAACTACTTAAGCAATTAACGCTACAGTCGGGAATGAACTCAACAAACATGCCTCTCGAATTTGACCGGTCCTTAGCTAATTGCCTCCAGTTGCACACCCCAAGTTGGTTGAGGTCGTGTTTTACTTGTGCGCTTCTTGTTTTTTTTCCAGGATCTGGCAATGGAAAGATTTGATCAGTTGTGGACCTTCCTGGCCGAAAACCTTACTAAAAACGGCCGATCAGGTTGTTGGTAAACGGTTTCAGACGTTGTCACGATATTTCCTTGTTCATATTGATAGGATTCTGTTTGAGCTTGTATCCTTGGCATTGAAGTTTTACACTTTGGTGGAACTTGCGGACATCGTTCATGGAGTGGCACCGCTATATAGCCGACCGTGCGCTTCTCTTGCTCTTTTTTCTGAAAAGTCGGTGTTGTTCCCTTCTTCTCTGCCTATAGAGCTAAATGGCAGCGCTCGCCTTCACCTGCAGTTTAACCTTTTAGGCCTCGTTCTTAGCTGCGAGCATCTGTCAGCATTCCTCACCAAACCAAGGGCTTCTAGCTGGTGGGCGCGAGAAACCTTGCACATCAGTTGCGGCTTGTTGACATCGTTGTTATTGTTTTTCGACTTTCGATGCTGGTAGCTCAGTTGCGGCTTGTTGGCAGCGTTGTTATTGTTTTTCGACATTCGATGTTGGTCAAAGGCCTTGACGGTCTCTTGCGGTTGCAGTCTTCTGATACTAAATGTTTTCACAATATTTCTGGTTTATTGTGTCAGAGTGTATATCTATATTCATACCTTGGTGCTGCAACAATGTAGTGGTCCGAGTCGATTTAAGCAACCTCGGACATCCTTGGACATCCAAAATACTTGATGCATGCCTCTTGTTTATCGCAATGTGGTCAATTTGGTTGATGTTAGCCCCTCTTAATCTTTGGACACTTTGGTAGGTGCTCATATAGGTTTTGTAAAGGGGCTCGAAGAAGCAATCTTTATATCCTTTTTTCATCCGTCGGGGCGTGAGCGCATATAAGGTTTATGTTGGCGAATGCGGCCTTCATGCGAATTGTTTCTATGCGTTCGCTTATGTCTTGGAAATGTAAGACTTAATGCCTAAGTCTGGCACTTATAACAAATCCGCATACGAATAGTCGCTATTTCTGCTCACTATAACACGCTCCGTAGTAGATGTCACAGTTTTTCAAACACTTTTTGCCCGCGTATTTCCTGGATGGCAGAAATTATGGGATATTTAACCCAAAGCACAACTCCAACCTGGAGGGACAGTTCCAATATATTAGATATCCCTAAAACACAGGGACATCAGTTTCGGTTCATCCGCCACCATCTCTGTTCAAGTGCCTGACTTACCCTTGAGATTCCTAAATAAACTTGGAAAGTCAATTCACAAGACTTACATTTGGCATCACAAAAGTTTTATTGAAGTTAGTTTTTCGCAATAACTCTATTTTTTCTGTGAACCTATACGGATAACAGAACTAAAACTTCTGATAGGTATTCAAAAGTGAAGTGATCACACATCCTAGAATCTTACGAATTGCGCCTCAAAAGGGGCAACACTTTAAATTAGTTTATTAGAGACTAATTTTGGAAAAAGTTACCGGCGCTTAATTTTATCAATACCAAGAGAGCTTTTAAAATAAATCACGCGTTCAAATTTAATTTTTTATTTCTTGACCCCTCCCATAATAGGGAGTTTCAAAAATTTCAACAGTATTCTGTGATACGAATTATACCGAATAAACACTTTTGATAGCTATTCTACAACTGAAGTAATCGATCACATATTTTAGAATTTTAAGGATGCCTCACAAAACGGGGTGATGCCTTAAGTTGGTTGATAAAAGAATCTCTTTGAAATGCTCACTTCTAAGACTGAAAACAAGCTTTCTATGTCTTAATAATTACAACACTAAGAGATCTTTAAACAAATTACGTTCGCCACCTCAAAATTTCAAATTAGCGTATGAACTTTGAGGGTAAAGTTGTGTCAAAAAATGATCCTTCTCTAATTTATTCAATTAAAAAAAATATTTAAGGATACTTTTTTGTTTGTTTATTATCGACACGTGCTTACGTTCGTTAGTAAAATTCCATTTAAGCCAAAATTGGGCAAAAAAATTTTCAGACCCGACACTTCAAAGTGGAATAATTTTTCTTTGGCTCCCTATTACGTTTCGAAACTCCGTGTAATGTCATATACCAACAGCATCCTATGAATATTCAGATTTCGCATCATTAGCCACTATCCTCGTACCTATTATACACTTCCAAATAAATGTTACTACTCCCACGCACGTGGGTGTCCGTGTATGTTTATATATTTTCAAAGGAAACACTCGTCCACACTTGACTGCTTAGTAAACAATGTAAATGATTTTCCGAGATAGAAAACCCACTGAACAAGTGAAGGAAAACTTCTCGCCCGCAGTGTGCACTACTGCATGTCGTGGTAAACGTCGGTTTGCTCTGTTGGATGTTGGTCCTGCGGCATTTTTCTATTTTCTTTTTCAAAATGAAACTCCTCCATAGGATCTACTACCAGTTCCTAGCTGCATGCATATGCTTAACGCGATGTTTGTCTTAGAAGAAGTTTCCAAAATAACCCAAGGAAAAATGTACGACTATGTGCATAACGTGTGTCCTACGACAGCGTTCCAACTATGCTAGAATGGTGCACACATGTGGAGGATGTGTCACTGCTGTGGTGGTTGAAAAAAAACGTTTTAAGCAGCACGTAACATGCATCCCTCGACAAGCAAATACAAGTATTACCGCTATATAGCTCTCGTCCTACACCTACCCATGTATACAAACACGCAGGCATATGTAGGCTTCCGGGAGCATCAACCGATTGGGTTATCTTTCCTTCTCGTGAACCGACCTCTGGGATAATGTTAGGCAGCTCCGGGTGCCACATGTGCTTCCTCTGTCCTTAAAAATATATTAAACTAAAGAAAATTCCTCCAACTAAAACAGAAAACTGCTCCACAGGCAGGAAGATCGAGGCAAAACCTACAAAACTAAAGTGCAACACACCAACAGCAAGGAGCAAAAAAATTAAAATAAAAGAAAATAGGAAATGACTCATTTTGGTTTTGCAAGTTGAAGAACGATGAGCGATGGTGAATGGTGGATGATGTGGATGGCCGGGCGCCAAATGATGTAGGGACGACTTTTTCATGTCGATTTACGCCTCTGCTTTCCGGCGCCCGTCCATCCATACATGTAGCTGCAACGATGACGACGACAACGACGACGATGGACAATAACTTTTTCTTCAGAGGCAAGCTGAAACAGTTGTTGCTCATTAATGCAGGAAGTGGACTCCTGTTAACACATACGACCATCATTAGACACCCGAACGGACAGCATAATTTTCATTTGTTTAACAAAAGTCCTGTTGTAGGAACAAACGCGCATACTTGCCGCCCCACTAGCTCAAAAGCGAATAGTTGGAGAATTAATGAAGCATTCGTGCTATCATGCCCCGCCCTGCTAGCTTCCACAATTGAGGACGAGGTTAACGATAATCAGGAGGACGATGAATGCTGCCAAAGTTTGGCAACTTTTGTTATTGAAAGTGTGAGGGCGTTGATGACATTTGGAGTTTATTTTTTCCACTAGACTCGACACACATCAACTCAAGAGCAGGAATTTCGTACGAATTGTTATTCTACCTAAAGTGGGAGAAATTTCGAATATGATAATTGCTCTTAATTTGTTTTTGATTTGGACTCATGAACTTTGTTTCAACTGACGGGAAAGTTTTTGTTAAACATTTTCGGGTGCCATACTGGGAACGCCACAGAGAAGACTCTTGAACTCTTGAACTCTGGACCTAACTGCGCAAAGCTCTCTTCTTAACTGTTTGAGTGGAGATTGCTAAAAATTCTGTCTTGAGTCCAGTACATATGTTTTTTTTTAAATATACATATTACATAGGTATATATATTTATAAAAATGTTAACTTTTAACATGTTGCGTCTTAAAATGGCATGAAATACAATGTTTGTACCGGGGCCATTAGTACCACATTTGGTACAGTTCGTTTCTATAAATGAAGGTGGTGGGTATCGATTTGGATTTCTAAAATCACGGTGAGCACATGCCTAAAGTAGTGTGAGATTTTTACTCACTAAAACCAACACCCTTTTGGTATTTGTATTGCAACTAAGTATGCTAAAAAGCGTCCTTGGACCACTCTTGTAACTCCAATTTCACGTGATATCCCACAAACAAACGATACAATGCTAATTATTAAGCAAGTTTTTATCCCGAGTAATGAATGTTTGGCAGATAACTTTCCTTTGAGAATTCCTACTTTTTCCGCAATTTATAGCCAAATCTAAGGGTATAGTTCTTTGAACTAAATTCTTCATCAAGAATTTAGAGGACGGTTGTGTTAACGTGTCCCAATAAACGTTTTCGGTGGTTTCGTGCAAAATTGTTGGTTTCATCTTTAACCGCGGGAATACCTAGATCCCTGCGTATATCTTCGTTCCTTATGTAATACGCCGCATTGAAGAATGATCTGAACATTTCGTTTTCAAAAGTATTTAGAATGTTTAGATTCGTTTCACTGGTACACCCCCATAGTTGTATACCATATGTCGAGACTGGGTTTAGCATTTGCTTGTAACTTTAATAGCAGCTTGTTACCATCGTTATCAAGGTTAAGCTTCGAATATTTTCCGAGTAACCAGTACAGTTCTCTGTTTTTCGTTTTTACATGCGACTTCCATTTTAGGACATCGAGTGTCCTTCCGAGATATTTATCTTCATTTGCAAAAGGGACTCGAACCTTTTTTTTAGAAATACAGGCAAATTGTTTGTTCGTCTATACGAAAAATCTACATGAATCGCTTTGTGCTCAATAAATGCAATTCGCCAGGATACTGCCCATTCATTAACCTCGTTAAGAGCGTTTTGTAATTTCATATTTGTTTCCTCTATTGTTGTGCCAACTGCTAGTATAGAAGTATCGTCAGCAAACGTTCCAACTATTGTATCATTTGTTTGTGGGATATCAAGTGTAAATATGAGGTACAAGAGTAGTCCAAGGACGCTTCCTTGGGGTATTCCTGACATTATTTTTTTGAACTTTGAATATTCGTTTCCAAGTTTCACACGGAAAAGCAATGCTCAAGATATGACACGAGAATTTTATATTATTATTCAGGCAGAACTTGTCTTTATTTGTATTGAAGGCCTCTATTCCACACCTTGTCAAAATCTTGCGACACGTCAGGAAATGCAGCTGAGCAAATTTTTTTTTCTTCGAAAGCTTTCTCAATTACATCAGTAATTCGGTGGTCTTGGTCCACAGTCGTGTGTTTATTTCTAAACCCAAATTAATGGTCAGGTAAGAGGCATTTCTGATTAATAAAAGGGTGTAAGCAAACGAGTAATATCCTTTAAAAAATATATGAAATTATTGGAAGCAGTGGAATTGGTCTGTACGATTTTATTTCATTTGATGATTTTCCTGGTTCTAGAATCATAATCACTTCCGCGACTTTCCACTGTCTTGGTATGTACGCTAGTCTAATTGCCGCATTAACAATGTAGAGATGGTTATTTAATGCTTTCCGTTTTTTCTTCGCCATCGTTTTGCTGTTTTTTCCGCTTGACAACTCTAACGGCATCTATAACTATAACTTTATATTTCCTGCTTTTCAGATCATTAACAACGTTATCCTTTAAGCACGACGCATCTAATCCTCTAGATACAACGCGTTATGGCCTTTCAGATTTATTTTCGATCACCTTCCCATTTTTGCAATAAAATAGACGGTATTTTTACGGGTCTTTAACGCAAACTTTCCATGTAGCTACGCTACTTGGTAGCCCGACAATGGCAACGATTTGATCAAGGTATGCAGCTTGTTAAAGTCGTCAATACCGATCACATTGATTGGCGGTGGGACCCGGTTGATTAAGCTGTTTTGCTTTATTAATAATCTCTTTGCCTCGGTCTATCGTTTCAGAAGAGGATACAGCTTTTCTTTTTTTACCGTTCTTTTCTTTAGAATCCAGACGGTTTTGCAAATGAATTCTTCTTCAGTTTGACTTTCTTAAGCCTTTTTCGAAGAACAGGCTCCTATTTTTCGTAGGTCAACACTTCTGGTGTTGTCGAGCTCCTTGAGACACATAATCGCAATAATTGGCTCCCCCCAGAATCCGTAGAGCCGACCTCCGAAGAGAGTGGATTTTCCAGTGGAACTGAATTGTCACCTGGGGTATTAAATTTTGTTGTTTTACTCATTGATTTACACTCGGTATACGGGGAGTGGATTTTAGTCGCCTCCTACGACAGGCATGCCTCACCTCGGGTATATTCTGAACCCTACCCAAAAAGGACTAAGTGTGAAAAAATTGTAAGTTGTGAACTTCCTTCCCTCAAACCTTGGTGAACGATATCAAGTGTTGACATATTACAACAGACAAGATCTTAAGGTGACTAGTTAATCTGTAATTGACTCAGTTAGATGGTCTTCTTTTTATGGATGTATTTCTTGATGCATACTTTCCAAAATTTTCCTAAACCCTAAACGAATTATATACAGCTGGGCTATTTTCGAAAGATATGTTAAGATTTAGATTCGACAAGACTACCTTCCTTTTGCTGTACTACTATGATTAGAGTTTCAAGTTCTCACCGGCGAATTTCGTGTTCATCTCTGGAATCTGGTCAGGCTTTGTATTCCCCTTTCTTGACGTATTACATTGAGTAAAACATCTGGACATCATACCTCCAGTGGTGTTTCTTTTTTTTCCGAACAGAAAATTGAAGATGATCCTCATGACAGTCTTAAAATGGGTTTTCTTATGCGATTTCTCTACTCATTTTGCTCTTTTCTGTATCAATTTAACCAAAAATTTGCCTCATCGGAGAAAAAACTTTTCATTAAAAATGTTCGTCAAGCTTAATTATGTTTTTGGCCAATTCACTAAACCAACGATGCGTATATTGATCACGCGGCTTCAACTTCCGCACAAACTGGATTTTGTAAGATTTAAAGCCAAATCTTTCGGTAAAATCTTCCACAAAGGGGATGAGCTATTGGCATAGCTCCAATTGCTGTGCCCTATGGCGAATCGCCTCATTCGGATCCCCTTCAACAACGGTAATTACTTCTTCTGTTCGCATTGTTTGTCGGCTTTGGGAATGCGTATTATCAAAGAGTATAGAACTACATAGAGTGCGCATCTCATACAACGACGTATACTAACAATAAATCAACTTTTAACTGTCAAATTGACACTTCTGTAGAAAAAGTGTTGCAGTCTAAAAACCAAAATTCTAAAATAAAATCACCTTAACTATTTCATCTCAATAGTGATTTTATTTTAGAATTTTAGTTTTTAGGTATGTTACATGTATTTGTCATAGATAAATAAAAAAACCTTAAATAATCAATACCTTTCGTCAAACAACCCTTTTTTACTTCGTAGCCTACAGGTGTCAAACCTTTCTCATGGCACGAGTTAAATTTTAAAGCCAATATATCACGAATTGGCATGTAAAATTAATTTTTCAGGCAAATCTCTTAATTCCTTGAGTTATTCCTTTGCGGTGCCTTCAAAGCGTATTTCGCAAGCATACATTTTAAAATACGAATGTTTAGATGTCATGTATTTTAACAATCACGTCCATTTGCAAAGGCATACCAAAGCTTAATTTACGATTGACTACCACGACGACGGCAGTGAACGAACGCGAACCATCAATTGATTTGAAATTCCGCTATCATACTTGCTCCCTTTAATTGAGTTTAATTCGCAACAACAATGTGCGTGTTCTATCGCAATTAAAATCGCAATATACGAGTATGTATGTGCGTTCGTAGCTCTTTGAATGGAACTTTGTTTTTTAAGTTATTTTTAGCTAATGGTTTGATTTATCATCGACAAAAAGTCTTAATAATTGGTGCGGATATTTAAAGCGAGTTTTCATTTCGTTTGAATTGTAATTGGCTGAGTGTGTATCTCTGTTTGCTGCTGTTTGCTGAAGGGCGGTCATGAAAGGTTTTTCGTATAGGTGCCTTTAATTTAGTGGAACTTGGTAGGGTGCCAAGTTTTTCTCGGTTGTCAATTTTTGTTTGTTTTGCCCTTGAAATTGCGTTCTATAAGTCTTGAAAGAATTGCATGCGAAAGTCGAGTATTCGGTTTTGTAATAAACCTTTCAGACTTTGATGAAGTAGTTCCGAATCACTTTTTTATAAGGTCACTATTTGGGTTTTTCCTAAATGAAATCATGGATGGGGTCTATTTGCATATTTAGGTTGGCCAAAAATAACTTATTTGAGAAGTTTGGATGTACTCAAAATGAAAAAAATCATAGTAATAGATCAAAATTAACATAATAAGTAAGCATAGTTGATGGATATGAAAGAGAACTAACGTGATTATTGTCATCAATGGATAGCAACACACAAACATTAATCCCTAGGATAATAAATTGAAACTTTAAAACTTCCAGAATGTAGTTCAGTTGGTATTCCATCTGTATCGCAGGTCTCCTGATTTCAATTCACTTCCTCATTGAGGCCATTCAAAGTGTTTGAGAACTAAAACGAAGACAAGGAAACCTTACTTAAAATTTAGTTCATACAAACCCGTAAGTCTTCACTTCGACCAGCAAGCATACAATTGAACGAACTTCCAGAAGTCATATTTCCACCAATATAAAGGGTGATCAATCAAGAGGTTTTGTTTTTTAATGCCAAATAACACAAAAAGTCAAATATATCGTGAAATCTTGTTTATTGATCTAAATAATCATTCTTGACAATTTTTTTTAAAGATTATTCCTTTCGAATGTTGGCCGCAACTGAGCCAAAGCTACTCGTCTATGCGGACGTTTTAATTTCCGATGATGCGTTGTATCATATTTGTCGGTATCTCGCGAATAACACACGAATATGCAAGCATCGTCTTAAAGTGTTATATTTTCGCCTCACAAGAAAATGTTTGTCAACAAAAACAGTTGTTCTTGTATTGATTTACCCTGGAACTACTCATTCAAACGTTTCTTTCGAAGAGAACTAGTTCTTCAGTAACCTGACCATTTGTTGCAGTATTTTGCTCATTGTTAATAGGGGGTAGAAGACACCTTACGGTATGTGCCACATTAGGTGTCTTCTAATTTCTTCGGTACTAATTTAACTACTAAAACTAAAGAAGGGAAGATATTACCCCATTCTGGAGTGAACCCTTTTGATGTTATTACATATTTTGAACAATCGGTTAGTAATGATCAAGCATGGTTATTATTCAGTGGCATATAACAGCCTAACCTGCTTTTACAAGACTTGAATACGACTACAATGTCTATTGTACTCTCATGGTGCAGTGTTCAGGGATTTAGCAGGGCATACTGATTTGCGAATAAGTAACCAAGGTTCATGTTACTGCGAATTTGTAAGTCTAGTAGTTGCTGCAGGGTTTTCAGTGAGAAAGTGGGCGGGCTTAATGGCCTGCAATCTTAGCCAAATTTGTGATTACTTTTTCTTTCTTTTGGTATGAATATCAAGTATCAACCTGGTATGAATATCGTCAAGTATCAAAGCGCTTAGAAAAAGAAAGGCTTAAGCGACATTATTAAAAATTTGATCAATCAGCTTTTAGAGTTTGTTACCTTCTTATAACTCTTTTTGATAAAACCATAAAATTACAAACAGATATTTTGAAGTAAACAAAAGTGTTTTATAATCTAAGTTATATTTTTTTATTGAAAAGACATAATTTGCAAAATATTTGCAGGCAAATTTATTAAAAAATGTCAGCCCTTCATCTGTTAAGCGCTTCAATTCAGTTTAAGCACCTGGAATGACGATGAACAACGCATCGTCATGAACAACCCCTATCCCATGGGAGTATATTAGTTTTGACATTAAGTTTGTATCATAGAGCAATCATTTCGCTACATATACCTCAAAGTATATGGACCGACTCAGAATCGCTAGCTGAGTCGATCTAGCCATGTCTGTCTGTCCGCCTGTGGGTCATCGATTTTTGGGCCATATATTTTGAGCTACAGTTTTGAGGTTTTGTATATAGACTCTATCCGACAAAGCATAATAAGTGTAAACATTTTTTAAATCCGCTCACTGTCACGCCCACTCTTAGAAAAAAGGTTAAAAAATTTTGAAAAAAATTGTGAACTAGATATTAAGACAATTCTAATATCTATATTTCGTCTTTCCATTTTATTTTTTTTTTATAATTTGTCTCTACTCAGTTTTTTGTTACGCCCACTTTTTGGGTACGTTTAGGTACGTTTTGGGTACGTTTAAAATTTTAAAATATTCGAAAAAAAAATGTTGATGCAAAATCAACGATTTTGATAAAATGAATATTTCATTATTTATCATTTTAACCCACGCCCACTTTTTGGAGGCGTTTTCATACAAAAACCATTTGTATGCCTTACGCCATACCATTTGCAGGAGAAAAACGTGTTTTTTTGCCGAACCAAACAAGATTTTGATAAACCGTCTGAACAAAATGTTGTGCCAAAATTTAATATTCTATATTTCATCGCACTAAAGACCACATTTTGGGGATATTAATTTAAAGGATGGGATGGGATGGGGTATTTAACGATCGGTATTTAGTCATATGTTTAGGTTTTTGGCAGTACAACTCCGTTCTGTAGTAATTTTTTCTTTTTATCTTTATCAGTCAAGGAGATTCATATCTTTACGTTTCGGTACGTTTTGGGTACGTTTAAAATTTTAAAATATTCGAAAAAAAATGTTGATGCAAAATCAACGGTTTTGATAAAATGAATATTTCATTATTTATCATTTTAACCCACGCCCACTTTTTGGAGGCGTTTTCATACAAAACCATTTGTATACCTTACGCCATACCATATGCAGGGGAAAAACGTGTTTTTTTTGCCCAACCAAACAAGATTTTGATAAACCGTCTGAACAAAATGTTGTGCCAAAATTTAATATTCTATATTTCATCGCACTAAAGACCACATTTTGGGGATATTAATTTAAAGGATGGGATGGGATGGGGTATTTAACGATCGGTATTTAGTCATATGTTTAGGTTTTTGGCAGTACAACTCCGTTCTGTAGTAATTTTTTCTTTTTATCTTTATCAGTCAAGGAGATTCATATCTTTACGTTTCGGTACGTTTTGGGTACGTTTAAAATTTTAAAATATTCGAAAAAAAATGTTGATGCAAAATCAACGGTTTTGATAAAATGAATATTTCATTATTTATCATTTTAACCCACGCCCACTTTTTGGAGGCGTTTTCATACAAAACCATTTGTATACCTTACGCCATACCATATGCAGGGGAAAAACGTGTTTTTTTTGCCCAACCAAACAAGATTTTGATAAACCGTCTGAACAAAATGTTGTGCCAAAATTTAATATTCTATATTTCATCGCACTAAAGACCACATTTTGGGGATATTAATTTAAAGGATGGGATGGGATGGGGTATTTAACGATCGGTGTTTAGTCATATGTTTAGGTTTTTGGCAGTACAACTCCGTTCTGTAGTAATTTTTTCTTTTTATCTTTATCAGTCAAGGAGATTCATATCTTCGACACTGGCACAGAATTCCCCCCAATCCTTTTTTTATGTGCGCTTATATTCTGCAAATCAGCTTAGAATGTTTTTTTGTGTAGTTTTTTAGCTTGTAAGTTACTCGCTTTACTGCTCCGTCCAACTATGAAGCAATCACCTACCGCACCCACTATAATCTATCTATAGGTATCTGTGGCCCGACCACGACATTGTGGAAATGGACAGATTTTTATAAGCAGCCTATTCGGAAATATGCCTCACGAAAATTAAAACTCCTGTTTTTTGTCATGTTGACAACATTCGCGCTTATCGTTTAACAAATCAAATCCGGTTGGATGAGGCCAATTCCCGTTGGTTACCACTTGGAGGTTAAAAATAAGCACTTGATGCGTAGTCAGAGTTACAACCACTGGTCATAAAAAATATACATACATAAAAAATAAAACATCAACATCGCCATCACAATACAACCCCTTAAAACGTGTACAATCACGTAAAAAAACACCTACTCTGTACCAAGTTCCTATGGAGTTCACAAGTCTACAAAAATACTTGGCAACACGTCCTGTTTCACCCTACACTGCAACAAAGTACACAAAAACTCATCGCAATTCAAAAATGGATGTCCCCTTACACAAACAACTACTACACCATAGGATCTATATAGTGTCCTTAATTGTACTTTGCTGTGCACTTTTACATTGATTCACATTAACTTGGACTCACCAAAGTAAATGGTAGCCTTTTCATGTCACTCTGTCACAAAGTGCGAGGTTAGAGCATTTCTTTGAAACACAACGCTTACATGTTGTCCATTTTCCGGTTGCACTAGCCATATGTGTATGTCAAACAAATTCTGGTCAGCTAAAATGGCCAGCACTTTGAAATGCCTCTACCCCCACAGCGCACCTATACTTTCATCCAACCATACAATTACCACAACTTTTCAACTCAATTTACTCGTCATTTTCGCATGATAATAGGGTCCAACTCCCACGCCCAAACTTTATCCACGCCCATAGCAGCTGCATATAGTTGAGGTATTTTCGATTATGTCGCATTTATTGTTTGTTATACAACCACCCACTCTGACTTGTGACCATCCCGCAAAGGACAATGTCCAAAGTCCCTTGAAAACAGCGAAAGCGGTCACTTGGCTAGCACCAAGGGGGAGGAGTTGGGGCAACGAAAACAATGATTTGTACGCGCCCAACACACAATATTGCCATTCAGCGGCAAACTGAGGAACAATTATAGCTCGGTACATCGAAAAGTCGTGCATCACTTAATTCATGAACAATGGCTGGCACCCGTACCACTCTGTGTGTACGTGGTCCTGCCTTTCCTCCACATTATTGCATGCTAATTTGGCATTTACGTCGAGGCGCACGACCAAAATTATTCATAGCGTATTTTGTCATGTAAACTGTGCACAGGACACGGTCTATTGCACCGCCTCACCACCGCACTCCTGCCGTTGGCAAATCATTCCACATAACGCGAGTACATATCGGTGAAATGCAAACCAAACATACACCCACGCTGCATTTGTAGGTCACATGCTCATTCCGGATATCTAATAAAAATTCACCACGAAATTGGGTCTCGGCCCAGGACGATGCATTTTATTGACTCCACACGACAGATACACACAAGTGCACCACTTCGCAAGTACAAAAGGGCAAACCAAACAAAAATGTCGCCGACTGTCGAAAAATACAGCAATTTTTCGTATTTGGCGCTGCAGTTTTGGACAAGCATTATCCTTTACCGTGTCGTTTGAGGGTGGCTCTCCGATTAATACTAATCCAATTGAAAATGTTCTAACCGGCTTCACTTCGTGTGTGTGCTCCAAATAGTTGATGGTGAATGATTGAATGTGGTCTGCGGGGGGCGGCTGGAGAGCAATTCGTCCTTAAACTCATGCAACTGCAAATAGTAGAGTAAACAAAAATGAAAAAAAAATCGTCCACCCAAGGCTAACTGGCGCGTCTACGTAACATCTATTATTGCCGTGTGTACGGTGCAGTGAGCTCTCAAGGTGAAAACACCTACACAACGAACGACCTACTCCGAGTCGTCAGTCGCCATAATACGTTGCATACTTGAGCACGCAGGATGTGGGCTAAAATTCATATTATTCCAATTATTTTTTTTTACTATGCCTGCAGCCACAAGCCATCAGCGGCTTTGTGGACTTTGAGCGGAACGTCGGTTTGGTCTGACAAAGGTCATTGCTTCGGGCTATTTTCGATTTTGATTTATACGTGCAGGTCACGCCAAAATAGTGACATTGCGGGTGATGGTGGAGGGTTATTTTTAGTTTGCTGCTCGTGTCTCGTAAAAGTTCCATTGCCCCAACTGTCATTCTGAGCCACCCATCTCGGCCCACATCACCTTGTACAGAATTTGCACGACGAAACGAAATGAAACGAAACACCAACGGAAGGGGACAAACAAAAATGCCTAAAGGCAGTACTGCTGCCTGCCACTTCCTTAAGTAGATTGGTTGGTTGGCTGAGGATAAACGTCGAAGGATTATGTCGTCTTTGCAGGAGCGCTGGGGTGTTTGTTTTCCTCAGTCAATTTTCGGCTTGGACGAGCAATGTTTTTTTTTTCGCCATTTGTTTGCTGGTTAACCTTTCTTTCTAGTGTTTTGGGTAGCGACGCAGTTAAATGGAAGAGTTGTTTAGGGCCACCAAACAGGAGTCGAGAACGACCGAAAAGAAGGAAGCGATGAGTTCATTGGGCGATAAATTTATTGGTTTAACAAAAATGTTTATCCTTTTCATATTTTTTGATGGCAGATAAATATCTATGAAGGGTGCTATTAGATATTTATATTTTTTTTTGTGTTGCTGGTTGCTTGGTCCTTTTTATTGGATTGTTATGCGAAGACGTAATTTACAGGAAATTAAATTGTTGGGAATATTGTTATTAGGATGCGCGAAGGGCTGGCTGATTTTATGGTCTAGTAGAAGATGGTTTTTCGGATGTGAGGTCGTTCGAAGTCAGGCATGAGAGTTTTTCGTGTGGTTATCTTCTGTGTTTGCTTATATTTATTCATATACCAGACCGATCGTATTCGGTATGTGTACACACCCTAGGTACAGATAGAGGGAAGAAGCTTATCGATGAGTTCGTTAGCAAGAGCCTGAATTCTGGTTACGCAAATAGTGTCGCGGTAAGTTACTGTGATGAACTTTGGCGAAAAGGGTTGGTTCGACTTCCAGTCGCCGCAATAATATAAGTGTTTCGCAATGATCTGAAAAAAAAATTACATGAAAAGTTAATCTTATCTAAGGCGTGCGTGTTCCTCAAAGAAACTGTTGCTCCCGCCATCGCGTTAGAAGTACACATGAATTGTTATTGAAAAAAACTGCACACTGGATTCCTTTGAACCAGTTCAGTCAAGAATTTGTATTTTTGAGTGTTGCATCAGAACGAATGAATGAATGAGGTAGTTGAAAAGCCATGGATAAATCTTATGAAATAAAGTTTTATCTCGTAGATATTAATATCATATTCACTACACTACACTTCGTGAACAGCTTCAAAGCTATTTCACTTCCGAATCCTACCACCACTTACACCGAATCATGTTTATGGATAATGTAACTGTTGTTGTTCTCCCAAACTATCCACCTTTTGAAATACGTAAATAAAATTTTGATCAACATTGGGTTATCCTTTTTTTGTAGTGAGATCCCGTCAAATTCAAACCTAAATATGCTGTTACCCTTTATTATAATCAATTGGATGTGTAGATTAAATCTGCCAGCAGGAATAGTTTAAAATTCTAGATGTCCTCAATTTTCCTTCGACCGCATGAAGGGTTTACTGTGGCAAATTTGACCTTAATGCGGATTGCCGCAATACTTTTGCTGGTATCGTCGAACCATTAGACTTCTTGTGCAAGTCTCAAATTCTGTACAAAAAGTCCCGGGTCAAAATAACAGAGTCTATCGCAGTATATCACAATGTTTCTACCTCCTCATGGCCTGTCTATCACCTAGTTTAGGGTGCGTCATCTTTGATTTCTGCATCTGAATATTGAATGTTGTTTTAGCAGTGTGTCATGGCGTCCATCTTGTCGAAACTGTGTAGACCGCGTTTATATATTTGTGGGCAGAAAATATCTACAAACATCCACCGATATCGATTCCCATTGTCTTCTTTGAAGAAAGGAGACACAATGAAGGTTTTGGCTTAAACGCCGTCCCAAGAGTGGCTCTATTTGTTCATTCAATGATGTTTCACGAATCTCGTGTGGATTCTCCGTTCCCCAAATAAGGGAATTGCTTGTATGTGAAATGGGCCTCTTCGGTTATCAAAATTGTTTCCAAAAATCAGGTTCGGTGTCAACCATTCGACCGACTATTTGGCCGTATTCCAAGCGACGTGGAAAGTCGGTCAGATCTTTTTTGAATCAGTTGCAATTTATAAAGAAAAAATGCAAATCATACTTCAAAATACACTGCAAGGTTATTCCACGGAAGCAAAAATACTGAGCGCAGTGACGATACGACACATTTGGGATTCCCTAAACATTACCGCGTTAGCCAATTCATTGAAACATCTTGTGCGTTTATGAACCACATGTCGACGATGTCCCACTCTCCGTGAACAATAAAAATTCAACGCCAATCGACGAACGAATACCTCGATAGAGACGAAAAATTTCTGCGGAATTGTTATGAAAATGTAGACCACCCCAAAACTGTGAGTAAAACAATAAATAAAAATAATTTGTGTATTACTACAAAATTGTGCTCTAGAAAAAAAAACGACAAGAACGCAACAAGAAAAATTTGTTGAAATATGTATTTGTTTTCACTCACTTTTCACATTTAAAAAATTACACAGCTGACAGATTGTCAAACTTACGCGAATGCATGCTTCATTTGTTTTTTTCCGCTCGGATAGTAAACTGAGATCCGATCGGAACTGACTTTCATTTGGGAAATTCTTTGAACGGATACCTCGACATGGCTAAATGTTGTCAGACGACGCTTTTTGGTCACAATATTATCGACGTTATGCACGTTTAGTTTACAGAACTGAACGACTATTTTTAATATGCAGTGTCAATATTTAGGTTTTCGATGTGAAACGATTCATGGTTGTAGTTGACAAAAATTGATAAAAATTTGTCAATCGGTTGATAAATGTCAAAGTTATTCAATATCTACATACCGACACAAAAGGTTGCGCTGTTGTACATTCGACATCGTGATAATGTCTGCATTGTTGGAAATTACATTATTCGGTAGTTATTCGTCTGCAGTCGGTCTCTTAAGAGTTTATACCTTCTAGGTACAGACGTCACAGTCTATGTTTTGGTTAGCATTATAATTATCCAAAGCCAGCCCTTATCGAGATATTTGGTGGCTTTATTTAAAAAAAAGGATTTTCGGTGCCGCTATATGAAGTACTCCAGCAATCTATAAGTTTTTGTAAGGTTGTTTTCGTCGTTTTTTTTTTTGTCAGAGAAATCTTGTAAACGCATTTTAGTGATGGACGGCCAAGGATTTCTTGGAAACAAAAATAAGTGCTATATATAGTTCTCAGCTATAGCTATAGTTCTCAGGTGTCTACACATTTTCGACACAAATCGCAGTTTCATTTTGTAGTATCGCGTATCGCGTTAACAAACTCGTCGAAGTTATTATACTACATCTGTCGTTGTCTCATATTATGTCAAATATGGAGGATAATTATTGTTCCCGGAATGGCGATTGACTGAGTCTCCAAACCAATATTTTCTGTAAATGTATTAATCAATTATCTAAATCCCCTCAAAACCGAACATTTTCTCTTGATGGATCAATCAAAGCGGTATAACTCGAGTAGTATAAAAGGAAACCAATATGAACTTACTTTTGTCTTCCTCAGTTCAAGATGTTGAAAGTATTCCAACTGTAGAACTTTCAGCTTTCTTACCCTTTGAAAGATCTGCAATTCGCGGATCTACCAGTAAGTGTATACCCTCAATAAGTATTCCAGCGCAATATCCATTAAATAGTCACTACACACGCATTGCAATAAAATTGCATCCCATGCTGAAACATCAGTTGTTTGGTATTATAAGCTCACAAACAAAATGACAGCCAATATTGCTTTCCCGACCGTCTACGACATCGATACTACATACCTACATACCATGTGTACACTGGATTCTTACTACCGGCTGACTTTACGAGTCTGTCTAAAAACCAATTTTAATTAATTGTCTAACCCAGCTTCATTTGAAGCATTTTTCTTAAGCCATCCTTAATAAATTTAGAACGAACTCAAGGCAGTAGGTATATTGTTTTCCAGCAACATGCTTCTAACTTAACTTTTTTTAAATGTTTCCTCAGTTCCTTTGCTACCATCAATATGTTGAAACTGCATAAGGATTTTTTACTGAATGTATACTGAACTCATAGAATCCTATCTAGAATTAGAATTGATCTTCCAATGGCAAACCATTTTTAACCCATGCGACTTATGACAAATGATATATGAAGTATGAGCTTTCTTGGACAAACCTTTCTTAAACCAGAGAAAACGCTTCATGTATCAAATCTTGGACCATCACTGCTTAGAACGAAAGATCAATGCAAGGGCACGAAGGCACGGAAATATGACACGATGTGGCTCGAATATACGTAGCTTTATCTTCAAAAATGCATAAAATCAACGTCTCACTCATTAGCAGACTGCTTTGTTCCAATATGGAAATTTAAATGTCCCCTAAGAAGGACTATTGCTGTACATCCACACAAGCTTCAACAATCAGTGCTTTAGCTTTTGTTTTCTCAAGTCATTACGATTTAAAGTTCATTTGAAACTAACGTCGCTATAAGTGCTAGATATGATCCCCAGCGAAACAATCATAATCTCCGGACAGCGCCCCATATTTGCACACGTACACACACCGAGCATCGGCCTTGCAACGTAAAGAGGTTCTGCTAAGCACGAATACAGACTACGAAGATAGGGTGACGACTCACAATTGATGTCGCGTCGCATCATGGTTTTCCATATTTATGCACAAGACAATGAAAAATACTCACGAACACATTCACAGCTCAAGCAGCGGGGCTAGGAATGGGGGAAATAATGAATTGAAATCCTTGACTTGTGATGCCGACAAACATAAGAATACCAACCAACCAGGGTAACCACCCACACCACTGGCAAGCCAAGAAACTCCCAACCCATCGTGTCGCTTAATAAACAGCAAACGACATACATGCGGCACTAAAATGACTCGGCTATGAGGACATGACAATGAAGTCCTTTTTTCCACTCGCAGCACAGGAAGATAACAAGAAATGCATAAGCGAGTACGCAAAGGAAGAGTTTCACGTTCGTGTCTTTCCAACGACCAACATAGGGTGGCTGAAGCAATCAAGCAAAAAGCGAGCAAGAAACAAGGACAATCTAACCGGGATCAGATGTATTCGAGCTGGCGGGGGTTTGCAGGGAGCTCTTGTAATGAAGACGACAACGATGTTCGATTGTGTTTTGCTAATTTCGAATTTGCAGCTACTCTCGAGTATACTCCGCGTGTTTGGTAATGAACATCATCGTTCGCACACGATGCTCTACAAGGAGCACAGCCAACAGAGCGAGATGGAATTTTGCGTGTAATTATGTTGTGTGCGCTTGTTACTGGGAAATCCATTAAGATTAAGACACGAACAACTCCGGCGACGACGATGAACGATGTCAGCCACTAAATCCGCAGCGCGCCGTGACTGCCGCCGCAGTGACAGGAAGAAGAATCCAAATGATACAACAATTCGGTGTGATATCTTATCTCTGGGAAATTACAAGCTTCTCACATGCAGGATGGTTGGAAATCTTACCACCCACAAAATGGGTGTTGGAAATCTTACTCCCACAAAATTGGTGCTCATCGTACCCATATAGGGTAGGGCTACACCAACGAGAAGAAGAACTGCTAGCTCCAACCGCAGAGCCATATTTTGAACGACGACGATGAAGACACCTTGCCTCAGAAACCCACCCCAACCCCACTATGAGAGTGAGTTATTGTAATTTCGTAAGCCAGGCCAGGAATCCACGTTTATATTCCCAAGGAGGATCCATATCGACCGCAGTACCCGGCCGCATGGAGATGGTGCGGTTAAGTAGGTTTGTCGGTGTTATACAAGCGGAGGAGTGCTCGTATTTTATCCCAGCAGCCGCGCACAGCACACAGTGGAAATATGTTGCAAGAGCAGCCTTGCCACCACACCCCTAATTAGTCTGATTGCGAACTTCCGGGCAATTTTTTTTTTAATTTTATTCTTCCCGTCCTCGTTTTGTGTGTTTTCTTTTCTCTCGTTTACTTGCTTAAAATTTCTCTCTTTGCCTTCATTTATCTAAATGCGGCGCACACATAACCGAACGCATACAGAGAGACAGATGTTTCCACGAACTATGAGTGGTGCAGTGTTTTAGTGAGGATTTTAGTGCATCGTTGGGGATGGGGGTGGCTTGGGCGGGCGCACCTATACATAGTTGAAGATTATGCAGGTTGATTATGGAAGCAATTTGTCATTTTGCGGTGTGGTCTTTATTAATCGTCAACATTGTCGGGGTTAATGTTGGATTTAACGGTGCGCGCGAGTGGTTGCAATCATTAGGAAGAAGTGTGTGAGTGTGCTTGGTTGATAGTGGAAATCGTTACCCTTGATCATCTGAAATGTTTCGAGGTTATGAGGGTAGATTAATCATGCAGGGATAGATGATGAAGTGGAATCTGGTTCTAGAGTCGAGATAAATGCAGTGAGGGTGTGCTAAGATTTGCACCTTAATTGAGAGCTTAGCAGAGTCAAAGACGGAGCACCACTTTAGATATACGATGGCGTGGTGACTGAAGCAATGGTATAAATTTCAAGATAAGGAGTCTTCATTTATTTTTGGAATGGATAATGGGTATGCATACTCCTGCAATTGGGGACAAATTTCTTTGGAGCAATTGTTGTCGGTGTTGGTGATAAATAAACCGGCACAATACAATCACGTTTTTGTTTGATGAATATTCAAACTGTTAAACTAAATTAGATAATGTATACGAGGGAAGATTCTTAAAACCAATAATATTTCGTTACCACACTTTTATAAATGAAATGAATATTAGCATTTATGGTCCATACAGACCCTCTAACCTGATAAAGCTATATTTTTGACCCAAAGAATGGGACCTACACTTGCACACCGATTAGGAAGCAACTTTAACTAGCTTCTCATGGCAGTCGTATGGTCTTGGTTGTTTGTCAAACTTTCGCCAGGGGTGGACTGTGGACAAGTGAAAAAAGCCTAGATGTTGTTACTTACTGGATTTGAACCAAAGTTCACTGTCCTAAGTCGACATTGGGATTGAAAAAAAGGTATAGGTGTTGTAACTTAAGAAAGTACATATATCTTATTTGATGGGAGGTACATGAACACATTCTAAACTTAAAAAGTCATTGGCTTAATATTCTTAAAGCCAAAGCTTCTGTGTGGTGCAAGGAAGCACTGCTTAGAGTCTCATAAGTAAGTCGTTTACATTAAGAGAGCGTACCATTGGATCGATATTCATTTAAGAATGACTTGCCGAGGTTAGATTTTCCTTATCAACCCAAAAAAATCGTACAATTTAAATTCTAACTGAAGTTTTCATGCTGAAGCTAGATTGGTGGCTAAACTCAAAAAGTGGTGACATCAATTTGTTATTACGTAGGTGGAAAAATGTATCCTGGTTCCCTTGTTTGCTTCTTCTGTAAACTGCGTTGTTCTTCTTGGTGTTATAGTTGGACTGCATCCCTATTTGCTAATGAATTTCTTACGTGTAGAGATGTATTCGATTGTTGATTCTAAAGATCATTAAATTGAACCTGAATCATCGGGAATGGTATGTTTGCCTTACGTGTTGTTGAAGTATACTGTTTCATTTCTTTCTTCTTACTACATATATCTCCATAATCCCAGAGAATATCGGAATTTATGTTTTTTGGTTGATCCTCAAATCGCGTTTGGCAATTGATCCATGCATATTTATACTTGGTTTTCAGCACTGACCTATCAGACTGCTACAGCTTTTCAATATTCCATATCGTAACCGGCTTTAAACTGTTGGTCCTAATTGAAACATCTAAGGCCATGTGAAGGGCATTAATGCCTTATAAACATTTATTCTTAATAGCTCCCTAATGTCGGTTATTAGTCTGGAATATCCATGGAATGCCTGCAGGTTGGTTGTCAGGTTCACGTCCGATAAAACTCAAAACCATTTTATTGGCTGGAAAGATCCTGGTAACTTAATTTCTCAATTGGTCTCAGCAACAATCGACAGCTTTAAACCGGATCATTATATGAGAAGCTGAAGGCCAACACGAACATGAGGTCATGTTAAGTTTTCCCATCACCGTTATCTCTAAATAAACCTGTTACTTAATCCTTCGATGAATCAATTAACTTCCAATGTCCCGCTCATCATGCACTAAGTTCCACATAAACAGCATAAAGCGATTACGATTACGACAGTGATTCCACTTTAAATAAGTAAACGCCTCCTCTTGTTGGCTGTCATTGCATACAAACGATATCTCTAAATCCACATGTAGGATCAACATGGATCTATCACGTCACGGTGAAACCCTGCATCATCATCATCATCATCATCAACAAAATCATCCCTCAAAGCAATGACCTAGTACTGCCCCTCCCAAACAATACGAATCCCAATGCCAATCCCAAGCCACCTTATGCCATACCTCTTGCTTCGCCCTCAAAACGATAAATTCCTAGAAATGCAGACTCGAACGAGCGTAAGAGCCATTTCCACATCCACTATCCATTCCAACGTCAGTCGTTCACGTTCTCGTCCTCGTCGTCGTCATCGTCGTCGTTTTGGCATGAATTTTATTGAAAATTCCACATGAGTGGAGGTGGACATTAAAACTTTCATCGATTCCATTCTACTTGGCTCCATATCCGTTCCGTCTTCAGTTCTCAGGAATTCCATTTAATTTTTATTGCTGCGCTAAAATCAAAGCTGGCAAAAAGACAAAAGACCTGATACCTTGGAGAGGGTTTTGAGAATTCACTTGGTTTTCTCTTAACAACTTTCTGGGAGGGTTGGTGTTTGTGCTAAGGGTGCTTGTCGTTTCAATTAAAATAATAATAAAATGAATTGTGAATTTGACGTTGGATTTCTACTCTCTCTTCTTGCAGATTATCCGTGAACGACTACCAGACTATCCAGTGCGTAATAGTCTCGTTTGGAATACATCGCCGGGTGCTCTCCTCACGCTTCCTACATTCACAGATTCCTCTAGGTAAGTTGAAGTCATGCTTGGCAATGCTGTTCTCTGACAAAACACAAACACTTGCAGATTTATGCCATTTTTATTGGACTCGGTGGGCAGTGAGCCCCGACACAATTACACAGCGGTAATTTATGTGCAGATAGGAACCGTGTTAACCCCCAATACCGCACTCTATAAACTAGTCAAGAGCATCACTAAAAGTCAATTTGTAGATAGGGTATGTATCTTAAACTTCTCTCAAGTTACCAAGGCTAATTAATTAATTTTTTTGCAGATAATTGTATTATGGGCAGCTGATCGACCCATCCCATCGAAAAAACGCTGGCCCAGTTTATATCATATTCCGTTCCATGTGATACCACTGGGCAGTAGCAGTACCAGTGGAGCGCCGGCAGCTGCTGGAGCAGCGGCTGTACCAGCAGCGGGAGCGGGAACAGCTCCAGGTTCGACGTCATCTACTAATGACGAACGGCCAAGCATATCCCAAAGATTCTATCCATATCCAGAGGTGCAGACAGATGCTGTACTTTCCCTGGATGAGGACGCCATATTGAATACGGACGAACTTGACTTTGCCTACACCGTGTGGAGGGACTTTCCCGACCGGATTGTTGGCTATCCAGCTCGAGCGCATTTTTGGGATGACTCAAAGGTAAGCTGGTCAATAGGTTTTTTTTGTTGGCTTTCAAGATAAACTATAAGCAGGAAAATTCTCTTGACTTTTCTAAAAGTTGAGGGCGTTTTTAAGGAACAGAGTCTCAGTCGTATAAATTTCGTTTTGTAGTATAAAGTTATGGTAATCATCAACAATAGCGAGTTCCACATTTTGAATATCGAATACCTACACGAATTTCTTGCCGAAACTGAGCAAAATGGAGGAAGTGGTGGTGTAAGAGATAATGAGAGATGGCAGACACAAAACATTCCTATAGTCCAGATCATCCGATTCATCACCAACGGCAGAAAATATTCGGCATAAATGTAAAAGTATCATTGCTTAGGGCTCTCAACCTATGAGAATCACCAATCGTCAACAGCCCACCAAACCTTACCGAAGAGGTGAAAAAAACTGTCTGCATGCAAACAAGTTAATCAAAATGACTGAGACGTGTTGTATCTTAAACGATGTTATAAATTCGAAAATTCTGCCAAAGCTTTCATTTATTCCCTTTAAAGCTCTAAATATTCACTGCCTTTTCTTTTTTTAGAATGCCTGGGGCTACACGTCCAAATGGACGAATTACTATTCCATAGTACTGACTGGTGCAGCTTTCTACCATCGCTACTACAACTATCTTTACACAAATTGGTTGTCGCTGCTACTCCTTAAGACTGTACAGCAATCTTCCAATTGCGAAGATATCCTAATGAATCTTCTGGTGTCTCATGTGACCAGAAAACCGCCGATTAAAGTAACACAACGCAAAGGCTACAAGGATCGCGAGGGCGGTCGATCACCGTGGAATGATCCAGATCATTTTATACAGCGACAGAGCTGTTTAAACACATTTGCGGCGGTCTTTGGGTGAGTCTTGTTTTTGATATTGTTTATTTATATTAACTTGTAGGCGGGGGTGTCGTAATCAAGTTCTCAATGATGCTCTCTTGCTAAAAATTATATTTTGTTCATTGAATCTTAGTAACCCTCCAACAGAAAATGCCAGTTATATCGAGTTGCTGCTAGAACCCTAGATCGGGCGCTCAATATCAACTATGGAATTGAGCAAAGACGTTGGTCTCTTGGCCACGAATCTGTTTTGTAATATGTTAGAGCATTTAGTTAAGAATTTTTTATTTATCGAACTTAACTGGGACTGTACAGTGACTTGTACACGCCAATCTTGACTTCATCTTAGAAAATCGTCTTAACAAAGAAGGAGATGTCTTATTCTTTAACCTATTATAGAGCTCTTTGGCTGCTCTTGAAACGTTGCTTTTACGCACTGATTCTTAGCTCCAAGCACCTGTTTTTCGTCGAACCATAGTATTAAAGAAACCAACTTGGGGACTTTCGAGTGTCATTGGACTTTTAAATGGTGGTCCATTTCATTCTCTAAACAGGTACAGGCTGTTACAATTTCTAGCAGCCTGTCAAGAAAGAACTTTCTCACATAATGTCCTCCGTTGCATACTCATTCGTATTTTGGCTGCAAAAGGGTTCAAGTGGCGCCTTCTCGGAGTGGCCGGACATCGAAAATTCTGCATGCGTACCGTAATCGCAAAGTGGTCCAAATGGTGGATGAACGGAGTGTTCGGACAGAATGCTGTATGGACGCCTTTTTGGTCTATTTGTTTCCAAAAATCACCCGTATAGAAATAGAACTTTATCTAAAGCCAGCTTTTTCCTCCGTCGAATTCGGCATTTGACGTTATTACGAATGGTTGCATATCGTAGTCGAAGCATTACATCTTCTGGTGTAAATCTGTCGCAACACGATCTACGTCTGCTTCCACCATATAACTGGCTTTAGTTACTGTCACTGTCGGCCCACATCATCGCATTTCCTGTATGGCCATAATGTTTGATTTTCGTCAGCAAATGGAATCCGATGAGAATGTTAGAAGCCCAAATAAAAAGAATTCCTATTTGTTGGATATGATTCCAACGTTGATGCACTTGCAATAAACGCTGTTTGTTTCAGTTATTTTCAGTCGTCATTGAAGCCAGATCAGTCTTTCCTTAGCTCTTGCTTGCTTCAGGAAATCATTTTTTACGTGCGTACGTAACAAATCAACCTACCTGGAGGATCAGGCCTTTCGTTGAACCTCTTGGACTATAGAAAATGGTAAATCCTGTTTTTTTTATTTACCTTACAGTCCAGATTCAACCTGAGCCGATATGCGTCTGCAAACAACCCTTCGCTTAACTAGCTGCGTCATGTTGGTTGAGGAGGTTTTCTACTTTTACTAACCTCTAACCTCAAACTGAAAATCGAAGACCCAACAAGGCAGATTATTAGCGTCCAATAATTCAATGCGAAGATTTTTTATCAGATCTGTGTTACTGCTTAACTAATGAAGTTCTTAATAAAATCTTCGTCTCCATAGCCAATCAACGCAACCGGGACTGGAAATTTCCGACTTTATTGTTCTATTATCTGAAAACATGTACCTAGCCCAAACAACCTGTTCGCATGTTGCTATGTATTTGCTTAGTTTTGCAAGTTGTGTTATGCTTTTATGTATTTTCGCTGGGGTTGGATGTACAGGCTTTCTCTCATCAGACGAACACATCACAGTAGTTTTAGTTTTGACGTACTACTCAATTTTGACTTGGCGACCATTCAATGGTGTTCTTTGAAAACAAGTTCTTTGATCGCATAGCCTGAATTATTGCAGCTGACACATAAGCCATCCCGCCGTTGCCAAATAAGGTACGTTTGTGGTCATATTTTTTTATCATCTTTCGGAAACTTAATATATATAAACAAAAATTACAAAAGTCGACATATATTTAAATGCTACCCCTTCTCTCGACTGTCTTTAAATCACAAACTATGCATAAGTAGATATGTGAGCCTTACTAATGATAATTTCTATAATTTTAAATATCATCTTTCGGAAACTTAATATATATAAACAAAAATTACAAAAGTCGACATATATTTAAATGCTACCCCTTCTCTCGACTGTCTTTAAATCACAAACTATGCATAAGTAGATATGTGAGCCTTTCTAATGATAATTTCTATAATTTTAAATATAGTTTAGTCGCTTTAAGTATCCTAATATATCGTATCCATATAGAATAAAAATTTGCTGTGTAAAATTTCAAATTTCTCAAGAAACCTTGATTACAAATTGTTGACACTTATTTTAAGACTATTGAGGATGAATCTAACAAAACTTGAACAAAACCTTTGAATAATCATGTCATGATGCACAGATACATTACAAAGCTGAATATATAGGCATCAGTTTAATATGCAACAATACACTTACTCTACTTCGCTCTTATATATATTTGCAGTTACATGCCCCTATTACGATCTAACCTCCGTCTCGATCCAGTACTCTATCGTGATCCGGTATCGAACTTAAGGAAAAAGTATCGCCAAATCGAGCTCGTGGGAAGCTAGCGATTCATTTACACATCCTACAGATAAGTTTAATAAAAAAAACCAAAACAACAAAAAAACTAGTTTCGAAACATTGTTTTATAAATTTTCCTATATACTTTTACATTTTATTTTCTCTTTTGATTATTTTCTTTTTTTTAGAATAGTTTAGTTTAAATTTTAATTTTTCTAAAAAATAAGCATACACACAATGTTTTGTAGAGATTTTTATTTTAAATATTAAGGTTTATGAACATTATATATAAATATATATATATATATATATATATATACTTAAAGCAGACAAAAAACAAAAAAGAAGATAAGAAAATACAAATTATGTAAAAAGAATATTTTATACACAATTTTTGTAAATTTTATGCTTAGTTAATGAAAATGAAAACAAAATTAATATTAAAGAAGAAAATGAAGATATAAAATAAAAGAAAAATAAATATTAACGGAGCAGCTTTATGCAATTACACGTTACCCAGGCTGCTAATTGACTGTAAAAAAATAATTAAATAAGTAATTAATCATGATGGAAATTAAAAGATGAGAAAAGTTGATATACATAACTCTAGTACGTTGTTATTAAATTGATTTTAAATTAGGACAAATAATTTTTTTTTGTAATTTATATATTAATATACATATATGAATATTGAATATTATGTGTAAATAGTAATTGTACATGTGGAGCATTTCACATTCACATACTCCTATTATATAATAATATATCCTTGTCATTAATTATTCAATTCCGTTGCCATTTTGCTTTCAAAGCAGCCCTCCTCCCCCACACACAAACACATACAAACCAACACACACACTCCAAATCAGACTGTAGTGAAAAAACCGTGCGATATAATGTAAAAGATATGCCATTTCACCTGTTAGACATTTGCCACTGCCAGAAAAATATTTCTCGGTGGTTGAAGGAAATGTTAAAGGAAACTGAAGGAAACAACAGGAGCAGAACAAAAGTAATTTATCAAAAACCGTAGCTATGTTACTGCGATGGTGACAAATTCATCAGGCACTTGTTAAGGCTGTCGCAATGACAACGCACAAGTGACGATTAATTTCTACTACCCACTAACGTTTCCCCCTCCAAATATTTAGTTGCGGGGGGTGGCAAACCTAACCTTAAGCTACCGCCTTAAACACTGGGTGTTGTTTTCAAGTTGTCCCCCCGCACTCCGCTTCTTCGAAACATTACCTTAGGGATGTCGTCGGATAACATTTTAGAAAGAAAAGGCGAAAACAACAACATGAACATGAGCATCATTTTAATGTCCTTGTTGAGAGTTCTCTTCAGTCTTGTAATGGAGTTTGGAGAAAATTAAAACAAAAAAAAAACGAAACCAAACGAAACTCTGGCGCACACGATAAACGTTGTATAGAGGCTATGGCCAGGATGAGGGTGCAACAACTATCACAATAATTGAGAGAAAATATTCATGATAAGAGGCTTTTGTAGTAGAGTACCGGAATTACTCGGGATTGTTAAAGTTGTTTATGGATGTCAAGATGTGGTTGGTAACTTAATAGATAAGACATCATCTGGGAATTAGAAGAAATTAAAATTAAATCCTGAGGAAAGAGAAAAATTGTTGTGACTTTGCGATGTTCTGCGGGGATTTAATAAATAATAAATTACCCTAGGAAAAAACGTTTTGTTTTGGATTCGGATAGGACTGTGAACTTTGTGTCTCATAGCAGGGATTGTACTTGACTTATTGGATGCTTTTTTGTTCACTCGATTGCTATGCCCTTACAAAATTACAAAATTATTTCTTATTTGATTGACGACCTTGCGTCGAGGTTCTTTTGACTTTTAAACAAATTTGGATACTTTTTGTGTAAATCTTAAGACAGCTTTTAATAATTGTGCATCGCTTGTAAAGAAGTAAACTTCCTTACCTAGGGGTTTTGATACTTTTCCTATTCCTTTTTTATTTATGTGTTTTTAGTCCACTTGCAACATGCATGCTCCTGATAGTATTTTTATTGCCTCAAACAAGGCATCTTTCCATCCGACACTTCGAAACCAAGCACGTTGCCGACAGTCGTCCTATCTAAACGTTTTTCTATTATCCATTGCCTAGTCCTTAAGCTGAAGGGTCGGCCTTCCTTGTCACCTGAAAGCTGGGATTCGAAGTTTTTCTTGGCTTGTTTCCGATTCAATGTAGTCGACATGATTTTACCATTTGTATTACGTCCACTTTAAAAAAAAACGTCGTTTTTGGCTAAACCATCAGGATGTTTCAGAACAAAAACAACATATTCTGACAATGTCCTTGTCTATATTTACTCTTTGAGCCACGTCTACTTTTGAAAGGGAGTTTTTCATTGAAAACAATGTTTGCTTAAAGTTTAACTAAGTTGAAAAAAAACTTAAAATCTTAATCTACGAGCATATTTACTACAAGGCTCATCCTTTGATGCATTTGTTAGTGGGACATAACAAAACATAGACGTTATTAAGTTAAACATCACTAACAAAATCATTAAAAATTTTATACAAAATTATAAACAAAACAAATTTACATACACTTATACCGATTCTATCATGCAATTGCGCAGAGTATTTTTTAAACTACTTTTACTAACATGCAGTTCAACTACATCGTTGTTTTTATTATAAACTCTACTCATGCGACTAATAGCCTCATGCATACCATAGTTCTGTTTATGGTTAGGTATATGTAATATATTCAATCTTCGTAGGTTGTAGGAACCTCAACGGGGAAAAACCAATAGCACTTAAAAGATCAAGGGCATCAATTTGTATTGATAATAATTAGTGTAAGAAAACCATGTCGCTTTTAAATCTACGTTGAGACAGAGGCAACAGCTGTGGTAGTTTAATTCTACTCCTGTACCGAGGCAAATTGTGTAGATCATCCCATGGTAGTCCTTTCAAGGCTCAGAGGAATGCGTAGTTGACTGCTAAGCCAAACGATGCGGGTTCAAGTCCCAGCTTCGGAATCATTCTTTTTCTACCAAAATCGCCTACTTATCTGAGGTCACCTGTGCGATAATATGAGACAATATAAATCTATGTCTCCTCCTCTGTGAGACGTAGGTTGATGTTATATGGCTTTCCTTCTATGTATCCTTTTGTCTGTCTCTGTTGCATTAATGTCTTGCTCTGTCCCAGCCGATGGCCTCAGTCGCCAGTACTATTATGTGTCTGTAGTTCGTTGCATTCATTTGCGAAGTACTGTGATGTCAATGTCAATGTCAGTCCTCCAAAGTTTTCAAACTAAAGAATTTTTAAATTAAATTTTGATAAAATTTCACATTTTGCGAATGCCGTCCTCTAAATTCAGTCTTAAAAAAAAACGTTGGCCATCACCACTTATTGGGCACCGACCAAAACTCCGGTTTGCTTAATAGTTCCACTATTAAAACCACCTTAAAAAAGTCAAATGGAAATGCTAAGACAAACTCTCTGTCGTGCACAAAAGTGATCAGATCTAACCTTTGAAGATGCCCTAAGGTATTGTGTCTATAATCTCCGACAGAACCCAACTGTTGAATAATAGAATAGAATAGAACTAAGTGCATTATCATTATCTGACAAAATATTAACAAATGCCGAAAAGATTTTAGATGAAAATTAAAAAAATTAATTCTGCACTGTCGCGAGTTTCAAAATGTTCGGCCCTGCTCGAACATTTTTACAGGGCGGCCAATTTGTTCCCTATTTCTTGCTAGAGATAAACAATTGCCTTATTTGATAAGCGAATGTTTTGTACAAAACTAGAAATGAGCAGAATAGGTGCTTAGTTTTAATTTAGAAAATAAGAGGGTTTTCCTTCTTTGGATTTCCAAATTTATAAAATGAATTTATAAATTAGATTATAAACCCCTTTGCGTTCAGTTTTCGTAGCAACAGGTCCACTGGTGATTTGATGACATATCTCACCGAAAAGTGGAAAAAATTTATCCATATTGGTTGCGAAAACAAATTTTTACCTTTATATTTAAAATGCAGAATTTGGCACAGGCCCTTTTGTCGAAAGTGTGTGCTTGTTGAAATAGATGAAACTCTTCTTCTATGGACTAGAACATCGTAGTAATATCTCCTGACTATCACTTTTTGACCGCTATTAAAACATTCCGCCCCTTCAAACATTTAACCGTAATACTCGCCGTGCCATGAATGATAATCAATTTACCCTCAAGACTATCTTAAAACCAATATACATCACATTGGGTTCTCCTCTTCACTTCTTCCCAATTTCCTTAATGCAATCTTACTTAATTACTTACTTAAGTGGCGTTACAGTCCGGAATGAACCTGGGCCTCAACCAACATGCCTCTCCAATTAGCCCGGTCTTTAGCTAACTGCCTCCAGTTGCGCATTCCAAGTTGGTTGAGGTTGGTCACTACTTGTACGGCCAATTCTGGGAGGTTTTCCTACACTGCGTCCGACGTCTGGCGGTCTTCAAAAACGGTTTAGCGCGTAATAGTCATAAAAAAAAATCAGTTGACAAATTTTATCAATCGGCAAACGGTTGAAAGTTGATCTTCGCAATAAGGGTGAATATTAGAGCTTGGTTGGGTTGATGCATGAGAAAGCCGACGCAGCTCGGAAGTTCACCTAGAGGACACCAGAAAAGGTTCCTCATTATTGCTGATGTCAAAAGAATGCGTTGATGCATCTTCGGAAAACGGATACTATTAACGTTATTCAGTCTCCGACTTGATTTGCGTTGTGTAGAAATTTACTCTCCGAACGGATATCACGATAAAGCCGATTAACTGCGAATTGAGTGGTGTTGCACGACAATAACCACCCAATTCTACTACCATCATTACTCCTTTCTTAAACTCAACCTTAATCGACCTTAAAATGCTGTCACGTGCTTCAAGTCGTTAAGACCTTTCACTTGCAATAAAACTCGTTGGTTGCGTGTTTTCTCTTAACGTATTCGATATCAGGATATTGAGCTATAATGATTTTTCAAGGAAATGCTGTAAACTTTTAAATCCCTTCCGTAGAAATACGGGTTTCGAAATCCCTTTCGTGAATTGCCATCCCTATGAATTTGTCACCATCCCCGTTTCTCTCCGTCTCAGATCTAAAAACACTTATATTATTATTTTGTATTTAAAAAAAAAAAAACTTTAAGCAATAAAAAAATGCAACTCATACATATCGACTGCAAAAGTAAGAATCTTATATACATACGTATTTTCTTCTTTGAAATAAATGTCCCTTATTTTGTTCTTTTATACAATTCCTTTCGTTTGTATTGCATGCATTTAAAAAAATGGCAAAAAACCTCATTTTAAAATTATACAAAAAAAAACTTTAAATTTGACAAACCAAAACTTAAAATAAAAGCAAAACAAGTTGGAAACAAAATCAAAAAAGGATAATTAAAAAAAATAACAACAAAATCATAAAGAAAATATTCAAAAACAGAAAAATGTAATTTCATAAGACTTAGAAAAACAAAAGAAAAAAAAACAAATCACTGTAATTTGCTATGAGATATAAATATATTGTAATATCAAAAAAGTGAGGTAAATATCTATGCAAGCACACACAAATACTCGCCCATTGTTTGTAAATACATAAAGAATAAAAGAAACCGAGAGAAACGATAAAGAGAAAAACTTTGAAAAAAAAAATGAAATGGTGTTTTTTTTGGAATTTTTATTTTCACCAAGGTGTAGTCGGATTGTTTGTATTGTTGGAACTTTGAGATAAAATAGATATAAAAGCAGCTTTTAATGGAAGCAGGACTTACGTAGAAAGGTTTACTACGGAATTATGTAGGAACTACTTGTCATACCTGTCACGTAAGTACATACATCAGTACATACATGTAGCATTTTGTTAAATTTTTGTTTAAAGAAAATGTCCTTAACGCCAAATCATAGAGTACAGGTTCAACATACTAGGAGTGAGCGAAGTAACATGGTTAGATTCTGATAAGTGTCTAGAAAGACGTCCTCCGGTAGACAATATGAATATGAAATGCGTTTGATGCTAACAAAAACGACTCACAGGACCAAAGGTCCTAATGGAACATTGCAAAAATGACTGTGCGTCGCAATCATAAAGCATTAAGATCCTTCATTTGAAAATGAGATGGAAATGCCAATGGAATGAACTAACAGGGACATGTATATCACAGTCATTCTTCAGCGTTATATGTATAAGACCTAGAACCGGCTAAACGTTTTTAACGATGAAAAACGAAGACATTATCATTCTGAAGATAGACGATGAAGATAGATAGAAGAAAGATATAACTCAAACGAAAATCTTAGCCGTTCACACTAACAACGTCGAAGTTGCAGAGCTGCATCTAAACGTCAGACGAACAAAAACCCGCTATGACATTGTGAACATATTTTACAAACAAAAAAAAAGGGAATCCGATGTAAATACTAATTACACACATATTCTCACAGCCATTAATTAGCAACAGCAACAGCCACAGAGCAGCAACAAATTTCGAGCCAAAAAATGTTGCTGTCGATGACGATGACGATGCCATTTGCCATCTCAATTTTCAAGTTTTGCAGATTGCACCAGGCGATCAGAAACAGCAGTAGGTAGTGAAATCCCAATATAAAAAAAGTAATTGCATACCTTACGTTGTAATCGATTATCTACACCCAAGAATAGGCCACGGAAATAATCACACGATTTGCTAATAATTTGTCAAAGCATATTTGTATGAGTAGAGTATATCTGCATCACTAAAATATGCACTTATTATTGACATCTAGTAGCAACAAAGCCATTGCATACCTTGTTGATGGTAGTCTAAGTAATTGCATACCTTACGTTGGCATCGATTATCTACACCCAAAAATAGGCCACGGCAAAAATCACACGATTTCATAACAATGTGTCGAAGCATCTTTGTAGGAGTTGAGTATACCTGACTCACTTAACTATGCACTTATTATTGACATGTAGGAGCAACAAAGACATTGCATATTTGCAACCTTATTGATGGTAGACTCATTAGCTCATGAAAGTAGAATACTTAAAAAGCAGAATATTTCGTAGCATCTTTGTAGGACTTCAAATCGAGTGCACAGTTGACTATGCATTTTTTTTTTTTGAAAATTGATACCTACTACTTTTTCGGAAATTCTGGTCGCCTGGTATAATTGTCATTTTTGTAAATTTGCCGGCGTATGAGAAAAAATTTACGTGCTTAATGAATTTTTGCATTTATCTCGGAAACGGCTTGGTGAACCCCGATGAAATTTGGTATGGTGTGTAAGTGGAAGTTGCTTAGTTACAATAAGTGCTAGAACGCACTTTCAAAGAGGGGTGCTCCGTAAGAGGGGTGTTTTCACAATCCAACTTCCTCTACCAGGCTGCCAGAAATCGTTCTCTGTTATCCTTTGTTTACATATTTATACATCATACGGTGCAACGATTAATTCCTTTCAAGGCGTTTTACGTGGTTTGGCAATGGCAATAAATATTAAAGCATATTTGATGATGATTTCTTGCGGCGATAATGTTGCTTTGTGTGTCTCTCCGATGGCTTAGAGAGCTGGAATTTTGCATAACGACCAGAGCGTGTATGATCAAAGTACCTAAATGTATTAAAAAAAATAAATAGCAAAATAAATGTAAACACACGATCATTGATTTTATTTTTATTGATCAAATTCATATTGTTTTTATTTTTTAATACTTATATATTTGCAACCTTCTAACAAAAGCAACTTAACGAGTAAAACATATTACAGTTTATACATTTTGTGATGCGCAGGGTGCACCGAGGAATACTTTTTACATGGTCTCTTAACAATAGTCAAAATCATTGCCTACATTAATAGCCGATTAAGGCTTTGGAGTTGAAAACCGCATTTTGTAAATTATGCCGCTCCAGAATGTAATTTGTTCATTAAAACGCGGTCGAACTTGGAAAACCTCTGGTTATTGTTGTGCTACATTTAAGGTTCAGTTAAATTGAAGTAAAGGGTGTTTTTTTAGTTTTTTTGTGACTCTAATGTCTTTTATGTTCACTTTGGTTTGCTATTTCAGCATGAACAGGTTGGCAATTGAACAACGATTGCAAATCATGCAATTTTTTTCAAAAGTAATGGTTCGCGAAGTTTACCGCAAGTTCCGTCCATTTTATGGTCGACATAATCGTCCATCAGAGCAATTAATTCGGTTAACCATGGATCGTTTTCGCACTACATTTACTCTACGTGATAATACTCATCCGCGCAGAGACGTCAAACAGTGCGCACCGAAGAAACAATTACCACTGTAGAGCAAAGTGTTGAAGAGGTCCCGAATGGATCGATTCGCCACCACGCACTGCAATTGGAGCTTTGTCCATCAACTTTATGGAAGGTTTTGCACAAAGATCTTGGCTTACGACCTTACAAGATCCAGTTTGTGCAAGAATTAAAGCCTCGAGACCATGCAATGTGTCGTGAAATGTGCCATGCATGCAATGTTTCAAAAATGAGATTGATATCGATGCTGATCTTCATCGCAAAAATTTGTTCAGTGATGAGGCTCATTTTTGGCTGAATGGCTACGTAAAAAAGCTAAGTTGACACATTTCGAGTGAGACCCTTGAGACGCCATTACATCCACAAAAACTGACTGTTTGGTGTGCTCTATGGGCTGTTGGAGTCATTGGGCCATACTTCCTCCGAAATGAGACCGGTATAGAGCCATGATAACCGACTATTTTGCTTCCCCATTGGATGGCAAATGTGGATGAGATGTGGTTCCAACAAGACGGCGCTACATGCAACACAGCGCACGTCACAATCGATTTATTCAAGGAAACATTCGATGAGCGCATAATTTGGCGGAATGGACCTTACAATTGGCCACCAAGATCGTGTGATTTAACACCATTGGATTAAATTTTTTAGGGATATGTGAAGTCGCTCGTCTACGCCAACAAACCAGAAACGTTAGGGGTGTTGAAAGCAAACATTCGCGGGGTTATTGCCGACATGCGGCCCCAAATGGTCGAAAAAGTGGTTGATATGGGACCTCTTCACTTGGCTTTATTCGAGCCAGCCGCGGCGGCCACATGCCCGAAATCATATTTAAACATCAATGGGATAAAAATTTCCTTCCATTAAAGCCAAATTGATGGACATTAAAACGATTTTCTTGTGTTTTATTTTAATTCGAAGTTCTATACCTCAGAAAAAAACACCCTTTAGAAGTACTAGGGTGCCGCTCAGTACTCTAAACATATGAATCAGTTGCATGGCTAGCTACCAGGGCTTCAGGAGTTTTCTAATTTTACTGCTGTAGTACTGCATTGCACACGGTCCATAAAGCACACTTCCACACTGTAAAAACCTGTAATTAAAAGAATAAAATTATTTTAAACAAATGAATTTAAAAAATAGATATTTGAAAACTAAATCATTTGAGCAACTTTGAAGAAAAGAAACAGTATTGAAATGTGTACAAATAATTGTTAAGTAGAGAGTCGGACAGAATACCGAAAAACGTAATCTCAAAAACCCAATATCCCGAAAATCAAAAATTGCATTGTAGCAAAAACAAAACGGAAAATTTATTTGAATTATTAAACAAAACGACGGGCTCTGTGGCGCGATGGCTAGTGCAATGAACTGTCCCGCAGAAGGTCTGGGTTCGATTCCCAGCCGTAGCAACACCTAGAATTATTTTTCATTGTCCCTCCTCTCGTAATGATCTGAAAAATCATCCGAGTATCAATTGTCAAGAAAAGCTTATCTCAAATCCGCCGTTCAGAGTAGGCATAAAATAAAAGGTAACGCCATTATGCAATAAGTACACGCGCACACATGAATAGCTGTGAGAAAACTCGGTCTTGGGTACTAACAAGCCTGTTGCGCCAAACAATTTTATTTTTGTATTAAACAAAACAACCAACTTAAATTAATAAAACTTAACAGGGCAGTTCGAGTTCAGTTGACAAAAACCATTTATCAAGCTATATATGACAAATTTTAATTAACTCGCTCAAAAATCTAATTTATCAACCGACACATTGGCTGATATTAATCAGCACAACTGAATGCAAATTGCGAAATGCACAAGATATCAACACTAACGGAAATGGACAATAACGTCTATTTTACATTCAAAATAAAATAAAAAAATTTTGGGTTTTTGGTTTTGAGATTAATCAAATATCCATTATCGTCAATATAAATTATTTTAGGAATTGTTTTAACGTTGACTATTTATAAAAAATGTGCTTTTTCCATGAGGATATTGCTGTGTTAATTTGTTTCTGTAATGCTTTTCTCAAGGCTTTATTAAATAAGCGGTCCACCTGTATGAATTAAATGAGTCGTTCTCTCAAAAAATCAATTTTTTACGAAGCACGAAGGCATAACCAAAAAATAGCACGAAGGCATAACCAAATTTTCGGATAGGTACGTCTTCCCTTTCAAAGACGGCAGTGGCAGAATTCCTAAGATTGATAGAGTGATAGACGTCCAAACAACTTTTCGTTAATACACAATACAAAATGAAAAATTTCATCAAAAATATCTATTTGTATTTATTTGAACGCTTTTTTGATGTGAATGCGGATTTTCAAAGAGTATTGAAATACAGGGTGGCTGATGAAAAGCCGCTACCAATAAAGAAATTTCATAACTTTTTTTCTATTTAATGAATCTGGTTAATTTTTTTTATTGTGCAGATTGATTTGGATGGATAACTGGGACACTGAAACAAGAATTTGGATTGTCCGCCGATATCACGCACTTGAGTCCGTAGTTTGGGTCCAAAGAGAATATAGGCGCACGTTTAGCGGCAATCCTCCGAGCAGATCCAGCATAATGAGACTTGTTAACAATTTCTCCTAGCATGGGACAGTCGAAAGAAGACCTTACCATCGAAACCCTTCAGTTCAGACTACAATTAAATAAACAAAAAAGACAACAACTATGCATAGTTTTTAAGCGAATCGAATAATTCGACACTTTGAACAATTGACAGATTAGAACACCCAATAATCACTAGATATTCGATGACATCAACAACTCAACTCAGGTTGACCACATTTGCACCAACTCGCCATTTGAAATGAATGCACTCATAGAACAATATAATGTACTCCCATTCTATTGACCCCCACTATGCCCTCAAAGTGTTTTAAACCACACTGCTAATTGCATGCTTTTTACCAATTGAAAATATTCAAATATCCCTCTTATTAAAAATATGTGTAATACATATGTAAATGCTAAATATTCAGAGCATTCTAAAATGTTGGCTAATTTCGAAATATCACTTTTAAAAACCCGTTGCGAATATATCCCTGTACCTATCTCGCATAAAGGGTAAGCAGCTAGAAGCTATTCAATTTAAAAGCCAAGCAAAAAATAACCGAAACATACGCATAAATTAATATCCACGCGTGTCCTCTTGTCCTGTTGTCAACACCTGGTTCGTTCCACAAACAGACTCGACACAGAAAAGCAAACAGACGACGGACAAATATTAAATGATTGACAAACAGGCGGGTTTTCTGGTGGCAATTTTTCGACAACAAAAAATAAATGTATCCTTGTATGTATGCGTCAACAAGTCGGTTCTAATTTATCAGCCCTATTAGGATGGAGAGGGACGAGGTGAGGCAGACGCGCAAGACCCAAATGCCTAATTTAATTTCGCTAATTATTTCGGTTTTGTTTTGGGTGGGTGGATGACGCTGACATGGGCCAGGAGCCCTCCGAAAACCTCCAACAACAGTCATCAACAACAACAACATCATCATCACCATCATCGTCGTCGTCATAATCACCAACGAGGGGGAATGGAAATATATCCACAGGACCTAGGAATTATGTTATTTGATTTGATTTGGCGTGCTCCATGTAGCTCAGGACCAGTTTTAATGCGGTTTCTACAGAAATTCACTTTTTGGGATAATTATGTGGATGGCATGAGAATGGATGGACTCGGCAAGAGAAATGACTGTGTGTGCGTGCTCGTGGTAGTGGTGGATTGCATAGTTTTGGAAATAAAACTTGAAATTGGATAAAGTGAACGCTGCCAACTTGACATCTTAATGCAATCGCGAGGAGTCCTCTGATTGGATTTTCATATTTCAATTATAAAAAAAAAGTTGAAATTATTTTCAGCTGTTGATCTTTTGGGGGATCCTGTGAGAGACAGTGCATTAAAAAGTTTTTGTGTGTTTGTTGCTTTTAGCCGAGTTGAGGCTTTAATATCGCGACCGTTCACCATCAGAACTAGTGGAAAGTTTATGCTAAGGTAATTATTCAGGAGGGGAACATAAAGCTATGGGAATTCAATTTTTTTAGGAGATTCGGTAGTATGTGCAATGTTGGTGTTCTTTGCTCGTGAGGACAAATTTTTTGCGCATGGGGAAGTGAAATGTTTAAGAAAAAATTATTGGCACCCAATTTTGGGCTTTCGGAAATTTTAGCTTACAACTCAATCAAAATCAAAATGAAATAAGCATATGAACATTATAGGCAATTAAGGGGTGAATACCGGTTATTCAGGAGGAATAATAACAAAAGCACGATGGTGAAGATAACGATACTCCAGAAAAATAAAGTTAATCGTTAAAACTAAGGGTGCAAGTGCAGAATAAAATCATATCGAGATGAGCCAGAAAATGGATGATGAGATATGGAAATATTGGATAATCTCTTCTGTAGACAATTAAACGGCGACACAGAGCAATATTTAATATTAAGCAACGAGAAACATGTGATATTGAAGACGGCAGTGGTAACTACAATCCACACACCGAATTGATGTAAGGATAGCATTATAATAGAGAGCTTAAGAAATTTAATGGAAATGACAGCTATTAATACCTTGAGGAGCATACACCAGTTCATTAGCAGATGAAAGTATTGCCGAAGAATGAAACCTCAGCATCGTTCGCTCCATCTACAAAATAGAAAACGCTCTAAGCTGTTAACATCGCATATTTGAACATTTAAAACCGCTCACTACAAACCTAAAAACAAACTCTTAAATTTAACCCGAAAAAGCGCTTTTATGAACATAATTTTAGAAGCAGTATTATTTGGTGTTAAATAGATATGAAGAACTTTTTTTTCGAGTTGTAAACCCATTTTAATCAGCTTTATGGAACCAAAATGGACAGATGTATGATTTTGACGCGTATTTCTGATTGTATGTAGTTTTAATGTAATGTTGTTTTTTTTCGTTAGCAAGATCTCTTCAGCTGTATAATAAGTGGTCGACCATCAAAAGCTTGTAATTCGATTCGCAAGTCACGCTATACGTCCGAAACATTTAAAAAACTCTAAAAATGTAACCCAGCACCATTTTCCCGATCTACAAAAAAGAAAACGCTCTAAGCTGTTAACATCATATATGTGAACATTTAAAACCGCTCACTACCTTTATTAGTACATTTTAAGTACAAGAAACTCCAAAAGATGTCCAATACAATACCCATCACGTGTTCATCGATTTAAACCCGCATTCGAATATTCAGCCCTATCCAGGTATCCGTCAGAGATAAGAGAAGTAAAGAGATACCTATCTTCGGGGTTTGCCTACAAGCTAAATTCACCCATAATTACATATCTTACACGTACTATCAAATTTATAAACAAGTGGGCGTGAGATTAGTTATTCCCCACTTTTTTTGCTCAACATTTTTCGACTTTCCCCCGCCACCTCACCGACCTCACCAAGAACCATCCCAGAAAGGGGACAAAAATTACATCGGAGTTAATCGGATTTTATCAGTTGTGGCCTTAACTGGTGTAAGAACTCACCGAAAAAGCCCCGATCAACTTGTTGGTAAACGGTTTTAAGCGTTAACATATAACGGCAGATAGGATATTCTAGAAGATGTTGGATGTAGTTGGCACATTTAAGATCGTAGTGGACCGAGGTGTAAATAAGTTTGCATGATATTTTCTGATTAGTTGGATTACGGAAACTTATTATGGTTTGATTGAAATGGCACACATGGTTGGATGTTGTAGAACGAGGGTAGACTCTTATAGGTTTGAAATTGGCAATGCGCAGTGGTTGTAACTCTGACTACAAATCAGAAGGGTTAGGTTAACTACCCAACCATGGAAAAGACCACTAGTAACGAAGCAACCAATAGCTTCCGAAAGGACTGATTTTATTGTTGAAGACCATGTTAAATGAAAAAAGGACAAACAGACGTAAACAAAAAACGCTAAAAATTAAAAATTCGGTCGATGACGATTGAAATGTCAAATCAAAAATAAATCTACCACACTTCTAAACAGCTGTTAATGAAAGTGTCCAAACCTAAAATTATTCGTCTGCTGAATGATTTCAGTTTGAAATACATGTTTTCACAGACGGGAGTGCATTGGTGGTGGATTACAACAAAAACAACCAACTCTTGCGGGGATTCAGGGTGAGAGAGGTAGAAGTCTGGTATCTCTTTACTTCCTTTATCTCTGGTATCCGTTCAAAGAATTTCCGAAACGAAAGTCAGTTTTGAGTGGAACTCGCTTTACCAACGAAGTATCCGTTGCGAAACACATTATAAATGAAGCATGCATTCGAGTACGTTTGACAATCTGTCAGCTGTGTAAATTAATAAATAAAATAGTATAAAATATGTTAAAAATTATTTTTCTTGTTGCGTTCGTGTCGTTTTTTTTTCTAGAACATAATTTTGTAGTATAATACAAAATTTTTTTTATTTATTTTTTTTAGTAACAATTATAGTTACCATTTTTGTAAGAATTTCGCAAAAAAATTTCATCGGAGAACTTCCGAAGAAATTCAACGCGTAGCTGACAAAAATGTATGACCATGTGCAATGCATTTCGTCGGAAGACCTGCTCGAAATGCAAATCCGAGCGGATACCTCGGTACAAAATTCTCCGATATCGAAAAAATCGGAGAAAAATTTGTTCCGAACGGTAGAAGTGATTATTTGTTGGCACAGAACATCACAACGCCTAAACTCGACTATCTTTGCATGATGAATATGGAGAATTCTTAATGCTCCATTTAGAATGGGAAAGACCTAAGTGAAACAAGGCTAAGGACAAGGTGACACATAGTCATGTCATTTCTTCAAAGTTGTTTGTTTTTGAGAATTTATCAGATCATCGCGAGTTCAGAAAAAGCATACGTCAGTGAAAGAATATTTTATGAATTTCTTTCAGGTGAAAAAAAAACCTAAGCTGACCACAGTAATAACCGATAAATCTCATCATCCTTAATAAGAGCTCCTGATATTTTTACTTCCTTGCGTAGTTACCATATCAATAATCATGAACTTGAAATTCCTAAAGAAAATAGGAAAACATCCAGACTACAAATTGTTTTTAACTAAATTAATTCTCCTCCTTAGATATATCCTTCAAAATGCCTCGAATTGTATCTTGTCCTCCCAGTTTCCATGAGATATAATCCTGCTTCCATAAAAGTTATTAGCTTGAAAACAAAAAAAATGTATAACTTTCGCTTTTTTACATTTAATGTTTCAACCGCATCTGTGAAAAGCATATACACACGCGTCAATTTTAATTAAATGATCAAAAATGTAATAATTGTAATTAAAACAGAATCCCAGCGCACCCCTCATATTTTTGGTTTGTAATTATTTGTAAGCTCTTATTATTACATAGAAACGGATACGATAAAAAATAATAAAACAACAAAGCAACGAGCAATCTGTATTTGTATCTTTTGTTTTCCTGATATCACACAAATGTAATAATTATATCCGATTTCTGATACGGAATCGCATACATCAATAAAAAAAATAATAATTACTGTTCTTCGTTTAAATGACATTCGCCATACAAACATATTGTTGAAATCAATAAAAAAAACATTAATTATAAATTGCCTACATGAATGGTGAATCAAAAGCGAGAAATGATAAATTAAAAACAAATTTTCGTATATTAAAAAGTGAGATATAAAATTATTAAAACTGCAACAATAACATGTCACTTGCATGATTCGAATACAATAATTATTAAAAAAAATTAACATGAGTGTGTCCTTATTGATAAAACAGAAATAATAAATTAACAGTTGACTTTACATTTCACATAAATCCGCACAAAACCTGGCTTGTCACAAACAATTGCAATGTTATATTAAATGGTAAATAATAAATTTAAAAAAAATGTGGGAAATGCCATGCAAATCGTTCGTTCTACGGCAATTTGAATTCAAATGCGCAATTCATTAAATCTTTAGTTTTCATGTTTAAGATTCCGTGTCGCAAGCTTTTAACAAGGTTTGGCATAGAGATCTTCAATACAAATTAAGGCAAGTTATGCCTGAACAATTATATACAATCCTTGGTTCGTATTTTGAACATATACGAATAATCCGAGTTCAAAGAAATAATGACAGGAGTACCGCAAGAAAGCGTCTTGGACCACTCTTGTACCTTCTATTTACACGTGATTTACCCCAAACATACAATAGTTGCAACTTTTGCTGACTATCTATACTTGCACAACAATAGAAGAAAGAAATATGAAATTACAAAACGCTCTTAACGAGGTTAATGAAGGAACGGATTTCACTTAACGAGAGCAAATCGATTCATGTAGATTTTTCATTTAAGCGGACAAACAATTTGCCTGCATTTCTAAATACAGTGCGAGTCCCCTTTGCAAATGAAGGGAAATATCTCGGAATAACACGCGATGCAAAATTAAAATGGAAGTCGCGTGTTAAAAAAGAAATGCGAAGAACTTATAAAATAAATACAGAGAACTGTCCTGGTTGCTCGGAAAATTTTCGAACTTAACCTCGGTAACAAGCTGCTAATATAAAAGCACGTGCTAAAACCGGTTTGGACATATTTACAACTATGGAATTGTACCAGTGATGCCTTTCTCACTGAGCCGTCTCTAACGTAATGCAAGTGCCCATTATAATAAAGTGTGTCCAATAATTTAAATATTTTATTGATTCATAGAGTACACAATTTAAACTTATGTAAGGAATAGCACAAACGGATAAATGGCCGCTACGGTTTTACTGGCAAGTACAAAATAAAAAGTTTTTGGCGCAACTGACTCGTTAGTACCCAGTGACGAGCTTTCTTACAACCATCATGTGTACGTATGTACTCCTTGTGGGAACTCCTGTTTTATGCCGACTCCGAAATTTGAGATGATTTGTCAGATCATCGCGAGAGGAGGGCCAGTGAAAAATAATTTAAGAGTTGCACGGCTGGCAAGTATGTACTCTTTTATTGAAATTTTATGACCGTTTTATATAAATGTTGCTTAATTTAATTAACCCATTAATTCCCATGGTTGCATAAACGCAACATTAAACAAAACATTTTTTTTTAACTTAAAGGTTAACATTTCCGATCCGATTTCTGTCCATAACGTTTTCATATTATTAGTTTTGGTATGCGTAATAGCTCTGGAAATTTTCGTTGTATCTAAAATAAAATTTCAAAATGTTCAAGAAAAAACCTACATGGTTCTTAAATTCGCTATATATTATTGCTTTTCCAATTTTTTTAAAAATGTTAAGTTAAAATTATGTTGTATACAATATATACAGCAAATAACAGCAGTTTCATCAAAAATTATACCTTTAGTTTTAATAAGTACATTTAACCGTTCTTGAATAGTAACGTTGAAAACGTAACATTAATACGAACGTCGAAACTTTATTGGGCTTAAAAAATATTTTGTTTTAATATTTTTATGTCAACAAAAGTTATTGACAGTGTTAAATATGACATAATGAAATTTGGTCAAGGTGGATATGTTGTTATAGATATTTTGATAACTTTTTTATCAGATTTAGTCTATTGGATTATTTGAGAAATGAATTTTGCATCCTACACTGCCCGCGAGAACTGAATTCTCAAGCCTAGACTTGAGGCGAACAAAAACGATATAATCGGAAGGTAAGAAGAGAGATCTGGATATACAACCAGATCACAACCGTATATGATTGTCATTTACAATAAAGCGTAAAATGGTGGTGGCCGTTATTTATCAAAACGATAAACTCGGCAATACTGAATGCTAAAAAAACTGCATAGAATTGTATACAAAAAAAAAATGTTGGCGCAACAGACTCTATAGTATCCAGGGCCTAGCTTTTTCAAAATCCTTCTTATGTACCTGTGTACTTTTCTAACAATGGCGGGGCCTCCTGTTTTATGCCGACACCGAACGGCTTAGTTGAAATAAGCGTTTCAATTTATACTACTCGCATGATTTTTCAGATCGAAGCTATTTCCCTCCCAGCAATATTCAATGTATGAAGTCTAATGAAAAAACATTTGACACATGAAACTAATTACATAAAAACTAATATCTTGCTAGGCTTCGAACTCGCGTTCTCTTGCACGGTAGTCCAACGCGCTATCCACTGGGCTGTACTGTGGAACATGAAAGTGCAATCAGTTCAAGGAAGCACTTGAATCGTGTTTAATCTTCTGCGGTAAATTCCCGATCTTTTCACATTTCTCCCGATCTTTTAACCTTAGCCTTTAAGCCTTCATTCGTAAGCTCTATACATGCTTTGCTTCGGAATAACTTCTTGTGAAGTTCTATCAAAACATCTTAACGTATGTTACGTGAACACACATGTCCGGAAGCTTAAAAACGAGAAGATGTTATACCATCATAACTTCGGTTATGCTTGTGAATTTTTACTGCATAATGTCTTTATCAGGCTTCTACCCAAACAATCGACTAATGCATAACCTACGCGCACAAGTACTATATAAGGCATACAGAAAGAATTGCCGCTGGAAATTAAATTTGACTGCCTTATAGAGGAATAATTATTAGTTGGGACGAGGGGAGGGCCAGTGAAAAATTCTTTAGGAGTTTCTACAGCTTGGAATCGAACCCAAACCTGCGCGGTAGCTCATCGGACTAGCCTACGTGCCTACCAGAAACCTGCAGCTGGACTTAAGGTTTGAATTACTTAGGAGTCTCACAACTCATAAGAGCCAACAATTGCAAAAAACAATCTGTTCGAGGACGGAGTTCAACTTCCTCTTCATCGCTGAAAGGAATACTGAAAATTTTAGAAATTGGAGGGTTTGTAAAAGCACAACTGCATCTATGTGTACCATAAATACATTTTTTTTCTTTGTTATATTTTTGTTATATTTTTTGTTCCAATGTTGCGTAAACGCAATATCCCAAAAGTGGGAGTGGCTCATTGAAAAAAAAACTAAAATGCGAAATGTTTCCAAGCACTAATCGAATTTCTTCTCTGGCGGTATAGCATGTGCCACCGTCTTGGTCATGTTAATCATATCCGCATGTTGGCCATATCCATATCTTGTAATTTAGGCACTAAGAATTGGGTTATCATGTAATGATAGCGAAAAATTGATATGCCTAACCAGTCACATTTCAAAGAAAAATTGGCCGATAATGCCACCAGCCCAAAATCCCCACTAAACAGTCACGCGTTGTAGATGCAATTGTTTCTGTGTGACAACTTTAAAGATAAACGAAGTCATCAAGATGAAAACCTGAACTGTCAGCTGTCACATTATTATCTTTTTTCCGTGATTAACACATTACTATTAAATAGCGTAAAATTCAAAATTTACGTGAATTATGTATGGGATGTTTGTCCGAGTCGTGTTGGACGTTTTATTTCCTAGAGGACTGCATTGCTTATAAGCAAAGATTATAAAGTCATACAGATGACGCATTGAGACCAAAAAACAGAAACTTTTGCTCACCAGCTTCATGGTGTTTAAACGTTGTTGTTTTTACTACAATTTCTGTTGATTTTACTTAAAAAGATTGCTTAACATAATTACGAGAAATGTTGTGGTATACGAAATTCGTAAAAAAAAGAAATATGATAAGGCTACAATTCGCTGTGCGGAACGTTGAATACCCTATCCCATTCCATCCACAAATTAAACATCCCCAAAGATTGGGCGTCCCATTTTCGCAATGTATAACGAAAAACAACACTTGTCTACTGCGTATGCTGAGGTAGGGTACACAAATAGTTTTCATAATTTTTCAGCTTCTATAATGTGAGCGTGGGCTTATACGATCAATGTACGAACTATTGATGTTTATATTACCAAGGTTTTTTCCAACATTTAAAGAGTTGAATCAAAATGTTACCTCAAAATGTTACCTCATGTTACCATTGGTAGAGATTGGTACCTGCCATATAACTTATATTTATTATAAACATATGAGTTTCAATAAAACTGCATGCCCAGTTTTTTCGAGAAAATTCGTATAACAGATATTTGCATTTGGGCTATATAAAGAAAATTGTCGATTTCTCGCAAACTATTTGGCCAAATTGAATGAAATTTAATTTATATACCTACTACCTACTATTACTGCTTTCATGAATTCCACAAAATTTGTTTTAACCCAATTTTTGATACAAGGAATTTTCAGTTTTGGCCAGTAATGGAAATCTTTATTTTTCACATGGACACCAATCCCTTTCAATTACGGAATAAACATTCGTATAATCACATTTCGTCATTATTTATATAATTTTAAGCATCATAATTCAAAATAAATATTATTGTTTATTTTGGCCAAATTATTAAAAACGTCAAATAAACTCGCTGTGAAAGAGAAACCAAGTCGTGAATCAACCACTCGTTTTTTTAACTGGGCGTATTTTGAGTATGTTTACACTTGTTTTGCTTCATCGGCTCTAACACGGCTAAGTATATCGGGATGAATGTGGATGCTAAACTGAAATAGAAGGAAAATGTGAAAAAGAAAGTAGAAGATCTAAATATAAGATATAGAAAACTTTATTGGTTGTTAGGATTTAATTCAGAACTTTCCATTGAGAACAAAATCCTATTATAACGGGTGATCCAAGTAGAGATACTTTTTGCAACAGCCTTTTTTGACAGATCACGTGTGAGTCGTGTCATGCTGTCATGTTATTTTTGTTTAGTATTGTTTGGCATTTCATAATGGAAAGACTTACGCGTGAACAACGTTTACAAATTGTTCAACTTTATTATGAAAATTCACGTTCTGTGAGGAATGTGTTTCGTGCATTTCGCTCAACTTATGGTCAACATAATCGGCCTTCTGAGCGTACTATTCGCAACACCATCACCGGCCGGTCGATTGGCCACCAAGATCGTGTGATATCACACCGTTAGACTTTTTCCTGTGGAGATATGTAAAGTCAAAAGCTTATGCCGACAAACCCGCTTCGATTCAGGCCTTGGAGAAAAACATCACGCGTGTCATTCGCCAGTTATCAGTCGAAATGCTCGAACGAGTGATCGAAAATTGGACTCTACGGATGGACCATCTGCGACGTAGCAACGGCCAACATTTGATAGACATAATCTTCAAAAAATAAATGCCAAAGAATGTTCTTTCAAATGATAATAAACATTCTCCATTAAATTTGAATTTTCTGTGTTTTTTTCTTTAAAAAAGTAGGGAACCTCGAAATGGATCACCCTTTACTTTGAGATATAAAGGGTTTTTTTTAGGCGTAGTTTTTTAAAAATCGAATCAAACACTCAAATTCGCATCAAATATTCAAAAATTTTATTGTAATCGATAAATAGGCCTTTGCCATTTACGTTTAAAAGACAACTTCATGCAAATGTTGTCCGCGGCTCCGTTTCAAAGCTTCCATTCGGAAGGTCCAACTTTATGTCACTTTTTCGAGCATTTCGGCTTGTATTCCGTGAATTACGCGTGTTATGTTATCCTGACTAACGACTTTACATAAGCCCACAAGAAATAATCAAAAGGCGTTAAATCGCATGATTTGGACGCTATTATTAACCAGTGCTGCCAGCCTGAAAAACTTAACTCTCAAAAAATCACCCGTCAACTAGCAACATTATTTCCCTATGTTGTGAATTTAATGCCCAAACTAATATACCGCATTGTGGAGATTATTACGAAACAATAAGGCAATATATTATATTATATCAGAAAACGCAATGGAATGTGTAAGACAATCTAAATTGTGTACTTTAATACTAGACGCACATTTGTTATTTATTTTTATTTTTACTTGTTGCGGAGGTATGATTTTTCATAAAGCACCGTCACCATGTTGCTGCATTATGCGTGATGTTAGCTGCACCAGTTTTATGTGAGTGCAGCCTTTTTTTTTATTGTTTGATACTAAAAAGACTTCTGAAGTAGATCCATATACTTTGAGGTATATCTACCTAAATTAATTCTCTATGTTACAAACTATGTATCCAAACTAATATACCCATATGGAATAGGATATCAATATAAACAAAACAATCAAAAAGTTATGGTATGTTGTTAGAAGACTTGAAACATGTTTAACTCCATTTTATTTGTACAGGAATATACCTTCAATACTTCTACTTTCGGGTCGTTTAAAAAAAAATTAATAAATTCAAATAAATAATTCTTTAAGCCAGTAACATTGAATAACAAAAAAGTACTAAATTATTCGCACAGCGTATTGTAGCATTAACATACAAGATTTATTCAACTACCTCTTTTTAAGAGGCCAGATAATACATTCATAAGTAAGAGACAAGCCGGGATTATCAGAAAAAGCTGGTCAAATCTGAGAGACATTTATCTGGAGTTACTGTATGGCTTTTAAAAAGCTTATAGGAATATTCGATTTATTATAAAACAAAGAACCACTAGATTGATATCGTAATAAATTTGAAATTATCTTGAGGTCACGTATTGACTAGATCACAAGTTTCTAGTCCCCGATTTCCCACACTTCGACGCAAACGCCCGCAATCACCTCTTTAATTTGTGTCACATTCAATAGGTTACCTTCATTACCTTCCTTTAGCTTTGGTCGATTTATCGTGACAGGCTTACCTACTTCTGTTATCATACCAAATGGCTTCTGTAACATTGGTTCATTTTCCACCGACGTGTCATTGATTCGAAAACGTATAAGGACAGCGATAAAATCGACACATGTCCTTTCCAAAAACTCTCTCTCTCCCTGGTCATATACTCGTTCTCGTACACAGCTGAGCTGACAGACAACAATATCATACCGAAACTCAACAAATTACGAAGAATCGCTCGACCGGCAAGCGCAAGCACCTGGCGGCATCCCTTTTGTCCATCGCTCTTAGATCTTCCCTACATCCATTTAAACTTGTCCCATCCACTTCCACAGCACTGGCCACACACTCACACAAAAGGGGACAAACAAAAATCAACCGACTACCCCGGGAATCACTTGCTACATCTTGTGTATCATGTAGAACACAAAGAATGGGATCCTGCATGGGAATGTGGTGTATGGCACTCGAAGAAGGCCACACCAAAAAGAAGACGAGTCCGTAAAAAGACGCACGGCTTGCTGCACTTTAAGGGTCTTTTCTACGTTACCCTACTTCTTCTTGTTGGTACTTCCTCTATCCCCGGGATAGATGTTCAACTAAGTAAACGTTTGGTTTATATCCGCACACGTTATCCTGAAGAGAGATTCCTGTCACAATGTGTTCCACCAACCAAATTGCAATGTCTTGCAAGGGAGCTGAGACTATCAACTTTCTATGACGGAGGGCGAAGGAAAAGGACAAAAGTTTTAAATTACTTTGCCAGTGTTACGGCTGTCCCTTTGGTATCCACTGCTTCGCTATGTCTTACACCCTGAATATATGTATATAGGTGTGTGGGGCCACTCATACGATTGAGCTGTGAGCATCCGGTCCCAGGTACTTGCTTCCGTGTCGCATATGAAGTATAACGGCACACACTTTCGGGCAAAAGTTTATCCTTTGGCTCGACTCGTAAATTTAATGGAGGATTCCGGGAATAGCTGCACTTCATAAGTGAAGTCGTCCTCTTTGTCTGATGCTGCAAAATGCCAAAGGATGAATGCAATTCAACGCGAGTTAATGTGGTGTCCCTGTTTGAACGAACCACGTGAACTTTATCGGGGGTCTTTAAGTTAACTAACTTCGAAATTGGGTGGATTTGTTTACTGAACATTGAAGTAGCAAAGATTTACAAAGTTGTAGCTAGAGGCAGGGTTTTGACGTTAAAATCTAAATCTAAATCTAAAGTTTCTATTAATGTCGGATCAAATCGGGTATTTAAATGGACTTCAACTTTGGAAAAGGAAGCTTTTAATTAACTCTTTAAATAAAAAAATAGATCGTAAAGCCTTTGCTTTAGTAGTCGGTAGACTAGAGCCTTAAAGTTGATTTTAGGTAAAATGGTAAAGTGGTTTGGGTTTGTTGGGGTGAATTAGTGAAGCGCTTAGAGATGTGGTGTGTCGGTGAATAAAAATAACAAGGGTTTCTCTTGAGCTGTAGGGTGATGTTCATTCTGCAGAGTATGAGAAGGGTAGGTGAATAATCGGAATTTCTTTCACGTTACTGAAAAGTATTCAGCTGGTCTTGATTGATAGTTCGGCATGATAAAGAGGGTCTTTATATCGAATAAAACTACAATGAACTTCGTCGAATTTTAATATATGAACATGACTAATTGCGGCTATAATGTAAATGAATATATGGTTCTTGTCAAGTAATGGTTGGGAAATTTATTGGACCACTTTGTGGATTATTTCATGCAAGACAAAATTTAGACCAGCTCGAATTTCGTTGATAATTAAAAAAATGTATATTTTACTAAACTTACTTACTTTAGTGGCGCTACATTTTGAAATGAACCTGGGCCTCAACCAACTGTCTCTCCAATTAGGCCGGTCGCGGTCCTAAGCTAACTGCCTCCAGTTGCGCACTCCAAGTGGGTTGAGGTCGGTTTCTACTTGTGCGCACCACAAGTTTGAAAAAACAGCGGTTGGCAAGAGTATTTCTTCGTTTAATTTCTGACGAGATGTTGTTGTCAGAGTTAATAGCGTAGAGGTAGCGAGGTAGACAAAGTCCTGCACTACTTCAAAGCTATATCTGTCAACGGTGAAGTTTTGTCCAAATCATTGATGTTGTGCGTCCTTTCGTGTTGACAACATAAAGTTAGTCTTACCCTCTTTTACTGCTAAGCCCATTTTTGCCGCTTCCTTTGGTCGAACTCAATCAACAGAACAGTTTCCCGGGAATATTTACTAGCGATAGGCCTGATTGAGTCCGACCAATGATGCCAATATCGTCGGCGTATGCTTTTAAGGCGCACCGCCTTGCCTTGTGAGGTCGTTTCCGACCCCGATGGAGCATCGAGAAGTCTCTCTGTATAGTTCGTCTCTATAGATGCTGTCGTGTGCGACTTTGAAATCGATGTATAGGTGGTGGGTATCGAAGTTCAAGAAGTCCAACTTAGTTTTTTTTCAGGATCTACCAAAGTGAGAAAATTCGATCGGTTGTGGACTTTCCTGACCTCAAACCACACTGATAAGGGCCGATCGCGTTGTTAGTAAACGGTTTCAGGTGTTCACAAATTACGTCAGAAAGGCTCTTGTAGGCGATGCTGAGGAGACTTATGCCTCTGTAGTTGGCGCAGTTCAGAGAGTCGTCTTTTTTGTTGATCGCGCAAACGATGCTGAGGTTCCATTCTTCAGGCATACTTTCTTTCGACCAGATTTGGCTTATGAGTTGGTGGATGTTACTTACCAATCCATCTTCGCCTGCTTTATTAAGCTCGGCGGGAAGGAATGCATTTCCGACAACCTTGTTAAGCTTGAGATTAGATTTTGCTATTGGTAGATTTTTGTGGTTGGTAGTTTTCGCTGTCGTCGCAAATTTTGAATGGTTCGTTTTGCCTGACAGCGAAATGTTGTTCGTCATCGCCACTTAACAGTCTGCGGAAGTGGTACTTCCATATTTTCAGCATCGACTTTATCTCAACTACGATATTTCCTTGCTACATCTTGTGTGTCGTGTAGAACACAAAGAATGGTATCCTGCATGGGAATGTGGTGTATGGCACTCGAAGAAGGCCACACCAAAAAGAAGACGAGTCCGTAAAAAGACGCACGGCTTGCTGCACTTTAAGGGTCTTTTCTACGTTTGAATGGTTCGTTTTGCCTGACAGCGAAATGTTGTTCGTCATCGCCACTTAACAGTCTGCGGAAATGGTACTTCCATATTTTCAGCATCGACTTTATCTCAACTACGATATTTCCCTGTTCATCTCGATAGGATTCTGTTCGAGCCTTGTATCCTTATCCTTCTTTCTAAAAAACCGGTGTTCTTTCCTTCATCTCTCCCTATAGAGCTCAATGGCAGCTCTCGTCTTCACGTGCATCTTAGCCTTGTAGGCCTCGTTCTTGGCTGATAGCGTCTGTTGGCATTCCTCATCAAACCACGGGTTTCCTGTTGGTGGGCGCGAGAAACCTAGCACATCTGTTGGGGCTGATCTTATGGATAGTTGGCATCGTTGCCATTGTTCTTCGACTTTCGATGCTGGTGTTAAGGGAGAGAGATCAAGGGATACGCATTGCGCAAAGGCCTTGGTGGTCCCTTGTGATTGTAGTCTTTTGACATTCAATTTCTTCACAGTATTTCTGGTTTGTTGTGGCGTGTTGGATATCCGCATTCTCACCTTGGCTGCAACAAGGTAGTGGTCCGAGTCAGAATGGTCGGCCACTCGGAATGGTCGGCCATCCATACTGGATGCATGTCTCTTTTCTACCGCAATGGGAATGAATTTGACCTTGATGCCGATTGTTACAATGCGTTCACTTTTGTCTTGGAAACATAAGACTTCTAGCCTTAGTCTGGCACTTATAACTAATCCGCATGCGAATAGTCGCTGTTTCTGCTCACTATAACACGGTCCCTAGTAGATGTCACAGTTTTTCATCTAACCCTAACCCTTGAAATTTATAGGCAACCTGTTGTCCGAATATGTTTGCATGGGACAGCAGGGCGGGTATTCATTCCGTGCCATTCTGACCCGGGTGTTTATAGTGCTCAGCATATCGTTTAGCATGTCAAATTCGCTTGGATGAGACCAGTACCCGATGGTTACCACTTGGAGGTTAAAAACAAGCACTTGATGTGTAGTCAGAGTTACAACCACTGGTCATTGCCATGTTAAGGCCATTCAGATCCTACCCTCGTTCTACAACACCCAACCAACCGTGTTATTGATAAGTTAGATTTAAGCATTTTTGTCTAATATTAAGTTAATATTTTAAGTAAATAAAAAATGAATTAAAAAGTAAAAAAAAAACCCAACCAACCGTGCGTTCCTTAAGTACATTAAAAATTGTTCCGATACGGTGTAGTTAATTAGTTTCTAAGCGCCAATTTTCAATTCATGTTATTGATCTGAGGAATTCTCTACCCCCAACTGTTCGACTAATGAGTGGCACAATCCAATTTAGGAAGACGCTCTGGCAACATTTCGGGTCACTTCAATGATAACCAGTTTTCTTCTATCCATATAGTTTGCATATTTAATTTAAATATTTATATTTAAGTGATAAAATGACGTGTGTATGCCCAGGTTCACACCGGACCCTAGCGCTACCTAAGTAGATTCGTAGAACCATGTCATTCTTCAACCTATCGTTGTTTTTCTGTAGTTTTTATTTTGTGAAATTCTTTTGTCTATAACTACAAATTTAAGTTAATTGCATCCATCCAGGCATGCATTTTTATAAAGGCCTTAACTGTCAATTACCGTAATTTATCCTCCGTTGAATGACATAAATTAGTCAGGTGAATAAAAAATCATGTCCTTAGATAATATAATTATCACCGATTGCCACAAATACCAATCCTGTCACTGAAATTATTTTGGTTCGCCATATAATTAACTTTCACAAAATATTGTTCGCAGCCAACGAAACGAAAAACAAAAAAGCCTTCAATTTAATTAAAGAAAACAACAAAATGGCAGTACAAACAAAATCATTTTCCATAATCATGTATGTAAACCGAATTAAACTATGGCCATACAAATAATCCCATATAACGCTTCCGAGCCCGCACATTTTTATCAAATTAAAAGCCTGCCCCTCCCTGCACGTACAGAGTCCTGTTCCCTCTGTTTGTCAATGGGAATTTCATTCCAGACCTCATTGTGGACCTCATTTTGTGCATTATTAAAACGATTGTTAAAAATGTGCGGTTTACCCGTATTAATTAATACCAACCCACTGGGTGTAGAGCACAGGGTTTTGAGGTTAATACCGAGGTAGATAAATTCTATGAAGAAATGTGGCCAAGTGCTTGGAATTTGGGAATTTAGAAATTTGAAAATTTGTAAATTCAGCGCTCACGGTCAGTTCATAGCAGTTGGCTGGCGTCCAATTTGGAAATATTTGTTTTATTGGGCATCGGTAGAAGGCGGATTTTCCTGCTGTATTGGGCAATTTGAATTTAAATCCTTTTTGTATATGAGAATGGAAATGGATGGTTAAGCTTTCACCAGAGTTGGAATATCCCTCTGCCTCTCTGACATGGTTAGAGGAAGCAATACCAAGTACATCACAATGCTCTGCATGTCCCTGGGTACTTTAAATATTTAAGGATATTCTTCTTCCTTTACCGTATGTGTTATTGGTATATGTGTCGGTGCTGTGCAGAACAGTCTGTACACCGATGAGAGGAACACGGAAGAGTAGATTTTGCATATTGTTTTCGTAGGTGGCATTTCAACAGCAGAACTAAATTAAAATCTTTTCTTTCAGTAGAGCAATTTGCATGCAAAGTATACCTGCACATGTACCCGAGGACTCTCACATAAGTATTCACGTACCATCGTATTTAATGAAAACTTTATTTGCATTTTGCAATATTTAATGTAAAACGTTATCCGGAACAGGGATAGAATTGATAGTGGTACTGCGATGCCCTGCTGTTTGAAGTTCGTTTTTTGCTCTTGTTCGTGTCGTCCTCAATCAGGAGGAGATAACAAAGCGACAGCACCACTTTTTGCTGTCATTAGATGGGACAGAGTTTTTAAGCATCCGAACTGAGCAACGAAAAAATCGAACAGGAGTATGGTGTAAAAAAAGGCTAGATGAAGCGTTTAGACATTGGTTCGTCATAAGGATTCAGGAAGAAGAAGTATTGGTAATTTTATTTTGAAAGCAAAGTAGTTTATTATTTCCTGGGAAATCTCCTGTGTGGCTGTACGGGCTCAGTGGCGCGATAGTTAGTGCGATGAACTACCGCGCAGAAGGTCTGGGTTCGATTCCTAACCGTATCAACTCCTTAATGATTTTTCATTGACCCTTCTCTCGGGATGATCTGACAAATCATCCAAGTAGTATCAATTGTCAAGAAAAGCTTATCTCAAGTTCGCCGTTCGGAGTCGGCATAAAAGAGGAAGTCCCTCAATCGTACAAGAAATACACACGCATGATGGTTGTGAGAAAGCTCGGCCCTGGGTACTAATGAGCCTGTTGCGCCAAAAAAATGTATTTATAACTTGTAGGTACTCTCTAGTGTACCTACAAGTTATAAATACTTTTGAGCTCGAGTGCTATCGAAATCAAAATTTTCAAAATAAAACACACATAGCCCTATAAATATTTATATTGACAGATTTCAATAAAATCAACCATTCCTTGTTGCAGTCAATGTAAGCATGCGTATATGCGACACGCAATAACACTGATGGGAAAAACATCGTATAATTGCGAAGATATTAAGAGAATTCTTATTGCCCAATCACAGATTAATAACATGCCGCCAACATATAACATGGAAAATGAATGGCAAAGCTAACGATAAGCCACAAAATGGGCGGCAACTGATGTGCTGAGTTTCTTCCTTCCACCAGCAAGAATCACCTGATTTGAGAAAGAATGTCCGCTGCCAATAACGTGGCCTGTAAGCCAACGAGGCTTGCTAAAAAGCTGCCACTAAGCTCTGTAGCAAAGAACATCGGCCTTTGTGAAAGAAGAGAGGGATGCGACCGAGAGAAAGCTGCGACTACATGAACTGTGTCAAGGTCAAAGTCAGAATAAAGGTCCCAAACAGAATCCTGTCGGGATAGAAAAATCGTAGTTCAGTCACAGTTGTACTACGAATATGGATGCAGACTGTTAAACGGCGCAGTAGTTTAACCAAAACCAAGATTGGGATATTTTTCTTGAGAGAAGGTAAAACAGTCGACGGGAATCGATATCGCTGAATGTAGGCTTACTATGTCAGCCCGCATTAAACATATGTCTCGATGAACACCAGCATCGAATGTGGAAGAACAATGGCAACTTTCCATTAGATCAGCCGCAACAGATGTGCTAGGTTTCTTGGGCCACGTCAACGTTGACAGATATAACTTTGAGGTAGTACGGGACTTTATTTATCTCGGCCCTGCTGTTAACTATGACAACAACATCTATTCACAAATTAAACGAAGAATTACACATGCCAACCGCTGTTTCTTCGGGCTGCATTGGAATTTTAAGATGGCTAGAACATGTAGAATGAATGGACACCAATACTCCGGCGCAGAAGTAGAAACAGACCTCAACCAACTTGTTGGTTGAGGCACAGGTTCATAACGGACTGAAGTGCCATTTAAGTAAGGGATGTACTTTGGGAACTGCCTGAATAAGACCCCGTATTTCTTAAACATCTCTAACTGATTTAATTAAACTCCACAAAGTGCATTGATCAGAATTTCTTTAAGCCACCATTGATTTCGATTTGTTCATGTTAACTAATACCTCACTCAAATTTGAGATGCCTGACTGAGCTGCACCCTCTACTTGCATTTGCGTATCTCCAGAGCTCATTACTCTTAAGGCTCTTTGCAACCACATAGCTATACCTATTAGGACCAATTTCATTAATGATATGTAACCACCTCCACTTCAAAACATAAAGTAAAACTACACTTCATATGATCGACATTGATAACAACTATTCAACAAACCAAAATTACACCCCTCCAGCCACCCTTAACCACATGCCCACTACGTAATCAAAACTTGGGTCAATTCAATTTGCAAAACGCAAAACCTAAATAGAGTTTCCACCGTCATCGCCTTTTGAAATTCGGAACGGAAACCTCATCATTTTTAAGTCCCCACCAACACACACAAGTACACACAAACACAATCGATACTTACGAGGATTCGCTATGAAATTCCAATCAAAATTTCATCGACTGTCAGATGATGTCTTCATAACTGACAGCAGTTCATTTAATAAAAATTTCCTCCTACGTTTTTATCTGTTTTCTTTCGTTTTTTTTTTGTTCGTTTTCGGAAAAACGAAGACAAAAGCATAAAAATCTACAAATAAGTAGAAAGGGGCAAAATGGCAAAAAAAATGTACCAACGTAGAGGAGGAAAATTTCTCGTACCTAGGATCAAAGTGCAGTCAGAGTTCATTTGGTTTCATCGCGCAGAGAGAATCACCTGCGGGTATATCGCCTTTGGGGCAAACATCATGAAGTTTTACAATGCCACCCAATCGGGCAACCAACACCCTCCCGCCCCCTGTCAGCATACACTCGATTACGAAGTTTTGTTTAAATTGGTTGCAGTTTAAATTTTCCATACACCAACCCTCCCTCCATTCATCGTTAAGGCTTCCGTGCATAGACGAGATAGTTGGACCAGTTTTTTTTTGCATCCTAGTCCGTGGTTCTAACTTGTTGGCACACCGCGTTGCGTGTGAATGTAGGTACCCCACTGCATGCATGCTAACGCTAGGGGATGAAAATTACAGAGCAAAATAAAATCCATGGTAGAAGGGTGGCGTTGCAACATACATCCCTTTCAAAAAAAAAGTCGTACCCACGTATACACGAGTCCATAAAGGATTCCGATACAATAGCTCTGTCGTCCATTTAGCTCCACAGAGAGAGAATGTTTCGTTCGGTTTTTTTTTTTTTCATCCGACTTATGTGTGCGGGTATTTGCATTGTTCTGCTAACACCCTACAGCGGTGGAATAAATTTAAATAGCCAAAAATGTTCGCGAGTCCATTACGGGGGTGGCGGTGGCAACGACGACGACAACGAAAACGGCTTCCGAACCCTGAATCTACAGTACAGCAGAGGGGGGAATTCATATAAAGTGCAGATGCTGGAAAATGGCTAGTGGCCATTTACCTCTCGCGTCCATTGGTGGGAAAAGAACTCAAGTGTGGAACCTATGGAGTTCTAGATGGAGTCTCATAAAAAGGAAGGATTTTACACACTGCCATAGTTATACACGAAGTTTACATATGGTAAGAGGGCATTAGACCGAAGCTGCTGATGCTGATGCTGCCAGAGAAGTTTCAACCGAACGAGTGTAATATTTTAAATGCGCTTATCTGGGGAGAATCCTCAATAAGGATTATTGATAGTTTTTGGTTCCCTATGTAGGATGATAATGATGATGATGCGTGTGCGAGGATGTTCCGTTGCTTGCTCATGCTCATGTGATGTGTGTGGAGTTGGAATTTAAAGTGACAGGCGGTTGGTTTTATTATTTTTATTTTCCAGCTTTCCCGGATCGGACTACTCTTGCACATAAATCGATGGGATTGGCAACGTTAAGCTAGCCGACGTGCACGAGTCTGGAATACTTTTTTGCCCCCTCTCTTTCCTATTCAACATATTGACCTTCCGAAGTATGTATATTTTCTGATATATAGAAATTCCAAGACCAAGCGCACGGGCTTAAACGATAGCGTGATCTTTATATCGATTGCTCGGTCAGCCATGTCGCCTTGAGTCATTTGGAAAAATCTTCTTCCTTGGTTGTGATCGCAGTTAATATGTCTTGAATGTGCATTTTTAGTACATCTTGACATCGAGATCTTGACAGATCTCGTAATTTACGTTTTTAACTAATGTCTTCTCCATACAAGTGGACCACAATCATAGAAGTTCCCTCGGGTTTAACTATGCAATGCCTTTAGAAGCGAAACTCCAAACCAAAACAAGCATTCAGTATGCATTTGACAGACATTAATCCGGCCTGCAGATTAACACTACATTCTGACTGTTAACCGAAAACTCAGACCTTTTAATATACTTGCGCTCTACAAATCCTAGCCATCTACTTCCAATGTTTACTTTTTTGACCAGGCCTATGTGCCTTATATGCGGCCAAGACACAACGGAGGAAAAGGATTATAAAGCTAATGATTGCTTCTACGAGCTCCTTGACAAAATCGCGTCCAGTACTTTGGATGTCCGAACATTCCAAGGAGCTAACATCGACTCCGACCACTACCTTGTTGCAGCCAAGGTACGAATGCGGATATCCACCTCGCTACAACAATTCAGAAATACTGTGAAAAAAATTTAATGTCCAAAGACTGCAATCGCAAGAGACCGCCAAGACCTTCGCACAACGCGTATCCTTTAACCTCTCGATAACACCAGCATCAAATGTCGATGACCAATGGCAACGATATCAACAAGACATTAAATCAGCCGCAACTGATGTGCTAGGTCCACCAACAAGAAACCCCTGATTAGATGAGGAAGGCCGACATATGCTTACAGCCAACAACGAGGAGTTCTGTCGAGTTGGATAAGGAAATATCGTAGTTGAGACACAGTCAATGCTGAGAATATGGAAGAACTACTTCTGTAGACGAACAACAGTCCGCTGTCAGGCAGAACGAACCATTCAATATTGGCAGCGAAAACTGCCAACCATCGACCTGAGTGACGTGGGAATAGCAATATCTAAACTCAAACTATCAATCCACCAAAAAGAAGATCCTCTAAACTGCGCCAACTACAGAGGCATAAGTCAACATCGCCTACGAGATCTTATCTGCCGTAATATGTGAACGCCTGAAACCGTTTACCAACAACCTGTTAGGCCCTAGGTTTTAGGCCAGAAAAGTCTACAACCGATAAAATTTTCACACTTCGGCAGATCCTGGAGAAAACCCAAGAAACCAAATCGATACCCACCACCTATTCATCGATTTCAAAGCCGCATACGACAGCATTTATAGAGACGAAAAAAGAAATTAGGCAAAGCGATGCCTTGCAACTACAAGCATATGCCGACGATATGCCACGTTGGCTAGTATATAGAAGGAAGCGCAAAAATGGGTTTAGTAATAAATGAGGTCAAGTAACAAGAAAGGACATACAGCATAGACGAAATGGACAGACCTTCACCATTGATAGATATAACATTGAAATAGTACGGGACTTTTTTTTATCTCGGCTCCGCTATTAACTCTGACAACAACGTCTCGTCAGAAATTAAACGAAGAATTACTCTTGCCAACCGCTGTTTCTTCGGACTAAGAAGGCAATTCAGCAGTACAGCCCTCACTCGGACTACTTAAGAGATCCTATATAAGACCCTTATTATCCAGGTCCTGCTCTACGTCGCTGAAGCATGGACCGTATCAAAAGCGGATGAAGAAATCCTTCGTCGATTCGAGAGGAAAATTTTTCAAAAAATCTTCGGACCCGTTTGTGTTGAAGTCGAAGATTCAACCAAGAACTATACGAGCTGTACAGCGATATGCCCCTGGTCAAAAAAAAAATTCGTATTGGACATGTAGAACGGCTAGGACATGTAGAACGAATGGACACCAGTACTCCGGACCGCAGAGTCTTAAATTCCCAGCCAGAAGTCGAACGCAGTAGCGGAGTAGAAATCGACTTTAACCAACTTGGAGCGCGCAACTGGACGCAGTTAGCTAAGGACCGGGCTTACTGGAGAGGCATGTTGGTTCAGGAGCAGGTTTATTACGTTTCGTAGCGCTGAAGTAAGTAAGCAAGTAAGTTTTGTTTTACTGAAAATCATACCCAACAGGTTATGACATGTAATTTTAATTATTGGAAAACTCACTATGGACAAAATTAGGCAGCCTGGGGTTAACCCCCAAAAGACCGAACCTGTGCTGTTCACCAACGAACGAAACACTCGAATACTAAACTATCCAGGGTGTACCTCTAAAAGTGGCGAGTGCGATACATGTGGGCAGAGTTATTAACAGGGAGATTAATTGGAAACGGAATGGTAATGAAGAAAGGACTGCAACGTCCGTAAATTCGCAGAAAATGGTGACCTAGCCAACTTATATATAAAGATTAATAGAGCTTGATGAAATTAGAAGTTTCAAGATGCAAAGATTAGATGCCTAGAAGAATTTTTATTAAGAAAAACAGTGCGCGAAAATCTCAGGAGAACTGTAAGTTCGATAAACTACTGTGAATGAAGTTATGCGCTTGATTCCCATTAATAACATCGTGAATTTATCTCGATCTGACAAATCATCCGTTTAGTATTGCATGAAAAGCTTAACTCAATTCCTGGCATTGTGTGAGAAAAACACTAAATGGATGTGTAAAAAACTTAGGCCCAGGGTCTCTATTAACCAGTTTCTTGAAATTTGGTTCAGTTAAGCTTGGTACCACCTTCCCGTCCGCTTTACTTTTAATGGCGTGTGGTGCTTCTAGGTCTCACTTAATATGCCCCTCCAAGCTGACAGATATCTGCTTCTACCTAGTCGTTCCAAAGAAGATGATTTCCACCTTGATACCTCCTTCCCGTTTGTGCTGAAGAGTCTATGTTTATATGCTCTACATGGCTCAGCCATGTAGAATCGCTTTATTTGAACTTGATTGGATTCGCTTTATTTGAACTTGAATTGAAAACTAAAATGGTAAATAGGATCATATACATTATGGCAAAATTTGTAATTTGGAGTTTGTACTACGAGGAACTGAATGGTTTGACCAATGTCAGCATCTGCGACACAGATCGATACCACTTATATACCATTTTTGTTTTCTGGATTTTATTTGACAGAAAACTGCATCGCCATAGACCCATACCCACGCAATCGAATCAGAACCCCATCAAAGCTCACCTATTCTAAGACCCAGATAAATTCTAAAACACAGCGCCACATAAAGTTGTAAAAGGTCTTTTTTGTAAACAGCTTGGATATGCTCTACAAGGAGAGAACAAATATAAACCCGTGTAAGATAACAATAGATCCGATATGGTCACAGTGTGTCCATGCCTAGATGCGGTCATTTTCACCAAAACTGAACAACACACCGCTCACCATGACTGCGTTAACTCGCCTAGCCACCTGCCACACTGACAGTTCAACCACAAAACTATATTTTCATCAATTGGCCCATCTCCATCATATGTAAATATGTTAGTGTCGATTCACCAAAACAAAAAAAATGTATCTCCTAAGTACAAACATATATTTCCCATTTGAAAATATAGATAACGCTTTTATTTGATACAGTTAAACATACCATTCAGCACGCACGGCAATGATCCATCCAATAACAGCCAACAGAACTGATTCAGCTTAAATCGAATCGATTGCAATAACAAACAATTGATGATTCAGCTCCCAGCAACCTCATTAAATTCAATTCACTCTTCACTCTTTCCTTTCTTCGTCACTGAATATTTTCCCCCACAAAAATCTATACTCCTCACACCCAAAGTCAGATGAGAGCGCAGTTAGGCACACAACAGACCCAAAAATGTTTTAAACAAACGAAAGCTATGTGTCCAGCACTCCTATACCAGTTAACAACATAAATTCTTTACGACCCCATATCTGCAACTGCATGCATGCAATCCGAATTCCAATTACGAACAAACAAATACTCAAATGCGGAAATTGCACTTGGCCAGCTGCCGGCCATCATTGTCCAGCACACATCCTTCCACAACCGTGGAAAAACGACAAAAGCCGAATTGACAACTGCGGTCCAAGGCTTTCGGTTACGTCTCTTGGCGTCCCGCATAATACTGGTTGATATTGTTGTTTTTGCAATCATCAATTGCACTGGCTTGACAGAGCCTAGCGATTAGAACTACAAGCACCATCAGACTTTTATATCAGTGTTTGTGTGTATGCAAACATCGGGCTGGGGGAGGCTGGTTATGGCTCATCAATGTTAATAATTGAAAAGCCGATAAATTCATTACGTTTAATTTAAATTTACCCGCGGGATAGTAATAAAACTCGGCAACAAGGGAGCTGCCAAAAAATCATATTATCCTCTTTTACGGACACCTCCTAATTTATTCATGGATCGTCTATTCCTATTCATTTGCGGTGTTAAGTATTTTTGTGTGTGTATTAGGAGTTGCAAAACATTTTTTATATGGAAAGAAATTATTTGCTCACACAGAAGATTTGGTAGCATTGAATGGTAGTACAGATATCAAATTGTGACAGAAATGCATTCAAAATGAACTCATCGGACGGATAAGTATGATTTTCGTATACGACGCACTGGCCTAGCGTTACTAGAGAAAGTAACTTTTTTTTCCGGTTCTAACTGTTGCATGTTGCATAAGCATGAATTAGTATAAAGTTGTTAAGGACTGGTTTTTCAGTGCTGAGTTAACTCTGAGTTAACTAACACCGGAATAAATTTAATCTAGAGTTATCTCAAGAAGCAGTTTTTCAGTGCGGGATTAAATTTGATTCGGAGTGTGATTATTTGATTTGGTAGCACTCACTTATCGACACTTATCGCTTTTGGTGTCGAAAAATTATCGAAATGTATAGAATCTGCAACAGCTCATTGACCTTTCTCGAAGACAAATCTTCTATTTAACACGGTCGGCGGGCGAATTTTCGGACAAAGAATACCATAAATAGCAAGGCATAGATAAATTCACTTCACACGTTGGCAAAGTACATTGAAAATATATGGTGCCGGAGATGGCTCACTTTCTTAGCGGATATTAAGGCTGACTCCGATTTTTAATGTAAACAGAATAAGAATCCCTACAAAACTATTTTACATATTGATGAAAGCTCCCGATTAGAATAACCAATGAATGAAATCAAAACGATGACAGTTAAAAACTTCACTTCTTTCTCCGAACACTGACAAAAAATTGAAGGGTATCGCTAAAACCTCACGAAAGCATATTGGAGGTTGAGTACTCATTTAAACTTCAACAATTCATCAGAACTGTCGTTACCAAAACTGAAGTGCCTGATACCGCGGATTTTATAAAAATGTTTTTTTTTTTCTGAAAATAATGTTCCCAACAACAAAAACGCATTCCAACTGTCAAACATTTTTTTCATTGCACCTTCTATTGTGATAATCTGACGAGCACTTTTAAATGCTTGAAATGCTTATCTCAACACAACCATTCGTATTCGGATAAATGGGAGTTATGAATGAAAGCTAGGCCCTAGGTACTTACAATCCTGTTACCACAAGAAAAAGTTTTGATTTTGCTTGCATGGGATCAAGACAGTAAAAACCAGGCACAGCGGGATCGCGCAAACTGGCCCAAGATCGACAATTTCATGTGCATACACAATTTTCAATAGGGCCACTCTCCGATTACGCCGGGCTACCAATGGAATTGAATTATTTGCTTAAATTAAAATTTGTTTTCTGAAAGATTTAAAAAAAAACATTTACAGAGCAATTTGACGTTTAAAGGAGAAAAAAAAAGTTTTTATAGGAGAAAAAGTAATGTTTGATTTGACATATCTCTGTTGGACCTCGTTTCAATAAGCATTTCAGCAGAATGCAGAATTTCAGAATGTGGAATTTTATAGGGGAATACATCGCATTTCGGCTGAAATCACGAATTTCGCGGAATGACGCATTTCGACTCGGTGGTTGCGATATATTTCAACATTAGGTAGCTCTTCTTTAAAAAGAAGCTGGACATGGTTCAAATACACTGCTACACAAATACACTGCAACAGGGAAGAAGTAAATAGATGTATATTGTTGATGTATATTGAATGAATGAAAAATGTAATCTGAGATTGAATGATAACCATATGACGCGAAACAGAAATTGCCCAGTCTATCTAAATAAGCTGGAAGCCAGGAAGAAGAAAATTGGTTACTAGCAACTCAATTTAATTAAAGGTATTTATCTGAAATGCACCTTATTGAACAAAGAGTAAAAGACCGAAAATGTAAACATAAAAATTGAAGGATACAATGACATTACTTGTTTTTCGAATTATTATCAAAATTCGTGTTTGTGAAAAATCTGCACCGTTTGATACGACCATGTTATGGTCGTCGTAATCGACCTGGTGAATCAATAATTCGTGTCCCCCTTCGGGTTAGGGGTCAGAATATACCCGAGGTAAGGCATGCCTGTCGCAGAAGGAGACTAAAATCCCGTATACCGAATGTACAGAGTATACAAAATCAAAAATGCAGTGAGTAAAACAAACAAATTTAATACCCCAGGTGGCAATTCAGTATCACTGAAAAATTCACCCTCTTCGATGGTCGGCTCTACGGATTCTGGCGAGAGCCATTTATTGCAATTATGTAATCCTTTCGGCAAAAGCTCAAGGGTAACGAGGTCACCTACATCTAGATCTTAAAAAAAAAGTATGTGTCTCAAGGAGCTCGACAACACCAGAAGTTTCAGCCCACGAAAAGCGAGATTCAATGAAAAATAAGAGCCTTAAGGACGAAAACGACGTTCTTCGAACAAGGCTTAACAATGTCGAACTGCTCTGCGAAGAGCTTCGTAAAAAAAAATCCCGATCTAAAGGAACAAAATATGACTCTAAAGAGTTCATTGAAAACATCTAATGAGCCATGTGCGCCATACGGATAAAGAGGAACTCAGTCGCGAAACCGACTGGATTAAAAGAAAAGACCGGTAAAAAAAGGAAAGCTGTATCATCTCCTGAAATTATAAACCGAGACAAAGAGATTGCTAAAAAAGCGAAACAGCTGAAACAACAGCCCCCACCGCCAATTAATGTGATCGGTATTGACGACTTTAACAAGTTGCATACCTCAATAAAATCGTTGGCATTGTTGCATTAACTTCGCTCAGAAAAAATACATGGAAAGTCTGTGTAAAAGACCCAGAAAGCTACCTTCTATTGTCTCGGAAGCTAAATACCGATAAAATTGAATGGTATTAATTTAAAAATAAATCTGAAAGGCCTTTACGCGTTGTAGCGAGAGGGTTACATGCGTCGTGCTTAAAGCATGACATTATTAACGATCTGAAAAGCAGGCAATATAAAGTTATAGTTATAACATTATCAAGTGAGAAAAACAGCAAAAAGATGGCGAAGAAAATGTTATAAAATGAGGTCTTCCTTTATTTATACTCACTTTCGGTAAAAAATTGAATCCATGCGTAAGAATTCCAAATTAGTCCCTCAGTGCAAGCGCTGCCAAGGATATAATATAATAGGATATAATACGCCAACCTATTATCAAAAAGAACCGAGATGTTGGAAATTTGCCGAAAATCATACGACAGTAGATTTTAGGTCAGATAAGAAAACGTTTCCTATCTACATCAACTGTAGGCATCAAGGCAATCATCCTGCAAATTATCACGGTTGCGGAGTAGCTAAGGAGTTTCAAAAAAGACGGACGAAATTTATGAGTATCAAGTAATAAAGAAATTGAATTTAAAAGAGAAAATGCCTAAGACTCCGATTAAAAATGTGTCGCAGCCAAAGCAGGCTGTAATTGAAAAACAGAAATTTTCACAATTTTGTTGGTTTGTGCATCCAAAACCAAATGTACAAACGTATGCCCAAGCTATTGTATCCGATATCTCACCTGTCCCAGTTACAAATGTATTTTATTTTGGCAAAAACTTGGAGACATTGAATTGTTTAATATGCAAAAAAAAGATATCGACATGTTGAATATCCGAAACTCACGCAAAGAGTAATTCGAACTTAAAGATTAAAGGTTACCTCGGTTATCATGCTCTACATCCATTGAATTAGGCTAGAGGTGGAGCCTCACTATAAATAAAAGAGTGTACCGAACATTCGATTGATCTTAAATTAGAAATCGAAACAATGCAAGTTAGCTTTATACAAGTCAGCAGCAGACAATCCTTTCTGAAGATATCTTCTGATATCCCCACAATGTATGTTTTGCATTAAAGTCCCCTCCGATGACAAATCGCTGTCAAAGGGAACGAAGCAAGTTTTCAAAGTCAATTTTCTCAATCTTTCATCGTGGTGGGCAGTAACACCATGCGAAAATTTATAAAAAATCCTCGTTTCGTATCTTGTGCATAGACTTTACCGTGTGAAACTTGGAAACAAATATTAAGTAATCCAAAAAACAATGGCGGGACTACCCCAAGGAAGTGTCCTTGAACCACTCTTGTACCTCCTATTCACTCGTGATATCCTACAAAGAAACGATACAATAGTTGCCACGTTTGCCGACGATACAGCTATACTAGCAGTTTGCACAACAATAGAGGAAACGAATATGAAATTACAAAACGCTCATAACGAGGTTGATCCTGGCGGATTGCACTTAACGAGAGCAAATCGATTCATGTGGATTTTTTTTGTATAAACGGACAAACAATTTGCCTGTATTTCTTAATACGGGTCGAGTCCCTTTTGTAAATGAAACGAAATATCGCGGAATGACACTCGATGCAAAATTAAAATGGAAGTCGCATGTAAAAAAGAAATGCGAAGAACTTAAAAATAAATACAGAGAACTGTACTGGTTGCTCGGAAAATATTCGAAGCTTAACCTTGATAACAAGTTGCTATTATATAAGCAAGTGTTAAAGCCGGTTTGGACATATGATATACAACTATTGGGGTTGTACCAATGAAACTAATCTAAACATTCTACAAACTTTTTAAAACAAAATGTTTACTTTCGTCAATGCGCCGTGGTATATAAGGAATGAAGATATACGCAGAGATCTGGGTATTCCCGCGGTTAAAGATGAAATGAAAAATGTTTCACGCAAACATAAAAAACGATTATTGGGGCACGTCCTCTACGGTCCTCCAAATTCTTGACGAAACAAATTTGTTGCTACGTCTTCAAAGAACTAAACCCTTGGATTTAGCCCAAAAATCATAAACCGCGCTATAAATTGCGTATAAGGCAGGACCTCTCAAAGAAAAGTTACTTGCCAAACATTTATATATTCTCGTGGTAAATAAATTGCTAGATAAGTCGCATACTTAGTTGTAATACAAGTACAAAACGGGTGGTGGTTTTAATGAGTAAAAATCTCAGACTACTTTGGGCATTTGTTCATCGTGTCTATGACAATTTCCACCAGCCCACGGAAAAAAAGTAATCTGTAAGATTTTATATCCGTAGATGAATAAATTAATAAATAAATAATAAATTAATTAATGGTAACGGGTAACTGACATCCACTCTAAATGAATGGTTGAACCTAGACCGATGCTTCGCATTGGTGCAATGAACGCTGGTAACCCTCATCCACTTGGATGAATGTTTAACTGCTGCCCTATGTCAGCTGTGGGTGAATGATAACTGCCAACTCTGTGTTAATATTGAGCTTAAACTGGAGATCCAGAGTGATTTCTGCAAAGAATGAACAGTAAGTGAAAACTGACCTTGTTGTTTGGTTGCTGATGCTGCTCGGTAGGGAGATAGCATAATTATTTCCGCAAGGCCGCAAGACGATGGCTTTTAGTACGATGTCTTTCTTGTATGAAGCTCTATCACAGTTGATTCCCTTTATTTGTTTAAGGACATTCTCCCTAATGGCTGCAAGAGTTCGCGACCTTGTTCATGACTTTAAAAAATCAGAAAAAAACGGTCTAATCGATTGATTTGGCGGTCTGGTGCAAATTGTATGGTAGACCCACGTGTCCTCCAGTAGCAATCAATCAAGTTATGGAACAACAATAGTTTATCGTTTCTCTGAAGCTATAAGCATCCACAGTGAACGTTTGGCCCTCGTCATTCTTAAAAAGGGCCAATAACTCCTCCAATGTATGCAATGTGTCTTCTAAAATTACTAGTGGATTTTTAGTGCCTCAGAACCGCTTTTTTGTTTACGTACCTATACATAGAGGTAGAAATAGATTCATATCCTGGTGATTTTCGAAGTTTTGAACATATTCGTTTTCAAGTCCTTAACAAAAATGTGGGTGCAGCTACCCAGCGGTTAGTGCGCGGGACTACTAAGAACAGAGTTCCTAGTTCAAATCCCTAAAGTAACAACACCTAAGCTTTTTATAACTCCTTTAAATCTGACAAACATCAAAGAGTATAAAAACTGACATCTTCAGCCATAGAAGTACGTGTCCTTTAGAGTATTGCTCGGTCACATATTGTTGCAAGCTCCCGTGCGACTACACACCATATCGAAAAGGAGCAAGTTGCATCAAAATTTCTGACAAAATATTCTTTAAAACCATGACCATGCCCGCGTTCTTCAGGTGTATTGTGTTCTATATATTATTTACACAAATTCGAATTTTGTTTACTTTATACATGTCATAATCGAACTTTTATTCGATACCAATTGAAAAATATATGCCTCTACCCCAAAGGGTCATACATTATGGCCTCTGCTTTATAGTTTATGTATCCAAATTCATCTATGTAGCAGGGTACAACGAGGATCAAATATCAAAATTGTTTGTATGTTTTAACAAACTAAGGGAAAACAAAAGTAAATTCTCGCATATACCTGACAATATCACAAGAGTTCACCTCTTATTTGTATTAGAAAAGGACATTATTCATTTGAGTCACCACATTTGAACAGAACATGTCTCCCATTAGAAAATTAATTTGGACGGTAAAAGTCAGGACAAACAACCACCCTAGACATCAAGTAAATATGCCACTCAGCGCTTCAGTTCATTTACACAAATTCCTGGATAGAGCATCCAATTTGCGGTAGCCATTCGCCATGTTAACTTAAATATTTGCCCAATACGAGGTGCAGTCAATTTTCTACCTTGGTTATGCTATACCATCGGTATAATATCCTGCCTACCTAGAGTCGTACAACAAACACAAATATATCTAGTCAAACAAAGTATTTTCCTAATCATTGCGCTGAGCTTCATGCAAGGACGAAATCAATCAATAACTCCAAACCATATGCGGTCGCTAATACGTGTTTAAAACAAAATCTAAAAGAAAACCAGTAGATTAAGGATTAATTAGACAGGTTATCTGAAAAAAATCCAACTATTTTGAAAACAAAACCCTTGTTATAAGCGTACCAGTCTTCCAAAGCACCTCCACCAGTACACCACACGACATATAGTTGCCGTGTTTTGAAATAAAAACAGTTTTCGTTAATTGCAGTTATTTACTGCACATGCACAGCACTCGGGGGGAAAGGATTCAAAGGACTTTTACCATTAATTTTTTACACTCAGCCGCCATGAAACGTTGACGATGATGATGATGATCTAGGTAGATAGATAAATCTGTTTAATTGTGGCAGACAGCCACAATCCTTCATCACTATGCTACCTATGGAAGTAGTACCATTACCGTACCCACTATACGCGTTCATGCACCGTGGCTTATAGTCGTCGTCCTTTCGCCCCACTCGCAGTGACAATTCAAGGCAATCCTTGACGCTTAAATTCCCCATTTTGCCACTCAACTGACAATTTTGTAAGCTGTAAAATAAATTTCACTTAGCGCGCGGTGTTTTTGAAAACAAAAGTTTTCTATTGCACAATGCGTGTCATGAGAGTTTTCAGTGTTGTGGGATTATGTGTGCTCTCTGCGCTGCAACAGCATGCATAAGTGCTGTGTGTATCGCTCATTAAATGAAATAATTAGGAGACGTGTCTACGCACTTGACAACACAAAAATGCCTACAGTTGGTGGGTGAAGTGTGAACAATGCCAGTACAAGTGGATTTCATGCCGTGGTTCAGATCCTTTAAACTAGGTTCAAGGTAGCGGTTACCTTTGTCCAACGAATTTGACATGAAAACGATGAGTAGCGAAAATGGTAAATTAAGTGGCCCGTCATCATTTGATGAACAAAAAATTGTTTCGGTGCAAATTACAATAAATCAGCTTTCAAGTCGAATTTTTAACACATCCCTACACAGGGCTTGTGTTATAAAAAACGAATGCTGGGTACTTGATGTTTGCGTGCTCTACTTTCAATTGCTTGCTATTGACGATTTTCAGGTTTTGTAATATGCGAAAAAGTTGTTAAAGAGGGCAAACCCTGCACTCATACTCCGACAGTTAATAAACACGAGCTTCTGGATAAAGATGATGGTTGGGTGTTGAAGAACGAGGGTAGACTCTGATTGGCTTTAACATGGCAATGCCCAGTGGTTGTAACTCTGAATACACATCAAGTGCTTATTTTTAACCTCCAAGTGGTAACCATCGGGTACTGGTCTCATCCAACCGGATTTGATTTGCTAAACGATAAGCGCGAGTGTTGATAACACGACGAAAAACAACAACACTATAAACAGCGAGGTGAGAATGGCACCGAATGAATACCCTGCTGTCCCAGGCGAACCTAGACAAGCTGCTTCGACATATTCGGATAATAGTTTGTCTAGGAATTTCAAGGTTTAGTAAGGCCCCTTGACTAGAGATGGTGGCGGATGAACCGAAAGGCCAATGACAATGCTCAATGCGGAAGTGGATAGTGATGGCCCCTTGTCCTAGCCGGTATGTAATAAATTGGAACTGGCCCTCCAGGTTGGGGGTTGTGCTTCCACGAAATACGATGAAATGGGCAGGGCAAAAAGAGGATTAAAAACAAAGACATCTTTTTTTATAATTTACACGTTCTAAAGGGGTTATGAATACCCTTTTATATGTAACCACAGCACGAACGTTAGAGAAGGGGAAGAAAGAGAGTGATAGTAACGATTTTGGATGTAGTGGAGACTTACTCCATGGGTGGTGTCCGAACTAACTTCGGGGAGTCACTTTTTCTTGTGTTCTATTACGGACCGTGTTATAGTGAGCAAAAACAGCTACTATTCGGATGCGGATTTGTTTTAAGTGCAAGACTTAGGCAAGAAGTCTTAGGTTTCCACGACATTAGCGAACGCATTGTTACAATCGGCATCAAGGCCAATTTCGCCAACATAATCTTTCTTTAGTGGCCATGATATACGCTCACGCCCCAACGGAGAAAAAAGCTAGGAATTGCTTCTACGAGTATTGTCAGAAAGTACAGCCTACACGACAACACGGACTTAGGCTAATTGACTTCTTTACGGCTTTTCCAAGAGAAGAAAAAAGAGCAAGAACAGCGCGCGATCGAGGATATAGAGAGGTGCCACTCCAGGAACGATGTTCGCAAGTTCTACCAAAGTGTAAAACGTCAAAGCCAACAGAATCCTGTCGAGATGAACAAGGAAATATCGTATCTGAGACACAGTCGATGCACAAAAAAGGAGACACTATAAACTGCGCCAACTACAGAGGCATAAGTCTCCTCAACAGCGCGCGCCTACGAGATCCTATATGCCGTAATATGTGGACGCCTTAAGCCGTTTACCAACAACCTGATCGGCCATTATAAGCGTGGTTTTAGCCCTGGAAAGTCCACAAGCCACCCAAGAAGTCCAATCCGATACCCACCACCTATTCATCGATTACAACGCTGCATTCGAAGGCATTTATAGAGACAAACTATACAGAGCCATATCTAGTTTTGTTAGACCGCCCACTCTCGTCCGTTTGTGTAGGATGAAGAATTCTCGCTGCTCCATTAGGGTCGCAAACGACTTCATCGACAGATTCGATACCAAAAAAGGATTCAGGCAAGGCGATGCGCTGTCATGTGAATTCTTCAATTTGATTTTTGTGCAAAACTCCCGAGCCAACTCCAGAGGCATAATTTTCCAAAAATCGGTGCAACTACTAGACAGAACAAGACTTTGTTTACTTCGGCTCCGCTAATAAATCTGACAACAACATCTCGTCAGAAATTAAACGAAGAATTACTCTGGCCAACCGCTGTTTTCTTCGGGCTAAGAAGGCAATTCAGTAGTAAACCTCTCACTCGAACTACTAAGCAGATCATATAAAAGACCCAGATCATACCAATCCAAAAAAAAGCATGAACCGTATCAAAAGCGGATGAAGAAATCCTTTCTCGTTTCGGGAGGAAAATCTTCGGATGTTGCGTTGACCAGCTATGAGGACGAAGATTCCACCAAGATCTGTAAGAGCTGTACAGCGACTTGCCCCTGGTAAAAAATACGAATGGACACTAATACTCCGGCTCGCAGATTCTTCGATTCCCAGCCAGACGTCGGACGCAGTAGAGGAAGATCTCGCCTACAGTGGCGCGCACATGTCGAAACCGACCTCAACCAACTTGGAGTGCGCAACTGGAGGCAGTTAGCTAAGGACCGGGCTAATTGGATAGGGATGTTGGTTGAGGCCCAGGTTCATTCCGGACTGTAGCGCCACTTAAGTAAGGAAGTATACAAAACGTTGCTTCAAAATATTGTTATTTGGGGTCACTTTTTCAAAGAACTCAAATCGAAATTATTTAAAAAAAAAATCTTTTTTGTACTGATGATGTTTCGAAACTAATGAAATCTAATAAAAAACGATTGCAATACAACTTGCAATACAAACTTAAGCATTGCAGATTTTTTTAAACTTTGCTCTCACTCAAATACACTCATTTATTAATTTCTTGTTCTTCTTTTCTTATCAAAGAAACACTTTTTACCCAAGATCCTTTGAATTATCAGCCGCCCTCCAACTACCGAAGTGGTTAGAAAGCTTAGTTAACGGAAGTGATTTACAAAATCCTACAGTAACTTAAAGTGCATTCAAAAGGCAAGTTGGCCTAGTGAAATTGTAAAAGCCATTTGGTGCAGTGCATATAGCACTCGGCTAAAGTCACTTTACAAAGTTTTTTATTTTTTCTTTGTTAATTAAAATTAAATATAAAAAAAAAACCGACAAATTTAAGCCCAAAGGCAAAATATAACAGCTAAATATAAACTTACAGCGCCCACTAAGGGCCGATAAGTTAGTAAACCAGTTATTGATAAGTTAGATTTAAGCATTTTTGTCTAGGAGTAAGTTAATATTTTAAGCAAATAAAAAATGAATTCTAAAAAAAAAAGCACTCGGCTGGCACTCCGAGCTACCCTGGTTCGATTCCCAACCGGGCGTGTCTTTTTTTTTATTTTTTATTTTTAACATAAAATCTAAATAAAATAAAAAGTGTTTGTTAAGTGGTCCGCAGCGCAAGGGGGCGGGTTCGAATCCCGGCCGAGTAAAGAATTGTTGGAGGCTTTTTTCCACAATCGAGAAATTACTAATTTCATCGAGTGGAAAAACCGCCAAATGGAGCACAAAAAGATAACGGGGGATATCCTGGCAAATACAGACCGACGATAGCAAAGAGGAAAAAGCAAATAAATTGTACGCCGAATTTGGTCAAGCGGCGTACAAAAACCGCTTCAGCCACGCTGCCTGCTGAAGCGATGACGTCTTCGACATCAGCGGCAGCAAAATTGCAACACCAACTTGCCTCTCCATCAGATGGTGCAGAGGTATCGTACATCTCCGATGAAGGGGAAGGATGGTACACTACCGAGGATAGCAACGGGTTTGCGGTGCTGTCAACGGATGGTAATGATATTGAAGAGGAGGAGGAGGAGCTTCTAACCAAGCAAATAAGTCCATTTGAGGACCAAATTAACACTAAAAAATCCCAATTAGAACCGCTGGTTAGAGCCCTCAGACAAAAACAACAGGAGCGTCGCGAGAACGAACAAAAATGCCGCGACGAAAAAATACAACAACAACAACCACAAAAAGTATTGACACAAAAAGGCACAGCCAACAAAAAAACAAAAACAAATACAGCAACGGCCAAAGAAGCAACAAAATATGCAATAGCAGCAACCGCAGAGCCAGCAACAACAGCCACCAAAACACCAGCAACAACAGCAAGCAATAAACCAGCAACAAAAACAGCATAAGCAGCAAAAGAAGCAGCCTCAACAACAACAACAACAACAACAGCAGGAGAAGAAGCGGCAACAGCTCTTGTTTTAAGGAGCATAGGACCCGCAGGCGCTTTTTAGTGAGCTCCGCCAAGAAGCGACTGACGAGCTCGAATTCCTAGTACAGCTATCGCCCCAAAGCAAGATGAAAAAGTTGAGGAGTATCTCAGTCCTCAACTTCCAGGTTGTACGATGGGAAAAATTAAAAAGAGGTGACAACGTGCATGCGTTGCCAAAGTTTCGGCCACGCCTCAGCCAACTGCGAAATGCGGTCACGCTGTGTTAAGTGTGGAGAGAACCACAACATAGGAGAGTGTAGTTTAGGAAAGGAGCGGGTCGATGACATGACCCTACATAAACGTGCACTATGCGGTGGCGGCGCAAACTATCGGAGCTGTCCAAAGTTTCAGCAAATTAAAATTAATAAAAAAAGCGAAGCAAACGGCTGTGTCGAATCAACCAGCCGTTCGCCCTCCCTCAATGTCCGTCAATCCCCAAATTTCCTACGCCCAACTGGCGTCAGGAAAGGGAAAAACGGTACAGCATCCACCTAAAGAAGCCAGACAGGCCCCCGTGCCTCAGGCTCCAGCAGTGGATGCGGATTTGTTGACTGCGTTGCGGGCCATTCAAGGTCAGCTAACCGATCTTCAAAACCAGTTACGGGAGCAGGCGTCAAGGGAAGATTATATCTACTCCTTGTTGCCGAGCTTAACGCAACTAAGATCGTAATGGGCGCGCTATCAGAGAGACCCTTAAAGATCCTGGCTGTGAATGTAAATTCACTGATTAGAATCGAACGTAGAGCTAATCTTTTCCAGTTGCTTACAGACCAAAGTCCCGATGTGCTTATGGCTAGCGAAACTAAGCTAAACCAGAAGCATAAATTGACTAATAGTAATTACAATATCGTAAGAAGGGACCGACCCAATTACACTCAAGGAGGCGGGGTCGCTATCTTTATACGAAAAGGCATTAGTTATAAGGTCATATATAGTGGTGAAGTGCGCCGATTCAGGCTGCTGGAAGCCTGCGTCATATGCATTCCTCTCCAACAAGGGAAGCGACTGTATGTGATAGCGGCCTACGCACCGGAAGCACCTCAGCCTACACTTTTTACAACAGAGCTCGGGAAACTTTTCGAATCTCTAAGACTGAACTCAGTGGAGAACTTTTATCTTTTGGCCGGAGATTTAAATGGCAAACACGAAGATTGGGGAAATCAATTACAAAATCCTCGGGGCAACCATCTTTACATTTGGATGGTCCACTACAATGTTGAATATAGGATCGACATTCTTGCCACCCATAGGCCATCGTTTCCGAGAAGCGGTGCTTTCCTGGATCTTTTACTGCGAGACACAAGACTGACAGTTACTAACGGAGTAGGTCCACACCCGCGAAACTGTTTACGGACGATCGAGTACGACAGTGATCACCGCGGACTCGCCGCCGTAATACAGCTTCCGAACGAGCTTGTGGCGTTGTGCCTGTGCATGCTTACAACTACAGTAAGATGCGCTGGCCTCGCTTCACCAACGCTTTATCAAGAGAACTAAGTTCGAGGGCCATATCACCACCAAACAACAGAAACCTAACGAACAACGAAATCAACGAATACTTACAACAAATGGACGAAACGATTCAACGAACAATGAACAGGGCGATACCGAAACACGATACGAAGAACATGGCATAACGTCTACGTACAGAAACGCGACCATTGACACACTACACAGACAAAAAAGCGGACGAGTGACAAACCCACGCGACCAGCAGATTAGTACACTGAAGGCGTCGATAAAAAACATCAACCATTTGATCAAGGAGAACTATCGGTTGTCCATTAATTTGTTTTGAAATAACAGAATTCGGCCCGTAAATTCCAGCGACCCGAGTATGTTTCCACAAATTAGTAAGATCTTTAGGAGGAAAGGTCATAACGACCTTCCGTGTATTAAGCTCCAACGAACAACTGACAATGCTAACATACTTTTGACAGCAGGAATTGATCCGGGGGAAGCCGTCTTCGATGACGATTTCTATGTTATTGAATATCCTCAGGAGAAAGTGGAAGCAGTGGGGGCTGTCTTTCAGGAAGTGTATAAGGTGAAAAACAATGCCCTGCTCCACCATTTCTATCTCCGAAATGACATAACGCAATGGCGATCTGAGAAACGTGGTTTCACCCGGTTTGATGACGAAAACTTGGCAAACGCCGTAGTCCCCGAGCGAAGTGGATCTAGTCCCCTGTTAATCTCGAAGGTTGAACTCCAGATCATCTTCGATTCCATAAAGAAAAAGAAGTCAGCGGGAGTCGATGGTATATCCAACATTGTACTGCGACACTTACCCCCTAAAGCTGTGGACATTTACGCCACGCTGTTCAATAACGCGCTAAATAATGCATATTATCCAGTGCGTTGGAAGACGGCGGTGGTGGTTCATTCACTCCCGAAAAAGGGAAAGGGCAACTCCAATCCGGCGAATTTCCGGTCGATAAGTCTCCTTCCGAGTTTTCGAAAAGATTCTCAATCGAGCTCTGTTCAAGTGGTATGAGGACAATAATATTATACCAGAGAACCAGTTTGGTTTCAAGGCAGGACATGACTGTATTCATGCTGCCTTCAAACTCGTCTCTGATATACAGTGGAACAAAGCCAAAAAACAGTGCACGGGTGCATGTCTGGTTGATTTAGAGAAGGCTTTTGATACCGTATGGTTAGAGGGCCTCTATCTAAAGCTGACGAGACTTGGCATAAGTAAACCACTGCTATATATGCTTCATGACATGCTCATTGGTAGAACGTTTGTTGTCAAAAGTGGCAATGTAACTTCTACCACAGAATTTTGCATTAAGAATGCTCTGCAACAGGGAGCGGTAAACTCGCCGATTCTCTTCAGCATTTACACCAGTGATATGATAGGTAGTCTTACTCAGGCAATTGCGTATGCGGGCGATCCTATCGCGTACAGAACAGCCCCTACTGTCGAAGTCATTCGAACTCTTTTGCAGCGGGACTTCGGCAAGATCCAGAGATATTGTGATCTAGACCGTTGTCTAGGGCCTCAAGGGATACGAGAAAGAACTGGCGAAAGCTGGTGACCGTTGGACCAAACGGACAGCCACTGGCGAGTTAAAGTGTAGTAAAGTACCTTGGCATCTGGTTAGATCAGTATCTATATTTCGGAAGACATGTAGATGCTCCTCTGGCGAGAGCTAGGGGATCATTTGCCCTGACAAGACGATTGTTTTATAGCAGTCGTCTTGACAGCAGGGTGAAGGTGATTTACTACGTGGCCCTAATTAGGCCGATGATTGCCTATAGGTGCCCGGTGTGGTTCAACGTTGCCCCATCTCAAATGGAAAAGATACGGGTGTTTGAGAGGCATTGTCTAAGGAGCTGCCTTCACAGAACACCAGTTTCTGACTACACAAAATACTATTCCAACCAGGTCCTATACAACGGGGCCAACATAAACAGAATAGACAATTTTCTGGTGAAACTCATTCGGTTTCACGCTGCAAGAGCAATGGCTTCGAACAATAGTCTCATCTTTGGGGCCTTCTACCCCAATGATGAATATTTTGAAAGTGCGCGTTTAAGCGGCTTTATTCCACCCGAAGCTTTCCTATATTTGGATAGTCGAGGGCTGATACAGGATAGATCGGCGGTTCCGCTTATCTACCACATACGACCGAGACGTATCACTCAGGGCGGAGGAGAGCGCCTGCGGTTCAGCAGGAGTGTGTCCGATTTTGACCGACGGAGTAGGTTGCAACAGGAAGACCTGTTGTGGTGGCTAAAGTAGAGACAGATAGTTGAGATAAAAATTGTATTATGATTTAAAGGTCTAGGTAAGGTACAACAGCCAGGGTAGCAAAAAAAAAACCTTAAATAAAAAAAATTGCTATGGCTGTTCTAGTTTTAAGTTATTTTTAAGTAGTCCTACTTAGTTTTTAATTAGTTTTAATTAGTTTATAAGTAGTTTTATTTAGGATATAAGTTTCAATCAAATAAGAAAAAAAGATACAAAGTTTTTTAAAAACAAACTTTTCTTGGTAAAAAGGGTAAAGATATGTAAATTATTTTAAATTATATATTAGATAATAGGCCGAAAGGCAGTAGATTTAAGTTGTTAGCGTTTAATTTAGGGCGCCCGCATAGGGCAAGTAAGTTAGTTAAGTAGTTGATAAGTAGGCTAGTTTTTTCATGAATTTTTGTCTAGCATGTAAGTTAGATTTAAGAGTTATTGAAATTAAAATGAAAAAAAATCCTTTGAATTATGCACGCTACGGGCTCTCGGATACGTAGACGCGTACGACGCCCTACGACCGGTATTAATGTATTTAATTTGCATATTTACGGACGTGATATTATGGAGCGTTTCGACAAAAGACGAACAGGAATATCAATAATCGATGTCAACAAAATGCAAAAATAACTGAAACTCATGAGAGGCGAGCATAAAGAGAATTAGCTACTAAGAGAACTGACGAAAAAAATTAAATCGAAACGGGGTTTTGTTTACTAACGACAACCGAATTCCGAACCGCCCACTTCACTTACACTGATCACCATTTACCACTTGACGACTAGACGATACTAGACCACAATTGCTACTGAGCAACATGCTAGTATGTGCAGTGCTTCTAGTTTTGACCTACACTAGTACACAACATTACATTTACATAGTTCAAATGATCTATTGCGTGGTTGGTATGAGTGATTTATCGGTTGAACTCATTACTCAACTCGTTCGTGGTAAGAGTGTAGAACCATGATGGTGTCATGTCTTTATGTAGGGTGGGTCAAAAAATGTGTTAAACATGAATAACTTTTTTATTTTGCGATATTATTTTTTTTTTTAAGCTAAAACTGAGTAATTGGACATTTATAATGTGAGGTATACAGTACAAAAAAACGCTTTAAGAATATTGATTCTTTCTATTCTTGTCAAAGATCAATTTTTATGATGCAGCGATAGCGAAAAATAGCCCATATTTTAATTAAATATCAGGTTACGCGGCCTTCATGATTAGGAGTTTGGTCGACTATTTGAGGAACGGGGTTTAGTGGTCGAACATCCTGAAAGCGGTGCTTATCGAAATATTCTCATTGAAGACAACGTGGAAGCTGTAAGACATCTTTTTTCATCATTGCGAAGAATGATTTAAAAAAAATCAGGTTTCCCTTGGCCACCTCGTTTAACAGATCAAACTGCTCTTGACTTCTGTTTATGGGGACATTTGAAAGACGAAAAATGGAGGCTGTAAGTGAAAACACCCATAAAAGCGTCAATGAACATTTGTCTAATCTCATATTTCATATCTAATTTAAATAAAACGTATTTCATATATTTTGGGTGGTGGGTGCACGACTGGGTCGTACCCAACTTTCTCTTTCACAGCGAGTTAATTTGGCGTTTTAAAAAATTTGGCCAAAATAAACAATAACATTTATTTTGGTTAATAATGCTAAAAATGATATAACTTATGTCGAAACGTGATTATACGAACGTTTATTCCGTAATTGAAACGAATCGGTGGCCATGTGAATAATAATGATTTTCGGTTATTGGCCAAAAATGAAAACACCTATTAGGGATAATTGGGGAAAACCTATTATGTGGAATACACGGAAACAGTACTAGTAGTACATATATATGTGGCAAGTACCGCTAAAAACATGGCTAAAAGCAAACAAAAAAAAATGGCCTAGAATTATGACCAAAAAAACGCTGGATACGAAGTGTAAAAAAAATCGTTCAAGTCGTTTATGCTATAGAGACCAGTACGGACAGACGGCCCGACGAACCGACGGACGGAATTCCAAAAACCACTTTTTCGGGTTCCGCTATCATCGCAATGTTAGAACCAATAAAAGTCTCGAGGTCGGAGATTTTTCACGAAAGCAATATCTCTCCCTTTGTAAGAGAAAGATAAAAAAATTATGATTAAAACAAATGATTACATGATTAACATTGGTAGAACTTTTTTGACCTTCATTGTAGTATCCACTAATCGGAAAACCGATATTTCTGACAATTAAATTATTGTGAGTGTTTTTAACTTGGACTTTGAATAGAATAATATTTATTAAACTTTACATACTGAATTTTAAAGAATTCAGGGAAGGAGTACATAATGGCAGTATATAGTGATGTTTCATAATCAGGCCTATCGCGAATAAAATTTTCCCGGAAACTGTTCCCATATAATATTCCCGGGAAAATTTATTCGCGATAAGCCTGAATACTGAATATATTTTTAGGCTAAAACTGATTAGGTTACACCAATGCATATTCATGATTTTTTTCAATTTAAGATATTCTCCATTTCAATTTGCGCAATCATGGATTTCTTCTTTCATGTAAATGGTGTATACTGCGTTCTTTGAAATTAATCGCTAATTAAATCAAAATTTCTAAAACAAGAATTTCTTACTCGCCCCGTTTAGGAGGTATGGGCAATTTCGAAAAAAATTACTAAAAATATATTTAAAAACAAGGGCAGCACTTACAATGAAGTACGAAGTACGGTTTTGACAGCCAGAAACTTGTTTTTTAATCCATAAATTAAATTAAATTATTTATGTCAATAGATTTTGAAAAATTCAAATGCAAACTCAAAATTTTGATAAAAAATGCAAAAAATAAGTTTAGACCATTTTTTTAAATTGTGCCTTTATCAATTCTGAATCGAACACACAAATTTTAATGGTTTTTTGAAAATCGCCCTCCAACGGGCTCAGAGAGCATGCTAACTATGAAAATATATGGGCAGCGTGAAGCGTCTTGAGACTGTTGTTAACAAAGAGGCTCAGATGAAAGGTCTGTATGCTCAACACTTGGAGGAGGTAGAGAAGATGCGGCAAAAGTTACAGCAAAATGAGGACACCATTAAAAATATTCTCAAATCCAAAACAGCGGGGTAGCAGATACGAGTAATACAGAAAATGTTTATGTATGCCTTATTGTAAGTGGCAAGAAATTTTAATAAACAACTTCGTTGATTTTATTTGTACATGCTCAGATTTGTTGAAGGATTCATACGGGTATTCGTAGGACTCCTTTACATTCAACAGGATAGGTGCAGCTGTTGCTTAATTTATGAGAAAGTAAGGAATTACTAAAAATATTTTTGTAAGATTTGTAAGACTTTTTGTAAGACTTTGGGGATTAATGTTCATCTTGGGTGGTAAAGTACAGCAAATCATTTCGCATTACAAAAAATGTACCACAAGGAGGTAGACTTGCATTGCATTCCCAGTCATTTTTTTTTAATTTTCACAAAATAAGCCAAAAATCATCTAGTGTACAGATTTGGATTAAGAAGAGCAATGAACTTCAGAAAAAATATAAATATAATCTTACAGCTTTGAAAAATTACATTTACCACCTTTCGTTTTTCCTGAATTTTGAGTTTAAAAAACTATGCATAGATATCTTTAGATTTTAAAATAAGCTAAGTCAAAACAATCTTTTAATGTATACAAATATGGTATATTACTGCATTTAAGTTTTTGTTTATTGTATGCATTCAGAGAAAAAAATTATGATTGTTATTTTAGGGTTTTATTAGTCCTAACACCATACGAAATAATGTATAAAAAATTATTATTGCTCCTACATGGAATTCCATGCCAACCTGATACGAAAAATCGCTACTACGTTGAATTTGCAAGTACAAAAATACTACCAACAGAAAATAAAAAAACTCCCACCTATGATCGTAAGCTTACGATCATCGATCTACAGTTTTGTTTTGTTAGCACTATCCAAGTCCGCTATTATTTTGTCAATCGGTTTTTTCACACCCTAAAATATTTTTTTTTACTAAATTATTTTCACAAAAAAAAATGCCTGTTCCGATTCAGAAAATTTCTTCAAAAACTCTCGCTGGATCGTGTTGTTTTAAAGAGTTTCCAAAAGAGAAAAGTCCACACAAAGAGCCAGCGATAAATGACGACTGTGCTAGTGGAAGTTGTTGCTCGCAGTCAAAACACAACTCTTCAGCTTGTAAATCCACCAAGAAGGAAACTTCCATCGGATTGTGTTATTTCGATTTTGACACAGATTCGAATTCGGATTATTCCGACTATTCTGGTGGAACGTGCTATTTCGCTTCGGACTCAGAGCAGGATTCGTATTCTGATTGTGCTGTTGGAATGTGCTATATTGATTTGCCAAAGAAAAAGAACACACTTCGGAAGACTGCGAAGCATGTGGCATGCGGTGAATCAAAGTCAATGGAGAAAACGAACAATGTTGGTCGTATATGTCAGCCTTAGAGCTAGTCAGATGATCGAGATCAGTGATGTACAATTTTTAAAATAGCGACTTTTTATGTACCCATGATGTTTTGATTTTTTATTGTGCGTCCTGAATAAAGTTTTGTATTTCAATTTTGGAGGTCTAGTTTTTTTCGGGTTTGCATTTAACATGATCATTTCCATATGAAGAACACTGCAAAATTAAATTAGGCAAACAGACGTGTACCTTTGTTAATCTTGAACCATTGGCCTAATAAACTCTTGATATTATGCCCAGTAACCAAGTGATGGTAATGCGAAATGAGGCAAGTTGCCATTGTTATTTCGTTTTGCCTGCGTTCCAGCTTTGAATATAGACAGCCAGATGAATTGGTATCCTGTAAAGATGTGCTCGTTAGCGTTGCTATACCTTTCAGAAGCTTTAAACAAACACACTCAGATCTGTGTCGCTGTCTGCTTTTGCATTTAATCATCGCTATTTAGTACAAGTGTTAAACAAAACATATATACCACTAACAGGAAAGTCCACAACTGATCAAATCTTCACACTTTGGCAGATCCTGAAAAAAAAAGAGTATAAATCTATACCCACTACCTATTCATCGATTTCAAAGCTGCATACGACACCATTTATATACAGAGCCATGTCTAGTTTTGGTATTACGTCTAAACTTGTCCGTCTGTGCAAGATGGCGATGGAGAATTGACGCTACTCCATTTGGATCTTCAACGACCACACCGACATCAGACACATTCCAGACCAACAAAGGAGTAAGGCAAGGTGATGCACTGTCATGTGAGTCCTTTAACATCCTTCTTGAGAAGATTATTTTCTTCTTTCTGAAAAGCCGAAATTATTGGTTTACCTCCCAAACCATTAAAATTAGTTAAAAAACCGAAAGTTTTCCAACCAACTAATAGCAAAAGTTTCTGCTTTTTGTTTTCAGTTTGAAAATTTGATCGGTTGTGGACTTTGGAAATTGACTTTTCCATTCATTTACGAATTTTATCTTGATTTTCAACAAAATAACCAGACTTTGCAAGTTTGTGAAATGTCGAATTCTGAATTGCTTTCATTTTTTTACCGGTAGTTTGTACTCCCGAGCCAACATCAGGGGCATAATCTTTCATAAATCGTTGCAACTACTAGACGGTGTTAAACTCTTTGTTCGGACTTAACGTGATGCCAGTGCCAGGTTTGCCAGTATAGAGAGGGAAGCAGTAAATGATGGTATAAGTAAGGGTAGAGGGTAACGAAAGGATACACATTATCGAAGAATTGGAAAGAACGTCACCATTGACAAATATAACTTTGAGGTAGTACGGGACTTTATCTACCTCAACTCCTCTATTAACTCTGACTCTCATTAGAAATTAAACGAAGAATTACTCTTGCCAACCGCTATTTAGTAGTAAAGCTTGAGCAACTGAAAAGATCTTACACAAGATCTTCATAATTCCAGTCCTGATCTACAGATCTACAGAATTCTTTGTTCGTTTTTCAGAGAACAATTCTTCGAAAAATCTTCGTTCCCGTTTGTCTTGACAAGCTATGGAGATTAAGATTCAACCACAAGCTATAGGAGCCATCCATCGACATACCGCTAGTCAAAAAACTCTGCATTGAACGTTTAAGATGGCTAGGACATGTATCTAGAAAGAATGGACGCCAATACTCCGGCTCTTCAATTTAAAACCAGACGTCGAGGTCTGACGCACTAGAGGAAGTCATCGCTTTAAGGGGCGCGCACAGATATAAGCCGAACTCAACCAACTTAAAATGCGCAACTGGAGGCAGTTTGGTAGGGGCCGGGCTAATTGGAGAGGCATGATGGTGTAGTCCCAGGTTCATTCCGGACTGTAGCGCCACTATAATAAGTAAGTAGTACAAGGTGGCGCAAAAGTAATCCTCCTATCAGAAAATGCTATAAATTTTGCGATTGGCCCCTAATGTCAGTTCTGTTTTGACATTTGTGTAATAAACACATGCGAAATACACGTTAATAAACAATGTTACGCTAAACTGCTCCAGAACGCGGAATATTGGTGACTATTTATTTGAGCAATAATCGGTCGGTGACTTTGGCACAACGTGAATTTCGTCACAGATTTCCTAGCCGCCCAACGCCTACTGGTGAAACACTGCAACGTTTAGCCGCTCGCCTCGAAGAGACTGGCACAACACGAGATGCTGCCAGGCGTGGCAGACCCCGGAGTAGCCGTTCTGCAGAGAATATTGCTGCTGTAGCCGAAGATGTCATGGAAGCGAATTGCTACGCAAATGGGTATCAGTTGACGGTCTTTACAGCGAATTTTGGTACAAGATTTGAAGATGTTTCCGTACAAATTACAGACGGTGCATCAGCTGTTAGCTGCTGACCGCCAATCGCGTCTAACATACGCTCAAGCCATCCTTAATCACCACCAAGAGGAAGATGATTTTTCATCAAAAATAATCATGAGTGATGAGGCCCATTTCCATCTTAGCGGGTACGTAAATAAGCAAAATTTACGCTTCTGGGGCACTGAAAATCCGCGTGTAACCCACGAAGAGCCATTACGCCCGCTCAAAGTCACTGTATGGTGTGCTGTTTTCGCTGGAGGAGTCATCAGACCTTTTTTCTTCGAAGACGTCGCGGGCCAAACGGTTACTGTGAATGGTGAGCGCTACAGAGCAATGATCAACGAGTTCTTTTTGCCGCAACTTGATGAATTGGGATTGGAAAACATGTGGTTCCAACAGGACGGTGCAACGGCACACACTGCACGTGCCACAACCGATATGCTGAAGGATGCATTTCCCGGGCGCCTAATCTCCCGTTTTGGCGATTTGCACTGGCCAGCAAGATCGCCTGATTTGACCGCTCCAGACTTCTTTTTGTGGGGCTTTTTGAAGTCGCGGGTTTATGTCAACAAGCCTCAGACTCTTGCAGCTCTTAAAGACAATATCCGTCAAGAATGTGAGGACCTATCGCCGGAAGTTTTGGCCAAAGTGATGGAAAATGCCATAAAAAGGGCTTAAATGACAATCAACATCTCGACTTGATGTAAAAAAAATTAAAAGACCAAATAAAAGTAATCCACAAGAAGAATCAAAGGTTTTCTTTTTTTTTTAAATTACAGCCAAAAAACATCGGAAGGTTATTTTTGCGCCACCTTGTATATATATAAAAAAAATGACAGCAACATCCATATCCATCCACACTGCCTATAACAATTGAGCCGGAATTAAGTTATAGGCAGTGTATTTTGAAAGGTGAATGATAAAACTATTAACAATTTGTAAGACTGCAGAATATGTTTAGGTCCCTGAACAGATTACGTACCAGATACCGAGTTTCATATTCCTTTTTTCCTAATACAACACTAAAAAATCAAAATATTGATCCAACCGATATATTACCACACCACTATTCTTACCCCCATGAAGGACAAATCTGCATAAATTGCATCAGCAATATATCTCCAATTATCCCTACCAATTGTCTCTTCTTTTTGCGATTCCCCATAGCAATAATCAAATTAAATCTTTCTGTTCCCCAACCGTCTAATTGCTATTGACACGTAATTCCTTTCGAAAAGTGATATCCTTTTACGATCCACGCAAGGTGCATTCTAGTGCAGGAGCAAAAAAAAAGTGAAGCCAAATGAATGCCATTCCGTTCTCAATAAATTAAGCATCCAGCTAGTCATCTTATGCTGTGTGCCATCGCCATGTAGGGCATCCCACACAGATGCACACACACACACCCATATATAATGCAAACATAAATTTCCTTGGAAATGTTGTCCCGTAGAGAAGAGAACGATGTGGCAAATTCCGATACAGCTTGATCGTTGAACCCAGAAAGAAAAGCTTTGCCTTTCAATTACTCAATCTCTTCATATACCACATCGCTCAAAGCGAATCCTGTATGTCTGTGCATTTTGCGGAACAGACAAAACGATAAAAAAAGTCCTGAATAAAAATGGGAGTCCTACATATAAAAACGGACTTTTTGCTCACATTTGAATATATTGCGAATCTAATAACAACGGCGAAGGGGATGAAGCTCGCAAAAACCACCCTGCAAAATGTGAACTTTATCTGTTGGATCTATAGAGCCCCATACCACCGAGCAAGAGCACATTCCATATCGATTGGAAGGGATGCGATTAAGTTAAAATTGTATCGCTGTGTAATTTCCCAAGAAATCGAATCTATTATAAAATATCCTGGCTCGGTGCACATATGCACACATATGCCATAGCTCGATGTCAGGTTTAAAGAGCGAGTACCCCATCCCAGGCAATACGTGTTGCAGGAATTTAAGAACGTGAGGAGTATATCTATGAGTATCCTCCACCTCATCCTTCTTCAAGGAGTCTAATGCAGGCACAGGCACAAAATTAGATTTCCCTTTCTTTATTCTGGTTAGCTGCGGTACTTTTTCACCTCCATTGAGTGGATGGTCCCGGTACACATACATGCTCTTACGTATGTCGTATTTGGTCCTTTTGATTTCCTTCACCATGTGTGTGTTGTGTATTATGGCAAGCGATTGGGGTACTAATTATTCGCATGATACGTTTAGCAGAAGCAATTAGTTCGGGAAAATGAACTTATATCGTATCACCTTCTCTTATAGGTAAACATACAAACAGTCCTCACTATAACAGCACACAGAGTGTCACCTTCTACGTAGAGCACGTTTTGTAATCTGCTTTTGCAAATAATTATCTTGTGGGAGTCCTGTTTCGCCTTGGAGACATGCCTAGGTGACCCTGAAAGGTTATGGGTATTAGCTTTTACTCACATGCATGAATACATCTGTATGTGTTTGTGAATTAGGAGTGAGGATATGGGGGGAAATGAAGGAAATTTGGTAAGCTGAAATTAATCTTTATCCTTGGTATGTGCTTATTAAATTATTTCAGAGGTCGAGTGGACTTGCTTCAAAGACGTTTTGGAATTTTTATTCTGAGTGATGGTTGGGAGATGTTATAAAACGACGATAGACACTGATCAGCGCTTACTTGGCAAAGCGTAGCAGTTATTTTGCCTTCCAGTGGTAATCAGCGCTTAGGAAGTAGACATTACTGGTGTTGGATTGGGGTACTGATAATTATTTGGATGAAGGTTTGTAACAAGCGGCAGATTAAAGCATGAAGTCTTAGCCCTAAACGACGTCAGAGAGCGTATTTTGATAATTCGCATCAATTAAGCAACAACGTAGAAAGACAAAATGTACGAATAACCATCGCAAAGGTACGAAGAGAGGATCCGCCCTATCACAGTATCCATTCGGAAGAAAATTCCCCGCTTTCGAATAAATCGGTGAATTTTGATTTAAGTCAGCTCCGATTAGCAATTCGAACAGATCTTCCGAAGAAATGTAACGCACATAATCGCGCATAGCGATATGCGTTAAGTCAACAATTTTTGACAGCTATGCGTTTAATATCTTCGCTCAGTTGTCCGACGATGAATTGCTGCGGAATCAAACGAAAGCTGACTGTTTTGTTTGGCGATTGGGGTGGATATTCAGGAATATTTTCATCCGACCAGATTAGGCTTATGAGTTGGTGGATGTTATTTACCAAGTCATCTCCGCTGACTTCATAAAGCTCAGCGGGAAAGCCCTCATTTAAGGCAGCCTTGAGTTTAGATATTGCTATCCTTACTTCACTCAGGATAGTGATTGGCTGTCGTTGCCAATATTGAATGGTTCGTTCTACCTGACAGCGGAATGTTGTTCGTCATCGCCGTTTAACAGTCTGCAGAAGTGGTTCTTCCATATCGTCGGCATCGACTGTGTCTCAACTACGATATTTCCTTGTTCATCTCGACAGGATTCTTTTCGAGCCTTGTATCCTTGGATTTGGCGTTTTACACTATGGTAAAACTTGCGAACTTCGTTCCTGGAGTGTCACCTCTCTATATCCTCGACCGCGCGCTTTTCTTGCTATTTTTTTCTGAAACCGGTTCTCTTTCCTTCTTCTCTGCCTATAGAGCTTAATGGCAGATCTCGTGTTCACCTGCAGCTTAGCCTTGTAGGCCTCGTTGATATTGCTGCGGAAATAAATACTACAGAACTAGCACATGATTTAATTGCCTTAAATTTCAATGAAGTTGTCTAGTACTTACGTACATTTCGGTCCTTACAGAAATACAAATAAACTCACCTCGGATCAAACATGTTACCTGACTTAACGAAGTACACGCATGTCTCCATATTTGTTTAGTCGTAATCAATGTTTGCGTATAGATGGATTCACAGAAGTCATTCTTCTGGGTATACAAATTGGTTATACGTTTTATAAAAATAGAAACATGGCCAACAAGCCATAACACAACAAACAATAAGCCTGTTCTCTAAGTCTCAGAGATTTTTTCCGCTGCCTCAGCGGTCAATAAAATGGTTTCGTTACTTCACAACTTAAAATTCCGCGACGAACACAACAAGATTAAGCCTTAGCGTATCGCAGAAAATCTCCGTTTTGCCGTGTTCGACTAATGGAGCAAAATTAAGAACGCTCAGGAAATGGAGCGTTGCGTTTAACCAAAGATTATAAAGTCATACAGATGATGCATTGAGAACAGCTTCATGGTACGGGTGGGCGGTATGCACGAGCACACATGAGAAACGAGATCCAAGCATATGGAGGGCTGTGCTAGATCGACCCGCAATAAAACAATTTTTCTTGTATGCAGTGCTTCATCTGTATAGCTTTACAATCTTTGGTTTAACCAACGAAGAGAAATAATTAATTACTTTTCTTTATTTTATCGAATATTGCTTACTTAGCCACAATAAAAACGTAACAAAAAGACTTCTTGCATGCCCAAAAGGTTCACGAACAGTTTGGTGAAGGCCAAAAATAGTTAGTAAGTAAGTTAGCCATATATATTGACGATTTTAATATTAAAACATCCGCGAAAGTTAAAACTTTGCAATATTTCAAAATATCGTGAACGTCATTTAAAACCAAAATAAAAAGCAATGGACCTAAGTGGCTACCTTATGGGTGACCAAATGTTACATAAATTATGCGAAAACTACCGAAATTCACAATTTATTTTCTTTTTTTTTAATAATTATAAAACCACTTTAGCGCTTTGTCTTTAACAATGAAAACATTTTCATAACAATGCTTTCAAATAATTTATGTAGGTTGGAGCAATTAAATAATATTTGCATACAATCGAAAAATCACACGTAAATAGTGGCTGGTTAACTGTAACTCTTAGGCTCGGTATTTCAGTGCTGAGTTAGCTCTGAGTTAGCCCAGAGCTAACTAACGTCGATATAAATTGAATAGAGAGTTAACTCATGAAGCAGTTTTTCAGTGCGGGGTAAATTTGATTCGGAGTGTGGTGATTTGATTTGGTAGCGCTCATGATTTATCGATTTTGCTGTCAAAACCATATCAAAATGTATAGAATCCGCAACAGTTCAGTTATCGGCTTATTCTTCAGTTACCGGTTCATTATCCCCCAAACAAATGAAAATGCTTTTGTCGAGATCTAACAAGTATTTTTCATCTTTAAACAGTCAAAGTCAATGTTTGAAACAGTTTCGAGTCACTGGGATCTGAACGTACACGTAATTAGTTTCTAAAAAAACATGAGTTTATTCCTGAAACTAGGATAATCTCGCACTAAAAACTTACTGCTGGTATTCCATCCGGACCATTTTTTCTATTCAATTTAATTTATTTAACGCGTTTTTTTTTAAATTGTAATGCACCAACATTCAGAAAATTAAAAAAATATTTAAATAATGGTTATGCAAGAAGTGCACCCGAGATTTATGCTGGGATTACAAAAAAATCACAAAAGTGCTCGTTAAATTATTTGAACTTAAATTTTCAAACGCCCCCAACAAATTAAAAATATGGCATTTTCAATTACTGATATATTTTCATTATTTTTTTCCGAATTTCCTAAAAATCGGCGCCAAAATTGGGAATTGGGAATTTCTAAATATCTTATTCAAACACTTTTTCAAAATTCTTTATGATTTGACCAAAAAGAAGGTTTTTCCGAAAAGTGGGCGTGGCGGTAGATGGATTTTAAAAATGTTTAAACTATTATTATAGGCATGGACAAATAGCTTATATAACAAATTTTATTATATCAGCTCAACGTTTTAGGACAGACTTACATACATCTATGGCATTTACATATGGTATTGGATAGGGTACAAGAATCGATTCATTTTAGAAAAACACCCACATTATTGGGCGGAGGTTAAAATAATCTTAAGACGAAATGTAACTACGTACGATCGCTATCGAACTATTCTTATCAAATTAAATCGGTGACACACGGAAGAACAGACGGACCGATAGACATGGCTACCTCGACTCAGCTAGCGATTCTGAGTCAATCCATATTACTCATGGTATATGTTACAAACTATGTATAAAATTTAATATACCTCTATGGGATAGGGTATACGAATGGCCTGTTAAAATTGTGCTGTTAATGTTAATTTTAATGCTATTAACGTTCAAGAGCAAATTTGAGTTAACCTCAGAACTGAAATTTCACCAAACCGTTCGAGTACTGAAAACGGTGTAAAAAGATTACGAAGAAACAAATTTGTTTCGCCAATTTGTTCGCTAACTTCTTCACGCTGATTTTCGGCTGGTGGGAATATAAAAACTTTTAAAATATGACACCACAGGAGCTTCACAGAAACCATGAAAATTATTCTTTATATCATTGAAAATATATTCGATTTTTTTAATAGTTGAATTTGGAAAAATAATGTTAGAAGGTTTGATAAGGAAAACACTAAACTGGAGAAATAATTTTGTTTGTCGTACCTGTTACAATACTTCAAAGTCTGACATTTTTCATTATCATTTTCCAAAACGTATGACATGAGTGAAGCTTCTCTCTATATTGGAGTTTTACAATACCCATGCAAGGTCTCAAACCTAACTCCATTCATTATTTGTGTATACAAAGTATAGAGGCCTATCGCGAAAAAATGTTCCCTGGAAACTGTTCAAATTCAGCAGTCTGATTTACATTGCTGACAAGAAAAAAAATTCTTGGGAAAATTTATTCGCGATAGGCCTGATTGTGTATTCACACCAACTCCTGTAACTCATTGATATTTGTCAGACTTTCGCAAAAACTGAAACAATTGTCGCATTCACGGTTTTATTTTTTCTTCACAGGCACAAAATATTATCGTAACGTCTAACATTACCATCCCTGACCTACGATCATTAATTGTCATCTCTTATTCAGCGCTGAGCATTATTAAAGCCGTTACATGGTTTTATTCAGACATCCCCACAATCATTCAACTGTTAGACAAAAACTGTTCGTAACATTCTTTCGCTGAGTATTTTCGTATTTTCATTTCGTATCTCTGTTGTCCTTGTGTACTTTTTTACAATTATGACCGATGCAAAGGATCCCAAAACGGCAAGTTCCAAACCATCATTTCAACATATGGTGGATACTGCAATAATTACACTTAACGAACGAACGGGATCTTCAATGGTAGCGATCAAAAAGTTTATCGCTAACAAATACAACATCGACTCTGATAAATCTACGACGTACATCAAGGTCTACATTAAAAAGGCTTTGGAGAGCGGCAAGTTAGTGACTAAAGGTAAGGGGCTGACGGGTTCGTTCAAGATACCAGCAGCGGCGAAAAAAGAATCACAAGCCAAGCCAAAGTCCAAAGAGAAAAAAGAGAAAAAAGAAAAACAAGCAAAAAAGGCCGCTGACGATAAGACCAAGATAAAGTCCAACAATAAGAAAAAGGGTAATAAGGAAAATGATGCTAGCGCAACTAATGGCGTGACAAAAAAGAAGAAAAAAACTATTGATGGGACAGAGAAAAAGGCAAAAGGTGTATCAGGGAAAACGGCAAGAGGTAGTGTCGAAGTGAAGGCAACAACTAAGAAAGCTGTAGCTAAGAAGGATGCAAAAAAAGTCGCGGACGCTAAACCGACTAAAGCGACTGCAAAGAAGACTCCTAAGGATACAGCTGCAAAGAAGAAAACCATCGCTACAAATGGAAAATCTTCAGTGAAGAAGCCTCCATCCAAATCTACCTTGAAGGAACAAAGTGAAGACGAGGAGGACAAGAATGAAGAAGAGGAAGTGCAAGATGACCAGGGTGATGCAAATGAAGTTTCACAAGAAGAAGAAGAAGAAGAGGAAGAAGAAGCAGAAGAAACCGAGGCAAAGGATAAAAGTGATCAAGGTGCCGACAATTCGGTTGATGAACCAGATGAAGCCGTTGCAGCAAAACTTGAGGTGAATGATATTCCCGATACAACGAGTGATTCTGATACCAGCGATCCCGAAATAGGTAATATTTTAGAGAGAGCACTTAAGTCGAAGAAAATTGCTAAACTAGCTCGGAAATCCTTAGGCAGGCGTAAGTCGGTCGCATCTTTGGGTCGACCGGTAAAGGCCAAGCCCACCAAGAAGAAATAGATTCCGATGATGTCGTACCTCGTCCAGGAGCCAAATAATTGTCGGTCTTTTGTAAATTTGTGTTCTCTGTCGAGATTGTGTTTCGATTTTTAATAAAGTTTGCATAATTCGAAATTGTTTTATTTTAAGGCTGGTGAAGGTGGCAGAGCTTGACAGAATTCATTTTGAGTTTTCTTTTTAAAGCACACTTTGTATGGTGAGTCTTTTTTTCAGGTGACACTTATCAAGTTTCAAGAGAACATGCGTATGTATTTAGGGCAAATAAGTCTTTGTAAAAGCGTTTTGCTAATTTTATTTAAAAAAAAATACTTTGATTTGATTGGGTGACACTCACATAATTAGGTAAGCTTGGTTTATTTTTTAGGGTTAATTTAGGTAAGGTAAGGTTAAGTTCTAAGCCAGCACACTTAGACCATTGTTTGGTACATTGTTTTACCACGTGGATCTTTTCCATTCTCCTTACTATCGGTGAGAGAATCATTCTGAGCTGTTCATTTTTTTCCGTGGGCTGGTAGAAATCTTCATTGACACGATGAGCACGTGCTCAAAGTAGTGTGTGACTTATACTCACTAAAACCACCACCCTTTTTGTATTTGTAATGCAACTAAGTATGCGACTTATTCTTTCCTTTGAGAGTTGTTGCTTTCTCCGCTATTTATAGCTCGGTTTGTTATTATCGGGCCAAATCCAAAGGCTTAGTTCTTTGAAGACACCGCAATAAATTTGTGTCGTCAAGAAATTGGAGGACCATTTTGTTAACGTCTCCTAATAAACGTTTTATATGTTTTCGTGCAAAATGTTTCGTGTCATCTTAAACCGCGGAATACTAAGATCTCTGCGTATATCCTCGTTCCTTATGAACCACGGCGCATTGACGAATCATCTTAACATTTTGTTTTCAAAAGTTTGTCAAATGTTTAGATTCATTTCAATGGTACAACCCCATGGTTGTATACCATATGTCCAAACCGGCTTAAGCATTTGCTTGTATAACAGCAGCTTGTTATCAAAGCTTCGAATATTTTCCAAGCAACCAGTACAGTTCTCTGTATTAATTTTGGAGTTCTTCGCGTTTCTTTTTTACATTGGACTTCCATTTTAATTTTGCATCGAGTGTCATATCGAGATATTTCGCTTCATTTGCAAAAGGGACTCGAACCGTATTGAGAAATACTGGCAGATTGTTTGTCCGTTTATACGAAAAATCTACATGAATCTCGTTAAGTGCAATCCGCCAGGATTTTGTCTATTCATTACCCTCGTTAAGAGCGTTTTGTAGTTTCATATTTGTTTTCTCTATTGTTGTGCCAACTCACCATCCTGGTTTTAAGCTCTTCATCGACCGCTTTTCTTAGTTTCCAAGACTTCAGATCCTGCGTGATTGGATTTGTGGGTAAGTCAATAAATGTGAATGGACTTATAATGGAAGATTGTAAGCAATGTCGCGCAAGTTTGCCATTAGCTTTAGTGATTTTGTCGCCAACAGCACGAACTTAATGTTTGGAACAATATGGTTCAACTATAACACAGTGTGCAGTGTTAAGCGCTGGGACATAAGTAATGACAAAATTGTCTAGGCTATGCCCGGAGTACTTTAATCTATGGACGTAAGTATCGTTAAGGATCTGTGGAATATACATATGTCAGCCCTCATATATCCCTGAGCAGGTATTTCTTAATTTCATTTTCAGTAAACTTAAGGTGCGTTCCCTTCCCGCTGTGTAGTGACAATGTCTTCGAAATCCATGACAACATAATTCAAAGGAAAAAAAATTTGGTGATTATTCGCCTAAAAGTATATAGCAACTTACTTTCAAAATTATACGAATATAAAACGTACACAAAAAAAAACAGCGACCCCCCGAAGTTAGTTCGGACACCACCAGTTTATTATGTCTCCACTACATCTTAAATCTTTTTCTTCCTCTTTTTTAACGCCCGCACAACATTAAAAAATCTCAAAAATGAGGATTCCGATATTCCAGGAAAAATGTATACCTACATACAACCTGCGAAATGAACGGTAATTAACCCAGATTGAATACCTTGACAGCATCATAAATATTGTATCAGCGCTGGAATCAAATGTTTCAATCATCTTGATGGGTTCCATCCATTATGAATGAGGAATATTGCCTAGAGCAAGTTGAAAAGTTGAGACATAAGAACCGCAACAGGTTATGTGGCACATGTTCTTTCAAATAAACAGAGTTGGAGGCCAAGCAGCAGGTAACCTAGTAGAGTCCCCCAAATGGTCCCCAAATAGAAGTATCAAATATTGACAACAGAGGCGACGTTGATGATTCTTAATTGCACTAATTTATGCACATAAGGATATTCATGCGTGTCGGTGACTCCTTCCTATTGAAGAAAATGTATAGAAAGGATGAATAGATGGATTTCGAATAGTTTTGTAGGATCATAGGTTCTTGCGCGGAACTGGTTCATTAAGTTATAAAGCACTTCTTGAGCGTTTCCCCAATCATATTTAAATTTTCCTGAACTACGAATTAAATGAAGTTGACTTTTCGTTATCCTGTTGGACAATCTATATTTGGAAATATTAGATTCGTGAGTGAAGCTTGTACCTCGTGTACTCCTTTTTTTAATGTAAGCGTTCTCAATTTTAGTACTTATATTTTAGCACAGTGCGGGCGTTAAGGAAATTCGGGATAAGTAGAAAGGCGATACCGATGCACATTGGTTTTAAATGCCCGTAAGTATAATGAAAAGGAAAAGCAGAGTTTGGTAGAGCATTCCACATTCGTGTTGTTCGGTTTATGTACGAATCTCTATATTTCAGCGTTCATCCGAAGATAGGATTGAGGGTAAACAGATTTGCATTCATGGCGTAACTAGTATTGCAGCTGAATTGTTGAATGGGAAGAATGCAGCTGGCTATTTCATTTGAACATTGGTTGTTAAAATAGGGGTAAATCGATGTAAGGCAGGAGATATTTTGACGATGTTCGAGCAAAACTACAGAATTCGCTATTCTAATGTCTCCTATACGTTTTTTCGCACGAGTTTGAATCCTATCTAGGAGGTGCAATGTTGGTTTTGGTGCACCCGACTAGATGTGGGGGTTGAACTCAAATTTTTGGGCGTATAAACGCTTTATATATTGTGGCCAGATCAGCAGGGGTGAAATATTTCTTAAATCGATTAAGGAAAACCAGACATTTCGCTGCGTTTTTAGGTACTTGGAATATGTCGTCGTTCCAATATAAGTCGTTACTAACACACTTTCCTAGCATGGAAAGTTTTTCGGTTTCGTCGACATAAGTGCTATTCATGGATAATGGCTCTAGATTTCGGTTTCGCTTTAACTATAGAAGACAGCAATGTGTTTTGGAAACATTGAATTTTACTATGTTGGATTCAAGGTCAGAATTCAATGAGCTTAACATATGTTGTCGTTTAGATTTCACGAGTGACGTGGGCCTGAAAACGAATATGAGAAGCTAAGAGTAATCTCATCATCGAAGGAATGATTTGGATTAGAAGTTGCAGACAGGATCATTTATAAAAATGAGAAAGAGAGTCGGAGACAAAACTGAGCCTTGAGGAACACCAGCATTTATTTGGTGAGTTGCAGACTTGAAACCGTCCAATACAACTTGAATTGAACGATTCAAAAGATAATATCTAATCCATAGAAGAAGTTTTTCATCGATTCCAAATGCACGCATTTTCGACAAAAGGGTTTGATGCCAAACACTGTCAAATGCCTTTGAAATATCATTGGATTGGTTGGTATGTCATCAAATCACCAGTGAATCTGTTGCTGCGAAAACCATACCGCCGGCCGCCGGTCATTAAAAAGTTTTCGTGTTTCAAGATATTTCATAACCTGACGATTTATCAGCGTTTCCATGACCTTGGAAAGAAGGGGCGTAAGTGGGTCGGTAGTTCGAGAGAGAAGAAGATTCCCTTTCCTTAATACAGGCTGGACAAATGCAGTTTACCATCTACTCGGAAAGAGACCTGATGAGTAGGATAGATAGAATAGCTTACGCAGTGGTTTTGCTAGCGTAGTACAGGAGGAGACTAGGTACAATTTGGCAATGTAGAACTGCCTGGGAAATGCGCACAGATTGGCTTTTTCTAAAGAGATAACAGCTGGAATGTCATTGTGAATGAGCGTCGAAACTGATGATGAGGACGATTTTTTTTTATATTTTTGACATATGACCAAAAGTTTTTACTACCTCTGAGACATTTTTGAATTTCGGATGAGGAAAGACGTACACCGCCTACCTCATCAACCCACCAACCTAACCTAACCTAACCATCCAGCTCCAAGATGAAACTTATATTTGTTTGATAGGGCCGGGTTGTTACAAAGAATATGAAGTGTTGTTTCTTCTTCCTCTTCGTCCATAAAACTCCTGCAAAAGCCGTTCGTATGTAGGCCTAGCCTTTCTGCGTACCTACCTATTTGACAGCGTCTAGTGATGACACCTATGTTGGCGTTTATATATGGTGTAGTGAGCGTAGTCCCTTGGAACTTCTTAAATCCAGCTTTATCCAAATCTGTTTGGTTATGTGACACGTTATGCCAAGACTCCATCTGAGATTTGATTTGCTGTTGGCATGTAGCAATAGGTATACCAGGTTCACCCGTTCCGAGTAGGACTGGTAATTAAGTTCCATATCTGGCGAGTTCATCAGCCATACAGTACCACGGAAAATCACTATGCCCAGGCACCCTGCATAGGTGAATGTTAAACTTCTCTGACATCTTTTAAAGAGACGAGCGGCAGTCTAGGGTCTTTGGGTTTGCTTAGACTACTTCCAGGGATTTGATGGCCGCTTGGCTGTCTAAGAAAATACTAATACCCTTGGCTGATATTACATTCTCTTTTAGCCAAGATAAGGCTTCTTTGATCGCCATGAGTTTCGCGAGAAACACGCTGCAATGATCAGGAAGACGAAAAGATAGGCCGAGGTATAGCCTATCGAAGAATATAACAGCACCCACTCCGTCATTTGCTTTGGAGCCATCGGTGTAAAAATGGAACCATATGTCCCGTATCTGGGATTGTGACCTGGAAGCTCTTATATAAGTTGGAAGTAATTGTGTAAATTGTGTTTTCGTTTAGAATTGTAGCCTTAAGTCATATAGCTAAATTAGCTTGCATTTGCTTGCCAAAATCATTAAGGGGTACAAGCTGAAAAAGAATGTCCAGTGCTGCTAATGGTATTTAACAAAGTGCAACATCAGGTAGCCCTCTACTACTGGAGCACGCATTGAAAACTCTCAACGAGTGGACAAAAAAATGTAAACTTGGCATTAACCAACAGAAAACAGAAGTCGTTCTCTTTACAAATAAGAGCAAGATACCAATTTTCGACCTACCGGTTATCGACGGGATTACTCTCAAACTATCCGATAGCTCAAAATATCAGGGTATCATTCTTGATGGAAAACTCAACTTGGACCTTAACGAATTCATTCAAAAGGCCACAGTTGCTTTCTATACGTGTAACCGAATATTCGGAAAAAACTGGGGTCCGAACCCTTGGATCATGCTATGGATGTACATGGCCACTGTAAGACCTATATTAACATATGGGGGGTGGTAATCCAAAAAAAAGTCACCCATCTGAAAAATACGACAAAGGATAGCATGTGTAGACGCTACTAGCGCAATGAGAACAACACCAACAGCGGGACTGGAAACCACCCTAAACCTGCTACCACTAGAACTTGGTCCAAAAATGGATGTACGCGTTCTGGAGTGTTTTTAGAGACACTTTTCGTCCCCCTGAGCACAGCAGTTTCTTCCTGGCCGAGACCTTAATGCTGGCGATACCACCAGATGATATCACCATCTTTATTGACAGTCAGCCTGCAATAAAATCCATCTCTGCTGTAGAAATAAAATCTGAACTTGTGAAGCGTTATCGTGAGGAGCTAAAGGTTCTTGACGTCCAAGATAATGTGAAGCTCTGCTGGGTCCCCGAACACAGAGGCATACAGAGCAATGAAATTGCTGATGAATTGGCGAGAATAGAATCTGCCTTCGGCATTGACCAGGCACACCAGTCTGTCAAACCACCACTATGTGATCTCAAATTCGGGTGGAAGAAAAAACACTGAATATTGCCAAAAACAGGTGGTACTCCCTCCCCACCTCTGAAACTTCCAAAAGGATAAGGCCTGAGTATGAGAAAGCCAGAACCCATGAACCCAGAAGAAACAGGAAATCTGTCTCGATTCTAGTAGGGATTCGAACTGGACACAACATACTAAAAAACCACAAACTGAAAATGCATATTTAGATGATGGCCTTTGCAAAAGCTGCGGTGATGAAGAAGCACACGAGGATACCCTCCACTTTCTGTGACACTGCCCAGTCCCCAGCCAATTAAGAACGAGAACCTTAAGAAAATACTTTTTCCATGACCTCACGAATCTATCCAAAAACCCCTTTCTCTAATATTTTTCAGGTTTGCAACAACATCTTGATGGTTATAAAGGGACTGACAACAATGGACAGTAACGGGATAATGAAGGAACCAACCACACACATGGACCCCCAACGGGCATCACAATGGGTCTATATTGACCTGAGTGTGATGAGCATGACGCACACCGACTACTTCATCAAACCTAATCTAAGCCCTCGGCAAAATTTTCGACAAATCTGAATAAATGCAGATCAAAGCCGATGAAGATCTCGTCAGTCAAGAGCTGGCCCAAAACTACGCATTTAGAAAAGTTTTGGTAACTTTGAAAGTGGATCTAAACGGCACCAGATAGTGTAAAATGTAAAAAGTTCACATACATTTCACTTCACTACCCTTTGTATGTTATTGCAACAAATTTTGTTTTAAATTTATCAAAAATGTTTTTTTTTTTTTTTGCAAACGAGAATAAAATGCCTCTGGAAGATCGCCATAAAACCCATCATTGTTATATTTCGATTCCTTTCAGATAATAACGATGATTACCTTATAAAAAGAGAATAAAACTTCAAAATGACATAACACAATAAAAAACGAAAACACCCTCCTTACCGTCTAATGACATTCCATGCACCCCAGTGTTGCCTCATCTTTTTGCAACAACAACTTCTGCAACTTATGGGAGGGCATTAAAACTTTCCGCCTGTTGCATATCTGATGTGACGACGAACGACGTGCGATATGCAAAAGATATTCACTAAAAAAGAAAATTACTTCCTCTCCTGATGCCACTGCTGCTCATCTGGATGGCCCATCAGTGCAGCAGGGACTTTTGTCTATATATACCTAAACATCTCTTTCGTTTTTTTTTTTTGATGAATTTTATCATTTTATCCGTGATCCTGACGTCGCTCGTCGAAGAGAGCAATTTCCTCGTCCAAAAATAAAGCCAAATTGTCGCACGCAAAACTTTTCGCATTATCCTTTTAGCTATCTCGGGAATTATTGCAGGATATACCCGTCCTTGTAGAGGAGAGGACAGAGGTGAACCCATTTCCCTTAATGCATCGAATGCAGATCAATTTCCAGATGAAAGTGCAGAAAGGGTGTGGGTCAGAGGTGAAATTGAAAAGTTTTTCGGTGTCCAAAAATGAAAAAAAAGACCATCTCTGTCCGGACACAGAGAGATTGATACTCTGCTCCCTGAGATGCAATGGGAATCATACGAGATTCCATTAACTTAATGAAGTGTAACAAAACTGTGCTATCTGAACAAGGCAAGTCATACGTTTCGGGCAAAGGCGCACGGCCATGGAGGGGGTTATTTGGGTCAGGACATGGCAATCTATCGAGGCTTTTGAATATACGTATGAGTATCCTTTTCAAATCGATATATTAGATGAGTTTTTGTTCATATTACTTTGGTTACTGGGCAAGCTAAATTTGAATAGATGTTGCTTGTTGCTACGTGGAAGGGGGAGTGCCTTAATTAGGTTCTGGCGACTGGCATGATTATATTGTTGGACCATTTAACATTGTAGGGGATGTTTAATTCATTTGCATAGGACAACCGCAATGCGATTAACGTTTTTTTTTTTGTATTTTGAAATATGTACATGAACTTGGTTGAACTCGGTTTTCTGTTAAAAATAGTGAAATTCACAGGGTGAACTACTTTTCTAGAAACGCAATTATAGTTTGAAGTAGAAAGGCAATTGTCAGAATATGAGAAATTGTTACTTTTAGTTGTTTCTTCTTTAAAATTGATTAAGCTGTTTATTGATGGCAGATAGACTTATAAGGAAGTTTGTCCTGTGTTTTGTTATCAAAGCAGAATAGAAGAACATGGGCTTCATTAAGGAAGGAGCAGAAGGGTACAAAAATGAAGCGATCGTAGAAATGCCAGGACAATTTTTCGGATATTTTACTATAATATAGAAGGGTAACACTAGGATTTCAACGCCTGCATAGAATTCTATCAAGGTAAAACCATGGTTTACTTTTCTCATGTAAGGCGAACCTACCTGTATAAAGCTTAAAAATCGCTCTTAGATGATGACTGCATGTGTTTGGTGACTCTGCTCCTGATTTTTTTTTTCGATTGTATATAGTGGCAACACGTCATCTGGAAAGTTGGCTTCATTGTTTGCTTGTTATGTAACAAAAAGAGCAGTTGTTAGATGGACAGTGTGTCAATGAGCTCCAACTTCTTATCTTTAATGTCGTTGAAATGGTCGTTCAGTGACCCTTATGTCACTCTGCCATTACGTCTCTGTCCCTGTCCGGGCATCATCATTTGGAGTTTGGCTCACATTTCAATCACAATATTTATTTATAAAGAAGATTTGTGTGCATCTCACGATTTTTGGAAAGATCTTCCGAAATAAGCGAACTCCTGAGACCGTTTTTATGTTAGGCCAGTAAAGTCCTGAACTCATCGTATCTTCACATTACGACAGAAAAGAAAAAAGTTAGGATATGCTACGACAACGACAAAGCTAAAGAATACTAAAACGCGTCAGCAGTCGTTCCTCGAGGATCTGTTCTTGGCCCTCTTCTGTGGAATATTATCTGCGAAGGTGCTTTGAGGCTACAAATGCTGCGTTTGGTGATTGTTGTAGGCTTTTAAAATGATATCACCATCGTAATATTCGTAACCGTGGAAAAACATATCAACGAGATCGAACAGAGAACCAACGAACCGATATCTGTATTTTAATCCTGGTTGGAATTTGAAGGCCTTGAGCTAGCAGAAAACCAAAACAGTTTTAAAAACTAGCTAAAAAGTAGTGGATTATATTGATATACGCGTGGGTGATAAAACAATTTCATCGGACATCGGTGTTATGATCGACGACATTCTTTACTTCAAGTCGCACCTAGACTTTGTTAGAATGAAAGAACCACTTGAATGAATTCTGCCGAACAATGGTTGACCCAGATGTAGTTGCAGTTTACTTTTGTCTAGAGTAATAAGCTAAGCATTTTTGTACGCAGCACCAGTATGGGTTAACGCAAAGGCTAGACACGAATGCATAGACAATTATCAAAGACTTGATGTTTTGAGAATGATTTCGGCTTTAAGAACCGTTTCAGAGAAAGTGTCACTGGTCCTAGCCGGAAAAATGCCTTTTGGCATCCATGATATAAAAAGGGTCTATATAAAAACTATACAGAGCCATGTCTAGTTTTCGTATACCGATTTAGGCAAGGAGCTGCGCTGTCATGTGACTTCTTCAATCTGATTCTTGAGAGGATTGTGCAAAACTCACGAGCCAACACCAGAGGCACAATTTTCCAAAAATCTGTACAACTACTAGCATACGCCGACAATATTGACATCATTGGTAGGACCCAACGTGATGTCATAGCCACGTTTGCTAGTATAGAGAAGGAAGCGGCAAAAATGGGTTTAGCAGTAAATGAGGGCAAGACGAAGTATATGCTGTCAACACGAAAGGACACACAACATCGACGAATTGGACAGAACGTCACAGATATAACTTTGAGGTAGTACGGGACTTTATCTATCTCGGCTCCGCGCTATTAACTCTGACAACAAAATCTCGTCAGAAATTAAACGAAGAATTACTCTTGCCAACCGCTGTTTCTTCAGGCTAAGAAGGCAATTCAGTAGTAAAGCCCTCACTCGAACTACTAAGGAGATCTTATATAAGACCCTGATCATTCCAGATCTGCTCTACGGCGCTGAAGCATGGATGAAGAAATCCTTGGTCGATTTGAGAGGAAAATTCTTCGCAAAATTATCGGTCCCGTTTGCGTTGACGAGCTATGGAGACGAAGATTCAACCAATAACTATACGAGCTATACAGCAACATGCCCCTGGTCAAAAAAACTCCGCATAGGACGTTTAAGATGGCTAGGACATGTAGAACGAATAGACACTAATGCTCCGGCTCGCAGAGTCTTCGATTCCCAGCCAGACGTCGGACGCAGTAGAGGAAGACCTCGCCTTAAGTGGCGGCGCGCACAAGTAGAAACCGACCTCAACCAACTTGGAGTGCGCAACTGGAGACAGTTTACTAAGGACCGGGCTAATTGGAGAGGCGTTATGGTTGAGGCCCAGGTTCATTCTTACTTAAGTAAGTAAGTAGACTTATGTGACTATTATTATGATTGTTGTTGTGACACAGGAGGTCTCTAGATCCAGCCTATGAGGTTTGCTGGGAACAACAAAGAGCATATGTACATAACAAATTTCATCATTCTAGCTCAAAATTTAAGGCCCAAAAACTTGTGACATACGGACGGACGGACAGACATCGCTAAATAGACTCAGCTATTGATTCTGAGTCGTTCAATATACTTGGAGGTATACGCAGCTAAATTATTTCTGTTTGTTACAAACTATGCATTAAAACTAATATATCCCTTTGGGATAGGATATAAAAAGTGTGTTTGTAGGCCACGTTAGCTTAACACTGTCTCGTTTCTAAACAAACTATTGTTCCTACTGCATGAAGCCATTTCTAGTTTCAAGCTCAAAAATAATTTCGAAATATGTTCTTGCTACTTCTGAATGGGTGTTTTATCTGATAAAATGGATTTTAAAAGTAAGTCGCGAAAGGTTAGAAAATGTTATTTCAGTTTATTTTCAATATAAACGTAGTGTTGAGCGCGAGATAATGATTGCTCAAATGATTGTAACTATTCTCGAATTATTTCTGTCAGGTAAGGCGAGCCTCTGATGACCGAGGAGTTACCTGAAATAATGATCGTAGATACTTTTTGGAGCCAAAAAGCATCTATTTCGGATAAAACAATATCCAAAATTGTCTTATTTATTTTCAGTTCTATGTCATTGAAAATAACGCTGGGCTTCAAATCCTTTCAAAGGATTTCTTTTTAATTGTTTATATCAACTTATCAAACTAAAATATTAACATTAATATATAATTAATATTTATTGTCGTTTAAACTAATTTTTGAATTCAAATTCATTACAATCAATCATACTGCTTCTGAGAATGCCCTCTTAATATTCGTTAGATAGATACAAAATGATGGTTGGCTGTTGTAGAACGAAGGTTGACTCAGATCGGCTTTAACTTGGCAATGCTCAGTGGTTGTAACTCTGACTACACATCAAGTGCTTATTTTTAACCTCCAAGTGGTAACCATCGGGTACTGGTCTCATCCAACCGGATTTGACTTGCTAAACGATAAGCGCGAGTGTTGATAACACGACGAAAAACAGCAACACTGTAAACAACCACGCCAGAATGGCACGGAATGAATACCCAACCTGCTGTCCCAAGCGAACCTAGACAAGCTGCTTCGACATATTCGGACAACAGGTTGCCAAGGAATTTTAAGGGTTAGTCAGGCGCCATGAATAGAGATGGTGGCGGATGAACCGAAAGGCCGCCGGCAGCGCTCAATCCCGTGCCATCTACTACGGACCATGTTATAGTGAGCAGAAACAGCAACTATTCGGATGCGGATTTGTTATAAGTGCCAGACTTAGGCAAGAAGTCTTATGTTTCCAAGACATTAGTGAACTCATTGTAACTATCCGCATCAAGGCCAAATTCGGTAACATAAACCTTATATGCGGTCACGCCCCAACGGAGGAAAAAGATGATATAGCTAAGGATTGCTTCTATGAGCTCCTTGACTAAACCTATAAGCGACTACCGAAGTACCATGTTAAAATCGTGCTGGGAGATTTTAACGCAAAGGTAGGAAGAGAAGACATCTTTAGCAGTATTGTTGGAAAACATAGCCTACACGACAACACGTCGGGTAACGGACTTGGGCTAATTGACTTCGCTACAGAGCGAAATACTTCTATAGCCAGCACACGGTTTCCTCACCTCAATATCCATAAGGGGACACGGCGGTCAATCAACAAAAGCTCAACCAAATTGATCACATTTCGATAGACAAGAGGCACGCATCCAATATTTTGGATGTCCGAACTTTCGGAGAAGCTAGCATCGACTCGGACCACTACCTTGTTGCAGCCAAGGTAAGAATGCGGATATCAACCACGCCACAACATTCCAGAAATACTGTGAAAAAATTGAATGTCGAAAGACTGCAATCGCAAGATACCGTCAAGACCTTCGCGCAACGCTCTCTCGATTAATGTCACCAGAACCGAATGTCGAAGAACAATGGCAACGCTGCCAACAAACCTCCTTTCATAAATTAAAAAAATATATTTATTGTTCAATTCTCGTTTCAAAAACAAAAAACAAACTCGTACAAAAAAACACATAAAACTAAATCACTGTTCCTAATCTAAAAGCTATCACACGTTAGTTGGTACTGCCAGTTTCTAATATCCACTTCCTTGTCGTGTTTGCGGGGCACAGGACCCAAAGCGATTTTATCTCCTTCGGATTTCTTCTTTTCGGACTGGACTTTTTGTCGGGATAAAGCGGTGCTTCTAATTTGTTCAACACTTGGATGCTCCTGGATTTCCTGGTGTTGCTGCAATTGTCTTCGCCAATTAGAATTTCGTCTTGGCAACTTTGGTGTTGGCGTTTTATTTGTATTCCTCGCCCGACCATCTTTCCGCCAGCGTTCACGGTCAAAGATGGTCGTGCGAAGAAAAAACTTTTGTCATAAGGTCCCAGATGTGAAGCCGGAATTTTGACGGCGCAACAGATAAATGCAGATGCCTAACAGTGCCAGAAGAAGGCACACCAGAGTGAGCATCAAGAAGAACGCATGCTTATAACGGACTGCATCGGCAGATGCCTCCATTAGTCGAACTCCTTGGCTAGAGGCTTCGTCGATTGTTATGTTGTTGCTTGTGTTTGGCACTATCTGTTGAGCTATGTTTGGAAGGAGTATATTCCAAAAGGAGTAGACTTTCTTCAAGTGATAAAAATATGTGCTGTCTTGTTGCTGGTTAAGATACGAAGCTTTTGTCTGACGATTGTCCAGTTGGCTAGGAAGGTCACCCAGCTGATAAGGATTAAACTCATTTCTATTCGGCCTGGAGAGACCCGCACTTGATTTCCTCTCCAAGAGACTGTCTATCTCTGCTAGGTTCTTCTCAAATGGACTAGTGTAGGTGTTACTTTTCAAGGGTTCAATATCTGCCTCACCAATTATTTGGATAAACTTTCGCTCCGGAGTGTAGGAATGCCACGCATCATATATCCTCCCAGGCGTGGGGTTCCCCCCTTTCACAAAATTCACAAACGCCACTCTCATCTTGCGGCAAATTTTCTCCTCGGCGGGTGTAAATCTTCTTCTAGCTATTTGTTGAAACAAACTCGGACCCAATAGAAATGGTAGATCTGAAGAGTGCGAGGCTCCACCAAACAGATTCACCTTGCCACGCATATCCATTGAATTTGCAATTTGAAATGCATACGCATACAACTTCACACCCTCTGTCGTATTAAATGCCATCCATCGGGCCAAGGCCTCGGTAACATGGTAGAAGGACGACTCATACTTCGCCTCCGATACCATACGTTGCATTGCGTTGAGTAGATAACTGGCACGGTTGCCAATCTGCCCAAAGTACTTCCAATTGAGTGTGTCTAGCACATGACTTTTATCGACTGCGGTCGGAAAGTGTATCTCTCGCAAAACCAACGGAACGGTTGTGTGATTAATGTAAGCCCTTAAGGGGCCGTAACCCTCTTTGGCCAAATCGATCCAGTAGTCATGGATAAATGCACCCTCGTTCGAACAAATCCCCACGATGATGGGACGTTTCGTGTAGTTTCCCAAAGCCAATGCCTGCATCAGGCCAATGGGTATGTATTGGTCACCTTTGGGTCGAAAACCATCCACAACCGGTCCCATTACCGAGGAATAATTTCCATGGGCATAAACACTCTCGAATGCCGCCTGTAAGTCACTCGCACTCTTCGAACGAAGGCACTTCACCACCACTTGGTTGAGTGCCTCAAACTGACAACCCAGCTTCTCGATGACCCTCTTCGATGGTTGCAAAGTGTTGGCGACATTCAAATTTACTGCAGCTCCGGACATTAGAATCAGCTGGGCGAACAAATTGTTGCTCCTCGGACTAATCATGTGGATAAGGGCACATGCAAAACCACTGGTGCCATGACCGAGAAGAGTCACCTGCTTTGGATTGCCACCAAAGTGCTGGATATTCTGTTGGATCCATTGTAATGCCAATTCCTGGTCGTGGATGCCATAATTCCCAGGAAGCTCTTCATTGTTCAGGCCTATCCAGCCGAAGATGTTGCTTCTGTACTGAATGGTGACCACCACCACCCCTTCGGATGAAAAGTCCAATCCAGATGGTCGATTTCTCGACCAATCGAAGGACATCTCTTCGCCTGTGATTATTGCCAGCACCGGTAGACTACCAAAACGTAAGCCAACCTTTATTCGGAGGTGGAAATATTTCATTTACATTAAGCTTGTTAGCTGCAAGTATATAATCTCACCTCTGGTACCCAAATGTTAAGGTATAAGCAATCCTCTTTCATATCTGGTTCGCGTGCTGGTGTCCCATCTGGTGTTTCGTCGTAAACGCTGTTCGACATCTGTGGGCATATTGGCTTGGCAGCGGTTGCCAAAAGAGTCTTGTTCCATCCTTGATGCGGTCTGGGGTACTGCATAGCAGGAGAGACGTAATACAATTTATTGGCTTTGATGTAATCCTCTTAACTCACCGTGAATCTGTACGCTCCCACAGGTGGCTCGGCATAGGGTACCCCCAGAAAGGTATAGACAGCTGTGCGTGATGATTCCGGAAATACCTTTAACTAAACACGAGCTTGAGTAGAAAATGGGATTACTTGACTGTGTGTGTGTGCCATCTTACCCCCACTAATGGTCCTTGATCGAGAGTTATGAGTGTATTCTGGGATGCTGCAACATTAAGTGCTAGGCAAAATGTTGCACACAGAAGATTTACTGAAGTGGACATATTCGGTTACCCGTAGGACATTCTCGAGTTGAAAGCAATGGAACCTGGTGGTTGTAATTTCTGAAAATATTCAGTAATCGATTATTTTAGAATTACAATAAACAAAACTTAAAGTGTAATCTTCTCAAATATTCTGAAAGACTCAAAAGGATGCAATGTCCCGTGATGATTTGTGCATTTTGGGCATTTTGGTGTCAATGGAGGAAATATGAGCGGGTACTCGACTTTTAGTTTCTTGTGGATAACGATAAACTGCGTTTTTTTTTCATTATACAAATACATATTTCATATTACAAATACATAGGCGCACAGACGAAGTTAAGGTGTCTAATATTCATACTTTGAGAGCCTTGCATGGACATTTCCTAGAATGTGTGAAGTATCCCAAAATCCAGCATAGGCTGCCAATGTCTCATTTAAAGATTTGAAACAGCCTTTCATTGTTCTAGAAATTAGGATGGTTGGGAGCTTGTTTATCGATATCAATCGCAATATCCTTACGTAATAACGAATTATTCTCCAACCAAGTGACGAGTGTGGAAATCGAAGAGAAACTCCACAAGGAGAAATTAAATCCCCCGACCAGTAACGAATAAGTTAGAGATTCCATCAAAAACCTGAAGAGCAATAAGGCGGCCGGTTCTGATAGATTACAGTAGAACTCTTCCAATTTGGAGGTGTTTCCATAGAATTGTGCACGCATAAACCATAAAAAAAAAAGTCTGGATGAATGGGAACATGCCCGGTGACTTGAATATCAGCTCCATTTATGTTGAATCTCCAGCTACCGAGGTAAACGGAGGTTCAGTCTTCTTTGTCTTCTCGAACTTCTCGAGGCTGGGATTCGAATATCATCTTAGATGGAGCATTGTTGTACATTCGCTCGATGTGGACGATCCGACGTGTAGTCGACGTGTTTTGGATTTCTGGACTACATCCACATCTTGGTACAGCTTATAGAGTTCTCCTTCATTCGCCTTCCTCGCACACAGGACCAAAAATCCGCCGACTTGTTTTTCTCTTGAAGGAGCCCAGAATTAGCTCTCCCTTCTTGCTTATCGTCCAGCAATCGGCGCCATAAAGCAGAACTGGCAGGATAAGGGTTTTGTAGAGCACACATTCGTCCTTCGAGTTAGAAGTTTTGAACCCAGTTGTTGCGCCAAACCGAGTAGCAACGGTTTCCTGGGGTGATTCTTCACCGGATCTCCACTAGAGCGTCATTCGTGGAGTCTCTGTTTACTCCGAGGTAAGTGAACTCCTGAACTACCTCGAATGCTGCTAGAAATAGTTATGTTTTGTGCTAGGCGGTGGACAGATGCTTGTTTGTTTGTTGATAGCATGTACTTGTCTTGTCCTCATTTACTTCCACGGCCAACGGATTTCACTTGTTCTTCAATCGCCGTGAACGCTTCTATCACTGTACGCTGGGAGCGACCGATGATGTCAATGTCGTCCATATATCCCAGCAGCTGGACAGACCTGTTGAAAATAGTGCCTTCAGTGTTGACACCTATGCCCTTCGTTCTATCTGCTCCAGTACGAGATTGTAGAAGTCACATGATAGCGTGTCTCCATGCCAAAATCCGGTGCATATTTGGAATAGTTCGGAGGAGCTACTTCCAAACTGCATGTTGCAGCGCGTGTTTTCCAGCGTCACGCGACACAGCTGAATCAGTTTTGCCGGGATTCCTGACGATGTATGCTATCATACGCGGCTTTAAAGTCGATGAAAAGGTGGTGAGTTTCGAATTGAATTTCATTGGTCTTTTTCTGGATTTGCCTCAGTGTGATAATTTGGTCTAAAGCCGATTTGCCGGGCAGGAAACCCCTGGAAGCACTTTTTCATCAAAGTGTCATAATACCAAATGCTGGAATTTGACCTTGTGTACTCTCACAAAGCGTCGTAAGACCAAATTTATAAATTGGGCTTATGACGCTTGGCCTTATGTCACGGCAACGTTAGTGGTGCTCAAACACTACTACGGAAGATGGTCGAAAACCACTTTAATGGCTTTCTTTTGAGAAAATACAAATTAAGGTACTGAGTTAGTGGTGCGCCAGCGTGATTTATTATATGAACTTTATTAAAGGGGGGATTTAGCCACACCTAAATGAACTGGCCCTCCTCTCGCGACGATCTAAAAAATTATCCGATTAGTATCAACCGTCAAGAAAAGCTCATCTAAGCTCAGCCGTTGGGATTTGACATAAAACAGGAGATCCCGCCATCGTGCACGAAGTACACACGCACATATTTTTAGGAAAAAGCTATGCCCTAAGTACTAAAATTTGCACCAAAATTTTGTGTTTTATTTTATTTGAATTTTATATCGTCTTTTCTATATTTGAAAGGGATATTAAACTTTTTTTTTTAAATATGTGTTTCTTCCTAGGTTAGGTATATTTTTCACATAGGTTCCTAGGTTCCCTGTTTGTCCGTCCATACATCACCAGTTTTTGGCGCTAGTATGATAGAATTTGTTACTCCCAGCAGAGAGGTATTAATAGTTAAAGTTAAAGTTAAAGTTAAAAGCGGTGATGATCTGTCATAATATCATACACCTGTTATCCTAACAGTCAAAGGTTTATTGATAGAACAGATAAAAAACCCACGACTAACAAACAAAAAAACTTACTAGTGTAAATTCAGAGAACTTCTCGAAGGTTTCATTAATAAAGTCACGGACTAATCCCTTTGGAAGGCTGCTAAACGCTTAAAAAGACCTAAAGCGCAAGATCCCCCGTTGAAAACCTCTGATGGGAAATGAATCGGCGATCCAAAGGAAAAGGTTAAACTCTTTTGTCAGTAACTTCCAAATGTTTTCAAATCTTTTCCACCTAGTAGTGTAGACGAAAAGAAAATCCCTTACGTTTCGTTAAGAGAGATTGAGGCATGTATTCATAAACCGAATAATAGAAAACTACCAGGTTATGATCTTATAACTGCGCAAATTTAAAGGAACTTGCTCCAACTGCATTGTTAAAACTGAAGCTTATAATTAATGCTTACTTAAACTAAGGTATATCCCACACAAAGAGTATAGAACTACATAGTGTGCTTCTCATACAACGAATATTTTCTATGTGGGGCACTGATATTGATACCCCAGTTTCACATTGCTACCCCAACATCACACAACAGCCTTGCCGACTCATACGATCTACGAAATTTCCCCTTTGCACTTACCGCCCGCGTCTGAAACGGCTATAAAAATTGTTAGCTATGATGCGTACTCTGTGTAGTTCTATACTCTTTGGTCCCACATCACTGGAAGATAGCAGAAATGAAGCTTTTATCAGAAGTAACCTCGTATAGGCCAATCTCACTTTTACCGTTATTGTCTTTCGAGAAACTCAAAAGGTTAGACCCAATTATAGAGCAAAGAATGTTTATCCGTACCCATCAATTCGTGTTTAGGAATAAACACTCAACTGATGTATTATCGACACTGCTGTATTCCTAGACGTTGCACTGAAGTTAAAGTTCTGAAGTTAGAAAATACAAGCAGCTGTTCCTCAGGGAAGTGTTCTAGGACCCACCCTTTTATTAATTATATACGAGTGATATACCGCATGCAAGTGATATTATGATAGCCACATTTGCAGACGACACTACTCTTCCATCAAAAGCTGGATGTGTGGCTAAAGCTACAGAAAAGCTACAAAATTCCATTAACTAGATATGTGATGGCAAATTGAACTTAATGAGTCAAAGTCTGCCCATATCATTTTTACAAAAAAAAAAAAGGAATCTTCCCGTGGCTATTAATAACCAAGTAGTTCCTTACTCTAACACGGCTAAGTATATCGGGATGAATGTGGATGCTAAACTGAAATAGAAGGAAAATGTGAAAAAGAAAGTAGAAGATCTAAATATAAGATATAGAAAACTTTATTGGTTGTTAGGATTTAATTCAGAACTTTCCATTGAGAACAAAATCCTATTATAACGGGTGATCCAAGTAGAGATACTTTTTGCAATAGCCTTTTTTGACAGATCACGTGTGAGTCGTGTCATGCTGTCATGTTATTTTTGTTTAGTATTGTTTGGCATTTCATAATGGAAAGACTTACGCGTGAACAACGTTTACAAATTGTTCAACTTTATTATGAAAATTCACGTTCTGTGAGGAATGTGTTTCGTGCACTTCGCTCAACTTATGGTCAACATAATCGGCCTACTGAGCGTACTATTCGCAACACCATCACCCATTTTGAGACAAAGCACCAAGATCGTGTGATATCACACCGTTAGACTTTTTCCTGTGGGGATCTGTAAAGTCAGAAGCTTATGCCGACAAACCCGCTTCGATTCAGGCCTTGGAGGAAAAAATCACGCGTGTCATTCGCCAGTTACCAGTCGAAATGCTCGAACGAGTGATCGAAAATTGGACTCAACGGATGGACCATCTGCGACGTAGCCAACGGCCAACATTTGATAGACATAATCATCAAAAAATAAATGCCAAAGAATGTTCTTTCAAATGATAATAAACATTCTCCATTAAATTTGAATTTTCTGTGTTTTTTCTTTAAAAAAGTTGGGAACCTCGAAATGGATCACCCTTTACAATCGGATATTAAAACCAGTTTGGACATACGGTATCCAATTATTGAGTTGCGAAAAGAAAACAAATGTTCAAATGTTTCAAACGTTTCAAAAAAAGGTCCTTCGGGGAGTACTTGCATCGATATTTACAGATAGATCTCGTAGCAGATACAATTGAAAAGTACACATTGCGTCACAAATCGTGTCCATTTTATGGTCGACATAATAATTGATCTCGATGCTGATTTTCATCGCAAAATTTTGTTCAGAGATGAGGCTCATTTTTGGTTGAATTGCTAGAAGAGAATCCACATGAGACCTTTGAGACGCCATTACATCCACAAAAACTGACTGTTTGGTGTGCTCTATGGGCTGGTGGAGTCATTGGGCCATACTTCTTTCGAAATGATGCTGGAGAGTCAGTTACCGTTAATGGAGACCGGTAAAGAGCCATGATAACTGACTATTTTGTTCCTGAATTCGGTAGCATGAATGTGGATGAGATGTGGTTCCAACAAGACGGCGCTACATGCCACACAGCTCACGTCACAATCGATTTATTGAAAGAAACATTCGATGAGCGCATAATTTCGCGGAATGGACCTGTCAATTGGACACAAAGATCATGTGATTTGACGTCATTGGATTATTTTCTTTAGTGATAACGTGAATTTGCTCGTCTACGCCAACAAACCAGAAACGTTAAACGCCAACATTCGTGGCGTAATTGCCGACATACGGCCCCGAAAAAGTGGTTGAAAATTGGACCTCTAGACTTAACTTTATCTGAACCAGCCGCAGCGGTCTCGTGCCCGAAATCATATTTAAACATTAATAGCATAAAATTATACTTCCAATAAAGCTAAATTGATGGACATTAAAACGATTTTCTTGTGTTTTATTTCAATTCGAAATTCTATACCTCTAAAAAAGTTTTTGCCACGAAAATTGGAACGTCCGGATGGATGAACTACGGTGCAGTTGCGGCCAACATTTGAAAGGGATTATCTTTAAAAAAGTGAGTGCAAGACTGGTTCTTTAGATAATTAGAAAGACTTCACGAAATATTTGAATTTTTGTGTTAGTTCACAGTTAGAAAATAGCTCTTGATTGAATAGAACACCCTTTATTTCCTTGCATGTTATATGTGAACATTTTTAAAATTCGCCTACCCTTTATTTGTTAAGAGAAAATTACTTTAAAACTTGTTTTCAGAAATCATTTTTTACAGTGGTATTCTGTTCATAATAATAATTCGAGAATGTTTTAAAGAACATCTGTTTGCAACTCATATTTTTTGGAGGCGTTTCATGCAAAAACATTTCCACTGTTTTTCATTCTGCTAGTTTCACGCACTTTTTTAAATTTTTCGACAATTAAGAGAAGTTTAAATTTAGGTGACATAATTATTCTAAGTCGGATCCTTTTGTGGTATTTTATACATTACACATTATTCAGATTATTGTGCAATATGAAACATTTGTGCCGACATTACAAACACAAAAGACCATCTAAATAATTTCACCAGAATCCGCTTAGTTAACCCATTACAATCATCACATAATTTATATTCTAAAACAGGCACAAAAACCAAATTTCAATCCAATATCTAAAATTAAATTGCATTCACATAATCACATTTAATTGGCAAATTACACTCTGAAGTCTATTCCACTTGTACTGTGCGGAGTAACAAAAATGAATTCATTTAGTTCTTGTATCACTTTATGCATTCACTCACTATCAGTAATATATTAATCGGATTATCTAAATGGGTTTCCAATTGAATAGGCCAAATCAATTTGCAATTGATTACTCCACGAAATTTATTTAATTCTAATACTACGAGTGCATTCCTTCGCAGGCGCAAACTACCCAACAACTAAACTTGAAAAGTCGAAAACTCTCCACAATCAACGCCAGGCAATTGCCGCAGTTTGTGCCACGATCGGATCACACCGAAATTGGTTTTCATGCATACCTATGAAATTCTAGAATCCAATATTCTCTGGCACAGTGCGTGGATAATTTATTTACTCTGACAAAGTGCTATATCGATGTATACAGGCCATGCCTAACCAGTGGGGACATCGTTTACGACAAACAAGAGTATAGGTAGCCATGGACAGGCAGCGGCGAATCCCTGATGCGTGGTTCCGGTCGTATCCATTCACGGTTAACTGTCAGCGTACCATCCACCCCCGTTGGCGAAAGTCGCTTTATGGTGTGCACACTCAATGAATATAGGGTTCTTTCCCTGCCAGTGGCGTGAGCTGATTTTTTTTTTTGAAGGGAAGGCGGTGATAATTTTATTGATCATTTAATTTTCTTTTGATCGCAAATGAAACAACTTTCATGACACCATGATGAATGTCAGTTTGACTCTTTTCCGTTTTCTGGTTGAATTTTAGAATAGCCACTGGTTAGTGGAAAAACCAACAAAAAAAGCCCATTTTAAGTGTGTCAAGATCTTTTATGACCAAATGTTGAGAAAAAAAAAACATCAATGTCCCAAAGGTAGTACAAACTTTTGGTCATTTGTCAAAAAAATAATTGGTCTCGTCATCGCTTCAGATGCTCATTGACAAATCAGCTTGCTGCGCATTTCAAAGCCAGTTTCTGCGATTGAGAAATATCTCGAAGAACGAGAACTTCTTTATAACTGATGAGATATATCACCAAGCAATGTTTCCAATTACTCCATCATGGTGGAGAAATCCAGATTGTTGCGTTGAGGCTTGATATTTTAAACGCATTTTTTAAAGGGATTGGGCAACAAGCGTGTGATAAAAATCGTGTTCTATAATTAAAAGTTTATATCTCGAGAGGTTAAATTCAAGTTATATGGGATGGTTTGAAATCTGACATTTAGCAAATAACTGCTGGTGCTTCTCAAAGCTCTATTTTGTCTATGACTATTTCTCTCATTTTTATATATGAGCTCTTGTCTGTCATTTCTATCTCAAATCATTTTTTTCTTAATAGAAAGAAATTAAATTCTAAATTCACATACTTCCAACCTTGCACGGAACCCAAAGCAGGGTGGTGCAGAAATAATAAGAAAATTCTGGAAATAAATATGAAAAAGCTGTCCTAAGAGATCATAACGATAAAACAGACAAAACCTAAATATCTTAGAATGGAATGCCAATGGTCTCAGGAAATTCAATGAATAATTACAAGTACGTGTCAGAGATGCATTTCAAAATTGAAAATAGTTATAAACATTACGGATACAAAATATGCTATACACCATATCCTCCAAACACCATGGGACTGTAGTTACAATTAATCAACACCAAAACGAAACATTTCGATCGTGTGATATACAGTGTGGCTCATAAGTATCTTTCCTGTTTATAAAAATGAATAATTCCTTTATTTATTGAACTTTTTGAGTTTAAATGGAGCACTACACGATCGCACAGCGAAAAAAATTGTTAAAATTTATTGAAATTAGCCCATCAATAATTTGTACTCAGCGCGGCTGCCGGAAATTTTATGTCGGTACACCCAGAAAAATCTCTGCTGTACATTTTTCAAAATCGAATTTACAATAAATTACAAGCCAGAAAATGTTGCATGGTTTATTCACCGTTTTATTTATTTCACAGTGATTCAAAGATTAACAGTGATTCAATCAAAAATATCCCCCATGGAAAATGTGGTTCCTGGTAATAAATTAAAGACGTTTTTGAAGCCGTGGGCAAATTCACATTGTATAAGAATGTTGTGTCGTTTAAAGTTAAAGATTTGATTATGTTTCGTGTTGTCGTCTATCGGTTTTGCTGGGCGCCAGCCCACATTTAAACTTTTTATACACCCAAACTCGCACACAGATGTTTGCAAAGTATGACTCCCTCTCTTTTTGGGTTCGCTTTTATTTCACAAACAATGTGCGGCGTTATATCACTTTGACATTTTGAAATAAATCCGAATTCGGTTTTATTCCGCTCGGCGTTATTTCATGTCACCGTCAATGTCAAATAAAAACTGACATTTGAAAACAAATTCCAAAAACCAGTACTCCTGCCATACAAAACATCTCATTGTTTTCCTACAAATCGTATGAAAGAGACAAAGAATTTGTGATAGAGATAGTTTACCGAAGTGCTCTATTACAGTAATCTCAGTTTCTTACATGCTTTTTCAGGTAGATATCTCTTATCTTAGCGGACATGAACTCTAAACGGCAAATTATATATCAAACATGTACAGTATTAAACGCAATACTTCTAAAACACAACACTGCCTTCAGTCATTAAATAGAATCCAAAATCTGCAGTCATTATCTTTAAATGCCACTTACGTCGAAGCTTTCAATCCTCGGTATATAACACTGCACCGCCTAGATAGCATTCAAATGCGTTCCAAAAAACTTATAGGACATAGAAATAGCGAACTCCCTAGTTTTGGTCGAACATCATCGAAATATCTCCTGCCTTGATTTGTTCTATCGCTAATGATTGCATTCCACCCTTTCAATATAGACGCGCATTTAGACGTATGGGGGTGTTTGCCAGATCCTGTACATCGTTGAACTAGTGGATACCAAGAAACCTATATCGTTATATTTCCTGCATTGGTAATCGGGCCTAGCAAGGTATCCGTCGGGCGGAAAATTCTCCGATTTTGTACTATTCGGAGGATTTGAACGTTGAGATATTTTTCCGAAAAGCTGTTCGGAATATTTCTCCGACATTTTGTAACTCACCCCGGCGAATTGCGTCGAAGTGCGTTTAGGTGCATTTTTCTTTTTCCGATTTCCGACACAAATTCTTCGCGGAAATTATTTACTAATTGCAGTGAAGTGATTTTTCTCCGATGACATATGCCTCGAATGGAATTAAAACCTCCGACTAAGTATGCTAGGGTAGGGTAGAATAAATGTTGCTCAACCACATTGAATTCGAGTGCTTGACTTAGAGGTTTGTGATGTGTTATCACTCTTACGCTATTGAAACTGAGGGCCTATTTTGGTTGAACTACTGCTGTTTATTTCGGGCCAGAGATCTTTGATGTGCTTACACGTACAAGTGTTTTGTCATCGCTCTTGCTCTTGTCTTTCCGTTATAAAGCTGCTATCGGATAGGGAAACGATGCGTGCCGATCTTAGTCTGGCTAGGTAAAGTTAGGTTGCAGGGGCTATACGCGATGCTCGTGCACACTAAGACCATAAAGAAGCGTTGTGGTACCACATGGATCTGTCGACTTTCCCATATTCGTTCGCCTTATTCAATCATTCAGAGCTAACTATGTAGCGTAGGATATTAGCCAGCTGATCTAGATTGTCGAGGAAGTAGTCGCCCGGATGAAGCTTCCATTTTCCTGAGAGAGCTGGACAATAGCATTGGAGGTGAGTAATACTTTTCTACTCTTCTTCTTCCAAGTCATTACTGAAGAGGCATAGTCTTTTTGCTTGTAGATCTGTAGGACAGTGTCCTGTAAAGACACCGAACATGGTGCTGATGTTTGACTTGTTCAGCATCGTCAAGCAGATGGAGCACTTCTGGTTCAAGTTTGACCAGAGTTGCCTTGGTATGGTCGGTGTTTTCTGTAATGTTAAGGTGACTCAGTATCTTTGTGCATCTGCCTTGAGTGGGTGTCCTTTGTGATGAGGCTGGCAATCTAGACATATAGGCTCACTAAATGTAGAATAGCATCTAGGGCTGCAAAGGGGGTTGTTCTTTGAGCTCCGATAATACTGTTTCCAAAGCCGTCCACCAGGATAAGACACCGCACAGGAGTATGAATCTAATAATGGACACGAGATATGTGTTTGAATGCCCAATTTCTTCCCGATTGCCATTTTACAAGAGTATAAGGCTACGGTGGCTTTCTTTACTCGTTCTTGGATGTTGGCTTTCCAGTTCAGTTTCTTATCCAAACCCAAAAACAACTATTTGGCAAATTTTAAGAACTTGAGACTGACGCCATTAAGTTTGGGAGGGTCAATGTGCGGGACTTTGTATTTCCTACTTAAAAGGACCAATTAGTCTTACTAGGCCTTTTACTTTTGTCTTTTACTAAAAGATCATTATGACACCCAAATTATTTGGATCTTATTCTGATTACAACAAGCCCCAGCCCAAGAACAGAAATAGGCAATTATTTACCACCGGTACCTCCTTTTTCCTTTCTTTCTCTTTTATACTTATTGCAAAACATATAAGCGTTATTATACTGCCTTGAGTGAGCGTACATTTTAATAAAATGCGATAGTGTCTCCCAAGACGACTTTAGAACTTTATTTCCTGGCGCTCTTTACCACAGAAAACCTGAAGTTGATCGGGTTTTTTATCTTTATAATGGAGTAGACAGACGTGAAACAAAGAGAAACAGACCCAAGTGATGGTAGTAATACTGTGCCACACTACAATGTCGAGAATACACTGACTTGCACTAAGCCTTTTCAGTAGGAAACATAATAGGAATAAGTTTATATGGAGTCCACGCCACTGTTCCCTTATACCAACTTCCGACATAGAGACGGTGTCGTCAATTTTAGAGTTGAAAACAAAAATTAGTCGAAAACAATATTTTTAACAGGGGGCCGGGGATGAAAAAGGGTATCAATTGAACGATATGCCAGGTTAAGTCAGGCGGATTGGAAAAGTGGTAGACTGTACGCGGTGGCCATGAAAAATTGAAATATTCGAATTACCCGACCGATCCGAGCGCTTGTGTTTGTGTGTGAAAACGAAATCTCCCGTAATCATAATTATTTCGATTAATTATCCCTCGACCATTGCAGAGTCGAATTGGAGGGAAAATTTGAATTTTTATTATTTTTTGTTTCGTATATTTGGTTTGAGCGTGACTGCTAAATGGATGATTCTGGTCGAAATATATTGGTTAGCCCTTTATCATATCGGCCGCAGGAAGTCGGAAGTGGGTTTAGGGAGGCACGTGTAATTTAAAATTCAAACTAAAATTTATTGCGCCAGCAAATGCGATGGGACTGTTGAAATATTTTCCAAGTTGACGCAGTATTGAGGGCGAGCGTATTCAATTCTTTGGAGTCATTAATTAAAATTTGCAATTATATACATTGATGAATGTTTTGAGGGGATAATGGCAATTTGAAAGGTTGACAGGCGGTCGAATTAGTTTTTCATTAGTGGGATACCATTCGGAACTAATCTGACCGTGTGCAGATTGAAACTGAAACATGTTATATGATGGAATTGATAACTTCGGATGAATTCTGATATTAAATGTGTTTCCATTAAACTTATCGTGGCTTAGCGAAAGATATAAATGCAGGTTATTAGTGGGGATCTGATAGTTGAGTAAACATTTTCAAAAATCAAACGATTAGATAGTTGGAAATGTTTTTTTTTCGGAGAATGCTTTAAAGATGAATACTACTTTAAGCCCTTGCATTTTGATGCTTTCGGTTGCTAATAAAGTATTCGTACACCGGCAACCTCAGGATTAATATTGCCTCATCTGATATTCGGATTTCTGTGCAAGTGAATCTTTCTTCCTTCTCTATTCGTGGGACCCAACAATATACTCACAAAAAAATTATAAGGACAGCATTCCGACACCTAGAAGCACTGCCGTACCCAAGGCTTCAAAACTTGCCAAAAAAACTTGATCTGATTTTATTGCTGAAAGTACAGCTATGACCAAGTTATTGGCTAAGACATTGGGTTTGAGGTTTATAAGAGATGTGACATGAAACTTCTACATCGTTCTCAACATTTGAGGAGTCAATCAGCTGTTTGGCGTTGAGCTCGCACCATGGTGACGCCATGTTTCGACTTTGAGAAAACCGGGTAAAAGCGGAGCCGAAGGTTATGCAGGATACCTGGCGTACCTCTATGGATGTGCATTTATGTCATTGGAAAACAAAAATAGTTTGGTTTTTTAAGGTCCAATCCGCATCTCTGGCATAAGATGCTATGGAATTCCTGGCTCCTTTAGCTGCTGAAAATGGGATTTTTAATAATGTTTTAACCGCAATCTTGCTGAATGTCTACAGTTGTGAAAAAATACACCTTTAACCACACCGCCAAGCACTGCACTGTCAGATCCTCAATAAAAGTTCTTTTACACTGACATAGCCAGGGTTATCGGTCGCGGGCATATATAACCGCCAACTTAGCAAATGCAAAGGAATAAAAACAAGAAAGCCACGCGATCCATTACTAAAGGCCTCATATGACGCGTATTCGTTATGGAAAGCTGACTTAAACCAAGAACGATTTGCACTAAGGCGGTCAATGATCCTCTGTAAAGGAGGAATTATCGACCTCTTGGACCGATATGAAAATCGTACTTGGGGATTTCATTGCAAGAATCAGGAAGGAAAGTATCTTTGCCGTATTGGAAATACAACCTCCGAGAAACGACTCTAAATAATCTTTTCCGACTAACATACTATCAACGACACATGTAATACTGTGTTTAGCGGCACAGTTTCTACCCGCCAGGCAAATCGATCAGATGCGAGGTACGCATCTAACATCCTGGGTGTAGATATATTCAGAGCGGCGAACATCTAATCAAACCATATTCCTGCCACTGCCAAATTCAGAGCTCGTCAGTCGTCTCTCGGCCATAGCTGGCTAAAATCCACCAAAAAATGCTTGGATAGTTATCAAAGAGACAAGCCGAGATCAGAGTATAAAAAGTCGGTGCAACATTAAAAAATATGAAGAACAACAAGACCGCCGGTTCTTATATATTACCGGTGTAAGTCTTCACATAAGGTGGTAACACATAAGAAGTGTGCATTCACCAAACCTTTTACCACTGTAAAATGTAATCCGATAACTGGAATATTAGCCCCAACAGCCAACCTATAGGAAAATCCAATCCCTATTAAATACCGCATAAAAAATCCAAGTCAGCGCCTGAATCTTTTATGTAAAAAACTGAACGATATGAATTTCGGCAAAGACCAAACCATCGACTTAAAGGTCGCGTTTAATAGCATCCACTGCCTGGAGCTCTTACATTTTCAAAAATGTGACGGATTTTGATAAAGATATGAGCTGTCATGCAATTTCTTCAAACTCGTGATGGAACAAAAAGTACAGTTGTAAGCCCGGAAAGCATTATCTTTAACAAATATCTTCAAGCTACTAATATAAGATTCGCAGGTGACGTCATGTCCGCATAGGCTTGCGTTGGCCCATAACGGCATCCTTTAAATGGTTAGTTTTTACCAGAAATGTAGATTTGTGAAGTGAAACAGGTGGTGTTAGGATGTGATTATCCCGGTATCTGCAACGAATATGAACTACTCGATGGCCTATGTACTAATCTATACCCTACCGTTAGGGATAACTTCGCGGTGCTGGTTAGCATTTTATGGTTGTGTGGTGGTCTGTGTTTCTGCTTGGCTTATTTTCTGCTCAGCTTGATTTGCAGGAACCCGGAGTTTTCCATCCAGTATTCCCTTGAGCTCAACATGTTCTCTATTAGCAGCTGTACACTTGGAAGATTCGTTACCCATTTTGTGAAGCGTCACAAAAAGGTGATTGAAAATCAAATATTTAGTGTTGTAACCATACCTAGCCACAAAACCCGCAGCTCCATTCATTTGTGTGTACAAATTGCGCCTCTGGTGAATCAAATTAAAGAAGTCACATGACAGCGCATCTTCTTGCTTAAATCCTTTTTTGGTATCGAATGTGTCGGTGAGGTCGTTTCCGAGAGAATTTTCGAGAATTTTCGAGAATTTTCCATCGTCATCCCACACAAACGGACGAGTTTGGGCGGTATACCACAATTAGACATGGCTCTGTATAGTTCGTCTCTATAAATGCTGTCGTATGCGGCTTTGAAATCAATGTATAGGTGGTGGGTATCGATTTGGACTTCTTGGGTTTTTTTTTAGGATCAGAAGTGTGAAAATTCGATCGGTTGTAGATTTTCCAGGCCTAAAACCTCACTGATAGGGCCGATCAGGTTGTTGGTAAACGGTTTCAGGCGTTGTTGAGGAGACTTATGCCTCTGTAGTTGGCGCAGTTTAGAGGGTTTCCCTTTTTGTGGATCGGGCAAACGATGCTGAAGTTCCATTCTTCAGGCATACTTTCTTCCGACCTTCCGGTGGAAAGGAACATCTCTATATCCTCGATCGCGCGCTTTACCTGCTCTTTTTTCTTTTTTCTGAAAAGCCGATGTTCTTCCCTTCTTCTCTGCGTATAGAGCTCAACGGAAGCTCTCAACTTCACCTGAAGCTTGACCTGAGAGGCCTCGTTCTTGGCTAAGAGCATCTGTCGGCATTCCTCATCAAACCAGGGGTTTCTTGCTGGTGGGCGCGAGAAACCTAGCACACAAGTAGCGGCTGATCTAATGGCTTGTTGGTATCGTTGCCATTGTTCTTTGACATTCGATGCTGGTGGTATGGTGTTAATCGAGAGGTTAAGAGATACGCGTTGCGTGAAGGTGAGTAAAAGTATCTAATATTTGCTCCTAAATATTGTAAGGCTACCACAGCTTTTTGAATGGATATTAAAACCGCCTAATCCTACAGCTCCCAGCCAGTCCTTGATTTTAGCCACTGAGTCTTTTGGGGTTGTCTCTATCTTGTGAATATGGCTTGCCACGAAGACAAATGAGTAAATCCAATTATTTTAACTATCCATGGCGGACACAATGAAGCCCATCTACAACTCCAGTAAAACAATAGTTACCGTACCTGTTGATAGATCCGAGAAGTCCAAGAGATAATATAAGCGAAACAATCAAGAATCAGCCAAACCCCCCAAGCAAGTTCAAAGCAACCGATCAAACATGCAAAACCTTCGAACTGCTCATCTTAACTACCCCCACTGCTAACACTAGATAGATAGATAGATAGATATTTATTTCGTATATAAATTTACAATAGGTTAGTTACCACACATTTTACAATACAGAGATATGATAATATGTATCTTTCTTCTGAAACATGATTTTAAACATAATTGAGCAATTAACATCGAGGAAAATATAATAATACTGAAGGAAAATACGAAAAAAACCTTCAATTTGAATATATATAATAATATAAATAATAATAAATATAATTAATAATAATATAGCGATACTATTGACTAGATAAATAAATAAAAAAAATAAATAAATAAATAAATAAATAACTTAATAATAATAATAAGGTACGTAGTGATATTTATTGATATTTGGAAATATGTAGATAAATAAATAAACATATAAATAATTTAACAGTTAAACGAATAAATAGATTAACAACAATTGAACGAATAAATAAATTAATAACAATTAAACCAGTAAATAAATTAATAACAATTCAAACGAATAAATAAGTTAATAACATAAAGTATAATTTAATAAATAATAAGGTAAATAAATAAATAATCATAATTGCTCAAGGAGGGAGAGTTTATTAAATGGTTCTTGACTATTTATCTAAATTAATTCATAATTAAGTTTTGTATAAGAGGGTTATCAGAAAAATTACAGCGGTCCAAAAAACGAAGATTTAACTTCTGGATTCTGTCAACGACCAATTCAACATTCGCTCTATTATGAAGATTCGAAGTTGAGTGATGCCACGGTAAGTTGAGCATCATTTTTAATAATTTGTTTTGGGATATTTGTAATTTTTTAATATGGCACATTGCAATATTTCCCCATACTTGGTAACCATAGAGAAGAATAGCCTGGAAGATCACTTTATGGATAATTATTTTGTTTTCATTCGAGAGCATTGACTTCCGATTTATAAAAGGGTATAGTATTTTGATAGCACCTTCGAACTGCTCATCTTAACTACCCCCACTGCTAACACTAGATTTGACAAAAAAGTGTAAATACTTAACTACTCCTTTCACACGAAGACCTCTAAGTAACCCCAATCGTACTACAATTCACTAACCACCAAATGTCTGGCAGCCAAACAATAAAAAAAGCCTGTACAACTCGAGTTCAGCTAACAGTTCAACTCATCTATTTTACAATCTCAATTCCACCGCATGTGCTACAGATATATGTACCCCTACTCATATAGATACGTGCAAGACCCTATCATTCCTCAACCACGCCGAACTCCACTCATGCCATTTTGGCAGAGCATCAGAACCAACGCTTTTGCCAGACCTTTTGATTAACCCGTCGGAACCATTTCGGCGCTATCTGCATAACAAATATTACAATCGTCAAAAGCGCTGGAAAAACTTTAGAACGCTCCTCTGCTCCGTCTTTATTTGCATTGATATACTTTTTTTTCGCATTCTCGCTCAGGAAGAATTTCGATTGCATTCATTCGCGCGATACAAAAGATGGCACATAAATCGTTTGCCAGGTAACGTAACCACCATGTTTGGAATGAGCTGCAAGTGGAGAGGGCCGAGCACATGACACCCGAACCCGACCGCGCGCTTTTCTATTGTTAACCAGGTTCGAGTCCGGCACCGGCTCAACGAGATCTACGTCGACGATTGTCCAGGTAGGGTTCTGCAACAGCAGGAAGAGGAGTGAACTACGAAATGACTTTTTCCACAGAGGTTGGTGGTAACTGGTAACGTGATGGCAAACTGCTGGCTGTGTACAGGTAGGTAGTGCTTTTCGAATTTATGATTTTCCTCGACTCTAACCTTTTGAAACGCGACCGCGCTGCTCTGCCAACGTCGGTGGCCGGTCTGTGTGAGGTGGACGACGGCGTAAAAGTCTCACTTTATGTGAGAGCTTGGCTAAATTGGATTGCACAGATTGCAATGTATTTATCTCCAGTCATAACAACGGGCGTTGTTGGAATGCGTACGGCTATTGTTGGTTTCAGTATATATGACGGGGTGGTAAAGGCCCCTGCCCATAGAAAGTGACATATGTTGCTAGTTAAGGACACACAACACGATCGTATATTCCTGTGCATTAGAAGGAATTAAGCCAAATCTCATTTTTGCCCAAGGCACCTATATCAAACAGTCAGTAGTCACAAATTCCAGGTATAGGTGCATGGGTGCGGGGTACGTGTAAAACACTCGGTGGCAATGCTTTTGTACAATGGAAGGGACGTCACCGTATACTCGTATATCGTTGACATCAATGTCTGGTACTCGAATAACTCTTTTCTCTGTTGCAGTGCCTCAGAGTCCTGTTATAGTCGTTGGCCATTCAAGTGTGAAAAATCCAAATGGAGCTGTAGCGGAAGTTTCGATTTTACACCATTTTTAAGCTGGGGGCGTGTATGTATGTGTGTATTTATGTCCTGGCTGGCAAACGTATTGTTAAACCCTATATAAGTGTGTGCAATCATGAAGGGTGAGCTGGATAGCGACTCCTACCTTTGATTTGCCTGTTATATCCTGCATATGGCAGTTAAGAGGTTGTTATGCAAAAATCAACAATTGTTGGTGGTGCGTACATGCTCTTGTACAAGAGCTTTGACCAAAGGAAAGAACACAGTCTTTTCTCTGGAAATATATACACTTGGTAAAATAATGTTGATATATTTTAACATTTCATTAGAATTAATTTTAAGGAGATCTACATTTATGAAGAACAACTATTAAATTAAATTGTTGGATTGAGCTTTGGTAGCAGCTAGCCCCTCTGCCCCCATTTTTTTTAAACTTTCCCATAGGGGTATATCAGTTTTGAAACATAGAGGAATTGTAAAAATAGACATTTTGTGAAGTACATATATGGATCAAATCAGAATCAAAAGCTGAGTCAGTCTAGCCATGTCTATCCGCCAGTATGCTACTAGTTTGTTGACTCTGCAATGCCGACATAAGCCATAAAGGATTTACAAAAAAAACTTTTGAACTAGATACTAAAACAATGCCATTGTCTATATTTCATCCATTACTGGAATCTATCCAAAAATCTATTTTAATCTACAACTTTTGGCACAGCAAAGACTTGTAGAAGATCCAATATCCGTTTCAACGGGCTACAAGCAGTTTCAGCTCACAGTCACACTTTCCATCTTACAATGACACGAACAGCGTAGCTTCAAAATTATTTTTGTTACAGAACGAGAACAAGCAAACAATGGCACGAGATGATTCCGAATGACAGAACACAAACATACTCTTTCGGAAGTGTTGCTAGAACGACAGTCACTTAACCGTCCAGCATGAAAATACACAGCATAAGTTGAATTCGAAAAGCGTTTTCTTCAAGACCTTGTAATTCTGCTCGCTTTTTAAGATCACTATTATATGCGCACATCTAAGAATCTCAGTTTTATCACATTCACTGTAGAAAACCACTCATAGCATAATCGTCGACAGATGGATGCTGTTTGTGCAAAAAGATTTGCTCCTGGACATCTCTGCTTCACTGAAAAATATAAAAGTCGGCAGGAGAAGATGGTATCCCAATAGTCATATGAACAGCTGTGCCAAAAGAACCAGAAACCACCTGAATTGGTTCATTTGAAAACAGCAGTGGTACATCCTATCCGTAAAAAGGACAAGGGCAAACAAATCTAGCTTATCATTGGTCAACTGCCCATTAACTTCTATAAGATATTCTACAGGGCCAGGATAAAAAAATTCCAGAAAAAATCTTTTTGCCGCATGGATCATGGAACAACCCGGAAGAACAATAGGCTGCTTTATACACAAGCCAACTAGACTGAATATGCGTAAACCTTTACTGTACAAAAGTTCGTTGTCAAAGGTGACAATGTAACCTTGAGTTCAGTCGCTGAAATAGTTAGCACAGGGCGCTATGAATTCCTTGATATTATTCATCATTCATACAAGTTTGTTCCCTCAGAAACCTGCTTACGATAGGTGAGCTTTTAAGGTTAATCAAATCTAAGTATGTGAATGCAAATTTGATTAATAAAAGGACTAGATTGTTTTGTTGGTAAACGGTTTCAGGTCTTGAAATAATATGTCAGGCAAAATCTTGTAGGCGATGTTGAAATAGCACCAAGACTTGTTCTGTGGGGAAAAGTTTGCTATCAACGTATTTTTGCGTTTAAAGCTCAATGAAATTTTGTTCAACAGCTGTATTTCAGGGATATGATTATGCAGACACTTTTTTTAATTAAAATATATATAAACATAAATTTCATAAATAAAAAAGAAGGACAAAAACTCGGTCAATGCAGCTAGTTTGGAATATAGCAGCTATTTAAAAGTTTAGCTTAATACTTACTTTGTTTGCATTCTTGTTTGGGGGACAACATAATGCATCCAAAAGCGACCAAATAAGGTGGCTTCAAGCATACCAATTGATTTTCTACAAAGCACGTAACAAAATTGACAAAATGCGTTTACGTTTTTTTTTTGCAAATATAAGTAATGTTTTCAAGAGGTATATCATATGAGAGAATTATATATATACATAATTTAATTTTTTTCATAAATAAAAAAAGGATGTCCATTAACTTTATGTTTGACACCGTAATGGCAATCCAAATAAGAAATACTCTTAGGCCCGGTCTTTCAGTAATGAGTAATTTCTGAGTTAACCCAGAGTTAACTAACCCTGGAATAAATGTAATCCAGAGTTAACTCATGAAGCAGTTTTTCAGTGCAGGATTAAGTTTGACTACGTGTGTGGTGATTTGATTTGGTAGCACTGAAGTATCATCGATTTTGCTGTCAAATCGAAGTTATCGAAATGTATACAATCTGCAACAGCTCTGTTATCAGCTGTTTGGTTTATTTTCCCCCGTACAGGTGAAATTGCTTTTGTCACGATCTTACAAGTCATTTTCTTATTAAAACAGTCAACATCAATATTTAAAACAGTTTCGAGACGCTGGGATCTGAATTTAAATATCAAAACCTCTTTATGCTTGCTAAACCGTATTCTTTTTTTATTACCAGTCTTTCTTAAAGTAATCAAATACATTTGCCCATTTTTATACATTCTACAAATCAACTATAATTGTTCACACCATCGAAGTAAACAGCTTGAGATGCAAAACATATTTTCCGCCACGAATAGAATCATTTCCATTTGTGATTTTGTCCACATCATAGAAACTATTCGGTCACTGCTTTTTTTACAAGATATGTTTCGTAACATATTTAAAATAAATCTAAAAAAAAAACGGACTCACTTTGTTTACGTCCTTCCGCAATCTCGTACAGACATGTTGACCTACCTGCTTCGCTTTGTCCCACTTTGGAATATGTAATTTATCAATGAACACAGCCGTATAACTTCTCATGCCATTTTGGGCACCCGGCATCGTACTCACAATAAAAAAAATTAAATCCATTTAACTGTATTAACTACTGATACTCTAAGAATAGTGGGATTTACAAAATAAACTTAACAAGCTTTTATTCAAATGCATAACGCAAAGATATTACTCAATATTAGCGACCAACACTTGGTACCTAAATGCGTACGCCCGATTCTAAACACTACCCGCCATCTGTAAGAACTCGATTTTCCGAGGAATATAACATCCAAACACTTGTTTCATTAATACCTGATCGAAAATTACACTCAAACGGACTCAAAGTGCTTTTAGTAACGATAAATATTCGCAAAATGCAACATATTCTGTACTACCGCACTAATTTACATACGCAACTGACAGAACACTGGACAGCAATACAGATTACATGGAATGGGGTTGTTCGTCGTTGTTGTAGTTTATCGTCGAAAACTGAAAATTTGTACATCAAAATTGCACATATGAATACAATTTGTTTGTTGAACTTAGGACAAAATTATATGAAATCAACAATTGATTTTGTGTTTAGTGATTAACCAGTATGTAATTTATAGTAAGTAACATGCTAATTGAAAACAAGTGTTCACGAAGAACTGTTGAAAAGAACAAGCCATAGATTCACGAAAATAAATCATTCAAATAATTACGTTTTTTTAAGAAAATAAATGTTCTTTGCTTTTTATTTTATAATCTGAATGATGTGCCATTTTCCCGAAAAATGTGAATACTGATAGTGACGATTAGTCCACGAATGTGCTTTCCATCTCTCTCACTACGCAGTAGGTATACCAAATGTCAAAAATTTGCCACTGGATAAATTTTAGCGAGCTGTTGACCAGGCTAAAATTTTGAACTCGCTATTTACCACACTAATGTCAAAAATTATCCACTGGCTAACATTTGGACGCAATGGTAACTGAGAATCTGCAATTCTATACACTTTGATAACTTTTTGAACGCAAAATCGGGTTAGTTTACTCTGTGTTAACTCCAGCACTGAAAAACCGGGCCTAAATGATGTATCTAACTACTAAATAACTCTGGGTTAAAGTTAACTAACCCCGGAATAAATATAATCCAGAGTTTACTCATGAAGCTGTTTTTTAGTGTAATTTTCTCAAATTAAAAAGCTTTTGTCGCGATCTAACAAGTCTTTTTCTTCTTAAAACAGTCAAACTCAATATTTAAAACAGTTTCGAGTCGCTGGGATCTGAATTTAAATTTATCGTTAACGCATTTAGTTTCTAAAAATGGAATTGAAAATAATTTTTTGTTTGGTATTTTATCATCTGTCAAAAACATCTGATCGATGTGAACTCTGGATTTAATTGACTGAAAAACGACTTCCTCGAGTTAACTTAGAGTTATTTGCAGTTTTCTTTTTGCAGCACGAAAAGCCGTACCATCTGCGCGAATGTAAAAATAGTAGTTGCAGTACTAGTTTGTGGTTGGGCGTTTGTGTATACGTATAAAACGTGTAATACACTTCCTTGCGGTACGCCAGCTGAAGAACACCCCTTCTAATTTTATGGAAGGTCATCATGCTTATTCGAGATTTTGGAGACTTTTAATTGACATACATGAAGTGCAGTGGCTCCTGTCATAACATTCAGCTTACTGTGGTGGTGTTTGTTGATATATATTTGAACATTTGCACAGAAATTGGGTATCGCTGGATATGATAACGTGCTGTGGTTCGTAATATGGGCATTCGTGAGTAATTTCGACGCAAAGGAAAGGTTTTAAGTGAGTTGAAAATGGTCTTATCTTGCTTATTTTATACTTTTGTTTTATTTTTTATTTTTTTGTTTTTATTTTTTTATTTTTTATAAATAGAGACAACTTGCAGAACTGCAACGCTTGCATATTTTACATGTGTTCACTCCTATTGAAATCTATATGTTCTGTCTTTTAATTCTGCACTTATATTTAAGGCATTGGGGCTATGATCCGATTTTACTACAAACCATAGATCGGACAAGTTAATTCTAGGTAAATTGCATGCCATACTATACCGTGAACAAATAGTCCGATTGAAAATTTGCTAGTTCCTTCGTTTCAGGAATAATATTGTGTAGCTATACTTTGCTGTCGCACAAACATTCTCCAGTTAGTATATGTAACGTCATATACAAATTTGTTATTTAAAATAAGACATCTGTGGTAGACAGAGCTCATCGTCAATGTAGTCATAGCGACAGCAATATTGTCATGTACAAACCAGTATGTTGACATAAGCTCATGATTAAATGCTTCATCAACACGAACGGCAGTAGCATCATCATCGTCGTCTCCATCGTCATCCTCAACATAAAACATCAATATCCTTGTCCTGCCTCGGTTTAGAGGTGATCAATGACATCGTGCAATATCCCGTCTGTCAAATGGATGCAATTCAAATTTTGGTTTTATCTTTTTTTTTTGTAATATTCCCCTTTTTCGACTCTGAGCCCTTCCAATACACAACCCTATTGTACATTGTGCATATAGGGCTAAAGCAAAAGGTGCCATCGGAGATGATATGTATGGTGGTGTAGGTGCAAAAGATAAACCCTTTTTGCTGGTGAATGCCATCCTGCAGAAAACTTCGTGTTCCGGCATTTCATGCAATCTTTGACAGACAAAACCATTTTCTGCTTCTATGTTGGCTATGTTGGTTGTGTTGGCGCAGCGAATATAAACGATTTGCCGTGATTGTAATGGGGGAGCCATAGAACCACAAAAATGTCGAAAATTGTGTTGGTGGGTAAAGAACGGAATCACGGCGGGGGTATGTAAGGGATTCCGCTTTTCGATCCTCGCTCTGCCGTGGTAAAAATTGAAATGATTCCTCTCGTAACATTTTTTGTGTTACCCCTTTGCCATCAATTGCATGGGATTTTAATACGATTCGCGACTTTTGTGTATGTCACCCTTGAATGGTGGTTGACAGTTTCCGACGTTTCAAATTTCCCAGCGACTGCAAGTGGGAACGATGTAAAAGTATTTTGACAGCAGTGCCCAGAGCAGCTCCAATGGAATCAGGATGAAAGGTAAAAAAGGGAAATGGCTAAAATCCTCATTAAATTTTTTTTTCTTCTTTTTTTAATTGTAACTTTCACCAGAAATGTTTTGAATGGAAAATCCTTCTTTAACCGCTAGGACTTGAAAGCTTTTAAATGTGGTAATCAGTAGAAGCGAGCAATATAGTTAACCTTTACTCTTGGTCGAGGAGTACTGAATTACATTACTGTCGACTGTTGGTGCATTTGAGTGTGTAATATGGTGTGTTGATTAGGTATAAAGTGAGTCCTTTATTGGTTTTGTTAAGAGTCTATTAAAAGGATTGTGCGAACATTTTCGTTCAGATATTTATTGTGAATCAATGTTGTAGGTTGTTTTATTTATTATATATCGTGCAAGTTTTGGGGACTGGAGCAGTGGCTCAGTGGTTAGTGCGTTGAGCAAGTATTCCAGAGTGGTTTTCCCTTAGAATAAAAGTCGATATTGTACTTTCTACCTACATCGTAAAGCATCCTACCTTTGTGTGATATGCATCTAGATCCCTAGAATGTATGTTTTGTATTAAAGTCCCAAAGTCCTGTGGGGGCCAGTACATAGAAGATATCTTCAGAAAGGATTGTCTACTTTTGACTTGCATTGTTTGTATAGACAAAAATATATGAACCCACTCCGGAGTACTATTCCACAATTCTTTCAGAAACAATGTTGAAGAAATCACATGGCAATGGTGGGTGGCCGCGGTGAAGTGGTAATGTGTTCGCTTGTTCAGTCGCTCTCCAACTCTCGTAGTGGTTAGTTGACTAGGCTGTGCGGAAGTATATTTCCAAGTGAAAAGTGAATAAGTGGCTAGTAAGCCAAGTGAATTTTATCGTCCACGTGGAGTAGTGGTGCTATCACCTGACTCAGGAGTGGGAGTCGTGGGTTCGAGTCGAACCAGACCCAAGTACTTTTAAGTTTTTTTTTCAATTACACGGTGAAGAAAACACATAACGAAGAGTGTCTCGGCCGAATTACCGGCTATGGAAACCGGTGCGGTGAAAGAAGTCCCGCAAGAGGGTGGAAGTAGGTCGCCCACAAACAAACGGCAGAAGCTGGCGATGCCTGCATCATCAACAGCAACAACATCATCGGCATCTGCTACGGCAGGTATGCCAACAAAGCAGGTACCAGCGACAACGAAAGAGGCGGTACCAACAACAACAGCAGCAGCAGAAAGTGCAACGGCAACAACCCAAATGGGGAGGCGGAGGAAGCTTAATCCCGTACCTAATCTCAACGTGCGGCGATGTATGCAGGTAGCGGAAAATACACCGCTGCCAACAACAATGGAAGAAGAGGAGGAGTGCAACTCTGACCTCGATGAATCCGCGTTTGATGAAGGGGAACCCCGCTACGTTGGCGAGGGAAACCCGTACAAAGAGCTCGCAGAGGTTGACGAAGCGCAGCCTGCTGTGAATGATGAGGAGGCCAAGTTGAGCATCCTCATCGCAGAGTTAACATCTAAACTCGAAAAAATGCGAGAGGCCAGACAAAAAGATGCCCTCGCGGAAAAAGAAAGGAGGCAGAAGCAGAGACAACAAATCGAGCTTAAAGCGAAGCCAATGTTTCAGCAGAATAAACTGCAACCAATGCAGCAACGGTTTGCTATGCAACAACAACATCCGAAGAAGCAACGACAACAGCCGCAACAGCAGCAGCAACAACAGCAGCACCAACGAATGCAGCAACAACAACAACAGCCGCAACAACACCAGCAGCAAAGACAACAGAAGCAGCAGATGCAACCCCCAAAGGAAAAGAGGGAAGAAGTACCCCCCATCAACGTAAGTTACCTCAGTACTAGTGATAGTATTAAATTGTGTAAGAGATACATAAAGGATTTCGCGGTCAAGCATATCTCGGCCCAAAATCATAAGATTATATGTTACAGTATTGAGGACTACAAAAAAGCCCGCAAAGCACTGGAGGGGGTTAAGGCAGAGTACTTCACGTACACGCCCAAAACCGAAAAATTAAAAACAATGATTCTAAAGGGAATCGATCCCGCCGCTGTTGATGCGGAGGAGCTCTTAAACGAGCTCAAGAGTTTTGATAGCGACGACCTTAAGTTCGTCGGTGTAAAGCCGTTTTCCGCGGTTAAGGGTAGGGGTGGTAACCGAAGGTTACCATTTTTCTTGGTACAACTAACCCCCAATAGCAAAATCGATAGTCTACGCAGAATCAATCGCGTATACTATCATGCTGTAAAATGGGATAAATTAAAAAGGACAGATCGCATATTGCAATGTATGCGCTGTCAGAGGTTCGGGCATGCCGCTTCTAACTGCAACATGCAGATTAGATGTGTTAAGTGCGACGAGGACCACATTTTAAACGAATGTCCTCTAGGTAGCGATAGATTAGAAGATATGAGCAAGCTCATATGTGTTCTTTGCGGGAATGCGGGGCACCCTGCTAACTATAAGGGATGTCCTGTATTCCAACAGAAAAAGAAGAGTATGCTAGCTCGGAAACAGGCTGTAGAAGAAGAAAGGCGGCTTAAAAGTCGCTCTTTCACAAATAGGGTTGAGCCCAACATGTCCTATGCCCAAATGGCAGCTGGAACGGGTAGCTCCCAGACATTAAACAGGCCTAAGGTTGCTGAAAAAGCACCTGAAGCCGATTTGGATATGAAAAAGTTCTTGCTGTCATTAGATAGCAAGATCGATCAGTTCCAAAAACAACTAAACGAGCAAGCAGCTAGAATAGATCATATCTATTCGATGTTTGCCGTGTCTAGCGCGCCATGAATATGATGAGTACGCTGAATGAGGTAAACTTTAGGATCCTAGCTGTGAATGTTAATTCATTAGTCAGGGTCGAGAGAAGAACCGTCCTTACAAACATGTTGAAAAACCAACTCCCGGATGTAGTTTTGGTCAGCGAAACTAAGCTAAACCAGAAACACAAATTGGGATACAGCAACTACCATGTAGTGAGAAGAGACCGACCCCACTCCTCCCAAGGGGGTGGGGTCGCTGTCTTATTACGCAAAGGCTTACGCCATAACATTATATATAGCGGGGATGTACGTAGGTTCCAGGTGTTGGAAGCATGCATCGTATGCATTCCTCTCCATAGTCGGAGGAGAATGTATGTGGTGTCGCTTTATGCACCTGAAGCAACTCAACAAACTCAATTTATAGCAGAGCTCGAGACACTTTTTCGTTGCCTACAGTTTCAATCGGCTGATAATTATTACTGTTTGGCCGGTGATCTTAACGCTAAGCACGCGGCTTGGGGAAATGCAATCTCGAACACTAGAGGTCGACTGCTCCAAAATTGGAGGGAGCAAAATATGATTGACTACAAACTTAGTTTGTACGCGACGGATATCCCGTCTTTCCCGAGAGGAAATTCTTTTCTGGACTTAGCCCTTATGGACAATAGACTAGAACTGACAAATAACGAACACGCGCGGAACTGTGTACGAGCATTCGATTACGATGACAGTGACCACCTCGGACTTGATGCCGTATTCAGGATCCCAAACGAGCAAACTCAACTGGAGGAGTTCGACCAAGTGCGTTCTTTCGACTATCGAAAGACGAACTGGCCGCGCTTCACCAGAGTCGTAAAGCGAGAATTACGTTTGAGCGAAATCATCCCTCCAACAAACAGAAACCTGACAAACGATGAAATTGACCAAAATTTATTAAAAATGAATGAGGTCATCACAAGGTCAATGAACCTAGCTATCCCTGAGGTAACTAGTTCTGACGACCAGACGGAGAAGTATCGAACGCCAACAATCGATGCACTCCACAAATACAAATGTAGGTTGGTCTCCAGGCTTAAACGGCTGCAGAGACAATTTACGGACAGACGAGACCCGGAGATTCGGACATTGAAGTCATTGATCAAAAACCTTAAACAGTTAATATCGGAAAATTATAGAAAATCTGTAAGTTTGTACTGGGGCAAGAAAATTCGGGCTATAAAAACCAGTAGCCCGAATATGTTCCCGCAAATAAATAAAATATTCAGGCGAAAAGATCATAATGACATTCCATGTGTCCGAATTTCCCAAACGACAGAGAACAGACAGACGCTCACGACTGTTGGTATAAGTCTGGAAAGTGTAGACTCGAACGACGGATTTTTCACGATCGAAGATCCTCAGGAGAAGGCGAATTCGATAGGCGCTATCTTCGAGACCGTGTATACGGTGAACAGTCCTGTTCGCCCAAATCGCGATATTGAGGAGAGAGCCTTTCTGAATCACTTTTATCTACGTACTGAACTCTTAGCTTGGCGATCTGAGAATAACGGTTTTACCGTATTCAATGACGAAAACCCTTCAAATGGCATAGTCGCCAATAGCATGATGCTGTTCGTTCAAAAAGATGAACTCCTGGACATCTTCGTATCACTGAAAAATAAAAAGTCGGCGGGAGAGGACGGTGTCCCAAACGTCGTATTGAGACACCTGCCAGTGGAAGCAGTCGATATTTTCACCACGCTGTTTAACAATGCACTGAATAATGCACATTATCCGGTGCACTGGAAAACGGCGGTGGTACATCCTATCCCCAAAAAGGACAAGGACAAAACAAACCCAGCTAATCTTCGGTCAATAAGCCTTCTGCCGAATGTAAGCAAGGTATTTGAGAAAATAGTCAATAGGGCTCTGCTTGAGTGGGTCGAGGAAAATAAAATTATCCCGGAAAATCAGTTTGGTTTTCGAGCGAGGCATGACACCATTCATGCCGCGTCGAAACTAGTCTCCGACATCCAATGGAATAAATCCAAAGGACAATGCACAGGGGCCTGTCTGGTTGACTTTGAGAAGGCCTTCGACACCGTATGGTTAGAGGGGCTTTTCTACAAGCTGACCAGACTGGGCATGCGTAAGCCCATGCTATATATGATTTATGAAATGCTTATGGGAAAGAAGTTCGTTGTCAAATGTGGCAACGTAACTTCGAGTAAAGTCTTTGAAATTAAAAACGGTCTACAACAGGGGGCGGTGAACTCCCCGATACTGTTTAACATTTATACAAGTGATCTTGTAGGTTCTCTCAGACACGCTATAGCGTACGCAGATGATTTAGTGGCGTACAGATCAGGTCCGAAAATCGAGGTCATCAACATACTTTTGCAACGTGACTTCGATCACATTAAGGGATATTGCGATGACTGGAAATTGAGGATCAATTTCCAAAAAACCGAAACAATTCTATTCAGGACCCCAGTGCAGAGGGCTTCTTACGATACCAGAAAAAACTGGAAAAATTTGTGTATCATTGGACAGCATGGACGGCCGTTAGCGGTGAGAAGTGAAGTCAAATACCTTGGCATCTGGCTTGACAAGTTTCTATATTTTAATAAAAATGTGGATGCTTGTCTGGCCAGGGCTAAGGGGGCTTATGCTCTGACAAGGCGATTGTTTCAAAACAGTCAACTTGATTCAAGGGTGAAAGTCATTTGCTACATGGCCCTCATAAGGCCGATCATCGCTTACGGTTATCCCGTGTGGTTCAATGTATCACCATCCTACATGGAAAGGATACGGCTATTCGAGAGGCGTTGTCTCCGATCCTGCTTAGGGTTGTACCGAACACCAGACTCCGAGTACATAAAATACTATCGGAACGAGGTTCTATACAATGGGGCCCAGTTGAACAGAATTGACAATTTCCTAATTAAGGTGAATCGAAGGCACGCTGCAAGGGCGATGGCTAGCGACAACAGCCTGATCTTCGGGGCTTATTACCCCAATGAAACATATATAGAGAGTGCGCTCATGTCTGGCTTTATTCCACCAGAGGCATTTGTTTATATCGATTCGTTAGGGTTGGTACAAGACAGGAACGGTATCCCGGTTTTATACCACCGCTACCGTGACGCGCGTGACAAACGGCTAATCCGCGACGGGTACGTTGACAATGCTCCGGAGCTCCTCCGCTTTAGCACGGCGGTATCGGATCGCGATAGGACCGAGGCCGAAAGGCAGCGCACCGAATTCTGGTGGCTACACGAGGGAAGTGATTCAGCACTTCCTCTAGACTTTGCGGACTTTTAGTCCAATAACTAGTTCTTCGACAAATTAATTCTAGTACTAGGTCTGTGGCGGGGATTGTGCTCCATATTGGCGTACAATATGGGTGGTTGCATGCTGCCTGTGGACCAAAAGACTCGATCAGGATGGCGACCCCTCGCGGCATATGCAGCGAGGGCTCGCCAACCAGATTATAATTAGGTTTAAGTAGTTAAGTAGTCTTAAGTAGTTAAGTAGTATTAAGTATTTAAGTAGTATTAAGTAGTCTTAAGTAGATTAAGTTTTTTTTTATACATAAAATTGTCACTAATCAAAGTTTTTTAAATTTTTCTTTGAAATATAAATTTATTTAAAAATAAAAAAAAAGAAACTTGAAGCCGAAAGGCAAAATAAAAAACTGTTAGATGTAAGCTTAGAGCGCCCGCTAAGGGCCATAATTTAGTTTAAGTAAATATGTTATTGATAAGTTAGATTTAAGCATTTTTGTCTAGTATTAAGTTAATATTTTAAGGAAATAAAAAATGAATTTAAAAGTAAAGTAAAAAGTGTGTTCGCTTGTTGAGTGGAAGGTCCGCGTTCAATCCCAGCCAAAATTTATTTAACTTTTATTTAAAAGAAATAAAAAAGGTCGGCTGTTAAACCTAAAAGTATGACCATCTTGAATTTGTTTAAAATTTAACGAACACAAGAAAAAGTGACTCCCCGAGGCTAGTTCGGACACCACCCATGGAGTAAGTCTCCGCAACATCCAAAATCTTTCTTATCACTCTCTTTCTTCCCCCTTCTATAACACTCGTACTGTAATTACATGTAAAGGGTATTCATAACCCCTTGAGTGCGTGTAAATTATGAAAAAAAATGTAATCAAATGTTTCCGTAAGGTCGATGTTGACTTGTTTGAGCAGCGAGAATTCTCCATTATCAACCTCCATATACTTAAGTGGAGCTGCTGTCCGGAATGAACATGGCCCTCAAATATCATGTCATAATTGCGAAGCCGAGGTACGAAAGTTATCTTTGTAAATAGTGACGTTCTGTCCTTTAAAATTTGTTATTTTTTCTCCAGGAACTAATGAACCATGAAAATTTGATCAGTTGTAAATTTTCATGGGCTAAAACCATGCTGATATGGGCCGTAATATGTAAAGGCCTAAAACCGTTCACACAGTACGATAGACAGGACCTTAAAAGCGATGTTGTGGAAACTTATGTCTCTGCGATTTTCCCAGTCCAGATAGCTACATTTTTGTCTGCAAACGGTGCTGTGATGATCAAATTTTAATTATGATTTGGTGTATGCTCCTTACTAAGCCAACTAATCATGCTTTATATAACGCGGCAAGTAGACCGTTATTTCCTTTAGTTTTTTTTTTTTTTTTATAATTTGCGCGCACTCAAGGGGTTATGAATACCCTTTATATGTTTTAGCACAGTGCGGGCGTTAAGGAAATTAGGGATAAGAAGAAAGGAGATGCCGATGCACATTGGTTTTAAATGTCTGTAAGTTATAATGGAGAGGAAAAACAGAGTTTGGTAGAGCATTCCACATTCGTGTTGTTCGGTTTATGTATGAATCTCTATATTTCAGCGTACGTCCGAAGATAGGCTTGAGGGTAAACTGATTTGCATTCATTGCGTAACGAGTATTGCGGCTGAATTGTTGAATGGGAGGAATGCAGCTGGCTATTTCATTTGAACATTGGTTGTTAAAATAGCGATAAAACAAGGTAAGGCAGGAGATGTTTCGACGGTGTTCAAGCGAAACTAAGGAGTTCGCTATTCTTATGTCTCCTATAAGTTTTTTTCGCACGTGTTTGAATCCTATCTAGTAGGTGCAATGTTGATTTTGGTGCACCTGACCAGACATGGGCGTTGAATTCAAGTTTTGGGCGTATAAACGCTTTATATATTGTGGCCAGATCAGAGGGGGTGAAATATTTCTTACATCGATTTAGGAAACCTAGACATTTCGCTGCGTTTTTAGCGACTTCGAATATGTGATCGTTCCAACGTAAGTCGTTACTAACACACATACCTAGCATGGAAAGCTTTTCGGTTTCTTCGACGTAAGTGCCATTCATGGATAATGGCTCTAGATTTTGGTTACGCTTTAATGACAGAAGACAGCATTGTGTTTTGGAAGCATTGAATTCCACTCTATTAGATTTACCCCATTTGATAATGCTGTCAAGGTCGGAATTCAATGAGCTTAACATATTTTGACGTTTAGAGTCCACGTTCGAAGGTGAGGGACGAGGACCTGTAAACGAATATGAGAAGCTGAGGGTACTGTCATCAGCGAAGGAATGAATTGGATTAGAAGTTACAGACAGGAGATCATTTATAAAAATGAGAAAGAGAGTCGGAGACAAAACTGAGCCTTGAGGGACACCAGCATTTATTTGGTGAGTTACAGACTTGAAACCATCCAAAACAACTTGAATTGAACGTTTCGAAAGATAATGTCTAATCCATAGAAGAAGTTTTTCGTCGATTCCAAATGCACGCATTTTCGACAAAAGGGCTTGATGCCAAACCCTGTCAAATGCCTTTGAAATATCAAGCGCAACAATCTTGCTTTCGCCACCATGGTGAATTGATTGGTTCCACTTTTCGGTGAGATATGTCATCAAATCACCAGTAGACCTGTTGCTGCGAAAACCATACTGCCGGTCATTGAGAAGTTTTCGTGTTTCGAGATATTTCATAAGCTGACGATTTATCAGCGTTTCCATGACCTTGGAAAGAAGGGACGTAAGTGCAATTGGACGGTAGTTGGAGAGAGAAGAAGATTCGCCTTTTTTTGGTACAGGCTGGACAAATGCTGTTTTCCATCTACTCGGAAAGAGTCCTGATGAGTAGGATAGATAGAAAAGCTTACGCAGTGGTTTTGCTAGCGTAGAAGAACACCTCTTCAGAATGATGGGGGATATACCATCTGGACCAGCGGATTTATGTATGTCAAGATCAGATAAAACTCTTGCAACTGTACGAGTACGAAAGTGAATTTGTCCCATAGAATGATCTACGTTCTCAAGTACAGGAGGAGACTGAACACAATCTGGCAATGTAGAGTTGGCTGCGAAATGGGCAGCAAGCAGATTGGCTTTGTCTAAAGAGCTGACAGCTGGAATGTCATTGTGAATGAGCGTCGGAATTGATGTTGATGCCGAATTTTTTATGTTTTTAACAAATGACCAAAAGTTTTTACTACCTCTGGGACATTGTAGAATTTTTTGCCTCAACGTTCGGTCATAGAGGAATTTGACACGCTTTAAATGGGCATTACAGTCATTTCTGGCTTGTTTGAATTTTGCTCGGTTTTCCTCTGTTGGGTTGGTCTTGTACAACCGAAAGTTTGTCTCTCTCAACCTGATAGCTTCTTTGCAGCTCAAGTCATACCACCCTTTTGCCTTTGGTCTGATACTCTTAATTCTGTTGGGAATAAAAGATCTCATACCAAAGAGAATGATATTTGAAATCATATCAGCAGCAGCATCCACGTCACTATCGAGGAAACATAGTGACCAGTTAAAATTCCTAAAAAAACTGTTTAATGCTTCCCAATTGGCTTTCTCGTATTGCCATACGGTTTTTTTGGGAATTTGCTCTTTAACTGTGTGGTTGGAGTACGAGAAATTTGTTGATATGATACAGTGGTCTGACGAACCTAGAGGCGATAATACATTGATGATATATTTATCAGGGTGAGAGGTAAGAAACAAGTCCAGGGTGTTGGCGGCTTGACTGTTAATATCCGGTATGCGTGTCGGCTCATTTACAAGCTGGGTTAGGTTGTTTACCTCAGCAAAGATCTCAACATACCTTCCTTCGGGTGTTGTCTGTCCAGAATGTTGAAGCCACGTAGAATTGTGTACATTGAAATCGCCCGCAATGACGATTTCAGTGTGAGGATGCAGGGATACAATTCTAGAGATGGAGTCGGACAGTGCATCAAACTCGTTAAGGGTTGAATTACTGTCAAGGTTTGGGCTTCTATAAATGAAACAGTAGTGGATTAAATGCCTACGGACATGGAATTTCAGCCATATAAAATTAAATTCCGGATTGGAACATTGGCCGTATTGATGTTGGATTTGGTAGGCTACGTCACTACGTATATATATGGCGAGACCGCGGTGAGAAAAGAATAAAGGCACTAAATTATATCCAGGTAGGGTTAATTCTGATAAGTCAGTATTCACCCCCACCTGTGTTTCACTTAGTGCCAAAACAGCTGGTTTGTATTTACAAATGTGGGCGTATGCAGAAAAAAGATTCGATTTTAAACCACGAACATTGCAAACTTCCACTCTAAATTTTCTTTCCATTAAAACACATACATTAAAAAACACAATACCGACGACAGACTAAGCTTGGCTGAGAAGTGAAGGTTCGCGTTGGTTGTCTAAAATAACTTGTCACAGGTGTTAAGATTTTAATCTATATCCTTTTATTTCATTAAGGTAGGATTGACATAAGTTGATAGTTTTCGCATTCTAACTCCAGCTCTAAAGTTCTTCCTAGATACCGACAAAGTAACATGTTAAAATCGATATTTAAAAACAATTCAATTGCATCTCCCTTGGTACCCTGGAGGCTAAAATAGTTCTTTAAATGCACTCAATCGAACTTGAATGCATTTAATTTTCTGGCATTTCCCTTGTGCGTGCATCCATTGAATGGACAGAGAGAATAAGAGACAAAACTTTGGATCACAAAAGTTTCTCTCCCCGATATAATTACCCTCCGAACAATACTAGATTGGAACACCCTCTGATGATGTGCACAGAGAGTATTGTGACTTTTCCGGAACTTGCACTTTTGGCAGTCCAAAACTTAATTTCATCAACTTTCCCATGGCACAGTCGAGTGTGTGTCGAGCAGCACAACTCAAGTCATAGTTCTTGGCTGACGTCTTTTACCCACCGGAATAGTTTCACCTGTCGAATGAGCAGGAATGATTGAGGTAAATAACTTTGGGAGTAGTATGCTCTGGTACTGGCTGTTGCTGACTTCCAAACACACACACACACGAAGATACCATAAACTATAATGGAACGGACTGCATGCAACCAGACCTGATGCTAAATGAAATGCTAGTTCATTTGCTCGTCCTCTAGGTTCTACATCACTTTGTGGTAAATTACTTCAAATTACTGTTTCTTTATATGTATACCAGTATGTGTGGAAGCATGAATGGCTATATGCATACAGTTGTAATTTTTTTTATTCCTGACCATGAAAATTTGAGTATAACCTACTTCAAAGGATACTTTGGCACTTATTTGGTTCGCTAGAGAAGAGTCTTGCGACTTCCTGTGAGCGAGTAAGAGTGGCACAATAATAAAGTGGTGAAAATGTGGCGACAGTTTTAGAACACCAACCCTCGCCGCTGGGGTTACTGTCCCTTTTGCTTGCGCATAAAACTATCTGTAGGAGCATCGAGCTAGAAACAAGAACAAGATTTATAGTTGATATTTGTTTGTGAAGATTTGTGTCCTGCACAACAAAACCTTCAAGTTCCAACAAAGTTCGTCGAATTGTGGGTTTTCCACCCAATAAAACCGCGTGCACGACGGCAAAGGAGGGAAGGGAAATATCTTTGCCTTTTTGTCTGACTTTACACACACTTACTTGTAGTACTACACTCGTACAAAGTCGCCCACAAGTAGGATGAAGTTTCCCTTTCGCATAGTTAGGTTTTTGCAACCTGTGAAATTAAATTAGGAATCCAGGGAATGTCGGTGGCTAGGGTTTACTTAGGAATGTTGCTTTTTGCTATTGAAAGGGGGTTGAACAAACGATCAAAGAGTGGTATATTATATGTGTGTGTTGATCAAAATTAAGTTATGAGGGAAAACAGGATACAAAATGGGACGCTTTGGTTAGTTTTTAACTCAGTTAATTGCGAGTTATTGGAAGGTAGCTAGATGTGTACTTTAATTCTGGGTAAGTGCTAAAGAACGTGGCCACTGTACAATCTGGTAAAGGCAATAGAACAAATATTGTGTTTGGTTCACACGACATTGCTTATGCAAACACAATTTAAGAAACTTTTTTTTTAAATAAGTGGATTTTTGAAAAAAATAATTTTGAGCAAGCAAACATTTATTATAAGGACATTTCTTAGAATTGGTATGTTAACATCAGTTTTCACTTTCAGCCAATAAAATTTACAGTCGATGGATAAGAAGAAAAAGGCGGAGCAAAGGCACAGCAAAAATCCAACTTTCCTGCAGAAATTTCAAAAATTAGCTAGGTGGATAGAGATATTGTACACCAACATAGTTTCTACTTTCTAAAAAGCCCAAGTACGACCAGGTCTTTAATATTGTTGTCATATTTTAAGTTCGTCCCAAAAACATTCATTGAACTTACTGGACTCTATCTTACATTTAAACTCCAACCGTTGCTCAAACGAATTCTAGTAGGAGGTACATAGGTATCCTTATTACAGATACGATAACAAGTGATGTTCAGAAAATCTTAAAGAGATCTTTATTTGTCTGATAATCGCATGAAGAAGGCCAGTGAAACAACACTTAGATAGGCGTCGCTACAGCTGGGAATCATCGAGCCATTGGCGATCTTAGCGGTCAGTACAAATAGCCAAAAAATAGTTAAACAGAAATGGAAATGCAGCTGTAAAATACTTTTAAAAAATTTATAAATCAATGATAAGACTGATGAAGTTGGCGTCAAGCACCGCCTCTGCACATCACACATGGCTTGAGAGTAGTTTACACGTTGGTGGTGATCAACAGCTGACAGCTGGTGCACTGTCTGCACTTTGTAAGTGTCTTAGAAAAATGATCTGCAAAGACAACCAACAGATGCATAATTGTCGTGTGGTCGATACTCTGGTGTTCTTTGTGACATATTCAAACACAGCTGCGATATTCTCAACAGAAAGGGTGCTACGGAGCTTGATAGACCTGATTCCTCCGAAATCCATAAGTGGAACACGATTCCGCACTTGAGAAAGCCGAGATTTTTCGCAATATGCTGAAACTAAAATTTATTGGATTGGTCTCACTTGCGCTACTAAAAACAGCTGCTTATGTTTGACATTTCAAGAAAGAAATAATTTTCTGTGTACGGATTGTGTTGTAAAGTAAAAAAAATGTTGAGCTTATTTTATTTACTAAAATGAGTTTCAAAAACGAATTGATGGCGACTATTCTGCAGAGGAGGAATATTTCTGCATAGGAGGAACATTCCCAGTGTGTATTTTAACCGGAATGCTTCCTTACAACAAATGACAATCAATTTTCATGGAACTCGCAGTCCCAAATATGTTTGTCAATTTCGACACTTTGACAGCATGAAAAACAAATTTGACAGATAAATCTCCTCTGCCTCTCAGCAGCAACGGAGGCAAATCTCTGAGTAGTTCGTAAGTGGAACACGCCTATTGTAGATACCGATTGAGTGAAATTCTGAATATCGCTAACCTCCAAGATCATTATATTTTTAAAGAACTGACTTAATACTGGAGTCCTGAGCTTTTAATTGAAATCCGAAGACCGCTCAACTTATGTTGGACTATTATGTATTAATAGTCCGGTGAAGCAAGATCCCAAAGAAAAACGCGCTTTTTTCCACCGCAGCAATCAAATCCCCAATTTCATTGTGGGTACTGTTACATTTTAATTGCCTCTTTCTTGGTTCTGTTTATTTTATTTTTAAATTGAATGATTTTATTTCAGATGACGATGCATTACGAAGATACGACTACGTATCTAGACGGCAATACTGAATTTGTCATTAGCTAGTTTCATAAAGCTTCGCACAGTTTTACTACTTTCAAACATAATACGACACTACAACCTTGGTATTTGTATGATAAACTAGTTGTAGACTCCTCAAAAAGAACGGGTCAGTGAATTCACCCACGCTATTCTTGCCTTACCTCCGAGCGTCAGTTTTTTTTGTAAACCATATCGCCAATGGAATTCTTTGCGTCGATATATTACAATAACAGAAAACACAACAATGTTTAAAAATGTATTAAGGAATTGTCTAATCTCAAAATTTTTTAATTAAAAATATAAAATAGTATTGTAATATAACTATAATATAATAATTCAGTGCACCGGCAAAGTTGGTAAAAATCCGGAGCACATCCATTGCTTGTGTTAAATGATCAAACACCACGGTTAAACAATTTTGAAAACTGGGCACTCACTCATTCCGTAATTTTCAAAATGATAATAGTCGACGATAGCGAATGAGACTTTCTGGGTACGTACTGTAAATTTGTATGCATATTCACACACTTTTTTTATTTTTATAATTTACACGTGCTCAAGGGGTTATGAATAGACACAATACGAGCGTTTTTTTTTAGGGGGAAGAAAGAGATTGATAGGAAAGAGTTTGGATGTAGTGGAGACTTAGTTCGGAAACAACTCCATGGGTGGTGTCCGAACTAACATCGGGGAGTAACTTTTTCTTGTGTTCGTTAAATTTTAAGAAATGCAAGATGGTGTGCATACTTTTAGGTATTACACCGACCTTTTTTATTTCTTTTAAATAAAAGTTAAAATGGATTTTGGCTGGGATTGAACGCGCAACCTTCCACTCAACAGACGAACACTCATTATAAAATAAACATGCTTCTTACACAGACAGTCTCCTTCACTATCGTCAACGATTATCGTTTTGAAAGTTACGGAATGAGTTTCCTAAATGTAAAGGAGCTACTGCACTGCATTAATATAAGACAAAAAGTCTGGTCACGTTTCTTGCTTTCTGCACTGCACATGTATTAGGGTCTAAGTTTACAACATGCGAAAAATTATAAGTTTGCGCTGACTTTTCATTAACTCCCCTAAAAATGCAGCACTCAATAATGCCAAAAAAAAACTACTTAATTCTATACATTTTGTTGGTATTGGAATATAAATTAAATAAAAAAACAACCACAACGACACTAACTTCATAGACACAAAATTAGGGTAATACAAAGATATAAAAAATCAATCTACAATAGTGTTCCATTGGTAAAAAAAAATCAAATTTTAAATCAATATACAGATTTACCAATGGAAAACGCCATTAGTTTTCACACCCAATTTACTTGTAAAAAGACAATGTGAATGTGTTAAATCATATAAGTGTGAATAAAAATGCGATTTCAATGAGAAATAGAAAAAGTATTCTGTGCAAAAGTTGGTGTCAAAGTTTGCTTTCATACAGATGATATCAGTTTGTCGTTTGACACTGACGTTGTCCTGAACAACTCTATTCAAATGTAATCCTTGGCGGTAATTCACTGAGATGTGACAAATTTACGATAATCGCAGAATTTACTTTTTTGAAAGAGAACAAATGTTCACTTTCATCGCAGTTGGCTCCTTAACGAAATTCAAAACAAATTTACTTTAGTTGCCAATCACTTTTTTTTACTTTTTTTTTTAATCTACTCATTAAATTGTGTTTAAAATTTAGCAGTTATTTTAAATCGTCGCTCGCAACTATTTTAAGGGCATGTGTTAATTGCGTTATAATTTTAGCAAGTGCCCTTTATTCAATAGAATTCACTAAAACACATCTCAACTGTTGTCTAGTTATACAGGGCATAAGTATTTATACAGCCTTTATTCATGGTCGCACAAATAATTCCATTTGAATAAATTAAACCATGAAACACAACTGCTAAAATACAAAAATACACTTGACAATTTGGTTCAACTAACAATCGAACCCTTGGTAGCAATGATGCTCACCACCTGTGTATACAAAAATAAACAAAATATAATGCAATTATACAGGCACTATTCAACCATCAGGCGCGTTTAGGATATGCAGCCTCTATTCAACGTTGTAAAAGTTTTATCAATAAATGTTTTGCGTTCAGAGGCTCTTTAAGGAATGCATAACTTTATACACTGCTTATAATGAATTTATGAATAAGGCTGTACACATTTCCCAAAATGAAAAACAAAAAACGGAAAAAATGTAAAAATAAAATCAAAGGATTTAAATTTTTTTCTGGGGACAGTCCACAAAGCCGTCAGGCCTTAACAAACAATTTGTTTGTTAAAATATTTTTATTTAATATGCTTTTTTCAACATGGCAATGCTGGGTATACCCAGAAATGACAAAATAAATACAATTAGTATATGAACGTGAGGGAAAATTTTTAAAAACTTATAAATGATCAGCAAGAAGAGACAAATCAATTAATAAAAAAAATGAAGGGTAGCTGAAGTGAATTTATGCCCGAATTTCTTTCAACTTTAAGATAGCGAGTTAGAGCTCTCGTGTAGAGATAAATAATTATTAGAAAAGTTTTTTTTCCATAATAACCAATCTAAGCCCCGGATAAAAATCGGAACACGGCCAACTTTTACGCTGATTTTCGGAAATTGCATGAATATCATAAATGTGTTTGAAAAACATCCTAAATAAAATATATTTTTTTATTTATTAGAATATTAATATACAATTTAAAATTGTTACAAAATATATTTGATAAGAGCAAACTAGCAGCAAAAACTTTCCCGTGTCTAAAGGGAAATTTTAAAATCTGATATTGGCAGCACTAACACAACACGTGCATTTAACTGTCATCCGATTTTGACACCACATGTCTTATTTGGTTTCTCATATTTGCGTTATTTCGCGGATGCGTTTTATTTTAAAAAGTACTATTTCCTGAAATCTCTTCGATTTCACAAAAATAATTTCGTTTGCAAAGTACATTCAACTATTTAAGTGCTTCAAAAGTGCAGTCAAAATGGTGAAGGATGTAGACATGTTTCCATCCGACCTCCAATTTACGGTCTTAACTGGAGAAGAAATCAAAAAGCTGAGTGTAGTCAAAGTTATAACTGGTCTCACATTTGACCCATTTGGACATCCTCTACCCGGCGGACTTTATGACAATGCCATGGGATGTTATGGAAAGTCATTGGATCTATGCGGAACATGCTTATCGCTAAGTCGTTGTCCAGGCCATATGGGACACATTGAACTAAATGCCTTGGTGTACAACCCGTTCTTTGTCAAGATGATTCATAGTATTTTAAAGGTCCACTGCCTGAATTGTTACAAGATGCAAATGAAGGGTGAGTTGGAAGAGCAGTTATCTGTAAAGTGAATTACTAAAGTTTAATTATTTTAGACCATGCAATGGATATTTTAGTTCTGCAGCTTCAGCTCGTCGATGCTGGTTATGTGGTTGAAGCACAAGAAATGGAATTATATAAGTCAGAGTATGTGTGCCATAATACAGACCAATTGGTGAAAACCGAATTAGGTGGCGTTGTTCATCCCAAAATTGCTCAAATGCGTGAGTTGCTCGCCAAGGGAATACAAAATTACACCAATAATACAAAAACCTCGTGCGCTATCCGTACTTCATTGATTCACGGGGCTTTACAAACTTTTCAGTTAAAAAAGTGCATGCATTGTAATCATCATTTTACCAAAGTGCAATACTTGTACAAAAAGTTGACGATGCACATTAGCAAACAGGAGCTGGAAAGAGAGTACGTTAATTGATTTATAGCTAATTGTCAGTAACATAAATATTTTGCAGATCCAGAGGAGACGCTATAATAACAGGTCCCAAGAACAAAGTCATCCTAGCTGATGAATGTCGCCGATTTCTACGAGAGATTTACAAACAGAACCCGACATTTCTAAAACTTGTCTTTCCTATTCTGCAAAGTTCACAGAGTGAGATGGAATACCCGGTTGATTTACTCTTTATGGACGTTATTTCTGTGACACCATCCAAATCACGTCCAACGAACTTTGTTAACCAACAAATCGTCGAACATCCGCAAACAGCTGTGTACAGAAGCATTATACAGACAAACTCCATTCTAAGGGCAATCATGATCAAAATCAAAAGTGAAGGTGAAGGCATAAAGTCAGACGCGTTGGTAGGTATTTCACCTTCTCCTCTGAGACACATTACCCTAAATTGTCTTCACAGGCTATCTATGAATCGGCTAAAGGCTCAAATCATTATGAGAAGATGTTTTATGCTTGGCAAGCTCTTCAGAGCTCCATCGATCAGCTTCTTGATGTGACTTTAACACGTGAAGCGGTTAGTTCACATGGCTTGAAGCAAGTGCTGGAAAAGAAAGAAGGTCTTATCCGTAAGCACATGATGGGAAAGCGTGTAAACTACGCGGCGCGTACTGTTATTACCCCAGATCCGAACATAAATGTCGAAGAAGTCGGAGTGCCAGACATTTTTGCAAAAAAATTATCCTACCCCGTACCAGTGACTTCATGGAATGTAGCAGATCTTCGAAAAATGGTTATGAATGGCCCTGAAATCTATCCTGGGTAATTACAAAATTTGATAAACACACAGAAAACACATAAATAATCCTTTATTTAGTGCCAATTACATCGAAGACGAAAAAGGCTACACCACCCTGATTCCCGCTGACAATCCAGCTAAACGTGAAAGCATGGCAAAGCTGCTATTCAACGTAGTTGGCAAAGGACTAAAAATTGTTCATCGGCATGTCCTCAATGGCGATGTAATGCTGTTAAATCGACAACCATCTCTCCACAGGCCTAGTATAATGGCGCACAAAGCACGCATTCTTCGCGGTGAGAAAACATTCCGATTGCATTACTCCAACTGTAAGGCTTACAATGCCGATTTCGATGGTGACGAAATGAATGCTCACTTTCCACAGAGTGAGGTCGCACGTGCGGAGGCTTACAATTTGGCTAATGTTGCTAGCAACTATCTTGTGCCGAAAAACGGTACTCCTCTGGGTGGTTTGATTCAAGATCAAGTCATTTCCGGTGTGAAACTCTCCATTAGAGGGAGGTTTTTCAACAAACAGGACTACCACCAATTGGTTTTCCAAGGGTTGTCTCACATAACAGGAAATATTAAACTTCTTCCGCCGGCAATTTTAAAGCCAATTGCGTTGTGGTCAGGAAAGCAGGTTAGTTCTTATTTGTGCATATGATGGATGTGTCGGCTAATCAAAGACTGCGATTTCTTTCAGATTCTCTCGACAATAATGCTTAATTTGATTCCTAAGGGATATCCACCTATAAATTTGTATTCGAAAGCAAAAATTGGATCCAAGGTAAGTGAATTGATTTTATTTTTAATAGCCATCGTTAGGAATATCTAAATTCAAGAACTAATTTGTGAGCATGCTTTTAAATGGACTCTTACCACTTCTTATTAATCCAAGCACATGTATTGAGTTGATTTGTAGCCACTTAAAGATGGAAATAAATCTCCTGTTGTTTAACGCCGTTCGCTACGGTCTTAACATTCCGAGGAGCTAACATAAACTCGGACCACTACCTTGTTGCAGCCAAGGTAAGAATGCGAATATCCACACACCACAACAATCCAGAAATACTGTCAAAAATTTAAAGTCGGAAGACTGCAATCGGAAGAGACCGCCAAGACCTTCGCGCAACGCGTAGTCCATAACCTCTCGACTCACCTTACCACCCACATCGAATGTTGAAGATCAATGGCAACAATGGAAGCAGTCCATTAGATCAGCCCCAACTGATTTGCTAAGTTTCTCGCGCCCACCAGCAAGAAACCCCTGGTTTGTATAAGAATGCACACAGATGCTCAGCCAAGAACGAGGCCTACAAAGCTAAGCTGCAGGCTCGCGATCTAGGATATAGAGAGGTGCTAATCCAGGAATGATGTTCGCAAGTTTTATCAAAGTGTAAAAAGTCAAAGCCAAGGATACAAGGCTCGGAACAGTATCCCGTCGAGATGAACAAGAATATATCGTAGTCTATGCAGAGGATATACAAGAACCATTTCTGCCGACTGTTAAACGGCGATGACGATTAACATTCCGCTGCTAGGCAGAACAAACCATTCAATATTGGCAACAACGTAAACTGCCAACCACCAGACCTGAAGTGAGGATAGCAATATCTACACTCAAGCTTAACAAGGCTGCCGGAAATGACCGTCTCCCCGCTAAGCTAACATCCACCAACTTATAACCCAAATCTGGTCCACAAAAAAGGATTGGTGTTGGTGAACGCCTGAAACCGTTTACCAACAACCTGATCGGCCCTTATCGGACCTTAGGCCTGGAAAGTCACCAACCGATCAAATTTTCAAACTACGGCAGATCCTGAAAAAAAAGCCGCATACGACAGCATTTATAGAGACGAACTATACAGAGCCATGTCTAGTTTTGGTATACTGCGCAAACTCGTCCGTTTGTGTAGGATGACAATGAAGAATTCTCGCTGCCCCGTCAGGGTCGCAAACGACCTCACCGACACATTCGATACCAAAAAAGGATTTAGGTTGTTCGGCGCGACGTACTACAATCTTCCATGAATCGGTGCGTCGGACCCAACTCGATGTCACAGCCCAAGGCGTCGCGTCGGACGCAGTTGAAGAAGATCTTGTTTTAAGTGGCGCGTACAAGTAGAAACCGACCTCAACGAACTTGAAGTGCGCAACTGGATGAAGTAAGCTTTCATTGGCGCGATGCTAAGTGTGACGAACTGTCACGCAGAAGGTCTGGGTTCGATTCCCAGCAGTAGCAACACATAAAAAAATGATTTTTCACTGGCCCTCAGGCTTTTTGAGGCTCAGTTTAATTTCGGACTGTAGGGCCACTTAAAGAAGGAATAGGTCCGTAGATGTGTTCGGCAGAGAGGAAAGGGTCACGCCTAAAATCGTTTACTTTCTGAAAGTAATGTTGCCGATCTTGCGTTTCTGTTGACGTCATGCCTTCGTTCACTTTTCCATTCCGTTTTAGCCGCTTACTTCTCTTTGTAGAGGGTTTTTATTCACAGGGAGTAATTTCAATATCGTAAAAGTATGCTAGGATGTATATGGACTTATCAAAAATTATGTCGTTAACATCGGGTCTTGAGTTTTGCTTAATCCCCCTGAGTAAAATGTTAAAAAAACACGACAGTGAGTCTAAATCCCTTCTCAAAGAATACCTGCTTATCTTAATGTAGTCGACAATTTGTTGATCCTTGGAACTCCTGTCCTCCTTATAACTTGAAAAAACTTACCCTTTTCAGCATTGGAACTTAAAAGAAAGACGAAAGTTTTGGGGCGGTGGAACCGAATTGCAGGACTGGGAAATGTCTGAGAGTCAAGTCATCATTCGCCAGGGAGAACTATTGGTGGGAGTTCTCGACAAGCAGCAGTACGGAGCCACTCAATATGGTTTGGTTCACTGCATGTATGAGGTAAAGACATTTTTTTTTACAACAACAAGTCCTACCGTTTCTAATTTTGTTTCCTCAATTTCCTACAGCTATATGGTGGTGAGATATCAACTCGTCTGCTAACATCGTTCACCAAAGTATTCACTAATTTCCTTCAGCGTGAAGGTTTCACTCTTGGTGTCAAGGACATTATTGTGACAGCTGAGGCTGATAGCAAACGTCGCAAAATCATCAAAGACAGTCGTGAGATTGGTCATGCTGCTGTTGCCTCGGCACTGGAATTGGATGGTGTACCTCCACTCGACATAATCGCCGCGAAAATGGACGAAGCCTATTCCAAGGACCCAAAATTCCGTGTGATTATGGATCGAAAATATAAATCAATTTTAGATAAATACACGAACGACATTAACAGGTAAACAGGATATTAAGTTTCCTGTGTTTTACGTGTTTAATGGTTCCTCTTTTTTTCTTGTTGAAGGGTTTGCCTACCTGGGGGTTTGATCAGTCAGTTTCCTGACAATAACCTGCAATTAATGGTGCTTTCTGGTGCCAAGGGATCTATGGTCAATACAATGCAGATCTCATGCCTTCTGGGACAAATTGAGTTGGAAGGCAAACGTCCACCACTGATGATATCGGGGAAATCTTTACCCAGCTTTACCTCGTTTGAGACATCCCCAAAATCCGGGGGATTCATCGATGGACGCTTTATGACTGGCATTCAGCCACAGGATTTCTTTTTCCATTGTATGGCTGGTCGTGAAGTAAGTTAAATAGTTGGAGTTAAGGAAAACCACTTGCATTGTCTATTTTTAGGGTCTCATTGATACAGCTGTAAAAACCAGTCGTTCCGGTTACCTGCAGCGTTGTTTAATCAAACACTTAGAGGGCTTGAGCGTGAATTATGATTTGACCGTCCGCGACAGTGACAACAGTGTTGTACAATTTCTGTATGGTGAGGATGGTATGGACATCCTTAAGGCTAGATTTTTCAATGAAAAGTGTGCACAGTTCCTCAGTGCAAACGCTTCCGTAATCCTTCGTAGCAGTGAGCTTAAGAAAATGAAAGACGAAGAATCCCTAATCCCAGTCCAAAAACACATTAAAAAGATTAAATCATGGCATAAGAAGCATGCCAAGGCCGAAAGCAAACGAGCTTTGTCAAGTTTTGCAAGATTCTCCAAAGAACTTCGTAATGACGTTGAAGTGGACAATCCCAACGAACGTAATCCAAAAACCGGACGACTAAATATTGACGAAGCCATGATAACTTTATGGAATAAGGCCGAAGAAGATGCCAAGCATAAGTACAAGAAGAAAAATGGACGCTGTCCAGATCCCACTCTGTCGAAATTCAAACCAGACAGATTCTACGGATCGGTATCGGAATATGTAGAGAATCTCTTGCATACCATAATTGAAAAGAATCCTTCGAGAAAAGACGAGATTACCGATATCATGTATATTAAAAACTTAAAATCACTAGCGGCACCCGGTGAGCCTGTCGGACTGTTGGCTGCCCAATCCATTGGTGAACCTTCCACCCAGATGACACTGAACACCTTTCATTTCGCTGGTCGTGGTGAAATGAACGTGACACTGGGTATTCCGCGTTTAAGAGAAATCCTTATGTTGGCATCGTCCAACATAAAAACTCCCTCAATGGATATTCCCATAAAGCCGAATCAAGTAAAAAGCGCCGACAAGTTGAGGATCAAACTGAATCGAGTCACCGTCGCAGACATCCTACAATGTGAGTTTACCTTTCAAACTTGAAGCTTGAAATTCCATTTTTTTTATGTTTACAGACGTGAAAGTTAAGAATTGCATAGTTCTATCGCCGGATCGAGCGTATCAGTATAAAATCCACTTCCAGTTTCTGCCACGTGATGCGTATGAGAATAATTTCTGTGTGAAGCCAAAGCGAGTGATCAAGTACATGTCGGAGACGTACTTCAAACAGCTGTTCCGGGCGATAATTAAGTCGAATAAGAAAAAAACGGTTGTGTAAGTAATGAGAAATTGATGAAACTGGAATACTAAGCGTGTACTTTGCTTTTTTAGTATCGAAATAGATGATGACAAAAAGAAGAACAAGGATGACGATAATAAATTAGATACAGAGGACGGATCGGATTACAAAAAAGCAGACAAGAACAGTAAGGATAAGAAGGATGATGATGGCGATTCGTCAGATGATGATGGTGGGGTAAGAACTATTGCAACCAGACTCGTGCTGATATTCGTTTATAAGCTGGTTGCTTTTGTTTAGAATGGGGATGACGATGACGCCACCGGTATCAAGTTGAAAAAGAGAAAACAAGATGATACTGAGTACGACGATCCAGAAGTTGCAGAGGAAATTGAAGATGCGAACGGTAAGTTGAGGAGTTTTTTTTATAGTTTTTGTAGTTGTTGCAAAGTAGAATGAAGTTTCAACATGCACAGCGTTTAGGTTTTCTATGGTAGCATTCTACTACTAAAATGAATAAATGCTTCCACAATATGAAGCAGTTACTCATATAGCAGCTCTACTTAAGAGGCTATTAATCCCTTTTGGATTTGAATGTCTAATGCTCTGTGATGTGCCGATTGCGTCTTTACATTGAACAAGTGAACGCCGTAAACACGAGTTCAATGCCCAAACCTGATCAGATGGAGCATAAACATCATTGCACCTACTAAATAGAATACAAAGGCGTGCATTAAGACGAGTCAACCATATTGAACTCCATAGTCTCGCGTAAAGTCATTTACCGACATAATATCCAATCGCATTCAGACCCTTAAAAAAGTCCAGCCATGATACTTACCTTGTCGAATCTTTTATCTCTATAGCAGTCATTACGAACTGTATGGAAAAAACGAAGGCTATGTGTGTGCAAGTAAAGAAGTAAGGATCGGCAAGTAGGGAATGAAGACAGGTAGGTAGGTAGAGATGGCGGCACAGCATTAAACCCAAATAGCACTTATGTGCCTTTTTGTTACCACGAATTGTGTCACCTTTATTATGTTTGTTGTATATATGATACAATTGGTCTCTAGATCCAGCCGGTGAGGTTTAGAAAACAGATAAGACCTTGTATTCTTTTACCGGAGAAACAAACATTCGAAGTTTGTTGCGGCATTCCTGTATCAGCTTAGAGGATATGGTAGCCGAGTTGATGGCTTCAATGGCCGCTTGACTATCCATGAGGGTAGTAATATTTTGCTTTTTTGTAGTCGCCCCAGTATCGTGAAAGCCTCTCGGATAGCCATTAATTCCGTCTGGAATACGCTGGTAAATGCGGTAGGGAAGTAAGGAAGCCTTTGCTATTGCATGCTGTGCAGGGCACGAATGCCAAAGAGTTCTGTCAGAAGTCTGCCAAAAGAGAAAAAATTTACACTTCAAAATATGTCTGCTGGTAGCTCTTTCCAACGCTTTTTTAGTTCTCCAATAAAAATAGTTAGGACTTAATGTATATGCGCTCCAACTCCCCGTTCAAATGCCATACGTCATGCTTGGTCTGACATGTATTTGGACATAAAATAAAATATCTCTGTTCTCTGAAAATGTAGCTAAGTTTCACATTCGCTTAATGAAAACCGACCTAAATGCATGGATTCCTTTAACTGATGTATTCTCACAGGTATTTACAGGTCCTTATTTATCAACTTAATTAGTTCACGTCGTTGCTGGATGTCGTTCATTGGGGTCACTTTCAGGGCGTTTTCATTTTAAAACTAAAAAAAAAATTATGATTTGTTGTTGTTCTGAAGATTGGCCACCCATCACTACTTGAAGAGATCTGTCTGCAAGAAGCAGAATAAATTGCAACGATCAGGAGTGTCCTGGTCATGCAAAAAGTTTGTTTGTTACTCCTTTGCTTTATGACTTAATTGTTTTTTATGGTTGCGCCAAGGGACGTGTAATATTCAAAAGATACTGGCAGCCCTACTAGCAGGATCCACAGACCTGAGTGCTTGATTTCAGGAATCTGGCTGCGTACTAAACTACACCCTGCACACTAGGTATTATCAAAGAGTATAAAACTATAGAACTACATTCCGGATACATTCGTTTCCCATTTCCCCTATTTCTTCTAGGAGTTTTGCAACCACAACGATTGCAATATCATCAGCAAACTCTTGACTATGACTCTTGCTTTAAGGATTCCGAACATAGAATTCCATAAAATTGGACCTGAACCTTGTGGAACTCCACCAGATCTGTAGTACTGCTTCAGGGCATCCTATGTAAAAAAAAATAGGCACCGGTTCAAGAAGTAGCTTTAAATTATTTCAGTTGAATACCCTGGCACCATCATTCACCTAAATCCCCTCCCCCACCATTTTGAAAAGTTAAACGCATTATTGAAGTCTGGAGATATTACTTTGCGCCTCCTCTCCATCTCTGGCCCTCAGTGGCTTTTTGTAGGGTTGTAGTTACCCTCAGTATAGCATCTACTGTAGAACGGGATTTAATAAACTCATGCTATTGGTTGGAGAGCTCATGAATTGACACCTCAAATCGGTTGCACGTAATGCGCTCGAGTATTTTACCTATCGTGTCTAAAATTCATTCCTCCCAGCATAAAGAGGGTACATTTGGCGGTTTTTTCCTTTAAGGCATATACACTAGGTGTTGTTTTTCCATTGCTCTGCGAAAACCGCTTCTGTTGGACAATTTTAGCTTCAAGCATTTATTCGGTATGCCATTCAATCCATGTGACTTGGCATTGTCGTATAGAAATTCGGTTTTCGTTCCAGTTGGTGTCTCATATATTTGCTGGATTGCCCGTAAGGAATAACCTTGAGACAATCAATGCTTTGCAAATTCTAGTCACTTTCTTGCTGACTTCACAGCCATAGCACTTGCTGTTTCTGGGGTTATAGCTGATTCTCTTAAAATCATGGCAAAAGTGTTCTTCCATTATAGTTATTTTCATCCCATTTGGTGTGTGTTTGTAGTTTACTATGTGCTCACTTTTGGTGTGAAGCATACGTACCTACAGAATGTTCAAACATACAACATACATAAACCTGTAAAGCCTTGACCGCGAGGTCAGCGAGCGAGAAAAAAAAATTAAATTGTGTGATAGTGTTGGGGTGATCACGTATTTTCGAAGCGACAATTCCGAGCTTAGAGTCTTGTCGCTCACTGCATAGGTGTATTCCAAGATAGCGTGTATCGGAAGAGACGATTGCAAACGGGAAAAGCACTTGGAAAGCCAATGTGATATCTTGTTTACAACGACATCACATATTTGGGTAATTGAATCGATTAAGTTGATCTTATGACAAAATAAGCACCATAGGGATTGTGAAGAAGGTCCGCTAGATAACTTTTATTTAGTTAACTAGTTTCTCTGCGACACTTAGTTCGCTTTGATATCCCTCTTATGACCAATGGTACCTATTGACTTACCGACCCGTTGAGGAGGTATGGATGATAAAAAAAAAAGACTTTAATCCTCTTTAATCCGGTTCAAAGCCATTTGAAGATTTGAAGATTATTGTTGAGGTAAATGTTGCTTTCTCCATGTCAAACTCTGGTTTAAACACCATTCCCATTACGTTATAACTAATAACATTTCCGCCATGTGTCTCATCCTCATTCGAAACCAGTAATTCTTACCTGCTGTGACAACTGTTTTTTTTTTTTTTTTAATTGTCACTTACAAAAATGACATTTTTGTGGCTAAAGTGGAAGAGGATGAGGCAGAAATTATAGACGACATTCTAGAAGATGCCGATGATATTAAAGAAGAAGATAACGTATCCAAAGTCCTGCAAAACGAAATGGTCTCCGACTACGTTTACGACAAAGAGAATCACTTATGGTGCAGCCTAACATTCAATGTAAGTCAACACGTTCACCGAAATATACAAAATTTAAACTCACCACTTATCCATTACAGTTACAAATGAATTTCAACAAACCGGATATTTCAAATATTATTCGCGAACTCGCCGAAAAATCAGTGATACACGAGATCAATAAGATAAAACGTGCAATTACGTATACGCATCAAGATGGTCTGATGCTCAAGACCGACGGCATCAATATCGTTGAAATGTTCAAGCACAACAAGTTGCTGGACTTAAACCGTATCTACTCGAACGATATTCAGGCGATTGCCAGCACGTACGGCATAGAGGCTGCCGCCAAGGTAATTGTCAAAGAAGTGCAGAACGTCTTCAAAGTGTACGGCATTACAGTGGATCCCAGACATTTACTGCTTTTAGCCGATTATATGACATTCGATGGTACCTTCAGGCCACTGAGTCGCAAAGGAATGGACCATTCGTCGTCGCCTCTGCAACAGATGTCATTCGAGTCGTCTTTGCAATTTCTGAAGTCCGCCACGATAGCGGGACGAACGGATGAATTAAATTCACCTTCCAGCCGACTGATGGTGGGCTTACCGGTAAAGAACGGAACCGGTGCATTCGACCTGATGTGGAAGTTAGCTTAACAAATAAACAAAATCATGTTATGTAAAATTGTAAATTTGTGTTTTTATTTCAATTTTTGACTACTCCGATTCTTCGGAGCTATCGGAATAGGCTGAAAGCAGGGATAGTCCACCCACAACCTTTGGTGCTGGTGGTTCAATTACTTGTGCTTCCTTTTCTCTTGGCTTAACGATAACTAGCGGTTGCTTCCGTTTAACTATACTTTTGTTAGTTGTACTTTTACTACTGGCAAAGGTTGCTTCCTGCGGTGGTCCCATGATAACTTTGGATTTCTTTTCTGCTGGTTCTGTTGGTTCACTCTTTTCTTCCTTTACATCTTCAACAATCTCTTCGGAAATGATTTTCTTTCCTACCACCTGCTTGGTTTTGAAATTCACCGACCTATAGACAAGATTCTTATAAATCCCGTGATCATTAATAAATTTATAAAACCCACTTAATGAATTCTTCGTCCTCTCTCTCCTGTCGCTCTAATCGTTCCCTCTCTGTTTCAACTGTGTTGTACTGGGATAACATCGTCTCATAATCAACACTCTGTTGTCGTCTATTCAAATCCCTTAGCTCCTCCAAGGATTCCAATAGTTCGATTTCATTTCGTGATTGCTGTGTTCGATTCTCCAGCAGCTTCATCGGATTATTGGCCTCTTCTTCTCTCAGTTCTTCTTCTTCTTTGCGTGCCTGTTCCTCAGCTAACTTGAGAGCCATAAAATTGCGTGTAGCCCCAGCCTCAATCTCATAATCCGTGTTTTTCGGGTCTGTTTTAAATGATATCTCCTGCAGACAGCGGGTGCACTTTATGTAGAAGCGATATATTCTAATGCCGAGATAGGTTTCGTTTTCCACATCTTCCTTACGGGCGTTGAATTTTTTGCCTTTGTAAATATATTCTCCGCATGTTTTGCAACGCATATTAAAAGGGGCCATAAGACGGACAGTATATTGCCGATTTTTGGCCAATTTCATGCGCGGGATCTTCGACGGGTCGAAATCGGGCGGGTAGTATTTCTGAATGAAAACAAGGCGTTATATTGAGTTTGTTTGAAGTTGACTTTTTACTTACATTTAAAACTTTTCTTTCCGACATTTTTCGGTTTTAGATTAGAGCAATATTTTGTTTTTATTAAAAAAAGATGCGGAAGTTTTCGGCTTCTCTTTGGAAGCGTTTGATGACAGATGATGTCACTCTTGTCAATGTGACAGCGCTTCAAGTGCTGCCAAGAACAAAAAAAAAACTGTATTTTGATAATAGGACAACGACCAACAATGCTTTAGAGCGAGTTCGTAAATAATCGGTAGTTGATGAATGCGATTTTTGATAAAATTCTTAAAACTGGGCTTAGGAAGATAAAACTAGTTTTCATTAAAATATTTTTATAAGTTATAAAGCATAATCGAACATTCAAACTGTTATTGGTTTTTGAGAAAACTAAAAAGATAGATGAAAAACTAGGATTTTTTTTTAATTTTGCTGACCTTACTTTGTCTGGTTTTGATGATCAACCTATGTAGTCACATCGTAATCATTTCCGCTTTCTCGATTTTGTTGCTCTTTTTGGTGTCGTCCAGCCGTCGGCAGGCAGTTATAGCAGTAGCCGTGACGGAAAACATAAATTCTACTTCGAGATATATGAAGTAAGCAGATACGAATTTACATCAAAGACAAAAATCAATATAACGGGTGATTTTTTAAGCGTAGTTTTTTTTCTAATCGAATAAAACACTCAAATTTGCATCAAATGTTCAAAAATGTTATTGTAATCAGGTCCATTATGGTCCTGTATTTCACGAATTACGCGTGTTATATTATCCTGTAAGGCTTTAATCGTGTTCGGCTTGTCCATATAACCCCACAAGAAATAATCAAGAGGCGTTAAATCGCATGATCTTGGCGGCCAACTCACAGGGCTATTTCGAGAGATAAGCTGCTCACCGAGTTCATCCTTCAGAATTTCCATTGTTTCACTAGCTGTGTGGCATGTGGCACCGTCTTGATGAAACCACATGTCAACCAAGTAACTCAGCCAACTGTTTCAAGAAAAGTCGCATATCATGGCTTGATATCGTTCGCCGTTGACGGTAACGTTTCTTCCACGGTCGTCTTTGAAGAAAAATTGACCGATGACGCCACTAGCCCATAAATCACACCAAACTGTCCTTTTTTTCGGGATGCATCGGTAATTCTTGTATGGTATGTGGCTGTTTATCACTCCAGCTGCGGCAGTTTTGCTTATTTCCGTATCCGTTGAGCTGAACACAATTGTTCGATAAAACAGCGGATTTTCGTTGAGCTGTGTTCTAAGGCACATTCACTAAAAATTAGATGTTGTGGCAGGTCATTTGTCTTCAATTCTTGCACAAGTTGAATTTTATAGGCTTTCAAACCCAAATCGACACGTAAAATATTCCATGTGGTTGAGTAACACATTCCCAATTGCTGAGATATTTTGCTCTGAATCTTCGGCTGAAATTTTTTATTCAGTGGGCACTCGGCAAAAAGAAATTTTTTCTGCCAACAAAATCGGTTTCCCTATTTTGGAGCTTACAATAATGATGAATTTCGTACATGGTAGGTACCAGGTGTAAAAAAATTGTTGTCTCAGCATATTACATATATGTTGATCAACAGTGCCTGAAGTTTAAATTCGGACTTCTTACGTTTTTTTTTTGCATTACCAACTTAAGTGTGACGATTGAATCAGTTTTGGGCTTTCACACATTACTTCCGAAAGAACTTGTAACCAGAGATGGCAGAGTAGTTAACGTGAGGTAATCTACATAATGAACTACGCGTAGTAAATCGGATAAACTACATGCCTGATTTTTTCATTTACTATCTACATTTGTTTCGCGTGCTACATACATATAAAACGTCAACTTTCAGATTTTAGTGGCATATCCATGGCGTCTATGGCGTTGGAATTGGATTCATCCAGAATCAAAAAAATGTGTATTTAGATGTGTTAACGTGTTTCCTATTAATAATATTTCTGATTAATAGCGTATTTATCACAGAGCGCTCCTATTCTTCGGTTTTCCAACTTTCCAACAAGAATAAACCAAAGTTATTGCTCCAACAATTATGGAGATTCATTCCTCTCGCTAAGTTAGTCATGTTTTTTTATTTGTTTTTTTTTTGTTATATAAAATCTTAACTTACTTAAAAATCTCTAACTCTGAACTATTTTTACTTAACTTAAATATAATATATAATCGGAATGGCAAGCACTCGTTTTCTTATTCTCCCAGAGGTCGCTATCCTTATTGCGGCATCCTTAGACGATTTACTTAACTAAATGTGCTTACTGAAGTCCGCAAAGTGCTGATGGAGTGCATAAAGACTAAAATTCGGTGTGCTGTTTTTCAGCATCATTTTATAGCGACCATTGTCGTGCTGAAGCCGAGCACCTCCAGAGTATTGTTGACATAGCCGTCGTGGGGTAGTAACCCCCAATGAACAGCCTGTTATCACTAGTCATCGCCCTTGAAACATTACTTAGAATGAATGTATGTGACCTTTTTGAGATGATATTTTATGTTATCCTTAACAATCCGATCTCCATACATTGAACCAAATGGACAACATTAAGGCCATGTAGCATATCTACTTTAATCAAGTTGATTTCTTTGAACCAGCCTACTTGTGGTTCGTGGGTTTCGCAGGGTTCGTGCGTTATTGCGTGCAATATTAAACAGGTGGGTGGCCGCGGTGTAGAGGTAATGTGTTCGTCTGTTGAGTGGAAGGTTGCGCGTTCAATCCCAACCAAAATCCATTTCACTTCTATTTAAAAGAAATAAAAGGTCGGTGTAATACCTAAAAGTATGCACACCATCTTGAATTTCTTCAAATTTAACGAACACAAGAAAAAGTGACTCCCCGAAGCTAGTTCGGACACCACCCATGGAGTTTAAGTCTCCACTACATCCAAAATCTTTCCTATCCTCTCTTTCTTCCCCTTCTCTAACGCTCGTACTATGGTAACATATAAAAGGGTATTCATAACCCCTTGAGTGCGTGTAAATTATAAAAAAAAAAAAAAGGTGTCTGACGTTTGGGTACCATTATCACCCGCCGACTTTTTATTTGTCATTTATACAAAGATGTCTACAAGTTCATCTTTTTGCACGAATAAGATCAAAGATCAAGCTATTATTAACTATGGCATTAAAGTGGTTTTGGTCATTGAGCACGGTAAAGGGGTGATTCTCAGATCGCCCATTCTGGCGAAACCGAAAGTTTCTTTCAGCAATATCGCGATTATGGAGAACTGGATTGTGTACCGTACATAAGTTCCTTATCTTATTCGCCTTCTCCTCAGGATTTTCTATTGTGAAAAAATCCTTCGGGAGTAAATGTCAGTCAATTTCGTCGTTTGTCAGGTTTCTGACTTATTACATCGTTGTTTCTGAAATGCAGCTTTGTCTGCTTTGTAGCTGTTTGGAGCTTATGTTTCTGTTCTGTAAAATGCCTTTACATTCCAGATCCTAACACAAACGTCGCTTTCTTTTTTTTGTTCATCCTGACAAGCTTTTTGTCGAAATAGTAAGTAAAATTTCGAGTTGTTCGTTAAAAAATGACTAGTACAAAACTGAAACAATTTTCCAAAATAAAAAAAAGTTTGATTTTTTTTAACGTTCGTTTATATATACACCAACCAAGAAAAACATTAGTTTCATAAATATTTCAACAAATAATTTTCAACATCTTAGGCGCCCCTATTTGCATCACATCTGATAATACTTTATATCACCATATTTACATATTTTCCCGTTAAATATTGCACTCTCCTATACACAGATTATTTTGTTTATATTATTTAATTCCAACATGAAAATAAATAAAAGGATGGATGTTACAATTCGCTCTCGCAATTATTTATTTTAAAGCTAATACCACATTCAACGTCCGCTACACCTATGTGCTGCACCGTACTCAATGGTCTATCCTGTTGAAGGTCTGGGACATCTTCTTTCTGCACAGTACCCAAAGCTGTGTCCTGGTCATTTTTAAAGCTCACCTTCTTGTTGGTGTTATACTTTCCCCGTTTGTGCATGACCAATTGATAGACACAATTATAAAGGAACGTGTACTGTTGCATAGACTGAACCATTTTCATTCGCTGGAATCGCAGCTCCTTGACAGATTCGAAAATGTTAATTTTACTTTCACTTTTAAGGCGTTGCATTATGATGTCTAAAGCTATGAAGGTACCAGTACGACCGACACCAGCGCTGTGTTAAAAGAAAAAAGATTTTTCAATACATACAGAACTGAATGACAATTTGAGATCACTGACCTGCAATGGACGACTATTGGTGAATCGCTGGGACACTTCTCCGATTTCACCTTTCGAACGAATGTTATAAGACTCATTGGGTCAGTGGGAACTCCATAATCTGGCCACTTTTTGAAATAAAAATGAACTATTTTCCGGCGTATATTCTGCTTGGTGTGTGTAACTAACATTTCACGCCGATCGTACAGGTCGAAGAAGTCCTCTTTGTAAATCTCCACTTTTATATCCTTCCATTCCCATGGATAATAATGATGGCATTTTATCTGAAAATTATATCATAGAGTGAAGATTCTTAAGTTGGGTCTCAATACTAACCACATCCTCTTCCTTGAATTGGGTCACCATAACAATGATTCGTACATTGTGTTGCAGAACCATTCGCCAAAAGTCGGCAATGCTCTCCTGTTTGGGTCCCTGTGTAGCAATGTACTCCTTTTTGCGACGATATCCCTGCAAGATATTGATGAAATATTTAGGTACTTGATCTTGGTTATACCGTTGAAAACTTACATTAATAAACGAAGCATTTATGTAGTCATTTCCATCTGCATCTATATCTAATATAACCCGATTTTTATCATCTTGAATGTAAGAATGGAAAGGAAACATTATGTAAAGCTTTTAACAAGTAAACCCAGTTAACCTACATGGAAATATATCTCTATAACGATTCTTGTATTCATTTGCTTCTGATGCTGAGAAGCTTAGATCTGTAGCAATTACTGTCAACTCTTTGAACTCTCTTTGCAGTTTGTCCCTCTTCGAGAGCTCATTGTAGAAAATTGCAAAATTCTTCGATGTGATGTCACCAGATGAGTCTTCAATTCCATGGCCAGACTCTCTATGCCAAATTATCTTCTTGGTTATGTAAAGGTAAATGAATCCAGCTATAAATGCAATTATAAGGCAACTTATGACCGCAATCAAAATCAAAGTCAGCTTGATAAGAGAATCTGAAAAAAAAAAACGGACGTCATGAATTTAAACTCTTTCCAATCAAAGTACTCTGTATAACCAGTCTTGAACTCCAAAATGGCTGCGTCACTAAAACTTGACTTTGTAAAAAGTCGAATCACCATCTGATATTCTGTATCAGCTTTTAGTGGACCATTGCAGTATCGTTTCGATGATTCGTTGCTACATGAATCCGTTCCTATGGTGTACTCTATAACCGCACCAGATCCAGTTGAACCATCTTCTGCCTTTGGCTGTACGGGTTGCCATCGAATTGGTGTGGTTTGATATTGACGTATGCATTCATCGCCATTGTAGGAATTCTCCCACGATAACGAATCTGGCCATTCGTTACTACTATCTAGAGCACCTACAAGTAGTTCCGGATCAGGGTTGCAATTCTATAAAGCACAAGATTTTTATTTTAAAATTAAAAATACTTTACATGAACGAACCTTTTGTGACAAAAGAAGGGCGGCATAGACAATAGTTCCTGAAGCAGATTCAAGAAGGTCAACTGGAAAACGAACCACTGCCGAAATTGTGGGATTACTGGCCTCAAAGGCATCGACTTTTGCAGAACTGGTATCTACAATTTTACTGGGAACTGAAAACAGGTTCATGATACACTTAATCGATACTTGAGCTTTAAGTAAATTGCATGTAATGTATAGTTTGTTGTTGTATGACCGGGAAAGGCACTGATAGACGTTACCTTTTGCCAATATTCTAACATCGGATTTTTCTTACATACCTCCCGAAAATGTGGTAGGCTTCACACACCTCACATGAATGCATACACAGTAGGGTGACCGCAAAAAATCCATTTCAAAATTTTGTTCGTCTGAACCCCACAAAACGATTTCCGTTTCCAGATATTGAGATAGTTTGAAAAAGTCCAAATTTTTGGCTGACATATAGAGCAATAACTCCAGAACGGTAAATCACAAAAACATGCTTAATATCTCAAAAGAAAGCTAATTTTGTTTTTCATAATTGTTGTTATTTTAAGTCAAATCGAGTTACAACATCATTTAGCCCAAAAAGCGTTACCTGGTACCAGTAGAAGCCAGTTTGGGAGTATTCTAGCAATTTTACTTGTTTTTACATAATGTGTCTCGGAATTAACATTTTGTGCTAAAAAGTATTTTGCAACTTAGTTTTCAAACATAAATATCCTTTTGTTCAAATTTTATCTTTTATTATATGGGGATTACCTGACTAGTTTACCAAAGAGAGAACATATGTAAAAAGTAGGGTAGAGGGGCGTTAAAGAGATTTTAAACATTATATTCTCCATTTTGTTAGATCGATGTTAGGAATCCGACAGAAATGCCACTATAAACCTCGACCTTCTTGAGTACAATGTCTCGAAAACTTTATTACATTATAGAAGGTAAATTTTCAGAGAACAATATATGAACACCACCAAGGCGATGTGCTCCGACACTACAGCATCCAATACGGGAAGACTCAAAAGAGCATGCGTCATATTGGAGCAAATGTTAGGAAGAAAATTGATATACCCAGCTTGCCGTCACCATACCTTGGAAATTCTGTTAAGAGGCGTATTCGACACAAAAATGGGATCAACCACTGGACCTCATCCAGACATTTTTAAGAGATTCCTCACTGCGTAGGCACAGGTATCAGTGACAATCTAATACAAAAGCAACTAACTCCAGAAGTAATTGCAAAAGTAACTGCTGAATTCGAGACCAAATCAACTTAAAGCCACCCCAGAGATGAATACAAGAAGCTATTGCAGTTGGTTATCGTATTTTTTTGGATCACTAGACGGCAATGTTGTGGGTTTTAGAACTCCAGGAGCCATTCATCGCGCTAGGTGGATGGCAAAGGGTATTTACTGCTTAAAAATGTTAATTTTTTGTCGTCAATTTAAGATGTCTAAAGAAGAAGAAAGTTCTGTGCTTGCCATTTCTGCAACAACCTTCTGACGAAAGATGAAGAAAGCAATATGTCCTGCAAGTTGTAAGCAAATTCCGAGCATTATATCCTGACGTTTCAAAAACTACTTTGACAAAACCTCTAGAATAGATAAGAGAACTATGTATGCAAAAATATCAACTCGTTTAGGTACTACCTCTGTATCTTTTCTGTGTCTGTTTGTATTTTTTTTAACGTCATTAGACTTATCAGTATTACTTGTTTTTTTTATTATATTTCTACTTTAAACTCCGAAATATACCGAAAAATAGCAAAACTTATCACTTAATAACAAAATATACGAAGTATGCTCCTTGTTGTACCAGGTTACGTTTTTGGGGCTAAAGACTGTTGTAACTCGATTTGTCTTAAAATAACAACAATGATGTAAAAAAAAATTTTGTTTTCAAGAACAACATTAGCTTTCTTTTGAGATATTAAGCGTGTTTTTATTATTTGCCGTTCTGGAGTTATGCTTCCATATGTTAGCTTTTTGGCACAAAATTTGGATTTTTTCAAAATTCGAGGGACGAGCGGCACGGGTTAACGTCGTTTAATCTAACTCAAATTTCGGCTATCTTAATATCTGGAAAGGGGAATCGTTTTCTGGGGTCAAGACGAACAAGATTCACTGTATAGTGGTTGCGCATTTAAACTGAAAGTTGATGATAATATGACTGTGTGATTCTGCATTCTTGTTTGCGCATGCATGAAGTGTGGTGTGTGTGCTAAATTGCGCAATTACGGGGGAAATCGATTGCAGAGAACGTTTTTCCATTAATATTTGTCAGGGATGATCTAGCAAATGTGTACTTCTTATTTTGTCTTTTTAGTCTGTGAAGAAAGCGTGATTTTACATGCTTGAATACTTCCTACTATATCCCGTGTTGGATTATATAGCAGAATTTAGAATTTTTAGATTGGGGTTTTCGGAATTTGATCATAGATTTGTGAATTTTCCATTCCAATCAATCATAAACCAGAGAAAATCTGTTTTTTGTTTGTATAGGGTGTTTTGTTTTAGATGCATAGAACTTCGAATTGAAATAAAACCGGAAGGAAATCATTTTAATGTCCATCAATTTGGCTTTATTGGAAGGATAATTGTATGCCATTAATGTTTAAATATGTGGCATATGGCCGCTGCGGCTAGTTCGAATAAAGCCAAGTCTAGAGGTGCGATTTTCAACCACTTTTTCGAGCATTTTGGGCCGTATGTCAGCAATAACGCCACGAATGTTGGCTTCCAAGTCCCCTTACTATTCTGGTTTGTTGGCGTAGACGAGCGACTTTACATACTCCCAAAGAAAATATCCAATGGTGTCAAATCATACGATCTTGGTGGCCAATTGACAGGTCCACTCCGCGCAGTTATGTTTCCTTCAATAAATCGATTATGATTGTGACATGCCACACGTGCGATGTGTGGCAAGTAGCGCAGTCTTGTTGGAACCATATCTCATCTCATCCAACATATTTTAAATACTCTTGCGCTCTTGCCAAATGATGTAGGTACTTTCAGTAATTAACTCATCAATCTTTTTCAACTCGTAACTTGTATGTTATTATTTTATAAAAATAAACTTAATATTATATGTTAATCTCTTAATATATACGAAAAAACGGTTTAAACTTTGTTACGTGGGCTATTATGACACTTTCGTATGACATTTTCGTAAAAATGTTGCAAATTTTTACTAAAACACTTGTTATCGGCTATTAAAAGTGGTGTGCTACCCCGTTTTGACAACCAACGTATTCAACTTTGTTATCGAGCCTCAGAAAGCATTTTTGTAAACATGTGAGAATATTTTGCCTTAAGTCAAAAAAATCTGTTTTTCTAATAGGTCATGAATTAATTTAAATTGTAACAAAAACTACAAATAAACTTACTTCCAGCAGGAGCTTGAAATGATAGCTTTATAAAATCACTTTTCATTAAAACATCCTTGTTGACCACCGATATATAAACATTGTAATTGTATTCAGGTTTTAAGTCTGTCTCAGAATAAGTCATCACACCGTTGTCATCATATTTTGGTACCACATGTCGTATGAAACTTACAGATTCATAGCCCGTACGTATACCTTCGAACTCTAATTCAAAAGTATCAATTTCTCCATTTGTCTTACATGGCATTAACCAGGTCATATTAACGACAGCTTTATAAGTCGGAGAAGAAACGTCTGGACCATTAATAGCAACGACTTTCAAGTTGGTGACAGAATCCGAAACTGTAAATGAAAATAATATTATTTAACGTTTTAAAAACTTTTTTTTGGGTTTTTCGATTAAGTTAATTTTGATTTGGAAAGGAGACACATCAACATTCAAGTTCCCTCTACTTTCCCTCTGAAGTATTTTGTAAAAGAAAATAAAAATGTATGTTTATTTTACTCGATGGACTGCGACTAACATGTGGTATTAACAAAAAGTTTTGAATAATGTATGGGTTCCAAACGAATTTTAGAGTAGACTTGCGAGGGATATCAATATTCCCATTGAAGGTTTGAAATTAGAAATGTGCCATGACAGTTTGTCAATTTACTTGGCCGGTATACAATGCAAATATTTTGTTGTTGCAAAAATATTCGATTCATTAGGCCTGTTCCCGTTAATGGTACTTGAATTTTTTTAGAACTTCAAGTACCTATATTGGACGTTTTTATTTTTTTTTAGTTAAGGGTAGAGCTCCGAATTGAGGAAGCGCGCTCTGCTCAGAACTATGCCAGAATGTTCTGAGGTAATTAAATAACTAAAATCTAAGAATTAGAGTATCACAAAAATGATTAACGAGGTGATATAAACAATCATTCCGTAACTTTGAAAACGTTTATCACTCAGACGGCAGTCGAGACCAATTGCCCAATAATCGTCTGCGATTTAAGGATTATTGTTTTACGCAAAGCAAATAAAGTAATATCGCCGACAGCAAAATCGACTATTTTTTCTATTGTTACGTGTAATGCAAGTTGAAACGTCGAAATATTATCGTCAAACGATAATGACTTTACGGAATGAGGGCCCTGCCCTGCTTTACTTCAATCGTTTGTATCCTCTCTTTTGTAGAGCTAAAAGACGCCCGATCCTCCGATCTCCAACATGCTTTACTGAATACAGGCTGTCGCAGCTGTCCAACATGCAGACCGCGTACTATCGGGAAGAAAATGGAACAAAGACCAAGCTCCACTCCCATCAACAGAAGCTGTTCAACAACAGTACAATGATATTTTGGGAACTTACTTAAGTGGCTTTACAGTCCGCAATGAACCTGGGCCTCAAACAACATGCCTCTCCAATTAGCCCGGCGGAGGATGATTTGCTGATCTTTTCTGAATGCAAAGAAGACGCTGAGATTATTTTGGGAACTGCCAAAGAGTTCTTTAGGAATACAGGAATCAGTCTAAATGCCACTAAAAGCCATATGATAAACCTAAAAAGTGTAAGCTTTACGCGGACAGCGAAATGACAACGTTTTCATATCGGCAAAAGGGATGGAGGAACAACTGAAGTGTTTGGGGAAACATTCACTCCAATCGGTAAAACACCTTGCAATTCTGAGAGCAATTGCAAAGAATCAGTCGAGCATCCTTGAAACCCCAACTGAAAATAGAGGTACTCAAGATATTTCTCATCCCCATTTCCAAAGACCCACGGTTAATGGAAAGTCGCTTAAAAAAGCTGATCAGCGAAAAAGAACATTTTTTCGGAAAAACCTCCACCTTACTCAGCATAGCCACAACTCTATTATACGCAAAAAATAAAGATGGGGTCTGGTTATCTTTTAATTTAAATTTGTTCCGAAACAAGAATTTCGTTACTAATTCCAGAGCAATTTGAAACGACAATACTTCGCCGCACGGCAAAAAGGCTGGCAAGCTGTGTTAACAGCACATTCGAACAAGAGACGGAACACTTCCAAAACCAAAGAAGATAAGACCATCGTATGCGAGGAAGCATTACATTGGGAAGGACCCGAACAATATGTCTCTACAATACCTATCCAAGTCATTATATATGACACCCCAGAGTTTACTGCAGAAGTACATAGTAAATTCGTCAAAATCTGGTCTCATAGAGTGCGTTTTTATCGTGCTCTTAAAATGTATTAGCTAAAAATGAATCACAAACATTTTTTTCGTCAACTCAGTCTCTGCACTGAGCTTAAAAGAAAAACGCGTATTGGCTTTATAAGACACAAGTCTAATGTCTCAGTGTCATTTTGGTGCGATGAACTGCCGCGCAGAAGCGCTGGGTTCGATTCCCAGCCGTAGCAATGATTTTTTACTGATCTGAAAATTCTTCCAAAGAGTATTTTTCCAAGCGCCCAGAGCAGCTTGAGCTTAATTTCTCAGTGGATAAGCCTTGAAAATAGCTTATTCACTTATGTAAGCCTGACAAATCGGTAATCCAAGGACAATGTTTGGAAAGCGAAGCAATGCCATAGGCTTCATGACAGCAAATACACAGTGAAGGCTATTGAACGGTGTTGCTATATGCAATTATAAAAATAAAAAACCCTTAACTTCTATAATGAACAAACCCTAACAAAATAAAGGGTGCTCCTATTATGGGATGCCATTTTCACAGTTAGTGTCGGTTGAAGTGAGATACCTCTAATTCGAAGACTAAGGTAAAATTATAGTTCAGTGGAAAAGTCGGCAAAGTTAGATTTGACTAAGACTGATTTTTTGGTTTGAAAATGTTGTGCGACAAATAAAACTCCCTCAAAATGTTCAATAAAGTTAAACATTAACACAAGACCAACAATTCTTAAAATAGGAGATATTCATGCTTTCGAAATTAATATGTTTAACTCACTAGATGGCATTGTTCTTTCTACAACAGGCAACGTAAAATCGCCGGTGCCGTATTCATTTCTTGCAGCTATCTGTACACTGTAGTATGAATACGGTTGTAGACTTGCAAACTCGGCTTCCAAACGTGAAGTCTCAGTATTCGATGCTTCAATGCTATTAACACTGCAATACGGTGGAATATAGTACGCTGGCTGAACTTGACGAAAGTAAAGAATATACACATTGATGTTGCCATTTGCATATCTTGGTGCTTCCCACTGGAATCTGATCGATGAGATGGACCGATCTTTGACATTAACACCAATTGGTTCTTCAGGATCTTTAAAGAAATAGTAATCATTAAGTAAAACTACTGTTTTTTTTTAAACTGATTTCTAATCATACAATACTTATCTGTTGTGAAGACTCCCAGAGTAAAGTCTGACCAGCCTGCTGTGTTATAAAGATCCACTTTGCAAATGTACTCAGTAAATGGAGATAGTGGTGATATAGCCGCCTTAAAACTGACATCTCCAAGTCGCCCTTCGACGTATTGAATTGCGTTCTATTAAAAACGAGTTACAGTAAATCTATTAAAACGGTTTAATATATTCACAAACCTTATACGGTACATCTGCGGTTGTCTCGCATACAAACCGAGCGAAGAGTGTCTGGCATTTATTTGACAAATAGTCTTCATTTTGAACTCTGGCACTCAGCTCAAAGCTATGGCTATGAATAACTGTCGATTGGAAAGGATAGGGTGCTGCGGCTACCATTGGTGATGTTATCTGTTCGATGTGCTCTAAAGCGCCATCTTTGGACTTCGTATAGGGGATTATTTGCACAGTGTATGCTTGACAGGAAATCAGATTGTCCACGATTATGTGCGTCTCGTTTGTCGTTTTGTCGAAGACGGACTGATTGCTACTATCATACCATCCGGATATTCGATACCCATCCAAGCATAGTTCCGCGAATTCTGGTGGGTCCCATTGGAGGACGAGCTCATTAGGTCTAGCCTCGACAATTGCATTCCGAATGACAGTTGGACCTGTAATGTAGTAAAAACTGGTTACAAATTGATAAGGGTTAGCTTAAGAGGTAAAATAGGGGGCAACAGTTTTAATTAGGGTACCTACGAATTTTGATATCATACCTGATCGAAAATTATAGTTTTCAGAAATTGCCAAATACTACCTAACATCGACTGTTTTGAGAAATCGATCAGCTCATGGTGGCAGTGATAGAACATAATCAGAAATATGGCCATCAGGCTATTTCTTCTCTTGTTACCGTTTCCCCATCATCTAGTCACATTCAGACAGTAACCGAAAATATATCGACGATTTAATCGATTCCTAAACCGAAATCAATTTTAATACCACCGTTGAAACCAAGCAATTCGGTTGACGATGTCATAAATCACTTGGTATCAACAAATTACGTTCCCACAAGGCCTTCTATTAAATGTACCAAAGTCAGTAAACCTGATAGCTTTGTTTCATCATTTAAGATACTTGTCCCTAGCTAACCGCGTCCAGTTGCGCACTCTAAGTTGGTTGAGGTCGGTTTCTACTTTTGCGCGCCACTTAAGGCGAGGTCTTGCTCTACTGCGGGTTTTTTGCCAGGGGCATGTCGCTGTATAGCTCGTATAGTTCTTGGTTGAATCTTCGTCTCCATAGCCTGTCAACGCAAACGGGACCGAAGATTTTTCGAAGAATTTTTTGGCGCGATCATTTTGGCAATATGAACGTTGAGTTAACACAACCGAACGACTATTTTCAAGGTTCAGCGTCACTATTTCGGCGCGTTGTTTCGTACTGAACTGATTTTCTAAAATATGTCTACTCAATAAAATCGGTTAGTAAATTCAATGTTTGCATACATAAAATATGGTGCACCCTGTATATATTAAACTTAAGCTGCTTCTAAAAAAGCGGAGCTATTCATATAAACTTCTATGAAAAATACAGAGGAACCAAGTTTAAATCAGACTTTTTTCAAATAAACTGGCTTCTGATAACTTTATTTGACTCAGTTTGCTCATTTTTCAAAAGACTATGATAATTTAGTCTTTATAGTCTTTTGATCAATGTGTAGTTTCAATGTGTAGTAGATTAGTAAGACAAAGAACCCATACCAACTAATATAGCGCGGTCATTTAATACAGTAGATGTTTGTTGACCCCATTTCTGGCACCAGCTTCTTTCCAGTTCTTTTGTCTCATCTCTGTGACTATGGACTTTGCAGATATAACCTTTTTGCTGTAGGGCAAAAGCACAAAATGAATATGTTAAGCACCTAAACCTATAACGCACGTCTATGATTCAAAAGCCAGATTGATCTGTGTAATGCCAATTTATCTGATAATTTCCTAATACCGGTTCTACAGTCGATATTTAATCCATTTAGGTAGATAGGTATAGGTTTCTTTGTCCCAGTCATCTTTGCTCGGAAAGGAGCAGAAGAATGGTGGATATAAGTTCGGATAAGATGACATGTAGTCAAAGTTAATGCCAGTCGCTATGAATTTTTCCAAGGTCTAGCATACCCAGAGAAATGATGGATTCACTTGATCCATGTCTGTTTGGTTTATTCACAAGGCGTTTTGAGCCGCCGATTTCTGCATTTGCAGATTTAGTTGTAACAGAAGTAAAACAGCAACAGCAGTTTGGGTAGTTCTTATCGAAATAATTGTTCCTATGGTCGCTGTTAATCATTTTTAAGCGAATTCCCAAAAAAATGGTCGTGGTTAAAAAAGTTTTTTAGACAAATAATACCTACAATCTCATGATTACTTTTTCAAATTTCTTTTGTCTGTGAATTAAAATAAACGCAAAAACAGCGACTCCCAGAATATTAGTTCGAATACAACCCATGGATTAAGTCTTTATTATACTCAATATTATTCTCTCTCTCTCTTTTTCTGTTCCTATAAACACAATCGCTCTGTTGTAATAACAGTTAGAAGTTATTCATAAACCTTATATCGTGCGCAACTTACAATAAAAAAAAAGATTAACTTACTGTCTTCATCTGTGCTAACGCTAGATGATATTTGAACACCACTGCTGCCGTTAAGCGATTTTGCTTGAATTTGAATGGTATACTCTCCACACGGATCAAGGGCAACAAATTCGGCTGATGTCTCATTCGTTTCTTTGAAATAGGTTTGCTGTAGCTCTGGATCTCGTTGCAACGGACCGAACACTTCCACTGTATAGAATTTGACACATTTGCTATTCTGTTTAGGTGGACTCCAGACAACATTGACAGCAGTTGAGTTGATGTTATGCGTTCCATAAATTATCCCACTAGGAACTGTAACGATATTAAGCGTCAATTTGAAATTTCAACTGAAATTCATGATTAAGTTTACTTTGCTCCGTTGAATTGAATTCACTTAGCTCAGACTTTGGTGCGGGATCATCGTTGATAAAGAAAACTACACCATATTCCTCACACCCATCCAAATTTAGCATAACAAACTCCTTGGTGTTGGTATCGGTCATGTTTTTCACATTCCATTTGCATACTCCATCTAATTATAAAAAATCATAGTCAATTATAATTTGCAGATTTTTTAAGACATACCATCATCATCTACAACATTATTATCGACCGTTCCATTATCAGATACAATATTCCTCTGTGTGAGGCCCAATTCGGTAATGCACTCTACAGTAGACCATTTAAGGTAAAAATATTGAATGCATGTCTTGTACTTGGGTGGCTCCCATACTACTTTCATTGCATCCTCATCAGTTACCTCAAACGTTATGCCAACTATATTCTCAGGTTCTGAAACAACTTGAACATTTTAAGATTCCACATCAAAGGATCAACAAACCTAACCTGCATAGTGAGTGGTTGAAGTAGCTTCAATAGGATCGCCAATCATCTCCTTATTGACATCAGTTGTTGTAATTTGAATATTATACAACTGACATGGATTTAAGCTGCCAAATTCAATAGAGTCCTTGTCGTTTTGAATGGAATTGCCATATTCTTTGTCTGACGATTTAACAGTCACATCAAAGGTTGAGATGCAAGACCTGTTAATTGCGTTCCATTTAATTAGCAAACTAAATTGATCAGGGATAACGTCTAAAAGTTCTACCTGAGGAGCTAGGGAGAAATTATATCGTTGTTTTGTTCTGGTATATTTTTTTAAATAACACAAGAAACTCACTTGCATAGGTTGTGATTACATTTAACGTCTGATCGGTGATATCTTGAACATCTCCCTCCACTCGCTGTATAATAATGGTTGCTATATATGTGGTACATGGTTCGAGGTTTTCACTAAAAAAATTTAACATTTAAAATGTACAAAAATATTTTGTTTATGTAATCATGAACTACCAAATATGGGGTTGGCTTCCACTATAGTCCCCTTTAACACCCTTGCAGGTTACACTTGAAATTATGTAGCCTTCTCCATTTTCTAAAAAGAATTCGATTGTTGTCTCTGACGCAATGTGTGTTATTTTTATTTCCGTTTCAGCATTTACGGTTCCACTTATTATGTTGTCTGATAATAATACTAGTAGAACAATCACAGGTAGAAATGGTGGCTTCCAGTATTTAAGGTGTGTCCACATTTTTGTTAGTGGTCACATTATCGTAGTTTATATCTGAAGATGATACATTTAAATAATCGGCTTAGTAATAAAACAACATTTTTTTGTTTATTAATAATTTTAAGCCCAACTCAAGTTGTTTAACTTTTGAAATATAAAATATTATCGCTGTTATGTATGGCTATCCGAATAGTATGAAGCATAACATGTTAACAATTAAATGGTCCGACGTAACTCGACAAACTTTCCCAGAAACGAAGGAGTGTTTTGTATTTGATATAAAGCAATCTCTCAATTCAACGGTTCAGTCACTAACAAGCCTAACAAGCATGTTGCGCAAAAAAATAATGTTGTATTACTTTGCTTTATTGTAACAATTTTGAAACAAAAAACTGAGTACGTATTAGATTCAAGAAGTCCAATGTATGCATTTTTAAATAAAGAATTGGTTTGAGTACATACCTTTGCCGAAAAACTTCTAATGATATTTTAGTAAAAGTGCATACTTGCATTTTATTTTTGATCAATATTGATAGATCCGTTATCAAGTTAATCATTTTGAAGAAATTAGTACGATGTAAGCTGCCCTTTATTTTGGAACTAGGACAACAATTTCAAAAAGACACTCTGTAGTACCAATAATACCGCACAAAAAAAAATCCAGAACTCCCATTTTTCAGATAAAAACGAAATGAGACCAATAAAAGCGCACGCACTTCAAGTGTTATTAATGTAAGAAACGTCAAAGCCAGAATTACAAGCCCCGACCAGAATCCTGTCGAGATGAACAAGAAAAATATATGTTCAGTTGACGCTAAGAATTTGAAAGAACGTCATCTGTAGACTGTTTAACGCCAATGACGAACGATCTTACGTTCAACGCTAGCATATACTCCCACCAGCCACCTGACCTAAAATAGCGAGGAAGCAAACAAAAAATTTATTTCACTCGGGTTTTAGATTTGCAAGTGTTAAATTGTACTTTCATGGCATTTTTATGTGTTAAACATCTGTAACACGTGAGCTCTGCTCTGCTCTCGTGTACACATAAAAATATTATGGAAGTTGAATTAAATGCTTGCAAATCTAAACCTCGGGTCAATAAGAATATAAGCATGCCAAGCCTTATACAGTCGGTGCAAAAATTTATTGTATTATTTATTTATACATTGAAAGAATGTATGCCTTAAGAATGATTGCCCGATCTACAAAATGGGAGACCCACTACAGGCGCATAAATTTCCAACCTAAAACTTTTAGGTATTAAAGGACTTTGTCTACTTCATCTCTTCAAGTATGAAGAAGGCAATTAAGTAAAAAATCCTTCACTCGAACTACTATGGAGATCCTATAAAAGAATTTGACAGTCCCAGTACTGCTTTCGCGAGCATGGACCGTATCAAGAAATTCTAAGCCGTTTTTAGCAGCCAAGAACGGGGCATACATGGCTAAGCAGCAGGTGAAGAAAAGAGCTGCCATTGAGCTTTATAGGCAAAGAAGAAGGAAATAACACCAGCTTTTCAGAAAGAACTAAAAGAGAGCAAGAAAAGCGCTCTATCGGAATATAGAGAGGTGCTACTACAGGATTGATATTCGAAAGTTTTAATAGAGTTTTTAAAAAGCGTCAAAGCCAAAAATACAATGCATACAAGGATTGAACAGAATCCTGTCGAGATGAACAACGAAATATCGTAGTTGAGAAACAGTCGATGCTGAGGATATGGGAAAACCACATCTGCAGACTGTTAAACGGCGATGACGACCAACATTCCGCTGTCAGGCAGAACTAATCATTCAATACTGGCGACGACAGCGAAAACTACTAACCACCCGACCTAAGTGAAGTTTAGAATAGCAACATCTAAACTCAAGCTGAACAAGGCTGTCGGAAAAGACGGCCTTCCCGCCAGTTTGGTGAGTAACATACAGAAACTCATAAGCCAAATCTGGTCGGATAAAAGTATGCCTGGAGAATGGAACCCCAGCATCGTTTGCCCGATCAACAAAAAAAGAGACCCTTTTAACTGAGCCAACTACAGAGGCATAAGGCTCCTCTAAATCGGCTTTAATATCCTATCTGACGTAACTAGAAAACCGTTCACCAATACCAATATACACCAATACTCCGCCTCGGTTTCCTGCCAGACATCGTGGAGGACGACCTCGCCTTTAGTTACGCGCACAAGTAGAAACTCACCTCAACCAACACGAAGTGCGTAGCTGGTGGAAGTTAGCTAAGGACCAAGCTATTGGAGAGGAAGGTGGTTGAGGCCCAGGTTTGTTACGGTCCTTAATTAGTTATGTAATTTATTAAGTAAATAAGCTTAAATATGTTGTGTTTTTGCCATGAGCGTCGACGACGTAGATGCGGAGAACGAGATAAAAATAAAAAAACACGAAGACGATATCTTCGATACCGAAATGAATGTTTTTTAAATTTATTTTTTGGATTTTTGTCAAACTAAGAAAATTTTCAAATTCTCGCATACTTGGTTTTTGAATCTACCCTTTTCTAGCAGTAAAAGAGCGGGAGTAACGTACAACCCAGCCGTGAACTTTGTTTCTTATAAACCTTACATTTGACAATTGATACAATAGATGCACGGAAAATTTGTCAAATCATACTGAGAAGAGGTACAATTGGCCCTTCTACGAATTTGATGTGATAATCAAACCCAGAAATCATTCTGCCATTTTACTACACTAACCACTGTGCGACTGATATCTCAATATATCTTTCTGGGTCAGAAAAATTTGCTCACCTTAGGTGTAACCCTTAGCAGAGTTTTATTTATATCTCTGTGACATAACCGATTTTTACAAAAATCACGGTGAATACACAAGGTCATTCGAAAGATATGATGTTGATATTTTGATAAGATATTATCATAAATGACAGTTCAAGCGTTGTAGGTGAACGACTTTACTGCAACATTTGCGTACAAATGTAATCAATATTTTCATTTAATTTAGATGATTTGCTTCAAACCTTGCCCGCGACTTACCAACAATTTGGTCGAATGAACCATTTAATCCATTCAATCAATTTTCGGTCCGATTTTCGACCACTCTTTCAAGCATATAGGCCGGTATTCAATGAATAACATGATTTATGTTGGCTTCCAAAGCTTCAATAGTTTCTGGTTTGTTGACGTAAACAAGAGATTTTATATTTCCCCATTCAAAGTAACCCAATGGTGTCAAATCACAAGGTCTTGGTTGCCAATTGTCAGGACCATTTCTCTTTCGATTGATTCGTGAGCTATAGCGATTGATTCGTTAGCTGTATGGCATGTATTGCCATCTTATTGAAAGCAATAGTCAGCTACACCAATATATTGTTATAATATATAATTGTCGGCGTTTTCGCGATGCATTGGTAGCTGTTCGATTGCCTCTGGCTTACGCTTCAAATTAAGCCACAAAGTTCCATAAATTCGAATTGATCGATCACGGTCTACACGAATACTCTCTGCTACTGCAGCATTATCATCATTACAACAGACTTTGGGCACTCTTGTGTTAAATTAGTTCGGAATTTTGTGATCATTTTGTGAATAGGGCATTCAGTAGAAAGGTTAAGACGACCAAAATTTGGTCGAAGAACTCTATAACAATTTTTAACTGAGCATTGATTTTGAAAAAAGATTTCCGGTGTGAGTCTATTCATGTGAAATAGCCATGCATATGAACACAAACTTCAACCGTCAAACGTCATATAGACAAGCCAGTTGACAAATAATAACTGTAGAAACAACGCTATTTAAAATAGTACCTCCCATTAGATCACTCTATATAAACATTTAATGATTTGTTTAAGTTTTGTTCATTCTATACATAACTGACTGTATTATTTTGTATAAAAATAACTTCAGAAAACCTTTTGTAGCCATTGTTAACAGGATGTCGTATCGGCGGCCATCTTAGCGATTTTCGATAACAATCGAAATAATTGGTTTGGTAGCACGAAACTTGTAAATATAAATATCCAATATTATCGAAATCTGTGTTATTGTATTTTGCACTAAATGTAAAAAAATAAACAGAAATTGAAATAACGAAACAGAAACAGTTTAGTTCCATTCAATTAAAATATATTCACTTGTTTGTTTATATATCCTATCCCATAGGGGTATAGCGGTTTTGACATTAAGTTTGCAACATAAAGAAATAATTTCGATGGATATACCATAATGTATAGTATGTATCGACTCAGAATCGCCAGCTGTGTCGATCTAGCCATGTTTGTCGGTCCGTGAGTCCGTCTGTGTGTCACCGATTTTTGAATTATAGTGTTGAAATTTAGTATATAGACTATCTGTCCAACAAAGAGAATAAGTGTTAAAGAAATTTAAATCCGCCCACAGCCACGCCCACAGCCACACCCACTTTTTAGAAAAACATTGTTCTTGGCCAAACTGTAGAGAATTAAAAAAAAAAAAGTTTGCACAATATATTTAGACAATCACAACTCTTGTGGGCGTTTTCTGTAAGAAACAGTTTTTGGTAAAATTTTAAGGAAATTTAAAAAAACAACTTTCAATGCAATAATAGGGGTATTCATGCAACGTCGGAAAGTCCTCGTAAACGATGCAAACGTAAAAAAATTCACATGGGAAATCTTTTCCAACAATATCGGAATTTTCTCCGAGGAATTGAGTGTGTAAACTGAGATGGTAAACGGTGTAAACTTTTAAAATGCTATTTTGACATTTAATCAGTCACTTTCATCAAACGTATTCGCTTAACTGAAAAAGTTATGTGGAACGGAAAGAGAACAATAGGAACAAAGTGCTGTCAATAAATAAATTACGAAATTGATACTGAATGCAGTGGGTTGCCTCATTGTTTAGTGGTACCGTTTTAGGGTCGCTCATGAAACGTCATTGCAACATTACAATCTTTCGCACTTAGTAAAATTGCGACGTTGCATGAATACCCTTATTAATTATAAAGTTAATTTAAACATTTCTTCACTAGCTTATTATAATCCACGCCCACTTTTTGGGAGCGTTTTTCTATAAAAACCATTTGTTTAGCCTACCCCAAGGCATATGCAATTGAAGAACTTTGTCGAACCATTAAGAAGAATATATTGATAAACTGTCTGAATAATATTGGGAGCGTGTCATTTTGTATATACGTTTTTAGCCACGCCCACTTTTTGGGAATTTGGGATTTAAACATGAAATGAGAGGGACTGACATTGGATTGACTGAGGAAAAAAGTTGAAATCGTATGCATATGCACTCAGATGATTTAGTTTCGACCTGTCATGAAAATGTTTTTGATTTCATTAAAATTACCCGATATTATAGATTTATTCAAGTTATTTTATACTTTAAGAAAAAAGAGCCAGAAAAGCGCGAGATCGAGGAAATAGAGAGGTGGTACTACAGGAACGATGTTCGCAAGTTTTACTAAAGTGTAAAACGTCAAAGCCAAGGATGCAAGGCTCGAACAGAATCCTGTCGAGAAAACTGTCAACCATCCGACCTGAGTGAAGTGAGGATAGCAATATACATACTCAAGCTTAATAAGGCTGCCGGGAATGACGGCCTTCTCGCTGGGCTCTATAAAGCCGGCGGAGATGACTCAGAAATTAAACCAAGAATTACTCTTGCCAACCGCTGTTTTTTTTGGGCTAAGAAGGCAATTCAGTAGTAAAGCCCTCACTCGAACTACTAAGGACTCCTATAAGACCCTGATCATCCCAGTTCTGCTCTACGGAGCTGAAGCATGGACCGTCTCAAAAGCGGATAAAGAAATCCTTTGTCGATTTGAGAGGAAAATTCTTCGAAAAATCGTTGGTCCCTTTTGCGTTGACTGGCAAAAAAAGTAAAAAGCGTTTTAAAGGAAACGAAGTCGGAATTCTTTACCGACAAAAATGAAAAGTTGCAGACATTTTTGCTAAAAGGTCTTAAAAGGTCTTGCTGAGCAACTAAAGGCCCAGAAAGGCTAGGCTCATCAAAAGGTCGCCCAGAAAATCAACACTTTTGGCAACCATGTTCGCGGGGGTATATCCTTCGCAAACGTGCTTGGAAGTCAGGCCAACCCTGGTAGTGTAGCTAAAACGATTGGCTCCAATACTAAACCTGGCACCACCAACAGTAGCACTGCTACAGATAATCTACAATTGCAAGTTAACAGTCTTACTAAGACTGTGGCGGATTTAACTGCGAAGGTTAATGCCGTCCTGAGCCTTTTAACCTCTTGAAATGGCTGGCTCCAGGAGTTATGCATCACTCAAAATTACCGCCCTTAATGTTAATTCTATCATTTCCATTAAAAGGCGTGGCGATTTATTGCGGTTTGCAGAAGACTATAGACCTGACGTGCTTTTCTTAAGTGAAACAAAACTTAACGATAGACATCAGTTACAATTCCAGAATTATAATATCATACGGACTGACAGACGAGATTCAATACAAGGTGGTGGTACGGCAGTACTCATTCGTAAGCCCCTTCGTTACTCCCACATCAATCAAAGTGGTATCCGAAGCTTCAGTTTTCTAGAGACAACCATTATCTCTCTGCCTTTAAGGAATAATGGTTGTCTGTATTTAATATCGGCGTACGCTCCGCCAGCATCCGCTAGTCAGTTTAACGTTGAAATCGAAAAATTGTTCTTATTACTAAGGTTAAATAGCATAAATAAGTATTTCGTCTTGGCCTGGGATTTGAACCCACCTGGTTGGACACGGTGGCGAACGGAAGAGGCAGGTTCTTACATCGCTTTATCGAAGACAACCACGTCGAGTACATATTAAAATTATATAGCCCAGTTACGCCAAGTTTCCTCTCTGGAAATTCATATCTTGATCTTTGCATCGCGGACGCTCGATTGCAAATCGAAACGGTCCAAAATAATAAAATTTCTTTATTGCTGTACGATAGCAACCATCATGCAATAGTAATGCAGATGACATTTGTTGAAGACTCTGCGTTTAGCTTCGCTACGTGGCACGAGGTCCCTAAATTAAATTTTAGGCAGACTGATTGGTGCCGATTTCAACGCAGCGCCACCAGAAAATATAGGAATTGCCCTTCCTCTTCTAGTATTCCTAGCAATAGGATTCTTTCCAACGAGGAGTGTGATTCCTATATCGGGAACCTAAACACGGTGGTATCACAAGCTATGGAGTCGTCAATTCCGAAAATAAAATCGAAAAACAGCATTGAATGTTATCTTAACCGTGACATTAAGACATTACAGACACACAAAAGCTTTTTGAGCACTCAGATAAATCGAATACAACGTCAATTTCCAAACACAACGCACAATTTAGAGCTACAAAGACTGAAATCCCTTCTGAGGAATGTGAAGACTCTGTTGAGCCAGCAGTTTCAGAATAGTGTCAACGATTGCTGGAAACAACGTGCTGAAAGCATTATAAAATCAGACAACAGGAACATGTTTCCAAAGATAAGTAAAATGTTTAAACCACGTAACGTTGTCAAAATTCCAAAACTGAAGATACCACTGTCTTCTCAGATGCTTCTATCACAGATAGGGATTAATATCTCAGGTTATCCCATCATAAATAACCACTATGTTATAGATGGTGGAGCAGACAAGCTCAAAGTAATTGGCTCTCATTTTGATGCGGTCCACTTTAAGGAAATTCCCAGCTGCAAATCGGTCGAAGTAAGAGATGAACTGAGGAGATTTCACAATATGGAGATCGCTACTTTACTGACATTTTCGGAGTGGTTAAAAGCTGACGAACTAACAGATGAACAGACTAACAATTACTTCACGACTCTTGACGAACTGACTGAAATATTTAGGAAACTGAATACGAAGAAGTCAAGTGGTTTGGATAACATTCCAAACATAGTGCTTAAGCATATACCAGTAGACACCATACGGCAACACTGTGTTATCTTTAACAATCTACTTCCCGAGTTGCTGGAAAATATCAAAGGTGTTTCCAATAATTAAAAAGAAAAAGGATCCTTCTGATCCTTCTAATTATAGGCCAATAAGTCTCCTGCCTAATATCGGGAAGATCTTTGAGGTAGTTATTAGTAAGTCTATTTTGTTCGTCTGTAATGAAAAGGAGATTATACCGCGGAATCAATTTGGGTTCAAAAGAAATCACTCGGCAGTGCATGCTATTACGAAACTAATTTCGGATGTTAACTGGAGTCTTAACGCCAAAAGATGTACAGCTGCCTGCCTGGTAAATATCGAAAAAGCCTTTGACACGGTTTGGATCGACGGATTAATTTAAAAACTTTTTCGATATGAATTTCCTTCTCATCTAACAAAGATGATAGCATCCATAATACACGGAAAGAAATTTGTCGTAACAGATAGAGAATACACGACAGCTTAAGTTTTTAAGGTCACTAATGGTCTTCTGCAGGGAACAGTTACTGCTCCACAGCTTTTTAATATATACATTTCTGACATACTTAGGGAACTCGACAATTCGCTGGCATTTGCCGACGATGCTACACTGTATGCAAGCGGCTCGACAATTGAAGACATCCAAACTCAACTTCAAAGCAAGTTTGATAGGTTTCAAGGTTTCTGCTCCGAATGGAAACTTAAAATCAATGATACGAAATGTGAAACCATACTGTTCCGCACCCCAATAAGACGTGGTAATTCAGACTTGAGACGCAACTGGAGAAATCTAAAAATAACGAGTTCAAATGGTCTTCAGATCGAGTCAAAGACCGTTGTGAAATATCTTGGTGTTCATTTGGACAAGTTTTTGTATTTCAATGAGCACCTAAATATTCAATTAGAGAAGGCAAGAGCGGCATTCATGTCGCTAAAAAGCCTTTTTTTTTTCCAACTATCTAAGATCCGATGTGAAGGTCATTTGTTACCAAGCATTCGTTCGTCCAATTCTGACTTATGCGAGTCCAGTGTGGTGGAACATTAACCCAACGTATATGGAAAAGCTTCGAGTGTTCGAGCGCAAATGTCTCAGAGCCTGCATGCAGATATATAAGGGTGCACAGTGCACAAAAGACTTCTGGATGCTTCCGGTGTATCTAGAATTGACAATGTCATACTCGACCTCGTAAGGAATCACTTTGCTCGTTCGGAAAATGTTAGCGAAAACGAAATAATCTCTGGATTATTCTATCCGAATCCTGGGTATTTCAGAAATGCCTTAGAAAGCGGATACATTCCGCCAGAGACATACCTATTTCTGGATGCATATGGCTACCTATCGGACTCAACGAACGTCCCAATCATATACCATGCTGCAAGGAGAGCAACAGATAAAAGGATCCTTTACGAGCCTTTTGAGTCGGGGGTGGGAATACTGATCGAATGAGATACTGCATTAGCATACCTGAATGCGATAAAAATAACACTAAAAGGTTAAATAGAGATATATACTGGTGGCTAGGGTGGGCTGAAGCCGAAACTTAGGGTTAAGTAAAACTAGGCCCTGACATGTGATTTTTGATCTAGCGATAACTGGGAGAAGTAAGCGTTGTGCTTACTCTTTGCTTGTTTGCCGATGGAATGAAGATCACATGACAGGGCCTAGATAGGTTTAAATAGGTTAAGTTTGTCTTATAAGTTTTAGTTATATATAAAATAAAAAAAAAGTTGAGACTGTCTTCTAATAGGTTTTCTATTCACATTTTCCTATTTACAAATAAAAAAAAATACAAATGTTATAATAATATTCAATACCAAAACATATGCATAGCTATATAAAAAAAATCAATAAAACATGTATTGCGAACCATAATGGTCATTTACTTTGTCACAGTTCATATGTTTAGCTTTTAAGTTTATTTAGGCTATTAATTAAGTAAAAAAAAATTTTGTGAATAAATAAACGTTAAAAAAAATACAAGAAGATTCAACCAATAACTATACGAGCTGTACAGCGACATGCCCCTGGTCAAAAAACTCCGCATTGGACGTTTAAAATGGCTAAGACATGTAGAACAAATAGACACCAATACTCCGGCTCGCAAAGTCTTCGATTCCCAGCCAGACGTGCGTCGGACGCAGTAAAGGGAGACTTCGAATGGCGCGCACAAGTAGAAACCGACCTCAACCAACTTGGAGTGCGCAGCTAATGCTTTTTGACACAGAATAATCATTCTGAATAGACAAAAGTTAATAAAAAACTATAAATGGAAAAATAAAATTGTAAAATAAGATTTGGCATAGTTTGGGATTTACTTTACCACTCAATAAAGTTTTGCGTTCCACATTATCTACTTATTTTTTCGGTTTAAATCCGGAACAACGGAACACGTCCATTATCAGGCAAAATACATTTGTTAAAACGAAACCACTGTCAAAATGTGAAGTAATAAAATTGAAATATCGATTTTTTTTTAATTTCCAAAAATATTATCATACATAAATTACTTATTTTAATATTTCATTGAATAAAGCGTAGTTCCATGGTAAGACGTACCCTTGAAGTCAATGAATCTAAGAAGTTGTGGATGTGATCAGAACAACATTTCGTAGGTATTTGAATTCTTCCAGATATAATTATCAATAGTACGTTCACTAAAGTTATCCGATAGATTATCTCTCATTGATTTTATATCGCCGTTGTTTCCATTATCTTAAAAAAATGTATTTGCTGAACAACATCAATTAATACCTTCTATCTGCTATACCCTGGTTTTCGATAACTACCACGTGTTCTTGTTATTTTTATTTTTTTTTTGATAAATGACTTTGTACTACATATGGTATTTTTAATAATCTTTTTATAAAATCAGCTTTTAGCCAGACCTGTGAGTCAATTTTGTGAATCAATTTTCGGATTTCCGTTGGTTTTGGTATTCTAAATGCGTTGTATATTATTAGTCAGTCTGCCTAGCCTACTTAACATATTCCCAACTGTCGTAATATGTGAATGTCTAAAACCCCTCACCAACAATCTTATCGGCTATTATAAGAGGAAGCTATATAAAGTTTAATTTTTTTTCACCGCCCCAGCTCTATGATTACAATCAAGAATTTCGCTGCTCCGTTAGGGTCTCATCGAAACATTCGATACCGAAAAAAGATAAAGAAAGGTGTGGCATAGTCATGTGACTACCTAATTATGATTCTTGAAAGGATTTTGCAAAACTCTCGGAACCCAATCTTCCATAAATCTATGCAGCTCTAAGCTGAACTATAATAGAAGATGGTTGCGGGCGACCACTTTCGTAATTGTGCGAATACAAGCAATTGGTATTGTACTACCATAATAGCTTTTCGCTTCGATTCGTTCAGTTTTCGTTCACTTTCGCTCACATGCGAAAAAGAAAATTCATTCGCTCTTTCTCTTTCTTTTGTTCTTTCATACAAAAGTTTGACATTTCACTTCAACAGCTGTGTACATTTAAATTTGTATAACGAAATTTTTTTTTGGCAAAACGACTTCCACTCTGAACATCGGCTCCATTCACAAATTGACAGTGCTGAAGAGAACTTAACGAAGAATTTTGGCATTAGCTTCTGATCGCTTCCGACTATTACAGTTCAGCCTTAAGTATACACCGACAATATTGACATCGTTGGTCAGATTTAACGAGAGGTTACCTCCACGTTTGCTAGTAAAAACAAGAAAACGACAAAAATGTTTTTTACAGTAAATTGGTCTTCGGCCATGTACATGCTGTCAAATAGAAAGGATATATAACATAGACGAGCTGGATCGAATGGGCAGGAGGAATTTCGTATACCATACAGCTCCGCTTTTTAATCTGACAAAGACATCTTGTCGTAAATCAAACGAAGAATTATTTTTGCCGAGCCCACCCCAGTATAGCTCTGCAACAAAGATGCATGGACTATATCAAGAGTGGATGAAGTAATTCTTAGTCGTTTTGAGCTAACAAATTTTCGGAAAATATTCGTGCTAAAGGAAATAAAGATTCAACCAAGAAGATGTACAGGGACGCAGATTCCCAGGCAGGCATAAAGAGAGGAAGATTTCGCATTTAGTTGTAACTACATACAAGAAGAAACTGACATCAACCAACTTAAGTGAGCAATAGGGGGCAATTAGCTTGGGACTCGGTTAATGGAGGAAGCATGTATCGCACTATAGTAATAAAGTAAGCTGAGTTGATATATGGCTTTAAATTGGCATAACTTGATAGATCTTTCTGTGTCAATACTAGACACAGGCCAAAAAACTATCGGAGAGCCTAAGCTGAAATGAAGCAGATATTACTATCGTCCAGGAAATAAGATAAAGCAATGGGGCCAAAGGAAAATGAAAAATTGTTACATTTACACTGATCCATTTTAGAATTAGTGACTTAGACACGAAGTCTTGTGCCTTAAACTTTGAACTCATCAGCTTACGTATTTTGGTAATCCACAATAAGTTCATATTAGCCAACATAAGTCTTATATGCTCTTATGCTACGACGCATGGAGGGCAAAGATGTCATCAATAAAGGCATGGATCCTGAGCGAATACGGAAGTATAAAGTTTTAATCAAGCTGGATGATTCAAATGCCAAAGGAAGACCCTTAATATTAATATTGGTAAAAACAGTGGAAACCAAAGCCTAATTGTAGTTGGTATAACAATAAGATATTTTTATATACAAATACTATATAGCGTTTTTAAGTGGTAAAAAAATATGTTATCAGGGGCAATCTGAAAACCGTCAAAACGATCATTTTGACAGTTTAAGTTTCTGGATTTCATTTCATTAGAGCACAAACGCTTCCCATTAGATATTTACGAAATCGAATACAGAAAAAACAAATTTAATTTATTAGTTTCCATATACCGTTTTCGAATGTACTTCTCTGGATGCGATCATGTAGGGCAGCTTTGTATTAAAAAAGTTTCTTCGAATATGAATTAACTAAAATCAAATTTAATTAAAGGAATTTCACTTCTACGAAATTAAGAAACATGCATTGAATAGCCGCTAACAACCGGTGTTATTACGCAGTATGCATCAAATAATGTAATGATTATACTTTTGGTATCTGTAAGACTGATTCATCATTACTCTGATATCATCGTTGTATTTCTCGTAATATATATATATATATTATTCTGGATGTACGACCTTAAGTGCTTGTTATGGTATCGATATAATGTAATGAATTTATTTATATTAATTAGTGGTTCATTTCGAGAAATTACTTTTGAACTTAGAGTGAGTTGCTCCAACTTTCATATTCACATCATCATACAGACATTTCCTTCATCGATTTCAAGTAGCTTATCAACAAATAAGGGGTTCCTCGAATAAAAAATTGCGACAGTTTAAAGGCTATTCAATTCAACGAGCAATAATAGTAACATATTACTAAACACATTCTTTAAAACAATTTTGAACTTTCAAAAACCAATACAAAAATTAACAAATTTTTACGATACTAAATTTATTAAATAAAAAAATATCGAAAAATAATAAAGTTATTGAATAAAACCTTTAAGAACTCAAATACTACATTTAATCTACAAAATATAAAAGGAAAAAGAAAAAATTATGTTGTTGATTTCTCCCAAATTCCTGGCCTGTCATCCTTAGACAGTTTGCATTTTTTCACTAGCCATTCAGCGTAAAGAAAATTGAGAAAAAATTAACGAAATTTAATGCTTTCTCCGTTAACATAATATAGGTGTGGCCAAACATCTAATAGAAGCATCAAGCTGATACAAAGCTAATATATATACATCCATTTAGAAAAAAACCATAAACTATGGTCTGTGGCTATTTGTACACGGATTCGTTATACGTGACAGAATTAGGCAAGAATTCTTAAAATTCGAAGACATCAGCGTACGCATTGTAGCAATCGGCATCATGGTAAAGACTGAAGGAAGGAAGACAGGACTTCTTCAGCAGTATGTATTGTCAGAAAAGATAGTAGTCTGGTAACGAACTTAGACTAATTGACTTCTCTGCGTACATGTACATAATAGGACATGCCGGTCTACAGATCAAGAAGCAGTCAATCAAATTAACGACATTGCATGCATCCAGTATTTTAAGAGTTCACAGATTTCTATTGATTAACATCCATTTGGACCACTCCATGTGGCAGGCAATTTAAGAGAGCGGATATATCCACCATGTCACAACAAATGCAAAATAGTTTTATGTCACCAGCATCTAATATCGAATACCAATTGTGCCGCAACTGATGTGCTAGGTTTCTCCCGTCCACCCGCAATAAACCCTACTTTGACGACGAATGCCGACGGATGCTAACATCTATGAAAGTCCACAACAGATAAAATCTTCACACTTTGGCTGATCCTGAAAAAAAACCAAGAGGTCCTAATCGATTTCAAAGCTGCATATGACAGCCTCGCACACGTTTGTAGTATACAGAAGGAAGCGGCAAAAATGGGTTTATCAGTAAGCAAATGAGGGTAAGGCCAAGTATATCTCGTTTAAATAGAACCCGCCCAGATATCGCAAGAAACACGGCGATAATCACGGGGCACTGGCCAATTGGAAACCATGCCACCAAATCGGGGATCCCATACAACCCTCAATGCCGCAGTTGCGGGAACACAAATGAGAGAGAAACCCTCTCCCATTACATCTGCAAATATCCGGCAACAAGAGCCAGACTGCGTGCGTTAGACCAACCCTTTCTTCGACAACCTTAGTGACGTCTCGGGTAAATTGATCTTATTAGTTTCCTAATCCATCTCGCCAGAAATCAAACGAAGAATTCTCTTTTCAACCAATGTTTCGTTGGACTGTTTTTTTATGGCTAGGAAATGTTGAGTGAATGGAAACCATTCCAATCTAATTAGAAATAGCGCTGACAAGTAGAAACCGACCTTAACCAACTTTAAGTGCGTAACTGGAGGCAGTTGGCTAGAGACCGGGCTAATTGGAGACAAATTTTGGTTGAGGCCCAGAATGAATTGGACTGTAGCGCCACTCATAAATTTATGTAAGATAATGAAACCATTTTAACGAATGACCTTTCGGTGTGCAGTCTAATACACTAACCACAAAAAAATAAAAATATATATTTTTTATTTTTTTTAGCGCAACAGGCTTGTAAGCACCCAGGGCCGAGCTTTCTCACTACCATTCATGTTTGCGGTGTCTACTTCTTGCACGATTACACTACTCGGATGATTTGTCAGATCATCACAAGAGCAGGACCAGTGAAAACTCATTTAGGTGTTGCTACAGCTGGGAACCGAAAACAGACCTTCTGTGCGGAAGTTCATCGCACTAAACATTGCGCCACTGAGCCTGTAAAAACACAACAAGCAATTTGTTAAACACTGTTCAGCTTTTCATTCAAAAACAATTGCAATTGTTTGACAAAAAACACATGCGTTTCATTTTTTTCATTTGTGATTTGCATCACAAAAAAACTAAAATATTTTCGAAAAAACTGGAAATTCAAACCAGTTCAGGTGATCAAAACTCGTTGGTGTCGATGCTCTGATTTCGTTGTATCCCCGAGAACTTTGACATCGTCCTACAAATGAAGTAGGGATACGTTCGTAAAATTTTGTAAATAAACAAAATCAATATATCACAGCTATAACGCATTCATTATATCTAATACTTGAAAATCTCCTATACCTTTTTCCATTTATGGCTGTGATAGGTACGTATAGAAACCTACATAGGTTAGCGGGTTATTATTTACAAATCATATGATAAGTGCGTACCATAAAATATAATTCAATATCAATTGCAATAAATCACTTCGTACAGTGAGTAACACAAAAATGTGTACGTACATGTGTCAATTTAAAAATAAGGTTTCCTTATCGTCAGCATTTCGACTCAGATTGAATGAGTTAATGTGTTTTGCTTCTGCAAACAATGTACTCGTTGGCAAAAGCATTTCAAGATCAGAACAATAAAAGGAAACAAAAGGGAAAACACATTTCGCCAGCAATTTATCGCTGATATTGCAGTCAGTATACCTACTTTCGTTTATATGTGCATTAATAACTACTTCAACTTCTAACACACCGAACCGTTATCTCCTCAATTACTAGAGCAAGATTAATTACAAGAGATGGTATATATAGTGCCTATTTCACGCTGTTTCATATCTATAATTACACCCAAGCACATACATGAAGCTTGCTATTTCGATTGACGTATCGGGGATGTTATCAGTAATCAATAGATTATCCAAAATATCATCGCTTATAGCGGTGTAGAATGTCGCAATTTTGCTAACGCTATTTTGAGAGTCCTTAAGCTTTAAAGCGTTCATTCATTTCATCAAAATTATATGCCGATAACGCGTGGTAGCTCCAATACCATTTAATCCGCATTCAAAATCGATTAATAACAATCGTGAGCAATATTTATTTGATAAAAATAAATGGAATATTGCAGGCAATTCTTCCAGTAACCATTTCATTTCTTATCTGCGGTGATAAAATTAAAACAAAGGGAAGCAACGAAGAAACAGATCCATTGATGTACTCCTCCTGCTACCATGCTCATCAGATCAGACGCACACATAATGTTATTAACTGTTCAGCAGAAAAGACACAAAAATGATTAGGTATTTCGGTTTTAGGTAAAACTGTTATCAAACAAATTCATTTAACACATTGTACCCGCACACATTGACACCCAGGCGCAAACATACCACGAGGGCTGTTTCTTATTTTTTTGTCAATATAATAACAATTATTATTATATAAGCCTGAGTATAAACTACTTGAGTTGCACTGTAAATTAATATACACGATTAAAATCCGTTACGTTAGTAAAAAGAGTTATAGATACGCCAAATCAAAATGGCGCTTTGTCGTCCTCTAATGCAAGTCGGAAATCGGAAACGTGTAGGTATGTATATTAATTATTATACTACGAGTAGGCACTGCTGCGTAAGTGAATGTAAAATCGCGACGATTTTGAACTCGGTACTTAAATCGTTCACAGTCGCTCGAACACTAACTGATATTTTGATATTTAATTTCAAGAACCCATTGATAACGATTGTTTTTATATTTTTATTTGTATACGATACGGTGATATGTTCTAACTTGGAGAAAACAGTAGAGGACCGACTAATGTAGACAGTACGTGTACAAACATAATTGCTATCCACTAAGTTAATTACGTTTACGTTTTACGTTTTTTTTTTTAATTTGCAGTAGAAATAACTATGGTTGCCTAAACGGATGGGTGTTTATTTTTAGTGATTATTTATTATGTGATTCATTGTATTTCATTTGACACTTGGTTTTATCAAAAAATATAACTATAGACGGAAACAAGCTATTACTTCGAATCCTGCTTGATTTGTCAAGAGCTACTGTTATAGTGCCTTCACACCGAATACCTGAAACCTTCATTGAAAACCTTAGTTTTCCCCAAAGAATAGGTATAAAGTCATTCAGATGACGCACTGCATACAAAAAAACTTGTTCTATGGCGGGTCGTATTGGCACAGCCCGCCATATATTTGGATCTCGTTTCTCATGAGTGCACATGCACACTGACCGCCCGTTCGTCATCCGTCATCTGTATGGCTTTATAATCTTTTTTCCCATACAGTTGCAGTTTTTAAAAACTAGTACGCTACGCCTTAACCGTCTCGAAAACACTTCACAAAACAACTGATGATCTCGCTGCCAAAGCAAATGTATTTTTTCATTTCACTTCAACTGTGGCTCTGGCTTGTAAAACTATAATATAATTGCAAAAAAAAAAACAAAAAAAAAAAAGAAGATTTGGTGTGTGAAACACGAGGAGTACCTGGTGGAGCTATGGGCATAAGCATTTGTTTGTGTTTTTTTTGTAGCGGCGGACTTGACAGTCGAAAATTGTTGTCAACATTTTTATATTTGTTTCCTTGTCAAGCGTGGCAAGAAATGGCAACAGTGTATGATGAATTTTCGAAGAAAATCATCTTCAGTGTTGAGGCACAATTTCACCTCAGTGGATTCGTCAATAAGCAAAATTGCCGCATTTGGGCGAATTCCTCACCTCATTTTTCAGTTCTAAACTGAAATGGGGAACACGGCCATTGTTGAGCAATATTTTAAAAACATTGAAGGTTGGTCAGCTAAAGTCCGCAATTTTCATACAAAATTAGGCCGTCATAGTGATTTAAAACCATCAACGGAAAAGCTCTCCACAGGGAATTCTTACCAAAGACTTCGAATTTCATGCTCACAAAGTTCAATTGACTCAAGAACTGAAGACTACTGACAATGCAGCGCGAAGAGAGTTCGTTTAATAGTAACAAAATCATCTTCAATGTTGAATCTCACTTTCATCTTTACGGTTTCGTTAGTTGTCAAAATTGTCGCATTTCGGGTTCAGAAAACCTATGAGTAATTCTTGGGAAATAAATGCATCCATAACGTGTGACTGTTTGGTGTGAATTTTGGGCTGCAGGCATTATCCCAACATTATTTTTCAAAAATGTGGCTGGTTAATGGGGTTCGTTATCGTGACATGATAACCCAGTATTAGAAACCAATTACTGTATGGGTCACTTTCTAATAGTGTAATCGGCAGGTTTTGCGATCAGAATTTGCCATACAGATCTTGCGATTTAAAGCCATGAGACTTTTCTCTTTGGGAGTTTTTTTTTTTTGAAGTCTAAGCTCTATGCAAACAAGCCCCTGACCACCAACGTCTTGAAAATTTAGTCGGGCGGTGTATTAATGAAATTCGTCCACATTTATACGAAGCGGTCAAAGAAAAATTAAAAATTCAATAAGAGTTTACTTACTTGCCAGCAAAGCCGTGGTGGCCATTTATCCGATGTTCTATCCCTTACCTAACCTGAATCTGTATACCCTTGAACCAATAAATTTAATTTAAGCATTATATTTTCCCCGTTTTCCTGCTTATTTCCCAGAGCAAACATTTGGACTCTCGGGCAAAGAGTTTTAATCTCATTTGTTTTGCTAAACCGAAATATCATCGGTTTCTTATGGTCTCTTCGTTGTTTCTACACAAAGGTGGCACTTGTGGTGTGGACTCCGAAGTAGATGAACTCCTTAACTATCAACAGTACTTGTTTGATGATAACATATCTTCCTCAATTGTGGTAAATGCTTCTACATCGGCGCAATAGGAGCGACCTATTGTGCCGTTGTATCGCTTCCGTACCCAAGTAGCTGGATGGCTTTGTTGAAGGTGGTGACTGCCTTATTTACCCTTGTAGTACGCAGTATCGGGTCCTCATGTCGAAAGCCGGTACATGTTTGGAAAAATTCGCGTATACTCCAGAGTTAGGCGTCACAGATGTATAAGTTTTAATGGTATTCCGAGTTCTCTATAACATCATCGCTTTATGAAGCTCTAGCCGATGGATGCTTGTATACGCAGCATTGACTTCGATGAAAAGATGATGTGTCTCGAATTGAAATTCCAGAATTTAGCTTAATCTGAAAATTTGGTCTATAGTCGATCTGCCGGAAGCCATTGTGCCGATGAGTGTGTTGCAGAGAGGCTTAAACGTTTACACAGTACGTTGGATGTGATCATATATGCGATATTTAAAAGGGATCCGCCTCGATAGTTGGTCCACTGACATGGTATCTCCATTTTTGTAGATGGGATAGTTTGAGTTGATATTCCAATCAGCGGCATGTTCTCACTCATCCAGACTTTTTTGATATTTTGGTGCATGCCTACTTCCATGGCAACGCCTTAACATATGAAGAGTTCTGCTGGTAATCCACCAGAGCCGGGTGCCTTGCAATTATTTTTTTGTAGTTTTTAAAGATTAAGTGGCTATTATGAGGACTATAATTAGTAAAACAATTAGTTGTACAAAGTACGTACTTTAACTATTTAATGTGCACTTTATCCGAATAAAATTTTGCGTCATTGTACCCTGTTCAATATCTCCAAAAAAAATCAAGTACTTGAACATTTTTTTTTGTATAACACTCTCGGTTAGAACATGATTTAAAAAACACATTCATAAAATCAAAGCAAATCATATCTCAACAAAAGAAAGTGAGTTCACAAAAATTATTTTAACAAAAATTACTTTTAATCTCTTTAGATTCTAATAGATTATATATTTTATTGTGGCCGATTACACAATAGTTCGTAGTCATTCGTGCTTTCCTAGTCTCATAGTATATTTGTTTTTTTTTTATAATGGAAACTATTCATTTCAATATTGACAACAAAGCAAATAGGTCGAAGCAAGAGAGCAACAAAAAAACACGCAGATATCGGTAAGAGCAATTAAAAGGGCCGCCCAGAATGCATAGAATCTATAATTAGATTGATATTCGTAATGTGGAATGTGGTTTAAAATGAAAATTAAACATCCCCAAAAAGTGGGGATATTGGGATTATCTAAAAATGTTATTCAGATCTTTTTTCACAATTTCCTACCGCTTAGCCAAAAACAAAGTTTTTCAAAAAATAAGGCGTGAGATATTGTGTATGAACACAATATGTTTATTTGGATTATCTAAATATGTTATTTAGACTCCTTTTCGAAATTACCTATCGTTTGGCCAAAAACAACCTTTTTCTCATAATGTAAGGCCAGGGCTAATTCGACTTAGCTAGCGATTCGGAGTCGATCCATATACTTTGAGGTATATCTAGCCAAATTATTTCAGTTTTTCAGCCTAATTTAGGGGAGATTCAATTTAAGAATGGTATGCGGGATATGTTTTTGATCTCAGATCAATTTCGCAGATCTCTACCCCCCTTGCACTAACTAAAATACAATTGATAGATGTCATTTTGACAAGTTTGATTTCCGTTTTGATTTAATATTATTTCAGTTTAAAAAAAAACTGTTGTTAACCATTGAAATTGTAGAAGTTCTATTTAAAATATGATTAATATAAAAACAAACAACCTGTGTTACTTGAAACTTGACAACACACCGACGCTGACTTCACAGACACGAAATTACAACAATACAAAGAAAACAAAAATCAATCTGAAATCTTAGTCCCTTGATAACAAAAAAGATCAAATTTCAGATCAAAATCTAGATTGACCAATAGAAAATCCCATTAGATGCGTTTTTTGCTGATCTAGACTTATGAAATTTACGTGCAAAACACTATCTACCTCTATCTATATGTACTTCGAGGTCTTTTAATTACTTGCCGAATCGTCCTTTTAAGTGACCAAATGCATTCTCAACAACACGTCTCTTTTTCACTTTCTGATAGTTGACTATTATATGGAAATAGTTTCATAAGATATTTGGATAGTTTAAAAGCGGAATCCCCAAGTTAGTGTATTGGTACATCAACACCTTCAATATTTCGTTTATATTTGTTAAATATTGGATTATTCTGGTTCTGCTTTTTTTTATATTAGTGCATTCAGAAATTGTTGAATAGTGCGATTTTCAGGGCTTCCAACATTTTTATCTATAAGTAAATCTGTAGCGGTAGTCTACTATAGCGAAGAGTATGATTGAAAGCCATCCTTTAAAATTGTAGTAATCGACTGCTTCCTCTCTTGGTAGCTTTACCTCAATATGGTATCCATCCATAACTCCAGAACATTGAGGAAATCCAAGTACTTTACAGATCACGCTCATTTGGTGGATATAAATTCAGAAACGTTTGTTGGAAAACACTGTATATTTCTGGACATACCTACTTCCAGCGTAATTTTACCAACAGTAGATCTCCCAACACCCAATGGGCTTGCAACGTTCCTGCAACATTATTAAAGTAGCACAGAAGCAAATTATCAAAACTCATTTTGCAAGTTTTTTTGTAATCACGTAACAATGTCAAAATATTAATATGTATGTGCTTATGTATGTGCTGCGTATCATGGATAATGGTATTCTTTATTCTATGATATTAATACCATAGTACCAATACCAGCAGTCTGTCTCCCACGTTAGTCTATCTATATGGATTTCGTAAAGCTTGGATAGAAAATGGGCAACCACATCCCTAGTTTTATGTTATATGTAATTTGTGTATTCGTTCAAATGATGTATTGACGAAAAGTATATAACATTAAGGGTATTCATGCAACGCCTTAATTTTACTACATCCGAAAAATTTTAATTAAGCGACGACGTTTCATAAACGACCCTAAAACTGAACCTCTAAATAATGAGGTAACCCACTACATTCAATCTCAATTTAGTAATTTATTTATTGATAGAATTTTGTTCCTATTGTTTTCTATCCGGTCTAAATATTTTTTTCAGTTAAGCGAATACGTTTGGTGTGTGAAAGCGACAGATTAAATGCCCAAATAGCATTTCAAAAGTTTATAACGACTACGAACTCAGTTTGCACACCCGATTCCTGTGAGAAAATTCCGATATTGCTAGAAAAGATTTCCCACACAAATTTTCACAGTTCATTTATTACGTCGTAATATCCCGTTACAACGTTTACGACGATGTTCCGACGCGACGTTGGATGAATACCCCTATTATTTTCATCTAAACTTTTTTTTCAATTTCTTTAGTTTTTTTTTCATTAAAAACGTTTAAAAACTCAATAATAACCCGCCAAAAAAATCATATTCGAAAATAAGATTGTTATTCGCTTTGTATATAATATAAAAAAACATTCAGCCCGTTAATTAAAAAAAAATCAAATTGCGCACTGAATGCCTATTCATACATATCGGATGTTGTCACCGCCAACCACCTAGATGTCACACCCATTCATTAGAAAGCAAAATCAAAAATTACAAAAATCTACAACTGACAGCAGCACCTCCATGTATTTCGTTGTTTCTCTTTGAAGGCTGTCGAAGTGTCGCGATTAACATCATTTCCCCGTGAAATCTTTGTGAATTATTTGTGTGAATTCGTAAATATTGCTACTGAATTACTTAACCCAAGCGCACTGTAAGTAGCAACCTTAAAGAATATAATCTCGTCAAATTCTCCCATATAATACAGCGCGTGTTAAATCTATACGCAAATCTAAAAGTGCAAAAATTGCACTTGCAAATTCTTTCAAGATGGCCGAACAGCCCGTAACAGTTTTCCTTGGGGAAAAAAATTAATTTACGCAATTAAATCGCTTAGAACCCTTGTCAAGGGATAGAAATCTTATTTGTTTTTGTGTTTTCTTCAAATTGGACTTTATTTTGCTTATCTGTTGCAGCTGATAATCTGTATTTCTATATTCAAGTAGAGAGCTAGTGATTTTGGAATTGTACGTCGTCTGTGGTGAGGCTTTAGTGGCAAATTCAAAGTTTTTTTTTTCCTGTACGTCTTGTTCGTATGACACATCGGCTGGCACATCGATTTTTCAATTTAGTTTTTTTTTCTATTGAAATTTTTTTGCGTGTCGTCCATATGGCTAAAGTTATTGGGTGGTTGTTGGTGGTGAACAAAAACGATGAGTTTTCCCGTTTGTAGTAAGTGAGTACACACGAGTTTGCGACATTTTTATTTGTTTTTTTTTTGCTGGGCATTTGGTTGTTTTGTGTAAAGAAAGTCTCTTTCGACAAACATCATCATCATCGCTTAAATTTACATAATTCACTGTTCTCACAGTTAAAACTGATGTATCGCAGCGGTGTAGATGGTGGTCTCTGGCGTTGTTGCTGAAGCATTGTGAGAGGAACCTGTTTTTTCCAACACTTAGTTGAATGTTGTTTTCTTTTTGTTTGCTGAGGAAGGAATTTTTCCTCGCAAAGCAGCGGCCCCTGTGAAAGAAATGCAGGTATGTTGGGAAATGCAAGATACAAAAGCAGGTACTTCTGATTGTTGGTAGCACAGGGTTACCACATACCAATTGGAATATGGCGATGCAGATGTTTTGTACCTGTCGTTCTGGTAATTGTTTATGGGGGTGTAGTTTAGATAAGATCATAGATAGCTATTAGATATGTTTGTGTTTTATGATTGTGAATTAATTCTAACCAAAATTTAAAAATCTTGCATTTAGGCATGCATTTGTAATGGGATTACTTCATCATCGGCTTTGTCTTATACAAGTAGGCGTCTTAAAACAATATACAATACTACAATACACACAACTTTGGTGATCAAACAAATCTTCAAAGCTTAATGACATTCTCTAACGTAGATAACAAAATGCTACCTTATTTGGACACATCTTGCTTCCTCTAGAAACTTTTCTATTGAACCAGCGGACTTTATCTATTTTAACTTCTGTCCCTATATCACCATAATATTCCCAAATTAAATGTCTCCTCAACAACTTTATGTTTTTGAACGTCATGTTTATTTTTTTTTATAAACTTCATGAATTAGATTGGCAGGTGCGATGAACTGTCGCACAGACGGGCTAGGACTGATTCACAGTAATCAACCATGTTGTTTTTTAATCATTCTGTAGTACCAAAGAGTATAGAAATGCATAGAGTGCGTATCTCAAAAAACGAAACTGTTCTATGTGGGGTACTGATATTGATATACCCCAGTGTTCACAGTGTAGCCGTAGCTACAGCTGAACGAATTTTCACTGGCCCTCTTCTCGTGATGATCTGACAGAGTAGTATAAATTGTCAAGAAAATCTTAGGTATCTCGAATCCGCGTTCGGAGTCGGCACAGAACAGGAGTTCCCGCCATTGTGCACATGATTGGCTGAGAGAAAGCTCGGCCCTGGGGACTAACAACATGAATGGGTGTGAAAGGTTGTAAAAAAAGACAGTCTAGAGGCTTCCAACCTTGCAAGCCTGTTGTCCCAAGAATGTGTAACTAAATCAGATCTTACGTCAAGAAAGGACATGCCCAAGAAAGTGTAAACCAAGAAATAAAATGAATTTTATTTTTTAAAAAGAATCTTTCATTAGCGACTTGACAACTTCAAACTTAAATCGATTTCCGAACTGTTACTGTCAAAATATTCAGTGAAATCAACATTTTCATGGTAAAGTACACGAAAGAGAGAGTACAGGTTACTGGTTATTTATGTTGGAACGTTATTTCTCTGACCAATTGCATGAATGAATATGGCATCAGTGATATGTGGTCCCAACAAGACAAGACGATGCTGGAAGTCACACAGCTGGTGCAAAAATCGAGTTATTAAGTACAAGTTCGGTGAACGTGTTATCTTAAAAAATGGAACCTTCCATTAGCCTCCTATATCGTGTGATAAACGCCCCTAGACTTTTGTTTTATGAAGCTAAATGAAATCATTAGCTGCCGTATCGGTCGAAATGAGTCATAAAAAATTGGATCCAACGTATCGCTGCAAACGTTTCTGTGGTAGACATATGAACGAAATCCAATTCCATTCATAAATGTTTTGATATTCAATTTAATTCAAGCAAGCATTTTTTGGGATATCTCAAGTAGTTTGCATTTTATTTAAAAAACAATTTGTCAAGTTATTAATCAAATACAAGCCTGATTTTCTGAAAGTTACAAATTTGAAATTTAAGTACCTACTAAAGAATTTAAGATGCAAGACGACGGGATCAGTGTTAGTGCGATGAACTGCCGCGCCGAAGTTATGGTTTCGAATCCCAGCCGTAGCAACACCAAAATTATTTTTCACTGGCCCTCCTCCCGTGATGATCTGACAAATCATCCGAGTAGTATCAATTGTCAAGGGAAGCCGTTCGGAGTCGGCATATAAAACAGGAGGTCTCGCCATCGTGCAAGAAGTACACACGCACACATGAATGGAATCTTTTTTTATATTTCTTATCAGCCAGACAGATTGCTGACCTTAATAGACTAAACCCACTCTTTACATCAACCCTTTTGTTGGTTTGGTCCCATCGTGTACGGAGTATGTAGAATTTCCATTTTTTGCGATGAATATACCACCGCAACTGGTCGCGCCCCAGTTGGCCTTGATGCTTCTACAAACCGTGTCGTCCTTATTTTGATAGAGCTTTGTTTGTGCTGCTGTTATGATTTTGTTTAGATAATCTTATAATAATCCAACTTCTGTGTTGGCATTTCCGTTTGACATATGTGACATTTTTGGGTAGGGGAAATTTGTCCCCACATGTGATTCATCTTTGAGGCTGTGGTTACATATAAAAGCTATGTGGTCATTTACCGCGAGTGATTTTGCGTTGCGTGATTCTACTAAATCGTTTCTATACATTCGGAGAATGCTTTAGTTTTTAAGACATCGTTAGAAAATTACAGTTTTCTATGATGTTAAATGTTCACCGTCTCATTGACAGGATTTGATCATAAACAGCCATTGCTCAGTAGATCATGTCCGATCTTCTGCATGATTGTGAGAAATTGGATCGTTTAAATTATTGTTGTGTTGGCAAAATTTGATATCAATCTCAGATTTTTAGATTAAATTTGTTTTGAATGCGGAAACTAAAAATGTTTCCTGAAAAAATTAGACCAACTTCGGGGCTGCGCAGCTAGGCAGTTTACAAGGCCTAATATTTCGTGCGCTAAAATTGAATTTGAGATATTCATATAAAACTCTTCAGGTCGTGGCGTAGGTGCTCAGAATCATATTGTAACCGCAATTTATTTCTCTTTGTGGTATACAATCAATATGTTTGGTAGGTGTAGGATCGCATTTATTTCAGATACTAGCGGAAATTTGGCATTTCATGCATCGATTATATAATAATACTCTGAAATTAAAGAAATGAAATTACTTCAAGACAAATTGCTGGACAAATTAGTTTTGAGAAAATATACCTCATACTATATAACGGTCTCTTGGCATTTTTATCACCCACCTTGCTCTTGTTGGTGCTAGGTTTGTCCATTTACCCTTATCTTATCAGCCTTGGTTATTATTTAACAGCAGAAACCCCCAATAAAATCACTGCATTTGAGTGTGTAGCTTTTAGATTAGAGGACTACCACAGTAGACATTTGCCACATGAGTAGAGCAGTATTTTTCAAAACAAAGTGATGATTCTCTGAGCTTGAAGTGTCTATAATTTCTATTAGGCTTATTAGAAAAAAAGCCCTCAATAATTTTTCTGTTTGAGAGGTAACCGATTGATATTTTCGTACTGTGTAGACTGAACGTAGATTGTATCGATTTTATACAATAGAAATAATTAGTTTAACCACTTGATTATATCCCTAAGCAACAGATTAGATCAGCTTAAACACGAAAATATTGGTCCAAGACTTGCACGTGGCGAAGTCCTTGAAGTCAAACCCATTTTGTTAATATTTGACGTGATCGAATTAAACATAGAATATGCTCTCCTTAACACAGATATCTAAGTCCAAGCCGTTTTACACACAGCGAAGTGCATAGCCGTCCCTTACACCCATTCATGTGTGAATTTCTAGCGTTCCCAATAAAATTCGTGGTCTTTCACTTTTAGTTTAGTTATTTCACACAATATGGCAAATAGGATGAGGTCGACCGTGATGTCACTTAATTAACGTGCACCCTACAGGTTGAGGGTTGGTTTTTGCTTGAGACAAGGTATCTCTTATCTTCATTGATCCTGAACGCACCCACTGCTTTCAATAATCCAGTGGAAAGGCTGTTCCATCAGCGATTGATTGGTTCTAAAACCGGATATTCGATATTTATTGTTTTCTTAACCAAACGGGCTGGGATTCAAAGATTGAAGTCGACGTTATTATTACCTTTTGGCCTACATCCACATATTGGTACATCTTAAAATGCTCGACTTTAGCATGTCGTTCATAAAGGCCCAAATATTCGATGAAGACGTTTCAAAAGGCTCTATTATTTGGATCGCTTTTCTCACAGCAATCGTAAAAAGCAATCTCTGAAGGGTCAAATAAACTAAAACAAGCATTCTTGTTAAAGTCTGCCATATAGAGCTCCAGACGATGGATACTATCAAAGATTATAAAGCGATACAGATGACGCACTGCATACAAGAAAAACATTTCACGTGCAAACCGCCCACCCGTACCATGAAGCTGGTGAGCAAAAGTTTTTGTTTTTTGTTCTCAATGCGTCATCTGTATGGTTTTATAATCTTTGATACTATCAACCACAGCCTTGAAGTCGATAAGAACATGATGGACTGGACTTGAAATTCGTTTTCCGGGATTTGCTTTAGCGTGAATATTTGGTCTTTAGTCGAAAAGTGTGTTTTGCAGAAGGCGTGAAACGTTAACGCATTTTAGGCATCGGTTATACCTTTCTTTCTTCCAGTTTCATGTATGCCCACTTCCAAAGCATTGCCTGGGATTTTGAAGAATTCTGTGGCGATACCTACATTTGAACTCGCCGACTTTATGAGTGGAATGATTTCTTCATAACTGTGAGGTAAGGTTACTTGTCTTATCATTCTCCAACATTTTTCCCAAAAAGCTACTGCTGGAAATGCTATATCAACTTTCTGTGCTCCTCTGTGACTATGTTGGTGTTGCTATTTCAGCTTACCGCGATTCGACCACTTCCATTTTCGCTTGATGTTGTGGTAAGTGATGCACGTTTTATCACTAGGCATGCATCATCCGCTTCGATTTTGTTGCAATTCAGTAGCAATTGGTTTTGTCGTTACCTATTGTGTTGCACTATTGATCCAGCTTTATTCATATGGTTCCAAACGGATTTTTTGTATAGCCTAGATGATGGCTGCAGTGTTAGAATGATGGCCAGACTTAGAATTTCCATGAATTTATAGACATTTTCAGAAAGACTTCCAGAGCAAGCACTACGCTCTGCAATGTCTGAAATTTGACATCGAAATAACCGGGACGGTATAGGCGAAACTAACACTGCGCATGATTGCATGTTACAGTATGAGGACCATAAACACCATTTGCATTTTCGCTTTTATTGAAGATAAATCTTTTCACTTTTCTGTTGTACTTTTCCGACGCGCGCTCAAATAATACTGAGCTAACCAATCACAAGTCAGACATATTTCTTTTTTAGTACGGAATTTCATCTTACCAACGACTATTACCATAAAGCCATCTGTTGGGAAAATAATGGTTTTCTTTTACTACACCTGTTATAAAGATAGGTAACTTGCAACTCTTTATTTTAAGCTCGGAATGTTTTACATAGTTAAACGAATCAAGGAAAGAAGATGGATTTAAGTGGAATCACAACAGTCTTACCTTGTCCACCACCTTAGCTTTATAGTACGTTCCCACCGAGCGGAAATGCGTCATTCCAACGAAATTCGTGATTTCAGCCGAAACGCGATGCCTTCAAATAGTATTTCAGCGGAATGCTATTTGGAACGAGGTCCAACACAGTAATGTCAAATCAAAAGTCTCCTGTAAACGTCAAAATAGTTAAAAATACATGAACATTCGAACATTAAACAAATAACTTTTGCAAATCTCATTGGTAGCATGGCGTATTCTACACGATTGAAAATTGTGTATGCACATAAAATTTTTGACCTTGGGTCAGTTTGCGTGATACATTGTGCTTGGTTCTTACTTTCTTGATCCCATCCAAGCAAAAACCCAAAACAATTTTTGGGGGTTACACGATCGTTAGTACCAAGTGCCTAACTTTTTTCATAAATCCTATTTTATGCGAATACGAACGGTTGTAAGAACTTGTTGGTTTTTCATATTATCACAAGAGAATGTGTAGTAAAAAAATGTTTGACAGTTTGAATACGTTTTAGTTGGTGGGAACACTATTTTCAAATGTTGAATTTCGTTAATGAAATGACGAGTTTCAGTTCGGTGGAAACGTACTATTACCTAACCTACTTGCTTTTTGTTTGTCTTTCTGCCTTTTTATTAAATCTGTTCCCATATTTGTTTAGTAAGATTTCATTGATTCCAAAAATTATTTTAGTGCACGTAACTTCTTTTGATTGAAGAAAGAGATTTGTTCCTTTTCTTTTTCAGCAACAATTATTATTCGTTTCTTTTTCTTTTATAATACAAATAACATTAGATATATCAAAAACAAGCGACATTCATACATCAACTGTCAGTTTACCGATTTTTACCAACAGGATTTTTTAGACTGAATTTTGTGGAGGGCTATTGTAAGGAAAGTCAATGAGAGAACATCATGAAAAAAACAATAAGAATAAGTTTTTACTTATTGCGTGGGAACATAACTATTTTATAAGAGTGATGTCCTGTTTTTTTAAACGAAATGTACTCGGAGTTTCTTTAATTATATTATTTGTTTACACCTTCATTGTTTACGTTTCACTTACTGAGTTATATAATTCCATCACCAGCACATGTTTCACAATTCTTCCCCCTATTTGGTTGGGCTGGCAACTCTATATCTTGCCCAGTAAAATGGAATTCGTTCTACAATCGCTAACATTTGTCTTCAGACGCCTGCGTACTTCAAGCTGCTGCCCCTGTTTCTTGTTGTTGTGTTGAGATGAGAAGGTGAACCTTATTCTGTTCCTCCAACAGTGGGTAGTATCAAAGTTGTTAAGCTCCCAGTAGTGTGTTCGCTCTTCATTCAACGGTACTGAGAAAAAACTACTTTTCTTTAAAAAAAATCTTTTCACAAATTCATTTGGTTGTTCGGTTCAAACAAACTGTGAAAGACAAAACAACCTCAAAACCGCATCAAAAGAACAAACGAAACATGTCTTCGTGTCAGTGGTGTTTCTATATTTAAATGAGACAGAAAAGCAACAAAAACACGAATGACACCGAAGTGTAGCCCCTAAGCTATAAAAGTGACGACGCGAAAAACCGTTGTAGCGTTAAGCAAAAACTAAAAAAATAAAAGACTGCCAAACCAAACCAAAGCAACAGCGACACTTAGAATCTAATTCAAGTGCAAGGTCTGTAAACATTTAAATTATTCTATTAAAACCTTGCGGTATGCCTTTGTTTTTCTTGATATTCTTTTTGTCCACTCTATTCTGTTTCTGTGTGTTCTTCATTTCGCATGTTCGCTCTTCCACCGATACGGTTGATCATTAATTCAAGAAAATTCTCTCGTTTGGTGTCTTAGAAACCCATATATCGGACGCAGGTTATCCGTTTTTATTATTAGATCCACCCGCTGCCCACCCACATCATGTGCCTCCTCCTAATTGTGTTAAATTCAAACAGCCGAGAATGTGATACATATTTTAAGAACGATGGTAAAAATAGAAATGTTGCGCTAGTGTTGTTTTCTTTTTGTTTTTGTTCGGTGGTGGATAAATCGATTTTGTTAGGGGATAAACCTGGAAAATCATCTTCTCTGGCTTACGTTTTTTTTTTCGCAACCGGTTGGCGGCGGCATTGCGCATGTTTTTTTTTTTTTTTTGATTCCCCCTTAAAATGCAACGTGGGTTTTCCATGTCATCCTTCAGAACTTATTGGTTTTCGAATGGTGACATTGTGCTAAGTTAGTATGTGTGTGTGTGTGTTTTTTTTTTTTTTTAACAATTTTCTGCTTCTTTTGTGGTGGTATCGTAGTGGCCAGATAAATGTACATTAACATCTATTAGTTAGAAGTTTTTTGGTTTTCCTCATTCACTTAAACAAAAAACACAATAAAAAAAGCTGTTTCCGTTATTCGTTTTTATGACCTGTTCAGTAGTGAACAAAAAAGTGTGCCCCTCACGAGAAAAAAATATTCCTTGTTAGTTAATGCTGCAGGAGACTGTTGTAAACCTATAGGTTTTGTAGAAAATTTGAGTATTTGAATCTGTTGTGAGAAAAGGTGAAATCAGGCTGCGCAAGAAAATATAACTTACAAACAAATGAGTGCCATAGGCCTGCCTGGTTTTCCAGTGCAGAAATAATAACAAGAAAAGCACACCAAACTGTCGTTCATTCGGGATGCATCGGTAGTTCTTTTATGGCATGTGACTGTTTATCACTCCAGATGCGACAGTTTTGCTTATTTACATATCCGTTGAGCCAGAAATAAGCCTCATCGCTGGTCACCATAATATGGTCTGAACAAACGATGCACATTTTTCACAGAGCACGAATTTTGATAATAATTTTCAATAATTTGCAATCGTTGATCGTTTTAAAGTCATTCCATGATTAAATGGCAGAGTATACTGAAAACTTTTTACTTTGACAGATGACGTTTGGACGCCATTAATAACAAGTTGGCAGCACTGGTTAACTTAACTCTTAAAAAATCACCCTCTATCTTAGCTATATTACCAGATCATTTATTCTAGAAATCACTCACTAATGTTGTTGGTTTAACTTAAAATAAACATCAGTCTACACTTATCTAATTTGGAGGTAACGCGTTTTCGGGAAAATGGCATATGCTTTGTAGGGTTCAGATTCAAACCGTTTTTGAGGCACTATATGGTAATACTAGTTAAATAAATTTTAAATCAATCAATTCAGAGGTTATCTTAAGGTAAAATCCCGAAACTATGATGAATTCATACTGAAAAAACTCTCTTTTAAGGATAGAAACAGAGCTTCAATTGAACTAAGCAGCATAGATTTGAAGCAACAATTCAAAAAAATAATTAGAATTTTTCAGAATAATGAGAAGAAGACTGCTTGATAGTGGTCTGTTAATAATCATAATTATTTCAAGGGTAAATGCGAACTGTGCAAAAATGATTGAAGAATGGCCATGAAACTGGAGCTTTAATTAATTATAGCAAACCTCTCTGTGACAACATGTTGAGTCCCACCAATGGCTGTCAATAATGTAGGTATATGCTAGTGGTTGCACTGATTTATGGGAGATTGTGCTTCTGGTGTTGGCTCGGGAGTTTTGTACAATTCCCTCAAGAATGATGTTAAAGAAGTCCCAAGACTTTGCGTTGACTTGCCTAAATCCTTTTTAATCAAATGTTTTGGTGAGTTTGTTTCTGATGGAGTAGCTAGAATTACTGCACAAACGGACGGGTTTTGGCTATATACCAAAATGTTGCCGTATACCGCTTTGAAATTGATCAATAGGTTATGGGTATCAATTGAAACTTACGTATGAAGATTTTTCTCAACAAAAATAGTTGTGAAATCACATGACAGCATTAACCTATATAAATCCTTTGTTTTTAAGAGTTGTTGACATCCCTTATGGAGCAGGGAGAATTTTGAATCATCACCCTACACAGATGGACGAGTTTGAGTGAAATACCAAAATTATACATGGATCCTATCGTGTTCCTCTGTAATCTTGGGATCTGTCAACAATTTAATAGATACCGATCATGGTACAGTGAAATAACCCCTGAGGGGCTTATTTCTTTTTTGAAATGGAAATAAATCCTGTGGATGTTAATGCCTTTTGATTGTGGGGTTTATTTTCGTTTCATGCATCCGAACTAGCACACATCACAAATAAAACAGTGCCCCCCTCCTCGATATTCTGCCCATCGCTACATGTAATTTACAGATCAAACTGGATGCGATCAAGAAAGCAAACCGCAGATGGATAAATGGCACAACGTGTCAAATATTCAGGCTACTCTGGCTTAACTTTAACCAGTAGCGCTCCATTTGCTTGACTACGCTGAACAGATCAAACATCAGCAGCATTATCGGTGTCCTTACAGGACACTGTCCGATAGATAGATACACGCAAGAAGACTAGGCCTCTTCAGCAATGACTTCTGCAGAAGCTGCTTAGACGAAGAAGAGGAGGAAAGTATTACTCACCTACTATGCTCTTGTCCTGCTCTCTCAGTAAAAAGAAAACTTCACCTGGGAGAGTACTGCTTCGACAATCTTGGTGAGTTGGCTGACATAAATGTCAGAAACCTCCTTTGCTACATATTTAGCTCAGAATGGTTCAATTAGTCGAAAAAAATAGGAAAGTCGCACGGGACATTCAATATCTACCACGGGATTGGGAGCTTCTGTTAGCCGCCTTTTCTGTCAGTAATAAAATTTGACCCAAAAAATTAACTCAAAAACAAACATTTTTTGTTTATGACATTTCAACGGTGTCAAATTTTGTCCGGCCACTACAGAAGATATACTTTGAAGTTACTCCCTGGTAAACCCTAATTCTACTCAAATCTGATTAAGTGCATCAGTGACAAGTGACAAATGCCATCTGTGTCAAATAAATCATTTTCTCCTTGCAGTTGGTGTAGTCTTTTCGTTAAAAGCTTTTCAAACTAAGACGAATACATTAACTCACAAGTAGTGTGTCTTTTTGGACAAGAGAAAAAGTCAAAAAAACACAACGGGAATGCGACAGAGTAATCATCAAAAATAAATCCCTACGTAATAATATTAATTTTGTATATTAATCCAAATGAATCAAACCGGTTGAAGTTCTAACTTGAGACAAGACCACAATATCGATTCGCTGCATTGTTGTTGTTGTTTGTCTTCGCTTTACAATCGTGTTTTGCTTCCTCTATCTTCTATTTTGTATGGTGACGTCTATGGTGTGCCTAATGATTGAATGAATGGCCATTAGTTATGGCCCCCAAAGGTGTAATAGACTTTGCATACACATATGTTTTTCAACACTCACCACAATGTGTGGACTTGTTGTAAACGTTGGCTTTGATAAGCTTTTCTTTTCTAGGGAAGAATTGTTTTTTGTTTTTTTTTTTAGTTTTACTTGAATCGCCATGCCTAGTGCAAGTGCTTATCGTCTTAGCATGCGCTCGTGTTCATCAAACAAGGCAATTTAATTACACTTTTGTATTAAATTAAACATTCGCTGTGCGTCTCAGACAAACATTACGGTGTATAACAAAACTCTATCTCGCGGTGACAGGTAACGACATTCTCCATAAAGTGATCGATTGAATATGAATTTGAACCGGAAGACTCAGCCACTAGTCTCTCCAAAAACACTTTATATATCTCGAGTTTATGTATCTTTGCTTTGTTTTGATCGAATTGAAGTATTTATACACGCAATTGTGTAGTGGTGTATGTGGTTGTAATTGTTTTCATAGTGCTGACTCAGATTTGCATTACTAGACTTTGATGCACGGTAGCTGTGTCTCAGTTGCATAGAGCGTGCTTATACTATGTATATGTAAGTCAGGTTGATATAGTTTTTCCTTTGTTATCATGAATGTAAAACAACAAGAAAAAATTCGTGTTTTCAGTAGAAAGTGGTTAACATTTGAATCAAATCTGGGAGTGTAATCTGAAATTCCGTCTGCGGTTTAGAATTTTTTTTTTAATTTTTGTCTGCAATTACAATGGCCTTGAATTTATCTAAAAAAATCTCATTTTTAATTAAAAGTCATCGCTAACAAGACGACGGCTGCACGAGTAATTAATAAATAATTTATGAAAGGGAATCGTCGAATATGGAAGAATGTTGGAAGCCCATGCTTACACATGAACCAATTTTACGGTATGCTCAAGGGCGCCTTTATTAGACCAAGAACTGAAAAAAATCGATAGAGCTTGTGCTGTTGCACACTGTTGAAGCAAATGTCGTCCTCGCAAGGAACTTGAATATGGATTATAGAATAGTCAATAATAGTGCACCATCATAAATGTTTTGTTGTGTTTTAAAGGGTTTTATGAATAAAAAAGAGTCATCAGAATACTTTGTCTGCCACATGACCGCCCGCCTTTGCAAACATATAGTCATTTGGGATATTCACGCTTCGTCTTATATCGTTACTAAAGTCTTCAAGAAACAAACTCGCTATCATTTTTTATATGGTTTTACACACACCTACGCTATACTCAAACTTTATTATTAAAGTGTGATCAATTTTTCACTATATACCACTTGATACGTATTAATTACAATTTTTAAGAAGAAAATACGAAAAACTGAGTCATGACAAATGTCTGTTGTTTTTACACTGAGTTACAAAAAAAGTGGCGCATCTTGAAACTTCCAAATAATCAAAAGAAAACGTTTTTTCGAAGCAGTATTCTGTATTTATTAAAACATGCCGTTGCTTAAAAATAAAACATAAACCTAGAAAAATGGCCGAATAAATAAATAACATTTATTTTACATTAATATTATTATTTTGTCTTAAGCTAATTCTCTTTTCTACATTGGATATCGTTTGTTACGATGTGATGGTATCGTTCTGTGTCTCTGGCAGGGCAGGTACTTACTTACTTTAGTAGCGCTACATTCCGGAATGAACCTGGCCCTCAACCAACATGCCTCTCCTTAGCTAACTGCCTCCAGTTGCGCACTCCAAGTTGGTTGAGGTCGGTTTCTACTTGTGTGCGCCACTTTTGGCGACGTCTGACTTGGAATCGAAGACTGCGAGCCGGAGTATTGGTGTCCATTCGTTCTACATGTCTTAGCCATTTTAAACGTCTAATGCGGAGTTTTTTTTGACCAGGGGCTCGTATAGTTCTTGATTGAATCTTCGTCTCCAAAGCCCGTCAACGAAAACGAGACCGAAGATTTTTCGAAGAAATTTCCTCTGGAATCGACCAATGATTTCTTCATCTTCTTCATGATCAGGATCTTTTATAGGATCTCCTTAGTAGTTTGAGTGAGGGCTTTACTACTGAATTGCCTTCTTAGACCGAAGAAGCAGCGGTTGGAAAGAGTAATTCTTTGTTTAATTTCTGACGAGATGTTGCTGTCAGAGTTAATAGCGGAAACGAGATATACAAAGTCCCGTACTACCTCAAAGTTATATCTGTCAACGGTGACGTCATCCTACACAAACGGACTAGTTTGGGCGGTGTACCAAAACTAGACATGGCTCTGTATAGTTCGTCTATATAAATTGTGTCGGCGGTTTTGAAATCGATGAATAGGTGGTGGGTATCGATCTAGACTTCTTGAGTTTTTTTTCCAGAATCTGCCGAAGTGTAAAAATTCTATCGTTTGTGGACTTTCCTGGCCTTAAACCACACTGATAAGGGTCGATCAGGTTGTTGGTAAATGGTTTCAAGCGTTCACATATTACGGCAAATAGGATCTTGTAGATGTTGAGGAGACTTATGCCTTTGTAGTTTGCGCAGCTTAGAGGGTCTCCTTTTTTGTGGATCGGGCAAACAATGCTGAGGTTCCATTCATCAGACATACTTTCTTTCGACCAGGTTTGGCTTATGAGTTGGTGGATGTTACCACAGATTATAAAGCCATACAGATGACGCATTGAGAAAAAAAGTGAAACTTTTGTCAAAGCTTCATAATACGGCACACTGTCCTACGCCCATCTTGTGAGCGCATACAGAACTTGGACTCATCACTGAAAAGAACTCGACCACACCAGATCTAGTCCTGGTGAAAACGAACAAATTCCATTCGACGGTCTTCTTTCTCTCAGGCTACTTTTCACTAATCTCCCACCGTTTGACCATAATAGCGGCATACCGCCACTTCAAACATTCTCAACCAAAGCCAGTGCCCATGGTAGCAATTTTTGGTTTTCTTTAATAAAACACATTTCTGCAATGATTATGCAGAAATGGCCACAATTAATCCATTAAATACTATTAACCAAAGAACAAACAGCAAAAACATGACCCAGATAATCACTATCCTAATAGCGCATTTGGACAACCGGCCAGCCATCGTTCATCAGTCCACGCCTCTATATTATGGGAAGCCATGCCCCTCTTTAAACTCTCTAACTAAGCATTTTATAGCTAGCATAACATAGAACGATGAAATAGGCTACTGGGCTGCAAAGTCCTGTGGAAGAGCAGTAAAATGCAGAAACTGGTCAAGCCAGACGCCAATATACTTGATAATCACACTTCTCACCACCAACGATTGTTTGGCGTCCAATGATCGGTAGAAGCCTAAGTCATTTAGGTCGGAATAGAATTGTTTTCGGTTTTTGGATATTGATTGTCAGGCAGTAGGGAATTTACTACACCAGGGAATTTACTAAAATCCAGCAAACCATTACTCAAAAAAACGTCTACCAACATTAAAACCCGATTAGTTGGTCCCTTCCCCACCTATGGAGCAAGTCATTCCTTTCATATTTCTCGCATTCTTGGTCTTCCCATCAAAAGTTTTGCGAAAACTCTTCAAGGTATTCATAATCTTTTGAATCTGCGCAAATTCTTAAAAGAACTTATGGGATGTTAAGTGTCTTTTTCACACAATTAATCGTTTAATTTCGGATCAGATGTCCTGTCAGAATTTGCACCATTGTCATCCACCTCGACATTACATTTTGTGTGCACCATTTTATTCACAGCACATATTTAATTTGGGCCTATTTTGCTTGCTACTAATCCAATTACAGCCGCTTTACGATTCTCGCAATTGAGGTAGTGGCATCACTCTAACAAGGATCAGTTTCGTCGGCGTATGCACAATTTTATGGATGATTGTGTCCAATTCAATTCAAGAACCACGGTGCTATTTACAGGATCGATGTTATTCATCGATGTCAAAATGAAGATATCGAATTAAAGAGCATATACCCGATGAGAGTTAGATGTTTGTAAAAGTTCAGATGAGTTGCTTCCACACTGAACGCTGCATCGTGTTACCTCCAGTCTTAGGCAGTTTAAACAATTCCGACGATAGCCCGAATCTTTTTTGATACTCGCGAATCTAGTTTGTAACCTCTTCCTCCGACCGTGTGAATTTGTTTTCTTCAAACCCCAAACTTGTCGTCGGATAACTTTATTTGCACCACTTCTATGGAGACCTCTTAGGCGATATACACTTTCTTGAGTCAAAACCCTATCACATTGCCAACCGATCGCAACCCAAATCTGTTTCCTTGAACAGGTGATTGACTAGCTGTCTTATGAAATCAAATTCATGTGGGAATCATGAATACGAACATGCGGGGAATATTATTCAAGTGCACAGCTGTGGTAAACAGATAAATAAAATGCTCTTGACATTGCAATGAGTAGCTCTACAGTGGTCGAGATGATTCAACGACTTGGTAAGATGTCATCGATTTCTTCCAAAGTGAATTTACACACATTTCTGTTCACCTGTAGTCGTAAACAAGTCTTTAACTGGCTTTGTTCAATGACAGACGTCAGTGGCGTCATGTGGCCATAAAAGTGTGCAAAAACAAATAAATGCTCGCTGTTTTGTAACTCTAAACAAGTGGAATTTGTACCTAATTCTACATAGAAAGATATAATATGTTACGCTACGCTAGGTTCCAAAATAGGCGTTAAAATGGCATAACATTTTGGCAATTAAAAAAACGCTCTCGTATCAGGTTAAAATTTGAAGAAAAACATTTCGTTGAGGCGTCTACCTTTCAACTTTTTCATGATCGACGATAAAGTTCATTGGAATCTACAACCTACCATCAATATTCCCTTTCACTGAAGTCACTATTATTGTGTTGCTCCGCATGAAATTGAATTTTATTGCATTTGTTTGTTGGTTCATACCACATCGGATTGCATTTCGCACATGCAATGCACATTGCTGCCGTGCGAAAAAGGAAGGCGACTTGCAGAATTTAAAAATATTTTAACCTTAACATTGATATGAATGCTACGAACGGTGTTCCTGGCCACCCCCGTGTTTTTCGATTAAAATCCCATGATGAGAAAAAAACAAGCCCTCGCTGCGGAGGAAAACGCTGAAAAATCAATGATAGGAGTCCGTCACATACACATACACATGTGTTTTTTGAAAACGCGACCTTTTCCAACACTCACTATTGAACAACTCAGGCGCAATCAACCTCGATATAGTTGCTGCTTCTTATTTACTACGCCGTTCACTCTGCACCCCCGTTATCAAAGCTAGCCGTCATACAAAAAAGTTTATTAGTCTACCGTCTTCAAGTTCGCCCCTCATATCTCTGTTGGTTAGGGCACACTTAGGGAATGACTCATGTCGCTGGTTTCTTGTTTTTTTATCTTTCCTCCGGATTCGCGCAGTATTCACCCAGTCATGTGAATGTTGACGTTATGTTATTTCGTGGGTGTCGACGTATTGCAAGAGAATTACGAAATCTGTCCGAAATGAGCTGTTTACTATTTATGCGAAGACGCTACATGAGTGATGGATTTGAATTCAAATGTTACACTTTGCTAAATTTCGCACTAACTTTGGACACACAGTACGAATTGCGATATTTTTTCTTTTGTTTTGGGGGAGGATACCCGATTAAGTTATATACTTGTCCAGCTATATGCTATTGATTGCTTTGGCATGTTTAGCTGATTATGATTCGTTGGCAAGTTAATGTATGCCATTAAGACACAAATTATATCTTTGCCCCTTTTGATTGTATTAATAGTGCAAAAACGTCCGCTTAGTAAACAATCATCTTCTTTTATTTACAGTTGAAGCGACAAATAGCCAACTAGAGACGGTATTTAGTTAAGCTCGGATATTTCGAAACAGCATGAAAATGGTGTTGTCGCAACGGCAGCGCGAGGAGCTGTAAGTGCTCATTTGAATTTTAATCTTAAGATGCGGTCATTAATGTTTTTTTTTTTTTTTCGTTTAGTAACCAAGCGATTGCCGATTACTTAGGCAGCAATGGATATTCAGATTCTTTAGAAGCATTCCGCAAAGAGGCTGATCTAATAAATGCTGAAACTGAAAAGAAATTTGGTGGTTTACTCGAAAAGAAATGGACATCGGTAATACGTTTACAAAAGAAAGTCATGGAGCTGGAGGCAAAGTTATCAGAAGCTGAGAAGGAAGTGATTGAAGGAGCACCGACAAAAGCCAAACGAAGTCCCGGTGAATGGATACCTAGACCACCAGAGAAATTTTCACTATCCGGTCATCGAGCCAGTATTACGAGAGTGAGTTGAATTTGATTGGAAATTTATAGTTTTTGTTATGAAGGCGGTTTTCGGATATCCCGTGTTCTTCAATTACAATTGTTGAAATAGGCATTAGGCGTCCGCGGTGTCGAGTTGATAGTTGTGCGTTCAATTCCTGGCAAATACATGAAGCCATTACATCAGCCATGGAGTAAACTGCCACTACACCCAACAACCAGCCTTTTCTATTCTTTCTTCCTCTTCTATTTTAAATGCATACGCTATGCTGGAAAAACATTATAAAGATATTTATTATCCTTTGAGGTCGACAGCGAAAACTGCCAACCACCCGACCTGAGTGAAGTGAGGATAGCAATATCTAAACTGATGCTTAATGAGGCTGCCGGAAATGACGGCCTTCCCGCCGATCCACAAAAACGAAAATTCTCGCTGCTACATCAGGGTCGGAAACGACCTTACCGAGACATTCGATACCAAAAAAGGATTAAGGCAAGGTGATGCGCTGTCATGTGACTTCTTCAATCTGATTCTTGAAAGGATTTTGCAAAACTCACGAGCTAAAACCAGAGGCACAATTTTCCAAAAAATTCTGTGCAACTACTAGCATACGCCGACGATATTGACATCATTGGTAGGACCCAACGTGATGTCATAGCACCGTTTGCTAGTATAGAGAAGGAAGTGGCAAAATGGGTTTAGCAGTAAATGAGGGCAAGACGAAGTATATGCTGTCGACACAAAAGGACACACAACATCGACGAATTGGACAGAACGTCACCATTGGCAGATATAACTTTGAGGTAGTACGGGTTGATTCTTCGGGCTAAGAAGGCAATTCAGTAGAAAAGCCCTCACTCGAACTACTAAGGAGATATTATATAAGACCCTGATCATCCGAACGGCGCTGAAGCATGAACCGTCTCAAAAGCGGATGAAGAAATCCTTGGTCGGTTTGAGAGGAAAATTCTTCGAAAAATCTTCGGCCCCATTTGCGTTGACGGGGTATGGAGACGAAGATTCAATCAAGAACTATACGAGCTGTACAGCGACATGCCCCTGGTCAAAAAAAACTCCGCATTGGACGTTAAAGATGGCTAGGACATGTAGAACGAATGGACACCAATACTCCGGCTCGCAGAGTCTTCGATTCCCAGCCAGACGTCGGACGCAGTAGAGGAAGACCTCGCCTTAAGTGGCGCGCACAAGTAGAAACCAACCTCAACCAACTTGGAGTGCGCAACTGGAGGCAGTTATCTAAGGACCGGGCTAATTGGAGAGGCATGTTGGTTGAGGCCCACGTTCATTATTAAACGGTTTGGAAAAATGTCCAGTTAAAAAAAAAAGAATACAAATTGTTGGCGCAACAGGCTCGTTAGTAAACTAGGCTAAGGCTTTTTTCTCACAATGGTGGGACCTCCTGTTATACCTCAACACAATTACTTGAAATTGATACTACTTGGATCATCGTAAATGGACGGCCAGTGAAAAACAATTACGTGTCGCACCACCAAGCCCGTCGACGTGTCCGTGTTTACCAAATCGGAGAGACATTCGAAGAAGTGGGGCTCTTAACGGTATGGCTCAAGGAAACGGTGCCGTCTTTTATTTTAGCGCCCTTAATTAATAGGTCACTAAATCCGTCTTTATGTAAGTTGGTACAGAGTTGGTACTATATCGGTGGGCCGGCAATTGAGAATTGGGTGTTAAAACGTATGGATCGGTTGACGATTAACAGCGCCCAATTATGGCATTCATGCTGTCCAGTTAAAAAAAAAGAATACAAATTGTTGGCGCAACAGGCTTGTTAGTAAACAAGGCTAAGGCTTTTTTCTCACAATGGTGTGACCTCCTGTTATACCTCAACACAATTACTTGAAATTGATACTACTTGGATCATCGTAAAAGGACGGCCAGTGAAAAACAATTACGTGTCGCACCACCAAGCCCGTCGACGTGTCCGTGTTTACCAAATCGGGGAGACATTCGAAGAAGTGGGGCTCTTAACGCTATGGCTCAAGGAAACGGTGCCGTCTTTTATTTTAGCGCCCGTAATTAATATGTCACTAAATCCGTCTTTATGTAAGTTGGTACAGAGTTGGTACTATATCGGTGGGCCGGCAATTGAGAATTGGGTGTTAAAACGTATGGATCGGTTGACGATTAACAGCGCCCAATTATGGCATTCATGCTAAGGCATCTATCGAGTAGGTTCAATACTGTATCCTACTGTGTCCCCCGGTACGGTCGGTATACATGAGGTACCGAAATATATTGAAGTCATGTATTTTAATGAATGAAGCGGGACGATGATAATCGGTACCAACAATCAGTGTAATCGGTCTACGTGTTTGGTATAAAAAGGACGTCTGCGGTAGGTGGATTTCTTGAAAGTTTAAGCTTAAGTACCGAAAATATTCCGACATGATCATAAAGCCTTAATCGGCTTAATTCTATGGGTATATTTAAAAAAAAGGTATGTGCCGACAAATCAGTGAGTGGCCCAGTCGGTATTAGTGTCCTCTGGGTAAAGTAAGGAATACCAATTACAGACACCGTACCGAGAACTCAACTTTTCAATTTCATAACGACCTTCAGTAAAAACTAATCAATGAATCATACTCGCAAATTCTTATGAGTTTTTTTTTAAGAAACAATGAAGCTATATAGGTAATTCTTAAGCATACTAAAAAGCCCAGTTTAAGGAACAAATTGAAATGCAGTGTCTTGTAATGCCACTTACTGTATCGCAATTTCTTGAACCATTTCAAATATATTTTCGAAAACACTGTCCTCAGATGTGCGAAACAATAACGCACAACAGGTTCATTAGAACAGGTTTATGTGAACGTGTGATCTTCTTTTACAATACACGTTTTATGACAAATCGTAATGGCTGAATTGAGATAAGCTCTTAAAAAACGAATTCATTCGCTCTTTCTCTTAAGTTCATAAGCAACGAAATTTTGTTTGGCAAAACGACACTCACTCTGACAATCGCTTCCATTCACAAAAGTCTATTATGTTTAACTTGAGTAATTGACAGTGCTGAAGAAAACTTTACGTATAATTTTGACATTAGCTTCTGATTGGTTTCGACTATTATAGTTCAGCCTTACCCATTGAATTATGTCGATAGTAAATTCATTGTGTTGATGGTATTTTAAAGAATAGTAGTGATTCATTTAAAGATGAGTATCGTTAAGGGAATGTTTAATTGGCCACAAAATTATGCATATAACCGCAATTGTCAAGTTGATTTATTGCGAGTAGTACAACGTCAACGCAAATGGGACTCAAGGACACCTTTCAAGATCTTATAAGTAGTTCTCAACAAAAGAACTTTTCTTATTAATTGTTATTTTAGGACAGCAAATAAGACCGAAGATTTTTCAAAGAATTTTCCTCTCAAATCGAACAAGGATTTCTTCAGCCGCTTCGTTTAATTTCTGACGATGTGTTTCTGTTATAAAAAGTGTTGACAAGAGCTATTTCTCATAAAAGGACCGGCAGATGAAAAATAATTCTTGTAAAAGATGACGAAGAGGAACAATTCCATCTAGGCAATGTTAATAATTTGGTGAGTCTGGAGACACATTTCATAACATAAATCTGTAACGCATGTATATGTGCGAATCCGGGGGTTAATACGACTGGAGGATCAACATCACGGTGGCGGTAAATCCTGTTTTATGCCGAATCCGAAAGGCGAATTTGAGATAAGTTCTTCTTGACAATTGATACTACTCCGATAACTTGTCAGATAATCACGAGAGGAGAGCCAGTAAAAAATCATTTAGTTGTTCCTACGGCTGGGAATCGAACCCAGATTTTCTGCGTGGCAGTTCATCGCACTAACCATCGCGCCACTGAGCCCGTCATCAATTCACGTATATCAGTATATCACGGAAACTCTATAGTTGTACCCACAGGGATGTTTGAAGGTAATAGGGTTATGATCCTTTCTATCTAATAGAAATATAAGGAAAGAACAAGAAGTTGATCAAGACAGCCCCAAGAGCGCATCAAATGATGTCGATTTCCAAAAAAAAATGCCTCTAGTGTTGGATGGTATGCTTTTGACAAACCATCCAAGAGCTATATGTAAAAAAAGAGACAAATGTCAAGTCGTAGAAGCACGATTTTGTGTTTGCTTTAATTGGTCTCAATAGTTTTAAAGACATTTACATAGGTTTGGCGTGCCTATCGGTTTTGTCCAACTATGTATGTTGGCTAACTCCTGATGACTACCTTGTTTAATTGATGGCCCTGCAGCCCTAATTTACATTGCTTCTAGTGACCATAACCTAGAATAGATAAAAAAAAAAATTTCGTCATCCCAAAGTTGTTGTCTGTCGTTCGCTGACTTTCTGTGAGTGTGTTTATCTTTGTTTATTTACAATCGCCATGCGACTGTTGCAATAGTCATCAGACTGCTCAAAGAAATAAACCAAACCATGAAAAAGATGATAAGTTTTGTTTCGACGATGGTGCTTTATCAATGAACAGCCTTGAAACAGCGATAACAGAACTTACACCAGCATATCTATAAACCAGGTCGTTTGCATTTAGTGATTCTATACAAATAGAATAAAATATCTCGATTAGTTTGAAATGTTTTACTTAAACCCAACCACATAACAAAAGTTGAAGGATATTAAATTTGATTGGTTGTAAATGCCTACGGAATCATAAAGGCAAGAGTTCAAAGAACTAATATTGAAAATAATATATGGAAATCGCTTGAAATATGAAATAATAGTAATAGATTCGGTTCACCTTAATAGCTAGTGATCCTTGGAAAAAATTGGTGGAATACAACAATTGTTTTCAACAGTGTCTATGAATGACAATTACTTACTTACTTAAGTGACGCTACAGTCCACTGGGCATCAACCAACATGCCTCTCCAATTAGCACGGTCCTTAGATAACTGCCTTCAGTTTAGCACTCTATGTTGGTTGAGGTCTGTTTCTACTTGTGCGCGCCATTCTCTTCTCCATAGCCCGTCAACGCAAACCGCACCGAAGGTCGACAAATATTCGGTTGCCATTAAAGTTTTAAAGACAACTTCATGTAAATGTTGTCGCGGCTCCGTTTCAAATGGTCGATTCGGAAGGTCCAATTTTGCGTCCCTTATTCGAGCATTTCGACCTATATTACACGAATTACGCGTGTTATGTTAGGCTTCAATTGTGTTCGGCTTGTCCACATAGACTAACAACTTTACATAACCCTACAAGAAAAAATAAAGAGGTGTTAAATCGCATGATATTGGCGGCCAACTCCCAGGGCCATTTCGAGAGATAATTCTTCCACAATCGTCTTTGAAGAAAACTGGACCGATGATGCCACCAGCCCATAGACATCGGTAATTCTTGTATGGCATGTGGCTGTTTAATCACTCCAGATGAAACAGTTTTGCTTATTAACGTATCCGCTGAGACAGAAATGAGCATTCACGAATTTTGATAGTAAATTTCAATATTTTGAAATTTACTAGCAAATTCCTCTATACTAGCCACGTTTGCTAGTTGAGTACTACCAATGATGTCAATATTGTCGGCGTATGCGACTTTTTAAAAATTGTTCCTCTGGTGTTGGCTCGGGAGTCTTGCACAATCCTCTCAAGAATCAACTTTGATTTTTTGGTATCTAATGTGTCGATACTCTGATGGAACAGCGAGAATTCTCCATCGTCACTTAATACGAGGTCTTCCTCTACTGCGTCCGACGTCTGGCTGGGAATCGAAGACTCTGCGAGCCGGAGTATTGGTGTCCATTCGTTATACATATCTTAGACATCTTAAACGTCCAATGCGGAGTTTTTTGACCAGGGGCATGTCGCTGTACAGCTCGTATAGTTCTTGGTTGAATCTTTATCTCCATAGCCCGTCAACGCAAACGGGACCCAAGATTTTTCGAAGTATTTTCCTCTCAAATCGACCAAGGATTTCTTCATTTGCTTTTGAGACGGTTCATGCTTCAGCGCCGTAGAGCAGGACTGGGATGATCAGGGTCTTATATAAGATCTTCTTAGTAGTTCGAGTGAGGGCTTCACTACTGAATTGCCTTCTTAGCCCGAAGGAACAGCTGTTGGCAAGAGTAATTCTTCGTTTAATTTCTGACGAGATGTTGTTGTCAGAGTTAATAGCGGAGCCGAGATAGATAAAGTCCCGTACTACCTCAAAGTTATATTTGTCAATGGTGACGTTCTGTCCAATTCGTCGATGTTGTGTGTCATTTCGTGTTGACAGCATATACTTCGTCTTGTCCTCATTTACTGCTAAACCCATTTTTGCCTCTTCCTTCTCTATACTAGCAAACGTGTCTATGACATCAAGTTGGGTCCTAATAATGATGTCAAAATCGTGGCTATGACATCACGTTGGGTCCTACCAATGATGTCAAAATCGTCGTCGTATGCTAGTAGTTTTACAGATTTTTGGAAAATTGTGCCTCTGATGTTGGCTCGTGAGCACAATCCTCTCAAGAATCAGATTTTGGTATCGAATGTGTCGGTGAGGTCGTTTCCGACCCTTATGGAGCAGCGAGAATTCTCCATCGTCATCCTACACAAACGGACGAGTTTGGGCGGTATACCAAAACTATACATGGCTCTGTATAGTTCATCTCTATAAGTGCTGTCCTATGCGGCTTTGAAATCGATGAATAGGTGGTAGGTATCGATTTGGACTTCTTGGGTTTTTTCCAGGATCTGCCGAAGTGTGAAGATTTGATCTGTTGTGGACTTTCCTGGCCTAAAACCACACTGATAAAGGCCGATCAGGTTGGTTGTAAACGTTTGTTGGCGTAGTTAAGAGGGTCTCCTTGGCTGCAACAAGGTAGTGGTCCGAGGCGATGTTAGATCCTCGGAATTTTCGGACATCCAAAATACTGAACTTTTCTAGAGCAGATGTTTTGACATGTTAATTTCGGTGCAGTGAAATAACCCCTGTGGAAATGAATTCATGGGGCCTTATTCCCAAAAAAAAATTAATTATCCCCCGATGGCTTATTTCTTTTTGGAAACTGAAATAAGTTCCGCGGCTGTTAATGCTTTTGGCTTGTGGGGTTTATTTCCTTTTTATGCATCCATTTCCCCGCTCATATTCAAACATACACCATACTTGAATAGAATTCCAATTGCAAATGGCAATAACACCCGCAGGGGTTAATGGTTTTTCGTGGCGGGGCTTATTTCATTTCATGTAGTTTAAATAGGTATACGAAATTATTTGTAAACATAAATTTATTCCATTGAATTTGCCTTTCCTTAATTTTAGGTGGTGTTTCATCCGATTTTTGGTTTAATGGTATCTGCATCTGAAGACGCTACCATCAAAATTTGGGACTTTGAGACCGGCGAATATGAACGAAGTCTTAAGGGGCACACCGATTCAGTACAAGACATTGCTTTTGACGCTCAAGGCAAACTATTGGGTGAGTGCGCCGTCCACTTATCTTATTTGTAATTCTATCTACTTCCTCTTCATTTTTATTTAATTTTAGCATCCTGCAGTGCTGATTTGTCAATTAAACTATGGGACTTTCAACAGAGTTACGAATGCGTTAAAACTATGCACGGACATGATCACAACGTATCTTCAGTGGCGTTTGTACCAGCTGGTGATTTTGTTTTATCAGCTTCTCGAGATAAATCCATCAAAATGTGGGAAGTAGCCACTGGGTATGTTTTCGACTCCTCCTCCTCCTCTTTCTCCGTTGTCCAATCACCCAATTATATGAGAATTTATTTATTGTAAATTTTTGTATAGATATTGCGTGAAGACATACACAGGGCACAGAGAATGGGTCAGAATGGTGAGAGTGCACATTGACGGTGGAATCTTTGCCTCGTGCTCAAATGATCACTCAATTCGAGTGTGGTTGACAAATTCAAAAGACTGTAAAGTAAGTAATAACAATTTAATCTACAATAGTTGACTCACATCCGTTCTGCGTGACCGAAATTGACAGCTATTTAAAGAGTCCATTAACAAGAATGTCCGTTACAGGTTGAACTGAGGGATCACGATCACACAGTTGAGTGCATTGCTTGGGCACCCGAAAACTCCACATCAGCAATAAACGAGGCTGCGGGTGCTGATAATAAAAAGGGCCACCATCAGGGTCCATTCCTAGCCTCTGGTTCGAGGGATAAAACAATTCGCGTAAGACTACTAAATTTCATTTTTTTGTTTGTCCGTTATCATACAAAACAAAATTTAAATTGCAGATTTGGGACGTGAGTGTCGGCCTATGCTTATTTACTCTAACTGGACATGACAATTGGGTTAGGGGACTATCATTCCATCCGGGTGGAAAGTATTTGGTATCAGCTAGTGACGATAAAACCATTCGCGTGTGGGACTTGCGCAATAAGCGATGCATGAAAACTCTGTATGCTCATCAACATTTTTGCACTTCTGTTGGTAAGTCTTGATTATTGTATCTGTAAGCTTAAAATACCATCAGTAATAAGTTGAAGACATCCGATAACACTGAAAGTTAGTAAGCGCAAATTGCACTGATAGCATAACAATTGTCGAAAGAAACCAAGGCATTGAAATTATACAACTACTTCCTTGAATATTCATTTTAAAAAAATAAGGAAATAATGGCAAAGATTGGTTTAAGTCGATTGAAAGATTTGTCAGATCATTATTCGAGGAGACTGGGAAGTGAAAATCATTAATTTTGTTGCCGTAACTGTGGTTATTCCCACGATTATTCAGCTCTAACCATTACGCTACTGAGCAGTTTAATCACACGAACGTTTGACTGATGAACTTTGACGTTCTGACTGTTAATCACATTCCCAGCAGACAACTTTGCCAAATCTGCAACTAATCCACGACAACATCTCAACAAGTTCAACAAGAATTCATTCCAACACTGATGCAATTGTCATTTCAAGGCTTGGTTCAGCTCTTGCAGAACCTAAGACTCTACCCTATCTCTGAAGAGGTATACAAATAAAATTAAAACCGAAATGGAAGGAATTGAACTCGAAAAACTTCGTTGAAACCTGTTAACTTTAGCAAATGGATGGATGCTATGATTTCTTTAAAGATGAACATTTCTTTACTCCATCTGACTAAGCTACCATCTATAAAGCTGGAGACTGATGTAACATGCCTGAGCCCACGTTACTGATTCCAGTGATATGGTACACAACGCCGGGATCCCAGTGATTCAACCATAACTTTTCCGAAATCAGCCCTATCGCGAATAAATTTTCCCGGGAATTTTTCCCTTGTCAGCAATGTAAATCAGATTGCTGAATCGGAAAAATTTCCCGGGAAAATTTATTCGCAATATGCCTGAATAAATATAGCCTCGCCCATCTTTAACCCTTTTGTGAACAATATATGATTTTTTAAATGTATTACCATAGTCCTACCCCTCCATATGAATTACCTACCATCTATAACGCTTGACATCTTAAACAAAAATAAAGGACTGGAGCCTATTAAAATGCTTCCACCATGAATAGTGCTTCTTTACCGCCTGTTGGTCCGTTCGATCGAAATTATTTCTGCCCATCTTTAACCATTTTCCGTCCTTTTGTATAGTCCTACAATGCGAAGTTATGACCGATAGGTAGAGTGCCCCGTTTTATTGGCAGCATATATTTAATTTACTGGTTAACCAACTTAATAGTTTTCTTCTCTATACTCTTAATGTATGGACTTTTGCTTGTAAGTACGATATTGAACAAAATCACTCGTCACCATATCTAAATCTCGGTTTTAATGATTTGGTTTGGTCATTGCTGATGATCATGAAGCGAGTATCCGTTGACATTCTGCACAAACATTGTGCAAGAAGGATGTGTCCTTTCGTTTGAAGTTTTTTTATTCCGTAAAATTTCAAAGCATCACTCATCACCACGCTTTTCATGTGCCATCTGGAAAGAAGAAAACACCTTGATTCTACTTTGCATACACAGTTTTCTTCAGCTGCACTCATTGTCGACTTTTGCGGTTTTCTTAGCTGCAACAGCATTTTTTCAACATTTGGGCGAGGAAACCTTGGGAATATCGCGACTGCTTAAACTTTTTGATGTTAGCACGCGCAGAAGATTTGTGCTTGATTCTCATTCTTTTTAACCTTGTTTCTACTGGCCCTCTTTACCTTTTCAAACGTTTTATTTTTTTAAACACCGTGCTGTGTTCCACAGTTGGATTATAATTCCAGAATCTAATTTTAATGTCGGTCTCACTTCCTATAGTACCATATACACAACTAAGCTTGTATGTACTCTTGTTTCTTAGAACTTAGGCTGAAAGTAAACCCAACACTAACCACCCAACACAATACAAACTCCCCAACAGCATATCTTAATAACTATTGCGGTGACATATGCCTTTTGAATTAACACAGTTCTTTAAATCTGAGTTCAGGCATTAGAATTTGCTGCTGAGGTTATATTCACTCCTTACTTATGCTTTAGGCTTTTAATAGCTCAGCGAGAAAGATAAAAGATTCGGGTGGAGTAACATTTGCGCAATAGTGAAACCAATCGCTCCGATAATTGCGAATTTATATAATTTGTGCACACTCAAAGGGTCATAAAATGAAAAAGAGAGCAAAAAAAATATTCGATGTTAGTATGTGCAAAAGTGGTTCTTCCATATTGATGACTTCGAGTCATCATATGTTCATCTCAAAAATATTCCGTTCGTGCTTTGTATCCGTTTGGCAAAAACTTTAAAACATCATTCCTGGAGCAACATATAACAGTTATTATCTATCTGGTGTTCTTCTTATTCTTATAATCGATTGCAGTCTCGTTGTGAACCAGAAGTTTCAGTTTATGAAACTTAACCCATCGAATCAGGAGTTATTATTTTTTTTAATGCAAGGTGACTTTAATAACAGATGTTTAATCTCTTTTTGCTCGGCCTAATATGAATTTTTATGGATTACTACTATCTAGAATGAATAGCGCGAATGTGGATACACTGTCCTGGACAACCTGTGAGGTGGTAGACTTCCGAAAATTAACTCAATGAACTTAGAGTGTATAAGCGGTACATGGCTAACTGAACTGTTATATTGGTTAAGAGGGCCCAGTTCACAATGAGCTGTGAAGTTAGCTAAAAACCTTAAAAGATGACTTACTTCGATGTGAACGTTGTTGTCATTTCTTTAGCGAAGCTGGTCCTTCAAATAAATCGTGCCGGTGCCTGTTCAGACTAAGCGATGATCCGAAAGCTTTGAAGTAATCCTGATAAGTCACAAAACAGTCGACCTAATTGGGACTGTGGACGATTCCTTTAAACATTCACCCATTTCGTTCCCGATATTGAAAGTTCCTTTTTTTTCATTGATGCTTCGTTGGTTGAAAAGGTAATCATCTATCAACATAAAACACGGCGTAATATATACCACTCTCTAGTAAAAAAAAAAAAAATAAAAAAATTTTTTTCGACAAATAATGCTACATCATGTCATCTATTCGAATCACCATCAACATTGCCAGTTTGTTACATCGCAGCTTAATTAACTATGTCCTCTTAATCCTTACAGATTTCCATAAAACACATCCATACGTCATTTCAGGAAGTGTGGATCAAACAGTCAAAGTATGGGAATGTCGTTAAATATATTTATTTTATTTAATATTTAATTTTAACTTAAATGCTATTATTAAAAAAAAAAAACAAGAATAAAAAATTAAGATTATAAATCCATAAGAGAAGAAGATATTTAATAATTAAAACAAAAAAAAAATACAAAAAACCTTGCCACCTGTTTTCTGTTAAAAAAAAAGTTTCTCTAAAGCAAGACGGAGACGTCACTGTGTAGTCTAAAAACAAAAAAAAGCAAAACAATTCAACAAACAAAATCAATTTAAATTAAAATAAACAAAATAATTAATAAGGAACCATGAGAACATGTATTTATATGTGTGTACCCTTTGATGTTATACATAATTAGAGCAAACCAATAAGAGTATTTTTTTTTATTTAAAATATACAAATTGGTTGTTTCCGACGCTGTTTATGAAACTAACTTTATTTATTTTCAACTTTCCTAATTTTATTAAATGTTATTTTTTTTATTATTATTTAAAAATGATTATTTAATAAAATAAACAACAATCATATGATTAACTAAGAGAAATGGAAATACACGCGAACCACACAGGACAACCAGAGAGAGGTGGATTATTAATATTATTATTTTTTAAAATACTGGTGATATATACTTTTTACAACAAAATGTGGCCACTGTCGAGCACTGTGATCTGAAAAATTCACAGCGAGAAATAAAAAGTGCAACTTTTGCTAAATTAAATTCAATTTCAATTTTTTTTTATTATTTTCCCCAAGGTTTGGAGTCGAAAACGAAAATTAATATATTTATAATCTAAATATGTGTAGCTTTAATATACATATAGCGTTTAAACACACAAAATGAAATATATAATAAGTTAATCAATGATTTAAAACAAAACAAATTAAAAAAAAAATCATGGAGCAAAGTAATTCTCCCCCTCTCTATCTCTCAACTTGAATAATCCTGTAATATATTTAATTAAATATAAAAAAAAACATCGCCGAAAATATGATATGCATAAATGAAACTTCTGTTTGTCGTATCTCAGCCTATATTCAAAAGAGTTTAATAGAGATTGCTCCAAGACGAGGAGAATATTATTGAAAAAGAAACTGCAGAGAGAAATGAGATGTTGCGTCTCTTGTGTGATAGGAAGAGTAATTTTAAATTTAAATAGGTGGGAGAACCCTTGCTAAAGTCATCTTGTATTTGAAGATCACTGTCGATCAACAAATATCACAGCTTATCAACTATGAACAAATAAGTAGCAGAGACAATTTTGCAAAATCATATGAATAGTACAATTTCTTAATAGCTGATCAGTATTCACTTATTCAAGATGATCACAGTCAATCTAATCGACTTAATAATGCAAACATACAGTTTAATCAAGATCTTTAGTTAATCAATTAGTACAAATTTTGTTAGATCAAATCACTGATCAAGAATAAGCATTCAATTGCGCTTGTATAAACGAATATATTGCTAAGTGAAATATACAATCCTCTAGAAGAGTCCCAAAGGCTAAGGTTAATGTCATAATGAACACGCACAGACAGAGTGGTGCGATGTCAATGATATCCATTCAAGTGAATAAGATATAATTATTCATTTATGGTGCTTAAGCCAAGTGTTATGCAACGGAACACTGAAGAAAATTCGTCCGCCTTTAGCTGCCCTTAGACTGAGGTTTTCAGCTCAAATTTTTTCCTTTTTTAAGAGAACATTAGTTTTTAGGTAGTTTAGAAAATAATAATGTAATCTCGCTTTTCTTAAACAATTGTGCGGTAGTTATAATTATGATTTTTTGGCGGTTTAAGTTTTACATTAAGTTACCTATTCTGGTCTGCCAAAGGACCAATAAATATGTGGCAAAGGATTTATGATTTCAGTCCACACTTCTTCTTAAAGTTCCTCTCCGCTGGGGAGGTTGGAAATCATTGTTTTTAGTGTCCACACTAAACCTGTTTAAATGTGAACAAAACAAATATACACAATCTGCGATGGTCATCTTGTACAATCCAATGCTTCTTAGCGTTATCGACTTTTGGGCTTTGGAGTTCAACCTATGTTGAGTTAAGATTATTTCTTATATTATAAGATTTCTGAATGGGCAGTGTATCCTGGGAAAATTTATTCGCGAAAGGCCTGAATGTCAGACATTTAATTTATTTACAATGAATGGAATCTTTCTTGCGTTTATTAGTGTTGAGAGCCAAGTGTTTATACAATTGTCGAACGCCATTTGAAATTGCATTGACGAATCGCATTAAGTAGTAAGAATACCTTTAGTGAGATATATAGTCATCGTGATGTAATTTTCATGAAAACATTGCCTACAATTCTAAGACGCTACAAAGTGTATGCTTTGGTTATCCGTGATCAGAACATATGTGTTTATCCTTATCAATCTCATCATTTTTACGCCTTCATGCAATTGTCGTGCTCCGAAAAGAATGTAAGCCTTCGTTTAATAAAGTCTAATGTCAGAAACACATTTAGGGTTATCGGGAATTATTTTTCCCAAGGAATTTTTCCCATTCAGCAATGTAAATTGTTTGCTGATTAACAGCAACATAAACACATTTAGGGTTATCGGGAATTATTTTTCCCAAGGAATTTTTCCCATTCAGCAATATGATTTACATTGCTTACAAGTGAAAAATTCCCGGGAAAATTTATTTGCGATAGTGAAAAACTTCAAATAGGAATGTTGGTTGATAGTCATTTTTTGAGAGAGGTTTGTAGAATCTCACTTTTGAACATGACAATTCTATCGAGCCGGTCATGGGTCATGGTTTATTGAATGCTTCCCCAGATCATTAAACTTTTTTGTTACTCTTCTGTCATGCGCAGATCTTTACCTTAACTGGTGTGTACTACATTTTGTACATTGTTAACTGTACATAGAGATTTTTATTTAGCTTTCGGTGCAGGACAGTTTATCACAGCTTATAAGAAAGACTTTTCGATTAAAATAAATGTCGGCGTGAATCAAAAAACGGGGAGCACCAATACAAGGCATAGCACCGCCCTTATTTACTGAAAATAAAAATATAAATAAAATGTCCCAGCCAATAAGCAGGAACACTATTCAATTAGCATGGTTTATCATTCGCTAAGTCACAATGTCCAGATGTTCGTACTTGTTTTGTTCGACCGAGTCTGCTTCAGTATGCCTACAAAGCGATTATACCTAGCTAGCAGTCTTTGTATGTATGTTACTTCGGCGTTTATCAAATGTCAGGCTCGTGCAATACAAAAAACGATCATCGTCGAAACGTTTTAAAGACTCTTTTAGAGTATCAAGTACAATTGGAATGGACAGTATAGAACTTATCTGGTACCGAAATGTCAGATGTTAACGTACCCAACTTAACTTTCATAATACAGCTAAAGACTACATCTCTCTCACATCAGCCCAGAGATATCTTCATTCCCAATAAAGTTCACGGAGTATCTTTGTCCGTTCAATCGATGTCACATCTCTTTCCTCCAATTTGTAGATTCTTTTTCATATTATTTTCTTAAAATGTAATTTTGCAGCAATTTAAAAAAAGTAACTCATAACGAATCAAATTTTAAAGAAAAAGAAAAACAATAAAACATAACAAAACTCTACATTGTGTAATTATAATTTAAATATTTTCCGTATGAAATTAAACCGAAAGTTTTCTTATATATATATTTCAGTTTGTTTTTAATAAACATAGTATATCCGATTTAATTTAATATGCTTATTTTTTTACGTATAGTTTTTAAAGCTATAATTAAACTTGTAATTTAATCGAAAGGATAACTCTTCAATTATATTTATTTCATAAATACCTTTGTTAAGATGCATTACGTCCTTAACTGTAGTTTTTTTTTTGTATTTGAGAAAAAAAAACCTAACTACTACCATTTCAACAAAGTTGATCTCGTTTCAGAAAATAAAAGAAAACAATCAACGAGTTAATAAGAAATGAGCAAAAAAAAGAAAAGCGAGAATAAAAACAAATTTATATACAAACACACATTTTTTATTTTTTTTATTTTTTATTTAGTTGCGCAATTTTTATTTTATTTAGAGCTTCTTATTAGTGATGATATTTATATGTAAATGTGCTTGCATTATACATGAATATAAAAAAAATATTTTTATAACCCTAGCAAGTGTGACTGATTCAAAAAAAAAGAAAAGATATATCTTTTCAATAGGAGACCTTACTGCTAGAGAAAATGAAAAACGAAATCCCTAGAGTCCTAGATAATTATATGTAGTATGTTGGCCGCTTTATATTTCCAAGTTTAATGTTTTCATTTTAGTCTAAAAATCCTTTTTATAGTAGAAAATGCTTGCGCCGATGTATCCCAAATTTAAACATCTACTACTACTCAACAGCTAATTTATTAAACACAAAGCTATATAGACAAAAAAACTTATTAAATACTCGTTACACATTAAATAAAACAAAAGTATTTATATATAAATATATTTATTAAAAAAACACAATTTATTCATTTCATTTGTTGCACATAAAATATAATACACCGCGAACGATAACCAATATTGTATAATACAATCTGTTAATGTTCTTCATAGATACACAAGAACTAACAAATCAATAAGCCATGCAAATTAACTTCAAATAAACTTACTATTAAGCGTCTTGAGCGTCTTTAAAATCATGCAAAAGTTATAATTAAAACTTTAACCATGTTTTACTTGTTTTCCTTTTTTTAATCTTAACAATTCTTAAAAAAAAAGAATAAAAAAACAAACAAACCAAATTACACTGTATAATGTTTGATTATTTTCATACCTAAAACGAATGAAGAAGTTTGTCTCTTATAATAATCGAGTATTAAATAAAAACAACAAGCATAGTTATCATATATATGAGTGAGTTTTTTTTTATTATTTTATATTTCTTGTAACAATAGTTTTTCGTAAAGATTTAAAAACGGTCATGATGCTGGGCGCAGTGGAAGCACAAACATTATTGTAGCTGTAGAAAACGTCAATAAAACTTACAATGTTCTTCAACTTCAGCAAAGAAATCGAGGTTCGTGGGTAAGCTGGTATTGCAGATGTATATAGACAGCTAAGAACTATTTTACACGAACCATCGGGCATTCATAGTTCGAAATAATTCCATCTTTGCTCACAATGAAATAATGAACTAACAAAAATAATGTGCTGTTCTAATGTAAACGAGTGAAAACATTAGCGGACACTCTGAAAAATGGCATCTCTTCTAACGTAAATTCGGACACTACATGAAGAAACTCAACACAAAATCTACCCTATCTCTGTTTTTTTTTTTTTTCATCAATTGACAGCGCTTTACAAAACCGCATTAAAGGTATTTCATGACCCTTTGAGTGCACTAAAATTATATAACATATGAGAAGGCTTGATGGGCTCAGTGGCGCGGTGGTTAGTGCGATGAACTGCCGCGCAGAAGGTCTGGGTTCGGTTCACAGCTGTAGCAACATCTAAATGAATTTTCACTGGCCCTACTTTCGTGATGAACTGTCAAATCATCCGAGTAGTATAAATTGTCAAGAAAAGCTTATCTCAAATTCAAATTCGCCGTTCGGAGTCTGTATAAAACAGGAGGTCGCGCCACCGTGCAAGAAGTACTCACGCACACATGAATGGTTGTAAGAAAGCTCGGCCCTGGGTACTAACGAGCATGTTGCGCCAAAAATTTATTTGCATTTTGTATGAGAAGGCTAGAATCAGCTGAGCGAATCCTTTCATACGCTATCCCATCCCATCGTTGTGTAGACACTTTTCAAAATACCTTCTTATTTGACTAAAATCGGGGCTTTGTTCTGAAAGTGGGCGTGGTTGTGGAAGAATGTTCACTTTTTACTTATATTTGTAAAGTCATGAACAAGGAGTTTTATAAAGATGTTTGTTCTTAGAGTTCGCGGTTGTATCTTCTCCTCCATTCGCCCTCCTCCCACACAGGACCAAAAATCCTTTTTTCCTCAAAGGAGCCCAGTATCAGCTCTCCCTTCTTGCTTATCGTCCAGCACTCGGCAGCATAAAGCAGAAATGGCAGGGTAATGTGTTTGTAGAGCACACATTTCGTCCTTCGAGTTAGGAGTTTTGAACCTAGTTGTTTCGCCAAACCGAAGTAGCAACGGTTTCCTAGGGTAATTCTCCGCCGGATCTCCACTAGGGTGTCATTCGTCTATGTTTACTCCGAGGTAAGTGAACTCCTTAACTACCTCGAATTTGCTGCTATAAACAGTGACGTTTTGTCCTAGGCTGTGTTTGTTGACAGCATGTACTTAGTCTTGTCCTCACCTCATTTACTTCAAACACCAAAGGATTTCGTCTGTTCTTCAATCGCCATGAACGTTTTTATCACGACAAGCTGTGAGCGACCAATGATGTCAATATATGCTATGCGTAGCCCACCAGCTGGACGGACCTGTTGAAAATAGTACCTTCAGTGTTGACACCTGCTCTTCGTACTATCTACTCTAGTACGAGATTGAAGAATTCACACGATAGCGCGTCTCCTCGCCGAAATCCGGTGCATGTTTGGAATAGTCCAGAGGAGCTACTTCCAAACTGCACGTTGCAGCGCGTGTTTTCCAGCGTCACGCGACACAACTGAATCAGTTTTGCCGGAATTCCGAACTTGGCAATCGCCATGTAGAGCTCCAGATGATGTATGCTAAGTGGTTTTGAAGTATATGAACAGGTGGTGAGTTTCGACTTGAAATTCGTTGGTCTTTTCTAGGATTTGCCTCAGTGTAAAAATGTAGTCTATAGTCGACCTGCCGGGCTTTTTTATAGCTAGGCCAAGTTCTTCTATGCTAGGTGGTGGAACTGGTTGTTCATTGACCGTACTCTTCCATTCTCTTGCCCTATCACTCTCTCTAAATGATGCCCATTAAATAGCTGCTGAAAATGCGGCTTAAACAAATCTACTATTCCCTGCGCTTCGGTGACTAGGTTTCTTTCGCTGTCTCGAAGAGCCTGCGTTCCGATTTTGTAGCCAGCAGCCAGTTGCTTCGATTTTTTATAAAACCTCCGGGTGTTGTTACGACCGCACAACTATTGATCTCCTTGAGCTGGGAGGCTGCATAAGCCCTCTTCTTTCTACGCAGGGTCTTTTTTTCCTCCCTTCTCCAGGTTTGATACTCTTCTCTCGCTGCCTTTGTTTTGCGCTGTAATGCTTTCTTGTGTTCATCTTCTGTCACCTTTTTTCTGTATAAACATTTATCATCATACCACGGGCCCTTTCTCGGTGGTGGCTGGTAGCCTACAGTGGTTTCGGCTACCTACTTGAAGATGTCGCGATAGTGGCATCACTGATTGTTGGCGTCTGTGGTAGGTGAGTGCACAAAAGAGAGTTTCATACTCAGGCGCTCGCTGTAGGCTCTGGCTACTCCACTTGTGCTAAAGCGTCCAACATCGAATTTCTTCTTCTGGGCAGTTCGCAGCTTCTTCTCATAGTCGAGCTCTGAATTTTGCCGCGACAGCAAAATAGTCAGAGTCGACATTTGCCCTTCGAAATGTGTACACGTCGAGGATGTTGGATGCGTGCCTCGCATCGGTTGGCACATGGACGATTTGGTCGGCGTTTCGACCATCTGGAGAGCGGCAGGTTGCTGTGTGGATCCTTAGCCTTGGAAACCTATTGCTACTTATCACCGTATTACGAGCTTCTGCCAGAAGATATACCTTCTATACCTAAAGGGACGCCCATAATTCGTATCTTAAAAACCACCACCCTTCGCTTTAAATATGTTTTGTATTGCAACTAAGTTACGACCTTCCTATAGTAATCGCAAAGTTATATAAACATTTGGCAGGTAAATTTCATTTGATTATTGGACTAAATCGATAACGTGCCTTAACAATTTTTTTATGTTTTATCGTATAATACTCAGATCTCTTCTTAAAAATAGTACTTCTGAAGTGCTCCAAAACGCAAACAGATTACTATGAGGTAATGCATACTTTCACAAAACCGGCAGTGATGCATCAACTGTGAATTTGTTTGACTTTTTAGAATTCAGTTATTGTTTTCAAAAGTTTTCAATTTATTTAAATTTGTATACACCAAAGTCATATAACATGTCATCACTTGTTTTTATTAAAGCAACTTGTTAATAAGGGTACCCTTCGAATACTTCGGTACAGCTATCTGTATTTCTTCATGTGTTCTTCGAATTATTTCTTTAAATGTGACTTCCATTCCAATTTTTGGTCGATAGTCTACTAAGTGATGTAATAGATGCTGGTGGTAATCGAGAGGTTTAGGGATACGCGTAGGACTTGATGGTCTTGTTGATACGACTGGTACTGTAGACCGTCACAGTTTTGCATCCTTCTCGTTGCCACTTTTTTGTTTAGCGTGGCCGTCTACAGTTTAATAGATGAGGTCCTTGTCGATGTTTTTCCGTGATTGAGTAATTAACTTAAACTGATAATTGTCTAGATGCCCTATGACTTGGGGACATCAGTATACACTACGCTATTGAGCGCTGCCGTTAGCCTTTTGGCTCAAACTCACCCTTAGAATTCCTAGATGCCCAAATATGTCAACGCAGCTCATATTGGTCGTTCACTTAGGTTAGTTTGAATGGGCTGTTGACGCTCAGGTGAATCGTCAAACTCGCATAGGCCTACATGGGCCCATAGCGATACCCTTTGTTGAAAGATAAGTACCTTTAAAGAATGTTAAAAAGTATATTGAGTGTGTTACTTATGTTGTTATCTACGTTGCTCCATCCACTTTAAATAGATGTTTGCTCCATCCCGATTTGCATCAGAAACGGATCTGCGCTATAGGTTTTGTTGCCAGCTTCGTTAGGTCCTCGCAGTAGAAGCTACCAAGGAGTTTTATGCGGCTGAGTAGGTGTGAGTTATCCCCCTCGACTACTGGGTCGTCGCATTTCTTGCATAGTTGGTATAAGTCAGCTAGTCCGATTCCACTCTCACCGCTATAGAAATGGAAGCAGACGATCCAGCTGCATTTCCTTTTGCTTTTTCGTTTCCTGGAACGTTATTATGTCCTGGCACCCAGATAATTTTTGTTCTGGTTACATAGACCTCTGAGCGGCAACTACTCGTGATTTTATTATGTTTAATGCCAGAGAGTTAATGGCCGTTTGACTATCTACGTAAATGGAGATATCCTCTTGTGATATTTCCAGTACTCAAGCCGATTCGGCAGCTACGAGTATCGCTAGGATTTCTGCTTGAAAAGCAGTACAAGAGTTCGCCAAACGAATAAATGTGTATAACTCGATCCTGCCGGAGTAGAACCCAGAGCCCACTTCTATTTCCATCGTTATAGATTGCTATTCGTTGTTGGCTACAACCTTCTTTCACGACCATTTGTCTCTAATGGGTTTTCTGATTGCGTATTCAATGTTGTTGTCCCCCAGTTTGGAATTAGTCCGCTGCCGACTTAATAAAGGAAAAGGAGCCTTACTGCAAGGACACGTCTAAACAAGGAGGCTGAAATCACGTGTTAGGTAGGAATCAGCAATGTTAAACCAATTATGTTTTCATACGTTATAATAACTTGCAAGTGAAACTTTTGCCAAATCTTAAACAGCTTAAACTTTTAAGGCAATGCTTGTGAAAAAAAGCTTCAAGTATGTGTTCCCTATATGCAATACCTCCTCAAGTCAAAGAATTAGTCGACTAGACACCTTGACAGAAATTGAAAACTCTTGATGTCAAATTTGACCCCAAAAATTCCGTTAAACTGTAGGAGCGATTATATTAAATACCGATTGAAAAATACATTTTTGATTTAAATAATTTTGTTTGTAAAGTAATGTTGTATTTGATTGAATTTTGCAGCTTATTTTATAGCTTGAGTCGTAGGCTTCTATTTCGTAGAGTCTGTTTCGGACTTCTTTTCTTCTTTACCATTTTCGGCATAATTGTTAATTTCATTTTTATCCTGACTTTCAATAGCTTCTTGAGATCCTTCAGCTTCATTTTGCTCTTCATTATCTTCCAATGGTTTTTCAACAGCTTCTGGTTTCTCTAGGGGAAGTTCTACATGTGAATCTTTTGTTTCTTTATTCTGTTTTGCTTCATCGGGAGAAGTGTTTGGTTCTTTTTCGGCATTACAAGTGTCTTCAGAAACTTCTTCCTTTGCGGAACCTACTATCGAGGAGTCATGTTCTTGTTTGTCAATGATATTTGCACCATCATTTTCCTCTTCATCATCCTCCTCTTCACTTGTATCTCCCATTACCACTTCCTTCTCGTCGCTGCTTTGGGTTTTCGGCTTCTTAGCCTTTTGTTTTTTCTTCAGGCGCTTTGCCCGTTTCTTAGCCGTTTTTTTCTCAGCTTCTAAACGGTTTTTCTCCAACTTTGCCTGATACTCTTCATCCAATTGCTCTCTCATACTCTTAGCTTGTATGCATTTTTGGCGAGCATATTCCTTTCGCCGAAGATGACGATAAACATGAAACTCACCCGATCCAGCACCAGCACTGGAACCCATTACATTGCGCACGAAAGAGGGTACCGTTTGCATGTAGTCCTTCTCTTTGGGTGGTTCTGGGATAATGATTGGCTTGCTCTAAGAGTTTATTTACAATTAAAACATAATTTTAGTGACACTTTAATAAAATCTGACCAACTTACAGGATTTTTCATTAACTTTTCGAGTTTCAGCCGCTGCAGATCTGTGGCACTTTTGATAACTGGTCGTACCTTTTTCTCCTCACCATCTTTGTCACTTTTGTTTTTATTTGATTTATTTTCAATAAGATTTTGCATAATATTTATTTTTAAAATTCCTGGTTATACGATTATACGAAGCTCTACGATGTCAACAAAACGATTGACAGCAAACGTTCATTTTCCAGATTTTAAGATTTTGGTATGGGGAACGAAACGCATAGTGGAGAGGAAATAGCACAGATTCTGAAACTGTTGTAGTTTGAAGAGTCCAGTTAGGACACAGTTTTAGCTATCATTGATAACCCTTATTGGAAATTTTCTTTTATTTCTTGCGGCATTTTTATTATTTTAATCAATGGCGAGTTGATGTCAAACAAAGCTTATGAATTTTAAAACACAATAATCCATTGATTATTATATTATCTAAAGTTTTCGTAGAAAATCACTTTGTTTTTTAATGATCAAGATTTATTTTTGGTGAAGTACAGTTTGGCATTCCACCGAAATTAAGGCCCAGTTATAGATATTTTTGAAAACCCTCATTTTTTATTTTTTATTTTATAAATTCAATCTTTGGCGACGTGGTGTCAAAACAAATCCCAGTTATAGATATCATTGAAAAACGTTATTGGAACACAACACATGATGGAATTGAAATGTCACCCCCATAGCTTCTTATAGGAATTATTGGAAAATTCCGTTTCAGTTTGGTGGAATGGCAATTATTCTTCATCGAAATAAATTTTGGTCAGTGAAAAATATGAAGTGATTTTCTGTGAAAAATATAATTACAATTTAAAATATTTTAAAATAATCATGTTCTAAAATTCATAAGTTTTGATTTGACACCATTTCGCCAAGGGTTGGACTTATAAAAAGCCGCAATAATTAAATTTCCAATGAGGGTTTTCAATGATAGCTATAACTGGGCCCTTACTCAAACAATTTTGCAGATTAAGTAGTTAAAAACCAGCAAACAGCAAAGATGGGGAAATCGCAACTTGCTAAAAGCATTTTAATTGTATGTATGTATGGGGATTTCCTGATTTTAGCAGGCTTAGCTAAACAGAAAAAAAATATATAAAAATTAAAAAAAAAAACATCATCATTGGACAGTTTGCACAACCGTTCTGGCTTGACAAATTTCTATATATTGTTTTTGTAATTTTTTCTATATTTGTAACGATAGAAAAAATAAAAATATATATGGGACGGCTACAATCAGCTGTGCGAATCGTTGAATATCCTATTCCATTTCATCCTCAAATTTAACATCCCTCAGACAGTTTATCCAAATCGGTAATGGTTCGACAAAAAACGACATTTTCTATGGATATACTATAGGATAGGCTTTATAAAACGGTTTTTTAGAATGACATTCCCAAAAAGTGGGCGTGGGTCAAAATGATCTACGGACGAAATGTACATAGTATTATTTTCAAAATGTTTTCATCGAAAGTTTTTTTTTCAAAATTGTACAGAAAGGTGTTTTTTTTTAAATGCCCCCAAAAAGTGTGCGTGTCAAAAAATTTTATATGGACGAAATATAGCTATTAAGATTGTCTAAATATCCTTTTCAGATACTTTTTCAAATATCCTAACCGTTTGGCCAAAAGCGATGTTTTAATGAAAAAAGAGCGTGGTATTAGGCGGATTTCAAACGAATTTACACTTGTTCTGTAGCCTCGGACAAGGATCCTATGTACCAAATTTAATAATCCAAGCTCAAAATTTAAGGCCCATCATGCGTTGACACACAGTCGAACGGACGGACTAACAGACGTGACTTAATCGACTCAGCTAGCGATTATAAGTCGATCCATTTACTTTGAGGTATATCTAGCTCTAAATTAGTTCTCTATGTTACAAATACAAATAATATACCCTTATGGGATAATGTATATTATGTTTGCTCAATTTGTTTAATGAAGTGGTCCATTTAATAGAATCTTTCGTCAATGCAAAGAGTTTAGAGACTGGTTTAGTTTAAGACATATAATAAAAAGAAATAAATTGAGAACTCAATCACCTATGCAGATTGCCAAAAAAATACTTGTTTTGTTACGAAATAGTTAATTTATATAAAATAAATGGAAAAAAATACCAAAAATACGTACAAACTACAGGCTGTCGATTGAAATCACATCTGGCAAAATAATAATAATATTTTGGGTTGGGAGCAATGATCGAGTATCGTTTACTCTGTACAAAACCCCTAAAAGAGGGCTATATGAAAAAGTGATATTTTAACTGAATTTAGGAATAGAGTTTCAAAGTCGTCGGTTGTAACTGCGATTCCATATTGCATAGTAGGAATTTCCACTGTGCAACCTACTTAGAGAAACTTAGACACCATTGAGGTCTGAATGTGAAAGTGCAAGGCGATAGGTAAAATCATTGGATGATACAAAAATAAATACAAGAAGTGATCAAAATTACGAGAAATAATAACGAAACTTTACAAAAAAAATAAGTGCAAGAAAGGAAGAAGCGAAAAGATTCAGAATGAAAGTACATATATGTTTAAGTAATTAACATTGAAGGGAAAGTGCATAAAAACCCTGAGAAGACAAAAGTGGACCAACAGGAATCGTTGGCCGCTGAAGAATTAAATGGATAGTGAAGATCAAGGAGCAGGGCTATACAAATCAAAGGGCTACAATGTATAGCCTAGAATTCCACTCGACGGAAATATATTCCGGTTATATCACCACAAAGAACATAATTTTTTTTTATTGCTCTTGCCTTTGTTTCGAACCCTGAAATCAGTATCTAAAGTAAATTGGTGTTCGTTTGCAATCTATTAGATTAAATTAATTTAAAAAACAATCAAAGAAAAAATAACGTAAATGGTGATTCAAACCAAGAAGCTCATCATTGGATATACGTCTTACACGTATATAGTGAAAAAGCGAAGGGATTCAAACCAAGGATAAGAAGTGAAAATAATATTATTGAATTTCAATTTAATAGTTATCACCAACAATAGCGACTTGGATGCTGTGGCCACTTTATCGCTCGTTACAATTTACCTTTTTTCTTGAAAGTTACTTAAAGAATCAAATTAGTCAAATCGAAAAAGATAATGCAAACAAATTTGAAGTTTTGAAAATGAGTCTATATAATAAAAGTAATGAATTTTGAGATTGTGAGAGATACGCTTAATAAGGGTATTCATGCAACGTTGTAATTTTACTACATGCGAAAGATTGTAGTTTAACGACGACGTTTCATGAACGACCCTAAAACTGTGCCGCTAAATAATGCGGTAACCCAATGAATTGAATTTCAATTTAGTAATTTATTTATGGATAGAATTTTGTTCCTATTGTTCTCTTTACGTTCGACATATTTTTTTTCACTTTGGCGAACACCTTGGATATGTAAAAGTGACTGATTAAATGTCATAATAGCATTTCAAAAGTTTACAACGTTTACCATCTCAGTTTACACACCCGCAATTTTTGTGAGAAAATCTGATACTGTTAGAAAAAAATCCCCATACAAATTTTGACAGTTCATTTATCACGTTTTAATTTTATAACGTTTAAAACGTTTACGACGACTTTCCGACGTTGCATGAATACCCCAAAAAAAATTTATTGTTAAAAACGCATCATGCCTCACCTAAAGAAACATACTACCTAACAACATTTCGATACCTGAACTACATTACCCATCCACACTGCAATCGCATCTCACTGAAAGTTACATTTTCCTTCGTTCGAAATTCCTAAACGTTCTCGGTTCACTTCGATTCTCAGTTGTTTCTTGTGGATCGCTCATGACGGGCGGGGAGGTTCGCAGGTTCTCATCAAGGAATACTTCAAGTCGTTCATAGTTTAATCAAAAAACATATTTTTTTTTGTAATTCAATTCAATTAATTCTTGAGAACCATTTCCAAAATTGGTATCTCATAATAGATTGACATACGTCGTGTACAAATCGAGTTGTGTGAGTGTTTTCCAAGTAAAGTGTGCAAGCAAGTACAAATTGTAAAAGACGAACAGATAATTACAACGAACTTTTCGTATTAAAAAAACAATCATGGCATTGGAAACCGACGAGAAAATTGCCCCCAATGCAGCAGCCGATGTTAAGAAGGAAGACACCGGTGCAAAGTCCTCCAGCAACTCGGCTCCCCCAGTAGCAGGAGCAAATACCGACAATGCGGGCGGCAAGAAAAAAGGTTTGTTCAAGATGTCGTACTTTCTCTAGGCAATAATCTTTCAACTCACTAATTCCCCAGATCCTTTCTATGTGTCAGGGTTATTAAATTTATGGCAAAAATATGCTACGATCCTTAAAAAAACCGACATTTCTATCGCCACACAGAACCAGTCATATAACACTCGTTACGTAATTTGATTTTCTCGTGTGTTTTTCTGAAAGAAAAGTTCACTCTCTGTCAGCGGCCGGTCTTTTATTATGTTTTTTTCCTACTCCATCGCCGTTCCCAGATTTTTTTTTCAATAAATTAGTGTAGTTACTGTGTCAAGTCGATTTGTAACCTATAATGTTCCAATAATAACACGTGCTTTCCAGTGCCTTCAGAGCCGTCGCATCGGCGACTATGGAGGATAACATGGGGGTTGTGTCCCCTCTATCGGCATTCCGTGCTTCTGTCAGTTGTACATGTTATGACGAAATTCAGTTTCAGGCAGTTTACGACACGTGACTTGATATTATTTTGGCTGCACCACTAGCACATCGGTATTTTATCAATTCCTATAAGCACCAGCAAGAGAGAAAAAGATCTTTGATCGAGTTCAAATCTCGCAGATGACACTAAAGTGGTGTCAATGTGTGCGTGTGCCCAAAGAAGAGTGAATTCCAATCGTCCAATCATGTTATCAGTGCGCTGTGTGCCCCACCGTCGCGTTTATTTCTCCTGTGCGTTAATCTAAATATAGAAACACTTTTCTCTGAGTTCATATAGAAAGGAAAATAGTGAGGAGGATTATTCTGTTCTTCTGCTTTAGATTATCTCTCACTCTGACTAACACATGTTACTAGTTAGGTACATACTCCGCGAGATAGTTTGTTAATTTATCAGTTATAGAGAAATAGTGTTGCCAGTTTTGGAGAGCTTATTTTTATTTTGATTGCCTATAGGGGTGGTTAGACCTATTTTATGTTAGAATTTAAGGGAGTACATTCAAAGCCATATAAGATAAATTAGAAGAAGTATAAGAACGACAAACTTTTGATAATGTTACATTTGTTGCTTTCCTAAAATCAAATGTCACTATATCAGGGATATCTCGCACAAGATCAAAACAACCGAACGATTACTTTAGGTAACTGAGTTCAACCATTTAATCGAAATCCACCTTAAGAAACTGTCCAATGCATCCATAAATTGAAACAAGGCTCCAGCGAGTTAAGTAGAATGTGCTGATTGAGTCATATCAAACAAAAAATCAAATGGCTTTCAGCGTTTAAGTGATTAAAGTGATTTCGCTGTCTAGTAGGATGAACTGCTCCTTCTTACTATTTTATCAAAGTAAAGGGTGTCTTTTTTTTTTAGAGGTATAGAACTTCGAATTGAAATAAAACACAAGAAAATTGGAAGGATAATTTTATGCCATTAATGTTTAAATATGATTTCGCACCCGCGGCTGGTTCGAATAAAGCCAAGTCTAGAGGTCCAATTTTCAACAACTTTTGCGAGCATTTGGGGCCGTATAACGCCACGAATGTTGGCTTCCAAGTCCCCTAACGTTTCTGGTTTGTTGGGGTAGACGAACGACTTCACATATCCTCAAAGAAAATCATCCAATGGTGTCAAATCACACGATCTTGGTGGCCAATTGACAGGTCCATTCCGCGAAATTATGCGCTCATCGAATGTTTCCTTCAATAAATCGATTGTGACGTGCGCTGTGTGGCATGCAGCGTCGTTTTGTTGGAACCACATCTCATCCACATTCATGCCTCCAATTCGGGAACAAAATAGTCGGTTATCATGGCCCTATACCGGTCTTCATTAACGGTAACTGACTCTCCAGCATCATTTCGGAAGAAGTATGGCCCAATGACTCCACCAGCCCATAGAGCACACCAAACAGTAAGTTTTTGTGTATTTAATGGAGTCACAAGGGTCTTATGTGGATTCTCTTCACTCCAAATGCGGAAATTTTGCTTGTTGACGTAGCCATTCAACCTCATCACTGAAAAAAATCGTTTAGCTCTAAAAATATCCCTTTTTTTTGAGGAACACATTTTTTAAGGGCCTGTTTGTCGTTGAAAGTTGTCGATCAGTTGCTCTGCTTCTCATTCCTCCGTTGCAAAAGGTGTGGCCAAGCCCTTAATCGTGTGTGGCAATACCGCTAATTCGCTATTCAACAATCATGATAAAGATGCATTTTTCCGTTACCTTCAAAGGCATTGATGTTAAGTAATTTGTCTCCTATTTTGAGGCATGCAGTCTTTAAAAATTTTGGATTTAATAAATTTTTCAGTCTATGGAGGAAATTTGATGTTGATACAGCATGAACAAATTACCTGGAAAGAACTGGTGCACATTTCGTTAGTACAATAGGTAGAATTTCGTGTCTTCCTACCCTCTAAGGCATCAATATGTTTTACTTTAGCCATCGTTGAGGCTACGTGCTGTATCATTGGGGTCATCCATTTTTTTATTCCAGTGTCTAATTTTTCGGAAACATACTACAGAGTAAATCAGCCTCTTCCTCTAGTGCTAAAACATACAATCCATTAGTTTTGAGAGAGAAATGAAGTATGTTCACATTTTTTTTCCTAATTTTGCATGTCCGTCGTATACTGTAGTTTTAACAATCGTGCGTGTTTTCAATTTTCAAAAACAAAACTTATTCTTATATCATGACATGGTCATACAAATTATTCATCATAATAAAAACTTCTCATGTAAAAAAGACCAAACTTAGTAATTGTACGTCAACTTCAACAAGTAAATATTAAAAACTTATTTTCAAAGACCAAAATAATGAATTTTATTAAAAATAAAAAAAATTCCAACAAAAAGCTGAACATCGTTTGTTTAAACTCAAAAGTATAATAAGAATCTTTGCAGTTTCGTGTACGTAACCAAACGACTCGTCAAATGACAATTTAATATTAATCCACGTCGATATTTGTTTTCCTGAATTCCTAAATGAACTTAAAAGCTATACATATGAAGTTAAAAAAAGTCAATGACCATTATGGTTCGCAATAATATTTTATAACTATGTATAGGTAAATTTTGATATTCTGTCATTAATTTTTTTATTATATTTGAAAATGTGAATAAAACCTATAAGAAGACATATATAAACCTATCTAAACCTATATAGGCCCTGTCTTGTAATCTTTATATCATCGGCTAACTAGTAAAAAATGAGCACAACGCTTACTTCTCCCAGTTATCGTTAGATCAAAAATCACATGACAGGGTCTAGTTTTACTTAAGCCCAAGTTTTAGCTTCAGTCCGGTCAAGCCACCAGTATTTGCCTCTATTAAACCTTTTAGTGTTACTTTTATCGCATTCAGATATGCTAGTGCAGTATCTTATTCGATCAGTATTCCCACCCCCTATCTACTCAAAACGCTCGTAAAGCATCCTTTTATCTGTTGCTCTCCTTGCAGCATGGTATATGATTTCGACTTTCTTTGAGTCTGGTAAGTAGCCAAATGCATCCAAAAACAGGAATGCCTCTGGCTTTAGAAAGTCATTTCTGAAGTTACCATGATTCGGATAGAATAATCCAGAGATAAATTCGTTTTCGTTTAAACTTGCCGAACGAGTAAAGTGATTCCTTATAAGGTCCAGTATGACATTGTCAGTTCTAGACACACCGGAAGCATCCAAAAGTCTTTTATTTGAGATGTAGTGTCTAAAACCGGAATGTGCGCTCCTTTACATCAGCATGCATGCTCTGAGACATTTGCGCTCGAACACTCGGAGCTTTTCCATATACGATGGGTTAATGTTCCACCAGACAGGACTCGCATAAGTCAGAATTGGACGAACGAATGCTTGGTCGCAAACGATTTTCACATCGGATCTTAGATAGTTGGAATAAATTCCGCTCTTGCCTTCTCCAATTGAATGTTATGGTGCTCATTATAATACAAAAATGTGTCCAAATGAACACCTAAATATTTCCAAACGGTCTTTGACTCGATCCGAAGATCATTTAAACTTGTTAATTTTAGATTTCTCCAGTTGCATTTCAAATCTGAATTACCACGTCTTATTGGGGTGCGGAACAGTATGGTTTCACATTTCGTATAATTGATTTTAAGTTTCCATTCGGAGCAGAAACCTTGAAACCTATCAAACTTGCTTTGAAGTTGAGTTTGGATGTCTTCAATTGTCGAGCCGCTTACAGTGTAGCATTGTCAGCAAATGCCAGCGAATTGTCGAGTTCCCTAAGTATGTCAGAAATGTATATATTAAAAAGCTGTGGAGCAGTAACTATTCCCTGCAGAAGACCATTAGTGACTTTAATAACTTCAATTGTAGAGTATTCTCTATCTGTAACGACAAATATCTTTTCGTGTACCATGGATACTATCATCTTTGTTAGATGAGAAGGAAATTCATATCTAATAAGTTTATGAGTTAATCCGTCGATCAAAACCGTGTCAAAGGCTTTTTCGATATCTACCAGGCAGGCAGCTATATATATATATTTTTTTAAGTAAAGGTGCTTTTAAGTGAGTCAATCATTTGTCTACAGGGCAAAGATGTATTGCAACTGGCAATAACTCTTAATTAATCTCATGATGTAGATGCATATCGCTCTGAAATTTATTTGAGTTAACTCAAATGAATCGAGAGTAGTTTTTTTGTGTTTGTTTGTTGAAATTCATCACTGCCACTCTTATTTGTTTTCTATGTTTTTTTTTAGAATCGTTGGTGATTTGCATGTATACACTGATAAGACAAATGTAATCTTGCTGTATTTGTGTTTTTTTTTATAAAACTACTCGCAGTCAGTTAATCGTTACTTCTTCGCGAAGATGTTGTATCTTCTTACTATTGGACTGCAATTGTATATTTTTAAGAGCATAGTGTTAATCACATATTTCGATGCAGGTAGTACCTAAATAAAGAAGGAATTTCACATCTGCATGTAAATTGTCCTTTCCTTTTTTCTAAATCTTATCAGGATTCAACAACTTGTGTTTACTTAAGATTTTGTTAAGTTTGTTTTGGTGTTAAAACACCATGTTGCGCAGTGTTTGTATAAACAAAAAATGTGGATAAACTCCTTTAATCTCTGTCATGTAAAATGTAGGCAACACATTTTAGTTTCAGTTATTCCAACTTTGAGTGATTATTATCTATGTAGAGTACGATCGCGTGTTAATTTCTGACTAATCTAAATCGATATTTATAAAAAGGTTTTTATAATATGCTCCCACTTCTCAGCTTACACGTTTTACCGGTCATGCTCAAGCATAATAAAAGCTTCATGGTTATCAACTTTAAAATTGACTTGATTAAACAACTTGTAATTAATGTATATATAAATGGATAATCAACAAACATGACACACGAAACCTTCTTTCCCGGTCTTAATACGTTCATGCAGTGAATTGTTATAAGTGCTTATTCTTTTTATAAAACTTTGTCCGGTGAAGTTTACAACGCCCCCATGGATGATGCTTGCAGATGTTTATTGGCACTGTTTGATATTGGAGAAAACATTTCTTCTAAAAGTTCTTTTCATTGTTGGCTTTTTCTGTGACAAAATTAGTTTTGTTACTGTATTGTTGGGAGTACTAAGATCATTGTCCACCAGAGTTGTGAGCCTAAAGCTGCGTCTACCATATTGTGCGTTTTTTATGACAAAATAGGTAATAACCCGCCGATTGCGTCAGTTCCTTCAGCTCACTGGCTAGGCTATCATTCTTCAGTTAAACCTATGTCAAGGTACTTGACTTCGATAAGTTTATAAAAGCACTTATATGTACTTTATGTTAGAAGAATTATCGGGGGTGATAAAAGTCTTATGCAGGATGGGCCAAATAAGAAATAAATTTTATGAAAACTAAACGTGAAACATGACATCATACAAATATTAACTATTTTGGTCCTTTTTTTCTTTTTTTTAAACGTTTTCCGTTGCACCACGTAATGTTTCTGGTTCTTCGTTGCGAATATTCTTCTATAGCTGTCAACTACTCTTTGTCAGCCTTTATTAACATACGCTTTGTTTTTGAAATATATCCATAAACAAAAAGTCGGCTGCTGTTTAATCTGGTGAAATAGGTTGCAATGGCCAAGGGAAATCTGATTTTTTTTTAAATCACACGTTCCCCAAAAATTTCACGCGGCAGGTCTTTAGTTTGCTTTACAGTGTGCGCAGTCAATTCATTTGAAATCACAAATTAGGATGCTGGTCCCGGAAAAAAATTATCGCTCATTGTGGTGTTAGAAGCCCTGGAAATCATTTATGGCGTTTCTCAAAGAAATACACGTTTAGGTTGGATAGACCATTACGGACAGACGGACCGGCGGTCGGAATTTAAAATAAAACTTTTTTGGGTTCCGCTATCACCGTAATGTTAGAATCAATCATAATCTCAAGGTCGGACATTCTCACGAAAACATTAAAATTGTAGCCGTTGTCGGTGGTCTTGAATTTTGTGTGGGTACATCTTACGATCCAACTTTAAATTTATCTGAAATGTTAATCTGGAAATGCCCAGAAATAACTTTAACGCATTGTTGTGTACTCGGTGGTATTCAAAATTGCAAAAACACAATTATAACCTGCAAAATGAAAAAAAAAGAAAAACAATCACATATAAAGGGTAGCCGATAAATATTGCTACATTAAGAAACTCAACTAACTTCTTATTTCAGTGTATGGAATTAATTTTTCTCTTATTCATGCTTATTCAATTTTATTAAGTATAGCTTAATAAGTTTTAAAAATAATGGAATTTGAATGTCTCCCTCCGCGTTGATGCATGTGCGGCATCTAACCAAAAAGTTGTTCATTACTGCTTGGAGAGTTGAGACAGGAATAGCCGCAATTGTTTCTCAAATTTGTTGATTGCAAACTTCCTGTTTGCAATAACCCTACAAGAAAAAGTCACGTGCAGTAAGGTCAGGCGACCTTGGGGCCAACGGAATGTGGAGTTTCTGGATATCAGGTTATTGGAAAATTTTCATCGCAATTCTGTCATAACAGGCCGGGCTATGTGAGGAGTTTCACCATCTTGCTGAAACCACACAGTTGAAAGAAATTCTCATTCGCCTTAATTCTGGATAGAAAAACTCCCCAACATGCTCAAGTAATGGTCTCCAGTAACCGTAACGGTGTGAGCGTTTTCTTCGAAGAAGCAGGGCTCGGACAATGCAGCGCAGTGTGATGAAACTGCACACCACACTGTGACACGAAGTGGATGCAATCCCGTCTCATGGAGTAGCTGTTGAAGCACTCCATGTTCGACAGTTTTGTTTGTTTGTGTTGCCGTTTAAATCGAAATGGGCCTTGTCAGACAAAAAAAGACAGTTCAAAATGTTTTCGTCCTCTTCCACCATTTGAAGCATCTTCTGGCAAAATTTCAAGCGAATCGGCAAGTCTGCTGCGTTCAGTTTCGTTTGAATTTTATATGGGAATAAGTCCAAATCATCGTGCATAATTGACTGCAATGACTATCTGCTTATGCTCATTTGAGCAGAAAAGCTTCTTGTCGAATCTCTTGGTTTTTTTGTATGTCAGCAGCTACAGCAGCGATTGTTTCCTCCGTCCGAACTGAGAGATGGTAAGGTCTTCTTTAGACTGTCCCATGCTCGTCAAAATTGCTAAAAAGTCTCATTAAGGGTCCATCTGCTCGGAGGATTGCCGCCAAACGTACGCCTATACTCTCTTTGAACCAAAATTACTGACCCCAGCGGGTGATAGCAGCGAACAATCCAAATTCTTGTTCCAGTGTCCCAGTTATCCATATTTTTTAACTCTAAAAATCAATTTGCAAAAAAAAATTAACCAGATTCGGTAAATAGAACAAAATAAAAAGGTTATTCTTGTCTTGTCCGAGTGATTGGGTTGTTACTAAGGCCGTGTTTCAATTGCGTCAAAATGGGGGTTAAACTTTATCCACTGGCTAATTTTTGAAATTTCCGCAGGTGCTTTCCATCTCTGTCACCCCTATTTGGGTATATCAAATTTCAAAAATTAGCCACTGGATACATTTTAGCGAGCTGTTGAGCAGGTTAAAATTTTGAAGTCTCTAGTCACCATACTAATGTCAAAATTTATCCCCTGGCTAAAATTTGAATGCGATCGACACACGGCCTAAATTACCTTCTTAGTACAAAAAAACGTGGGCAGAAGCAATTCTCGATTTATTTTTGCTAGTGTCGATAGTTGAGCTAAGGCAAACAAAGTTGATTACTACCTCAGAATTGTATCACCCAATGGTGACGTTCGGTTCAACTCATCGATGTTGATCTAGCTCTTATTTACTGTTAAACCCATTTTTGGCTCTTCCTTCTCATATCATAGTATTTACACCGATTTATAGAAGATTGTGCCACTGGTGTTGGCTAGTGGTTTTACGCAACCATCTCAAGAATGATGTCTCGTTACATAAATCCTTTTTTGTACAGAATTTTTCGGTGAGTTCGTCTCCGACACAGGGTGGTATACCAAAACTAGACATGGCTCTGTATTGTTCGTCTCTACAAATACTGTCGTATGTGGCTTTGAAAAATATAATTAGGTGGTGGATATCGATTTGAACTTCTTGTTTGTTTTTTTTTCAAGTATGTGCGGAAGTGTTAAAAACGATGTGATCAGTTGTGGAGTTTCCCTGACTAAAAAGACACTAATATGTGCTTATATGGTTGCTGGTAAACGTTTGCAGGCGTTTACATATTACGGCAGATAGGATCTTGTAGTTGGTTAGTCTCTGCCTCTGTAGTTCCGAAAACCGCACTTAGGTTTCAATAACCTTGCTATAAACATTCCAACGTACTGAATATAATATATAAACTATTCATTTTTGAACCCAGTTATTAGCGTTATTTGCCCAATTACGAAAATTCGCTCGCACATATAAAAGAAAACAACTACACCATCTTTAACCTATACGTGCCGTCGTTTAACAGCACAAAGGTCAAATAATGAACATTAAATGTTAACTCACTTGTTTATTAACTTTTTTATTAAGTAAACATATAAAAAGCTACAATCCGCTCTGCGAATACCCTATCCCATCAAATTCTTAATGTTACATTTGTTGAGGCGACAACTTTCCTAAACAAATTTTGAGGACAGCTCTGTCTGAATACGTTATTTAATAATCTTATAATTTCTCTTTTAAATGAATATTTATAACAAATCCTAAAAGTAACAAGACTTAAAAAGTGCCGTCAAACCATGCAAGAAAAGTGCTCGCAGTTAGTAAAATGCTTGCTTCAAGCAAAATTTGCACTGTGTGACGACCCTAAAAAATAAAGAATTTTGAATTATTATTCAATCCCAATATCTATAAAGGTTTTGGCCACGACCTCTTTTTTGTGGGCACTTTATTAAAAAAACGAGATAATATTAAAAAAAATATCAAAAAGTACCACTTGCTGCAAGCGCTTGGATGTCGTAACGACCCAAAAAGTGCTTGCAGAATGTTTGCTAAAAACTTGCTTGCAAAAAGTCGATTTCATTAAACACTTTCCTTGCATGGTGTGACTGCCCACTGCAAGCACACGCACAGATATTCCTTGCATGGTGTGATTTTTGCTGATTTCTCACTCATGGCATAATGTATTTGAACCGTCTATAGTATAAGTTTAATCGTTCAGAATCATTTATCCCTGTCTTTTAAATTTTCGTTCTCAGCATGTCTACGAAGTTTTTCATATATTACCCTATGCTGGCGCCAGCGGGTTCCGTCTTCTCCTACAGCGGTGCGTAGGAACACTCTTCAGCATTGAGCAATGACATGTTTGGATATTTCTAAAGACTGTCGCAATTGGTCTTCAAAATGTTATGGCGGCAGTATAAAACTTATAGGGGCACTAAGAGCTATGCGTTTTGAAAAGAGTTCTTCAAATTTACTTACTATGCTGGCGCCAGCGGGTTCCGTCTTCTCCTACAGCCCTGCGTAGGAACACTCTTCAGCATTGAGCAATGACATGTTTGAATATTTCTAAAGACTGTCGCAATTGGTCTTCAAAATGTTATGCCGGCAGTATAAAACTTATAGGGGCACTAAGAGCTATGCGTTTTGAAAAGAGTTCTTCAAATTTACTTACTAACTTTCTTACTAAAGTGTCGCTACAGTCCGGAATGAACCCGGGCCTCAAACAACACGCCTCTCCAATTAGCCCGGTCCTTAGCTTTCTGCCTCCAGTTGCGCACTATAAGTCGGTTGAGGTCGGGTTCTACTTGTACGCGCAACATAAGGCAAGGACTTAATCTTCTGCGTCCGACGTCTGGCTGGGAATCGAAGACTTTCCGAGCCGGAGTATTGGTGTTCATTCGTTCTACTTGTCCTAGCCATCTTGCACGTTTTACCTTCTTAGCCCAAAGAAACAGCGGTAGGCAAGAGTAATTCTTCGTTTAATTTCTGACGACATGTTGTTGTCAGAGGAGCGAAGCTGAGATAGCCATAATCCGCACTACCCCAAAGTTATATCTATCAATGGTGACGTTCTGTTTAATTCGTCGATGTTGTGTGTCCTTTCACTTATTGCTAAACCCATTTTTGCCGCTTCCTTCTCTATACTAGCAAACGTGGCTATGACATCACGAATCATTGGCGTATGCTAATAGTTGCACCGATTTTAAAAAAATTGTGCCTCTGGTGCCTCCTCTCAAGAATCAATTTTTTTTTTATCGAATGTGTTTGTGGGGTCGATTCCGACCCTGATGGAGCAGCGAGAAACGATGGAGACATTGTCAGACATCAGAAATGTACGAATTTGTGCGGAATACCAAAACTGTACATGGCCCTGTATAGTTCGTCTCTATAAATGCTGTCGTATGCGGCTTTGAAATCGATGAATAGGTGGTAGGTATCAGTTCACTCAGGTCGGATGGTTGGCAGTTTTCGCTGTCGTTGCCAATATTGAATGGTTCGTTCTGCCTGACAGCGGCATATTGTTCGTCATCGCCGTTTACCAGTCTGCAGAAGTTAGCAGTCTCAGCATCGAATGTGTCTCAACGACGATATTTCCTTGTTCGATCCTTGGCTTTGAATTTTTACATTTTTGTAAAACTTGCGAACATCGTTCTTGGATTGGCACCTCTCGTCCTCACCTGCAGCTTAGCCTTGTAGACCGCGTTCTTAGCTGCGAGCATATGTCGGCTTTCCTCGTTAAACCAGGGGTTTCTTTCTGGTGGGCGCGAGAAACCTAGCACATCAGTTGCAGCTGATCTAATGGCTTGTTGGAATCGTTGCCATTGTTCTTCGACATTCGACACTAGTGGTTTGGTGTTAATCAAGAGGTTAAGGGATTTCGACATTAAAAATTTTCGCAGTATTTCTGGATTGTTGTGGCGCAGTGGACATCCGCATTCTTACTTTGGCGGCAACAAGGTTATGGTCCGAGTCGATGTTAGCTCCTTTTCGGTCATCCAAAATACTGGATGCGTGCCTCTTGTCTATCGCAATGTGATCAATTTGGTTGACCGTCCATTGATCTGCAGACCCCCCTTATGGATATCGAGATGAGGAATTTTTACTGCAAATATACTGCTATTATACTTTCGCGGTCGGTTGTTTATGTCAATTTTTCGCCCATTATTACACGCAGCATTAGTAAAGGTCAAAGTAGTGTCCCCTTTTTGGTCGGTCCTTTTCATGGGTGGCGATGTTGCCTTATACGTAATACGTATCATGTAGTGGGTTCGTGCATTACGTGCCTTCACTTTCATTATGACATAAGAAGTTTGCAACACGAAAAGCTCTCTTGAAATGTTTGGGCTTCATAGACTGATCCTTATTTAGGTGTGACACAAAAACATCAAAAAAAATATTTGACCAGAAATAATGTACATCTATGCATTTTCTTTTAAAGCCCCGTTGACAATATTTTTAAACGTTATGTTATAATAATCCAATCCCAATTGTGAAACAAAGGAATAGCAAGTACTTGGAAAGTGTTTTATAAGTATCTTTAAGAAAACCGATAATAGAAGTCTGTTGACCATGACTGCACATTATGCATGCGATATGTACATTGTACATAGACAAAACTATTGATTACCAACGGTTTTAAAGTCTAGTCGGCTCTCGAATTGCAATGTGTTTTCAAATAGCATAACAGAAATTGTATTAGAAATGCGTACAAAACATATCCCAACCCCATTCATACAACTTCCAAACAAGCATGCGATTACTGATAACCCCATGACACACACACATTATGTATTTCCGCCCCTACAAGATCTCGTGCACTTTACATAAAAGAAAATAAATATATTCCTGTTTTTTTCTTATAGGAAAAGGTGCTAAAAATGGAAACAAAAATGGTAATACCTTGACTAACGGCCATACAACAGCCGAACCGAAAACTGAAAAACCAGCCGAAATCAATGCCAATGAGAATAGTAACGCAGATAAAAAGATCGAAACTCCAACAGCGGCAGAAAAAGAAGAGGATAGTGGCGGCGATGATCGTTCGGATGAGAGCATCGATTTGGATATGTTGCACGATAATGGAATCACAGTGCATATTCAAAGTCCTGGCGCCGAATTGCTTTCCATCCAGCTGTCCAGCATGGAGCTGGTTCAAGAGATCCATCAGTTGTTGATGGACCGAGAAGATACCTGCCACCGAACGTGTTTCTCACTTCAGTTGGACGGTGTTACGTTGGACAACTTTGCAGAATTAAAGAACATCGAAGGACTGAAACATGGATCGACTATTAAAGTGGTTGAGGAACCATACACGATGAGGGAGGCTCGTATTCACGTACGCCATGTTCGCGATTTGCTAAAATCAATGGATCCAGCCGATGCCTATAATGGAGTTGATTGTAACTCACTGTCTTTTCTGCACACTATTACACAAGGTGATTTGTTGGAGAAGAAAAAGTCTCGACCTGATAGTGTGGATTGCACTCCACCGGATTACATAATGCCAGGGTCTAAGGAACGCCCGTTGTTGCCATTGCAACCAGGTGCAAAAAGCGCCAAGGGACCTCAATCGCTGAAAGTGTTGACCACATCCGCATGGAATCCACCGCCTGGACCACGCAAGTTGCATGGCGATTTGATGTACTTGTACGTGATCACAATGGAGGATAAGCGATTCCACATTTCCGCATGCCCTAAGGGATTCTATATTAACCAATCGACCGACGAAGTCTTCAACCCGAAGCCAGACAATCCAAGTCACTTGTGCCATTCGCTGATAGATTTGTTGTCACAGATATCGCCCTCGTTTAAGCGGGCATTCACACAAATGCAAAAGAAACGTACTCTGCGTCACGCTTTCGAAAGAGTAGCTACACCATACCAGGTTTACACATGGAGTTCCCCGCAGTTGGAACACACAATTGATGCCATTCGAGCGGAGGATGCATTCTCTTCAAAGTTGGGGTAAGTCTTGATTGGTTTCTATCTAATGTCGATGACCAGCTAATAATTTATTTTAGTTATGAGGAGCATATTCCCGGCCAAACACGAGACTGGAACGAGGAATTGCAAACAACACGCGAACTTCCACGCAAGACACTGCCCGATCGATTGTTGCGAGAGCGTGCAATTTTCAAAGTGCATGGTGATTTCGTAATCGCCGCCACCCGTGGTGCTATGGCCGTCATTGATGGCAATGTATTGGCTATCAATCCCGGCGAGGACGCTAAAATGCAAATGTTTATCTGGAACAATATCTTCTTCTCACTGGGCTTCGATGTGCGCGATCATTACAAGGAGCTTGGAGGAGATGTGGCCGCATTTGTTGCTCCCCGAAATGATCTGCACGGCGTTCGTGTGTATAGCGCAGTTGATGTTGAAGGACTGTATACACTTGGCACAGTGGTGATCGATTATCGTGGTTACCGCATCACAGCACAGTCGATTATTCCTGGTATTCTCGAGCGTGAGCAGGAACAATCAGTTGTATACGGATCCATTGACTTTGGAAAGACAGTCCTCAGCCATCCTAAGTACTTGGAGCTGCTGCGCAAGGCTGCCAAGCATCTTAAGATCCTACCGCACTCTGTCCTCAACGAGAAGGGCGAAGAAGTGGAGCTGTGCTCCTCTGTCGAGTGCAAGGGAATTATTGGCAACGATGGACGCCATTATATTTTGGATCTTTTGCGTACCTTCCCACCAGATGTGAACTTCCTGAAGCTTGCTGGCGCTGAGCCCAGCCCTGCACTAAGGGCAATGGGCTTCCCAATCGAACACAAGCACAAACTTTCTTGCCTGCGGCAGGAGCTGTTGGAATCATTCATTGAAGACCGCTATGTGAGTTTCATTCGCAATGCGGCTCAGCATTTACAACAGCTGAATGCCAACAAGAAGAAGACCGAAGGTGGCACTCAGACAGATCCCAACAAGAACCAACCCGCCATTGAGGATAAGAATAAGGAAGAGTCAAACACTCCGGCGGTCACCAACGAAGAAAAGACGCCAGCCGAGGAAATAAATACCAACGCCTCAACAGAGGAGGCAAAGAAACTGACTGAAAGTGTAAACGAAAACAATGCCCACGACGAGAAGCAAGCGGCTGAGGTTGTTAAGCGTGCGTGCACCGCGGTTGGTTCATTGAAAGAGTACGAGTTTGATTTCCGTTTTAATCCCGATGTCTATTCCCCTGGCATCAAGCACGTCGATACACCCGATTCGCCTAGCTCAATCAAGAAGCAAAAGCAACTTGTCATGGACGCAGCAGAATTCTTAGTGCTCAAGCAAATTCCCGCATTCATTAAGGAGCACATGGATCACTTATCAGCATCGATTGATGGTAGCAACTTGACCGAAACACTACACGCACGTGGCATCAACATAAGGTATTTGGGTAAAGTGGCAACACTTCTCCGAGAGGTACCCAGACTGGAATATCTCTATCGTATCGCCGTCCAGGAATTAATTATACGCTCAACCAAACATATTTACTACAGCTACATGCAAAATACCGAAGTAATCAGCTTGGCTGCTGCCATAAGCCATTTCCTTAATTGCTTCCTAACATCTGGCCCTGTGACCGCTCCTACATTAGGCTCCGATGAGTTGCAAAAAACCAACAAGCGTCGCAACAAACGAAAGAACGGAAAGAATGCACTCTTTGGCACTGATAACAACGATTGGGCTCTGATAACACCAAAGTTGATGTGGCAGCAGATTAAGCGTGAAATCAAAACCTATTATGACTTTGACTTGGACTACGATTCGACGGGAGAAAAGACAGTCTTTGAGATGTACAAGCTGCAAAAGATTAGTGTTCTGCGTGCCTTTTGCCTTAAAGTTGGTATCCAGATCTTGCTGCGTGAATACAATTTCGAGTCGCGCAATAAGCCCACTTTTACCGATGAGGACATTGTTAATGTATTCCCTATCGTAAAGCACATTAATCCACGCGCAACCGATGCATATAACTTCTACACAACTGGCCAATCGAAGATCCAGCAGGGATACTTCAAGGAGGGTTATGAGTTAATCAGTGAGGCACTGAATCTGTTGAACAATGTCTTTGGTGCAATGCACTCGGAGAATGGCCAGTGTCTAAGGATGTTGGCTCGCTTGAGTTATATTTTGGGCGATCCACAGGAGGCCTTGGCCATCCAACAGCGATCGGTCATCATGAGTGAGCGAGTCAATGGCATCGACCATCCGTACACCATTTTAGAATATGTAAGTTAAGGTGAATTCTAAAAGTCGATTGCTCTTTTCATTTTCATGTTTTCAGACACACTTGGCGTTGTACTGCTTCGCCAATGGACAGATCAGTACATCACTTAAGTTGTTGTACAGAGCACGGTATTTGCTTCTCTTGATATGCGGTGAGGATCATCCGGAAATCGCACTAATAGATGTAAGTATCCCTCGAACAAAACATGTGTGAAGGCTAATCACAAATTCATTTTGTGACTTTAGAGCAACATCAGTTTGATTTTGCACGCCGTTGGGGAGTATGAGCTGTCGCTTAGATTCATCGAGCATGCTCTAGCTCTGAACCTCAAGTACTACGGAGCAAAGTCAATGCACGTGGCCGTCAGCTATCATTTAGTTGCGAGAACACAGAGCTGCATGGGTGACTTCCGTTCGGCTTTAGGTAATGAGAAGGAGACTTATACTATCTACAAAACACAGGTACTGCAAAGAATTATTGTCCAAATAATTTGACGAAGTAACATTGCTCTTTATTTGATTTTAGTTGGGTGAGAATCACGAGAAGACCCAAGAATCATCTCAGTGCCTGCGTTTGTTGACGCAACAAGCTGTCTTCCTGCAAAAGAAAATGAACGACATCTACTCTAATGGCAAGCTTACAACGGGATTGCCACCAATTCACATTCAACCGCCAACAATGGGTTCCGTGCTGGACATGCTCAATGCAATTAATGGAATCTTGTTTGTGCAAATCAGGTAAGCCAAAGTAGCCTCCATTTGACCCGAATAGCAGTTGATCATTATCAATTCACTTGAGCTGCCTGTAGAGCGAATCACCCTTGCCAATTTGTTCATAGAAATATAACTCAATCCTACAAAGTTTCCCTCGTCAATAATAGTGCTTTTGACTATTTTATCATAAAAAATATCATAGGGCATTCTCTATAATGGTTGCTCTCTCCATTTTCCCTATGTTTTAATTTCTTTCCGATATATGTGCATTCAGTCTATCCCTTAATTTTTCTTCCCCAGCCGGCACAGTTCGAGCCTAAAATACTGCAGCCTTCCATTGATTCCACAGCCTACCCGTCGATTCCAAGCATTCACTGTTTTCGGTTTACTAGATCATGTGCTCTACAAGCTGGGATTTCAATATTCTCTTGGCTCATTAAGCTCATAGAGTTCGATGTTTACCTTCTCCTGCATTCGTCCTTTTTAAAACTTTAACCAAATATTCGAAGATGGTTTTTCTCTTATCTGCTTAACAATTGTTTTGTTAACATTCATATCATGGACCACAAATTTTGCCTTACAGTGTCATTAAAAAATATCAGCGTCACCATGGGCCCTCGTCGCCAGCTTAATCGATCATGTCTGTAACATGATGCCTTAAAGTCGATGAAGTAATTTCGACATAAAATTGTCATTTCCAGGATTTCTCTGAATTTAAATATTCTTCAATCGTTGATCTGTGGGTTTTATGGCGCCAAGCTGGTTGAAATTTACTATGATGCTTCACGAAATTGTTTACATATTCAGCTGACCACGTCCATGTATTATAATCCCTTTATTCAAGTCGGTTACTATTATTGCATCTAAGAGATTCAGGCCTACCGAAGTTTCTCTTCCAAAAAAGCGGCAACAAATGGTGTTAACATCGTCTGCGTAGCTCAGATTTATAGAAGATTGATCCCAATTAAACAGTGATAAGTCTGATCGGAAGTTTTGCACAATCCTCCGGACAGTAAGGTAGAAGAGATCACATGAAATCACATGCGTCGTTTAAAAATGGTGATGTCGCTAGCTGCACAGATCGTCTAGCTCGCACGGTATATCAAAATTAGTTCCGTTCAGTATAATATAATTCGACCCATGAATGCTATTTTAGGGTTAGGTTATAAAGAGGACAACGCTCTACAAAGTTTTAACCTTTATGTTTCCTTGAAGTCGATAGAATAAGAAATAGATAGCCATCACCTTGGCTTTGTGCAGATTTGAAAATCGACTTGCCTCGGTGCACATTTTTATATAAAGGCCGACCTGATTATTGGTGAACGGTTTCATGCGTTGAGATATCATGACAGACAGATTTCATAGGCGCGGTTAAGTAACCGACGCCTCTGTAATAAACATAGTTGGAAAGATCTCCTTTTTTATGAATCGGACAAACTCATATCCACCAGCTTTGTATAAATAAAAGGATGGAAGGTGGGGTTGTCCTAATAGACGGAATACAGGGAAAAGATGAAACAACGGCGTCAATTACCTCCGTTGAGAGCATCGTTTTAAGAACTACCCGATCAGTTGCGGCTGTTATGGCTTGTTAACAACGTCTCATCTGTTCTCCGTCTGTCCAACATTAAATGCTCGTGGTATGGCAATAATCGAGAGATTGAGGGATACGCGTTCTGAATCGATCTGGGATCTTACAAACATAAATACATACATACATACATACATATATACCTACAAACATACGGTGTTATATTAAGCCTATTAAGCCACATAAAAAAAAAATTTGATGTTATAAACTTTCCTATGGCCTAAAAGAACAGTGTCAGACGTTTACTTTACCGCATTTACCGCAATTACGCCGTACATCATCCATTCTAAAGGTATAATTTCGGATCACGTAATGCTGGCTTCCAAATCCTTGTTCAAAGCTGCCTTATCGGCGAAGACCTTTACTTCACATAAGTCCAAAGAAATAAGTCTAAAGGTCTGATATAACGCAATCTAATAGGCCGTTGACCAAAAATGGACCTCATCACTGAACAAAATTCGCTGCAAAAACCGCGTGCCTCAATTGAGCTGTTGCAGACTCCAATTTAAGCGTAAATTAAGTTATGGCGTATATTAAGTTATATATATGAAGGAATTGGATTTTGTAACCCTTAAAACTATGATCTTCCTATGGAAGAACCCCATATGTTGAGATGTTCGTCGAATCGATTGCTCACGGTTTTCAGCCACACTCAACGCCACAGCCGCAATGCTCTCCGGCTGGATATGGTCGCGTATTAACCAATAAAATACACTAAGACTGTAATTTGCGGAAGGTTAGGGCAATAACAAACGAAAGACAAAAACGAACGAAAAACATTTTTTACAGAACGCTGATTTTCACCACAGAAGAATTTCAGACGTTGTTGTGGTCTGAGCCTTTACATGATGATTTGTCGACACTATGAGGCTACGCATGATCTGTAAAATAAATCTATTGAAATAAACCAGCTATCTTCTTTTCGAATGTTGTTATCCAGAATCCACCAAAGTGTAATTTTATTTCCAAAAATTGTTTAATGGATAACATACTATAAAAAACATCAATAAACACTAAAATGTCGCTACAGGTTTACGTGCTCATCCAATATTTTCATTCCAATCATTCAAATTTGTCTGACATTCAACATGATTCCAATGTCCCTTTCATTATATATTTTTTAGTCAAAAAGACATCGCTAAAGTGCGCACGGAAATCGAGAAGCATTTACGAGACAGCGAATCAAATGAGACAACTGAAACATTAAAGAAACTGACTGCTATCCCCCAAGACGACGAGACTGAAGACCTCAACAAAAAGCTTACCAATGGCGATGCGGCAGACAACAGTTCCACAACCATCTTGGAATCCAAATCGGAGCAACCAAAGCAACAACCACAAAGTGATGTCACCGTGAACAGTTGAATTATCTTAGCCTAGTTACTATTCTAAGAGTTAGAATACAAAAATGTGGGTAAAGTAGTCACACTACTCTTCCCCCAAACTCTACCATAAAAATAATAAAAAAAAACCCCTGAACAAACCAAAATCACTTACACCACGAGCAGTACATTTAAAAAAAACAAAATAAGAACTAGGATATCGTAACGTAATCATACAAAAATTAAATATGTATAAACATACAAAAAAACTCATTGAAAAGGAAGCAACAAAAAACAAACTTCGGATTTTTTTTTTATAAATAACCAAAAGAACAAACTTAATATTTCGCATGCTTTTTTACGAATAAAAAAAAAGTATTTCGTGAACCGATGAAGGAATTGCGCAGGTTTCCTTTATTCTTTCGCTAAAAGTGCAATTGTTTTTTATAAAGAAATTGTAAAAAAAAATTAACTCGCAGCAGCATAAATAAACAAAATAAATCATAATCTGTTAAACAAAGAAAATGCCGATGAAAAAACCAAATTCAATTTTAGTTTGTAGTCATTTTTACATACAAAGAAAAAGAAAAACCAAACCACCCTTGAATTATCCTCCAATATAATACCAATAAACATGTTCACAAAAACATAAACAAGAGCAATAATAATCATAAAAAAAAGATAATAACTACCGACAAATATTGATCTTGTTAACCGTTAAAACTAGTATGTAGCACATTGTTGATTGTTTTCTTTTTATTTAGTTCATTTCTTTTATTTTATTTCAAATGAGTTTTGAATCGCTCATTGGGAAGTTTATATTCATAAATCCTTATTTTGTTGGATACAAATAAAAAATCAAATTCTATGAATACCATCAGTTTTTGATTGCAACAAAAACAAATTATTTTGCTTAATTTACTGATTTGAAACTAATTTTGAGTTAAACACAAACATCTCGAAGAGTTTTGTTGAAATTCTGTAGATAGCATTTAGTTTTTAATAATCAAGAGGAAAACAAAATTATATAATTAAAATTATTATACAAAAAAAAAAACAAAAAAAAAACAAAAAAAAAACATGAAAAATACAAAAGCAAAAGAAATGTGTGTATTTGTTTTACAGAGAGAGGTTGGCTGTACCGCCGTCTAAAGATAAGTGTATGCAAATTTGCTATCCGTCGCGGTTATCGCCGGTTTAAATCTTTTCCATCCAACTAACTAACTAACTAACTAAAAACGGAATAGGCCTAAAGAACAAATAATTCTATTATTGTTAAGAAGCCACGGAAAGGACTGGTTTTATTGTTGGCACAATGGTAAAAAAAAAAGAATATGACGTTAGTATTTCCAATTGGAATTGGAGGTAACTGAACAGAAAAGGTCCAGCGGAACAATTAGCGGATAACGTAAAGTGCTATAAATTGTTTCTGCAATCCAAAAAATATATAGATTGGCCAAACAAAATTACCATAAAATCTGTAACATGTACTAAGGTCTTTGCTTCAGTAAGAAGCATGTTTCGGAATTTACTTATGTTGATTGACTTCGTTGCAGAACAACATGACACTATAGCCAGCGCACGGTGCAGTTTCCGTATCAACAAAGGATAAATCAAATTGACTGCATTGTTATAGACAAAAGGGATGCTTCTTCCAGTACTCCGGATGTTCGAACATAAGAGCAGCTAACATTAACAAAATCAGAATATGGATAACTAACACGCCACAACTGCAAAATACTGTGAGAAAATTAAATGCGAAAGAAAACTGCAAAATACAACAACTGCAAAATACTTTGAGAAAATTCAATGCGAAAGATAGCAATCGCAAGATACCAATTAAACCTTTGCAAAAAGGTTAATTTATCGATAAACACCATACCACCAGCATCTCATTTCGAAAACCAATGGTGACGATGTCAATATTGACATCATTGGTATGACTCAACGTGATGTCTTAGCCACGTTTGCAAGTATAGTGAAGGAAGCGGCAAAAATGGGTTTGTCAGTAATCGGGGGCAAGACTAAATATATGTGGTCAACACGAACGACACACAACATCGACGAATCGGACAGAACGTAACGATTAACAGATATAACTTTGAGGTAGTACGGGACGTCAAAGCCAAAGATACAAGGCACGATATGAACAAGGAAATATCGTAGTTGAGAGTTTGAGACACAGTCGATGCTGAGGATATGGAAGAACCCGTTCTGCCGGAAATAAAAGCTTTCCCGCTGAGCTTTATAAAGCCGGCGGAGATGACTTGGTAAATGCTATCCACCAACTCATAAGCCAAATCTGGTCGGAAGAAAGTATGCCTGAAGAATGGAGCCCCAGCATCACAAAAAAGGAAAAAAAACTGCGGCTACTTTAGAGGCATAAGTCTCCTAAACATCGCCTACAAGATCTTATATGCCGAACAATTTGAACGCCTAAAACCGTTTAAAAACAACCTGATCGGCTCTGCCCGATCCACAAAAAGGAGAGAAAATTGCGGCAACTTTAGAGGCATAAGTCTCCTTAACACCGCCTACAAGATCCTATCTGCCGTAACATGTGAACGCCTAAAACCGTTTACAAACAACCTGATCGGCTCTTATCAGTGTGCTGTTCGGCCGATCCTGGAAAAAAACCTAAGAAGTCAAAATCGAAAGCCACGTTCGTCGACTTCAAAGCCGCATACGACAGCATTTATAGAACAAACTATACAGAGCCATGTCTAGTTTTGGTATACCGCCCAAACTAGTCCGTTTGTGTAGGATGACGATGGAAATTTTCTCACTGCTTCAAGGTCGGTAACATCCTCACCGACACATTCGATACCACAAAAGGATTTTGGCAAGGCGATGCGTTGTCATGTGACTTCTTCAGTTTGATTCTTGAGAGGACTGTACAAAACTCCCGAGCCAACACCAGAGGCACAATTTTCAACAAATCGGTGCAACTACTAGTATACGCCGACGATATTGACATCATTGGTATGACTCAACGTGCTGTCTTAGCCAGGTTTGCTAGTACAGAGAAGGAAGCGGCAAAAATTGGTTTAGCAGTAAGTGAGGGCAAGACTAAGTATAAGCTGACAACGAGAAAGGACACAAAACTCGACGAATTGTACAAAACGTCACCATTGACATATATAAATTTGAGGTAGTACGGGACTTTGTCTAGCTCGGCTCCGCTAATAACTCTTCGGACTAAGAAGGCAGTTCAGTAGTAAAGCCTTCACTGAAACTACTAAGGAGATCCTATGTAAGACCCTGATCATCCCAGTCCTGCTCTAGGCGTTGAAGCATGGACCGTCTCAAAAGCGGATGAATAAATCCTTTGTCGAGAGGAAAATCCTTCGAGAAATCTTCAACCAAAAACTATATGAGCTGTACAGCGACAATCCTATGTTTAAAAAAAACTTCGCATTGGACGTTTCAGCTGGGTAGGACATGTAGAACAAATAAACAACAATACTCCGGCTCGCAGAATCTTCGATTCCCAGCCAGACGTCGGACGCAGTAGAGGAAGACCTCGCCTTAAATGGCGCGCACAAGTCGAAACCGACCTCAACCAACTTGGAGTTCGCAACAGGGGACAGTTAGCTAAGGACCGGTTCAACACCAAAAACTGGTTGGCAGTTTTCACTGTTGTTGCCAATATTGTATGGTTCGTTCTGCCTGACAGCGGAATGTTGTTCGTCATCGCCGTTTAAAAGGTTTCAGAAGTGGTTCTTCCATATCCTCAGCATCGACTGTGTCTCAATTACGATATTTCCTTGTTCATCTCGAGCCTTGAATCTTTGCTTTGACGTTTTACACTTGGTAAAACATGCGAACAGGAACAATCCTGGAGTGGCACCACTCTATATCCTCGATTGCTCGCTTTTCTTTTTCTTTCTGAAAAGCCATTGTTCTTCCCTTCTTCTCTGCCTATAAAGCTGAATGGCAGCTCTCGTCTTCACCTGCAGCTTAGCCTTGTAGGCCTCGTTCTGGGTTGTGAGCATCTGGCGGCATTCCTCATCAAACCAGGCGTTTCTTGCTGATGGGCGCGAGGAACCTAACACATCAGTTTCGGCTGATCTAATGGCTTGTTGGCATCGATGCCATTGTTCCGCGACAAACGATGCTGGTTAAGGGATACGCTTTGCGCGAAGTTCTTGGCGGTCTCTTGGGATTGCTGTTATCGACAATAAATTGTTTCGCAGTACTTCTGGATTGTTGTGGCGTGGTGCATATCCGTATTCTTACATTGTTGACTCCTCGGAATGTTCGGACATTAAAAATACTGGATGCGTGCCTCTTGTCTATCGCAATGTGATCAATTTGGTTGACCGTTCGTTGATCTAGAGACCACCATGTCCCCTTATGAATATCGAGCTGAGAAAACCGTGTGCTGGTTATAGTGGTATTTCGTTCCGTAGCGAAGTCAATTAGTCAGGCTATGTTTTCCGACATTACTGCTAAATATGTCTTCTGTTACTACTCCGATAGTCGCTCAAAGGTTTTGTCAAGGAGCTCGTAGAAGTAATCCTTAGCTATATCATCTTTTTCCTCCTTTGGAGCGTGAGCGCACATAAGGCTTATGTTGACGGATTTCTTCTTGATTCAGATTGTTACAATGCGTCCGCTAATATCTTGGAAACATAAGGCTTCTTTCCTAAGTCTGGCACTTATAACTAATCCGCATCCGAATAGTCGCTGTTTCTGTTCACTTTAACACGGTCCCTAGTAGATGACACAGTTTTTCATCATTTTTTTTGCCCGGTCCATCCCATCGTATTTCCTGGATGGAAGTAATGTCTAGTTTGTAGCAGTTTTGTTTTCCGCTAGTTGTTCGCTTGCACCTATAGCATTTAATGTTCTCAAATTCCAGGAGCAAAAACGAACGTCGTTGTACTTTTTTCGTTTGTCAGGGTCGTCAACAATAAAATCAGTCCTTCCGTTTCCGAGGTTATTGCTTGCTTCGTAACTAGTGCTTTGAGTAGTTAACCCAAAGCACAACCCCCAACCTTGAGAGCCAGTTCGAATTTATTAGACACCCATTTGACACGGGCCTGTCAGTATTCACTACGGCATTGAGCGCTGCCGTTGGCCTTTCGGTTCATCCGTTACCATCTCTGTTCAAGGGTCCTTACTTACCCTTAAAATTCCTGGACTACCTGTTATTAGAATATGTCGAAGCAGCTTTTCTAAGTTCGCCTGGGACAGCAGGCCGGGTATTCATTCTGTGCCATTCTGATTTTTCACACTTTTGCAGATTCTGGAAAAATTCCAGAAGTCCAATTAAAATCCACCACCTATTCATCGATTTCAAAGCTGCATACGATAGCATATTAATAGAGATGAACAGCGTATACCGCAACTACGTCTGTACTTGCAAAATAGCGGGAATTGTCCATCCCGCTTAAAGGTCGGCAACGACTTCATCAAAATATTTTATAGCATAAAAGGCTATAGCCAATGTGACACATTGTCAGTTGACTTATTTCATCCTTCAGATGATTTTAAAAACTTCCGAAACTTCAATAAATCTTTTTAACTACTGGCATACGCCGACGATATGGACATCATTGGTTGGACTCAATGTCATAACCACTTTAGTTCTGCTAATAACCTCTCCCCAGAATTTTATTTAAGCACACACTCGAACTAATTACTAGAACTTATATATTGTCTGATTAAGGTGGTTAGGACATATAAGCTAAAGGGTTCACAGATTCCCAGTGGAAAGTCGGCGCAGTAAAAAAAGTGAAAAAAATTAAAGCTTAACAGACTTGGACTGTACAACTAGGAGTACTTAACTTGGACTTTTCGTCGCGAAGAAATTGATAAGCTGCCGCATGGTTTATCATGTTTTGTACTTGACACATGCCCATCCCATGTATTTTGCCCCCAACTATTGTCTTACACTCGCACACTCGCATGTTACGAAAACACCGCTAGATGCCTAACACCGTACTCCACCACAAACTCGTTGAACTCCTTCGACACAAATTATTGTCGCCATCTATCACTTCAGGTGTGGCGGAAAAAATTAAACATTTCTGGTTGAAGCTGCTTCGGAAGCGCATTTTAGTACAAACATTCTTAAATTGTGCACTGCAAAAAAAATACAGATTGCGGAGTTTTTTTTCTATATCTTGTGCCCAACACGGCAATACACAACCTTAGCATCGGTCTGTGGTAGGTAGATAAGTCTGTAGGAGACAAAGTGTCTCCTTGACTCCTGCACAGTCTTGCAGACTTTGCACTTAGTAACAAAGCTTTAAATGTCCCGTATCATCTTTGGCCAATAATTTTTTTTACCGATTTATTGCCAAGAAACCGTAATGGCAACAGATCATAGTTTCATAAGCTATATCTATGGTAGTCGAATCTTGTTTCATGAGCCCTAGCTGTGGTAGAAGAGCCTAGTTTCATAAGCCATATATGTGGTAATAAGTGTATGTCCTAAATTTAACCGATACAACTACTTCAGGAAGGGCTTTTTTTCCGTACTCTTATCGTTATCAACGTTACTGAAGTTTCTTCCCTATCACACTTCGGATTATGTCGAGAAAACCTTTTCGATGCTCAATCACAACTTTATTTATTTCTATTTCCATCTAGCTAATCAACGCTAAGTTGGCTTTGTGGTGGCTCAACATCGCAATTTTCCTTCGTCTAGGACGGATGCAAGGCGGTACAGTTTGTCGACGAAATGTTCGACTACGCACCCACAGCATAGTCTTCCCAGTTAGTTTAAACCAAGGTTGTAGGTTCTTTTTTATAAAATCACACAGTGACGTGATCTAAGATTTTATACCGGTTCCGAATGTTGTTGAGCACTGGGCATTTCAATTTTGAGCCAGCAATTAAACGGTGTCTGTCTCTTTGTCCGCATTTCAAAACTAATGGGTATAATATAACTTGCTGGCCCATGCGTCATGACACACACGTCAGGTGTCCTTGATCTCCCAATGTTTAAACGAGACCAAACTAGATACAAGACGGACCCAAATATCCAGAGGTGCTATATTCATCCAACCCAACAAACACAACTAACACAGCTAACAAATGACAAAAACCGTTGTGCCTTAACGCTAAACTAATTCTTTATTCGATCGAAATACACTCTGTTCACTTTCGTTTTTTGCACTTATTCCGGCCTTTTCTTCGTCGCCCAGGCGTCTTAGGGGACTTGCCATTCTTCTTATTGTTCGCCACCTGTCTACTTAGTCGACTTACAGCATTCTGGCCGGTGATTTTCTTCGAAGGCAGTAAATGTTGGCTGACCAATTCGCCGAGAAATCCTTGATGTGCCAGCATGGAGAGAAATGTGCAAATAAACTCATCGTAGTTGTGCGTCCTTCGGCAGTCGTCAACCTAAGAAAAAAAAGCGCATAAGATGCCAGATCTACCATGTATAACATTCCTTACCTTAAACATGTATCTCTTGTCATTTTCATCATTCAGGTGCTGCTCATTTATTGCGATTTCTGAGTCGAGATTCTTTAGCAGCGATTGTAGATCACGTGCGGTGAATGCATTCGATTCCAACAGAGATGGCGATGTACTTCTACTCTCACCGTTGGTGTCCTTCTTGTCATCGCAGCCTTCATCATTTGTTTTTAGCAGTTTTTGCAGTGTTCCCGATACGATTGCCTGATTAGTTCGAAGCATCTTTAGCTTGTGTGTCACAGCAATTCTTCGGTCTGGAACTACAGCCATTAAGTTGAAGCGAATATCCTGTTCACCTGTAGATATCCCTAATCGTTCTGCTATTACTCGACGGAACTTGTCGGTCCAATCCTCATGATCATCCCAGGGTCCGTGATCCATTGGAAAGGGTTTCAAACCATCTAATTCGAACAAGTGTCCATTTATCGGAACAAAGCTAACAAAATGGAAGGCTTCTCCTGTAAAACGTCCAGTCGTGACACCACTACTCTTGTCCAAACGTCTTCTTGCTTGTGGCATGGCATGTGAGTTGTGAGCGCATGCCAGTTCTGGGGTGTTGCCAATAGCCCAACCCTTGTTCTCGGGGCACATGCCCTTTGTATGTACTTTCAGACGATTCAATGTATCTCCTAATGGCAAATCGTTGCAATTCAGTAGAACCGAGAGTAGGGCGTGAGTGGCACAGCTATTTGGAACTACTTGTTGGGCAAAGAAAATATTACTCACCGCTTCTTCATCCTTTACGAATATCTCTGTGGTTTCAACGATTTTTCTTCGTGCACGACGCTCTTCGATCCAGCGGAAGAGAAATATAAATCCATAGACAGGTCCTTCAATTGGTTTCTGAAGATCATAAACTTCCTCGACTTGCACATCCTTGACACCAAAGTCTTCTAAGAGAAGTGTGAATAATCCGGGATCGCTTTCAAGTTCCAACCAACCGTCGGTTAGGCGATTAATATCAACCGGCATCTTAGACATTCATTCGATAAATTTGTAGCTCAAAATTGAAGGGCAAACTTTAATTAAATATTATTTTTACATTTACACCCTCACTGAAAATCATACAAATTTAGACATAAGTTTGTTTATGGTGTGAAGTTGGATGGAGTTTAATTTTTTATAAATTAGTGATACCAAATTCACTGATATATAACGAAATTGTGGGGAAAGTTTCATGAACTTTCAAGATTCAAATTCATTTGCTTTAAAAATAAGAGTATATCCAAAGTATTCATTTTGAATAATTTTCTAAACGCAGCGCTATGTTTGATTTTTTAATATAACTTATTAAAATTTCTAATTGTCAAATTGTTTTGTCCAGAAGTTTAGAACAATAGTTCTAAACTAATGAAAGCTCACAACTTTAGAACGATATTTCTCAACCAATGAAATAGAAAGAAAAAGACGTGTACTAGATTTTCTATAGAAACTTTTTTCGGATTCATGTTCCAATTAACTAATTTCAATAATTTTTCCAGTAGAAAACAAACAACAACTTTGGAAACTCATCGAAAACGTTGTAAAACTACGACTCGGTTAATGAACTGTCAACATTTTAATGGGAAATCTTTTACAACAATTTTGGAAATTTCGCCCACGAAATGTTTTTTTTTTTGATTTGAAAAAAAAACCCATTTGTAATTCGCCTTCGGGGATTGCGGACCTCAATTTTGGTATCAGAGGCTCGAAAATATGAGGGGGTTGTTTCGGATTTCCCCGTGTTCCATGTGTAAAAGCTGACTTCATTCCGACGACTTTTTTGTGTGTGGCCCCGTGTAGACAGGCACTTACGACGTTATATGAATACCCTTAGTATGTGGAGTAAGCATTTGGAATAGAGTTGCTCAGGACAACTTGTGTGTCAAATGTCAACTGAAAAACTGACATCCGTATGAAAGCAAACTTTTGCACAAAATACTTTTCTCTTTTTCTCATTGAAATTGCATTTATATTCACATTGCATTGATACAGGTCATGAAGCCTACTCCTTTTATATCAATTTTGTGATTTAACATACTCACTTCGTATTTTTATAAGTCAAAAATGTGTTTCGTGAAAATCTCTTATCATATAATACTAAGATAAAATGAAGATTTGGCACCACCCAGACATTTTTTCGCCAACACCTTATGTACGAAAAATTTAAGAAAACCGACCCACCTGACGTTAGATACTTTTGACAGATGACATTCGTTCTCTATTTAAGTGATTTCTAAAATCGAAATATTAAAGTAGCGAAACTCTCAATAAAAACAAAATAAAAATGGTTTACCGAACTCTAGTCAACGCTGCAGCTAAGCGAGTTCCTTTGATAAAGTTCCGCAAAGGGGGTCTAGCACTAGCGAGTGATAAAGGTGCACCATCAGCATCATCCACGGCAAGTACACCAGTAAAAGCCTCGGTAAACTCCTAGTGTTGAATAACATTCCTTGCTCTTGTTATTAAACCCTCCCTGGTTGTGCCAGAAGTCAGTGTTTGATGTTCAACCTTATTTTAGGGCGTGCAGTCGAGAGGACCAGCCATCGAAGATTGGGAATTGCCACCGAGATACTGGAGGAAACCATTAAGTGATGCAGAAGTAGACTACGTCAACCGTGGTGGTCCAGTATAAAATCACTACACCCGGGCTAATATAAAAAAAATAATTTATTAAATTCTAAACCGATTACCAGTTGTTTGATGGCACATCAAAAGAAAATAATCTATTTTGCATAGCAGCTCGAATCAAATGGTTATTTGACTTGTGTTTTTTTGTCAATATCGTTATTACGCAACTGAGTTCATTAGTTTGTTCAAAGCAGATGGAGTCTTTGTGTAAGATAAGTCCACTCACCAATGAAATTTGACAAGTGCCCGAAGAATCCAAGCGTTTCAAAAGATCTTTGTAAAGGCGATGGTTGGGAAAGTGGAAGACAATGCAATCTCTCCATATACATGTACTCACTACTCAGACAAAACATTTGTGATGATGTTAGCTATCAGTGCGTCGACAATTTAACTAGGAATCTTACAATCCACGGACTGAAATATTGGTGAGGTTTTGCTGTACAACTGCATCATTGATGATCCAGTTAAATCTAATTTGATAGGAAGGTAGATTTCAGGTGCTATATTGATTTGATAAGGTGATTGTTGGGCCCAAAAAATAATAAAATGTCTTTTTGACCACGCCCCTCTTGGACCATTCCAAAAACTTAATAATATCTTAAAGAGCAACTTCAACTTTAGCAGCCTTCAAAGTTACAGAGATATAGGTCAAAACGTACAGCTTGGTAATCGAATCTGCTTGCTATCTTTCATGGTCGCCTGGTGTTTCTGAAAAATTAGATTTTCGGCTGCGAAATCATACAATTTGTTTAAAATCCTTCAACACGTTAAAACTCGATATTCTCTAGATGGATTTCAGTGCAATTTAACATGTAGGTAGATTTGAAGATGCTCTATCGGATCCTGGACTTTAAATAATTCATTACACGATAAATCGATCTGTGGCCCCAAATGTAACTTGAATTAGGATGTGCTTTAGCCTTTTGGACAATTCCAAAATGCTGATATATTAAAGAGCAACTTCATCTTTAGCAGTCTACACAGTTTCAGAAAGATCCGCTCACTCGTTAAAGAGATATAGGTCAAAACGTACAGCTTTATAATCGAATCTGCTTGCTATCTTTCATGGTCGCCTGGTGTTTCTGAAAAATTCGATTTTCGGCTGCGAAATCATACAATTGTAAGATCCTTCCTTCAACACGTTAAAACTCGACGATCCCTGGATGGATTTCAGATCAATTTAACAGGTAGGTAGATTTGAAGATGCTCTATCGGATCCAGGTCTTCAAATAATTCATCGCACGATAAATCGATCCTTGGCCCCAAATATAAACTGAATTGGAAGATGCTTCAGCCCAAAAAAATAATAAAATGCTTTTTTGACCACCCCCTATTGGACAATTCCAAAAAGCTGATAACATATTAAAGAGCAACCTCAACTTTAGCAGTCTACAAAGTTTCAGAAAGATCCGTTCACTCCGTTTTCGGCTGCGAAATCATACAATTGTAAGATCCTTCCTTCAACACGTTAAAACTCGACGATCCCTGGATGGATTTCAGATCAATTTAACAGGTAGGTAGATTTGAAGATGCTCTATCGGATCCAGGTCTTCAAATAATTCATTGCACGATAAATCGATCCTTGGCCCCAAATATAAACTGAATTGGAAGATGCTTCAGCCCAAAAAAATAATAAAATGCTTTTTTGACCACCCCCTTTTGGACAATTCCAAAAAAGCTGATAATATATTAAAGAGCAACCTCAACTTTAGCCGCCTACAAAGTTTCAGAAGGATCCGGCATTCGTTACGGAGATATAGGTCAAAACCTACAGCTTTGTAATCGAATATGCTTGCTATCTTTCATGGTCGCCTGGTGTTTCTGAAAAATTCGATTTTCGGCTGCGAAATCATACAATTTTTGTAAGATCCTTCAATACGTTAAAACTCGACGATCCCTGGATGGATTTCAGATCAATTTAACAGGTAGGTAGATTTGAAGATGCTCTATCGGATCCAGGTCTTCAAATAATTCATTGCACGATAAATCGATCCTTGGCCCCAAATATAAACTGAATTGGGAAATGCTTTAGCCCAAAAAAAATAGCAAAATGCCCTTTTGAGCACGCCCCTTTTGGACAATTCCAAAAAAGCTGATAATTTATTAAAGAGCAACCTCAACTTTGGCCGCCTACAAAGTTTCAGAAGGATCCGTTCATTCGTTACGGAGATATAGGTCAAAACCTACAGCTTTGTAATCGAATATGCTTGCTATCTTTCATGGTCGCCTGGTGTTTCTGAAAAATTCGATTTTCGGCTGCGAAATCATACTAAGATCCTTCCTTCAACACGTTAAAACTCGACAATCTCTTGATAGATTTCAGTGCAATTAAACAAGTAGGTAGATTTGAAGATGCTCTATCGGATCCAGAACTTTAAATAATTCATTACACGATAAATCGATCTGTGGCCCCAAATGTAACTTGAATTAGGAGATGCACATCTCCAAAATGCAGATAATATATTAAAGAGCAACTTCATCTTTAGCAGTCTACATAGTTTCAGAAAGATCCGCTCACTCGTTAAAGAGATATAGGTCAAAACGTACAGCTTTATAATCGAATCTGCTTGCTATCTTTCATGGTCGCCTGGTGTTTCTGAAAAATTCGATTTTCGGCTGCGAAATCATACAATTGTAAGATCCTTCCTTCAACACGTTAAAACTCGACGATCCCTGGATGGATTTCAGATCAATTTAACAGGTAGGTAGATTTGAAGATGCTCTATCGGATCCAGGTCTTCACATAATTCATTGCACGATAAATCGATCCTTGGCCCTAAATATAAACTGAATTGGAAGATGCTTCAGCCCAAAAAAATAATAAAATACTTTTTTGACCACCCCCCTTTCGGACAATTCCAAAAAGCTGATCATATATTAAAGAGCTACTTCAACTTTAGCAGTCTACAAAGTTTCAGAAAGATCGGCTCACTCGTTAAAGAGATATAGGCCAAAACGTACAGCTTTATAATCGAATCTGCTTGCTATCTTTCATGGTCGCCTGGTGTTTCTGAAAAATTCGATTTTCGGCTGCGAAATCATACAATTGTAAGATCCTTCCTTCAACACGTTAAAACTCGACGATCCCTGGATGGATTTCAGATCAATTTAACAGGTAGGTAGATTTGAAGATGCTCTATCGGATCCAGGTCTTCAAATAATTCAATGCACAATAGATCGATCTGTGGCCCCAAATATAAACTGAATTGGGAGATGCTTTAGCCCAAAAAAATAACAAAATTAAATTTTTGACCACCCCCTATTGGACAATTCCAAAAAGCTGATAACATATTAAAGAGCAACCTCAACTTTAGCAGTCTACAAAGTTTCAGAAAGATCCGTTCACTCGTTACAGGGAAATAGGTCAAAACGTACAGCTTTATTTCATGGTCGCCTGGTGTTTCTGAAAAATTCGATTTTCGGCTGCGAAATCATACAATTGTAAGATCCTTCCTTCAACACGTTAAAACTCGACGATCCCTGGATGGATTTCAGATCAATTTAACAGGTAGGTAGACTTGAAGATGCTCTATCGGATCCAGGTCTTCAAATAATTCATTGCACGATAAATCGATCCTTGACCCCAAATATAAACTGAATTGGAAGATGCTTTAGCCCAAAAAAGTAACAAAATGCACTTTTGAACACGCCCCTTTTGGACAATTTCAAAAAAGCTGATAATATATTAAAGAGCTACTTCAACTTTAGCAGTCTACAAAGTTTCAGAAAGATCCGCTCACTCGTTACAGAGATATAGGTCAAAACGTACAGCTTTTTAATCGAATCTGCTTGCTATCTTCATGGTCGCCTGGTGTTTCTGAAAAATTCGATTTTCCGCTGCGAAATCATACAATTGTTGTAAGATTCGTCAATATGTTAAAACTCGACGATCCCTGGATGGATTTCAGTTCAATTTAACAGGTTTGTAGAATTGAAGATGCTCTATCGGATCCATGTCTTCAAATAATTCATTGCACGATTAATCGATCTGTGGCCACAAATATAAACTGAATTGGGAGATGCTTTAGCCCCAAAAAATAGCAAAATGCCCTTTTGACCACGCCCCTTTTGGACAATTCCAAAAAACTGATAATATATTAAAGAGCTACTTCAACTATAGCAGTCTACAAAGTTTCAGAAAGATCCGCTCACTCGTTTCAGTGATATAGGTCAAAACGTACAGCTTTGTAATCGAATCTGCTTGCTATCTTTCATGGTCTCCTGGTGTTTCTGAAAAATTCGATTTTCTGCTGCGAAATCATACAATTGTTGGAAGATCCTTCAACACGTTAAAACACGACAATCTCCGAATGCATTTCAGTGCAATTTAACAGGTAGGTAGATTCGAAGATGCTCTATCGGATCCAGGTCTTCAAATAATTCATTGCACGAAAAATCGATCCTTGACCCCAAATATAAACTGAATTGGAAGATGCTTCAGCCAAAAAAAAAAATGCCATTTTGACCACGACCCTTTTGGACGATTCCAAAAAGCTGATAAATTAAAGAGCTACTTCAACTTTAGCAGTCTACAAAGTTTCAGAAAGATCCGCTAACTCGTTACTGAGATATAGGTCAAAACGTACAGCTTTGTAATCGAATCTGCTTGCTATCTTTCATGGTCGCCTGGTGTTTCTGAAAAATTCGATTTTAGGCTGCGAAATCAAACAATTGTTGTAAGATCCTTCAACACGTTAAAACTCGACAATACCTGTATGGATTTCAGTGCAATTTGACAGGTAGGTAGATTTGAAGAAGCTCTAACGGATCCAGGTCTTCAAATAATTCATTGCACGATAAATCGATCCTTGACCCCAAATATAAACTGAATTGGAAGATGCTTCAGCCCAAAAAAATGAAAAAAATGCTTTTTTGACCACCCCCCTTTTGGACAATTCCAAAAGGCTGATAATATATTAAAGAGCTACTTCAACTTTAGCAGCCTACAAAGTTTCAGAAAGATCCGCTAACTCGTTACAGAGATATAGGTCAAAACCTACAGCTTTGTAATCGAATATGCTTGCTATCTTTCATGGTCGCCTGGTGTTTCTGAAAAATTCGATTTTCGGCTGCGAAATCATACTAAGATCCTTCCTTCAACACGTTAAAACTCGACAATCTCTTGATAGATTTCAGTGCAATTAAACAAGTAGGTAGATTTGAAGATGCTCTATCGGATCCAGAACTTTAAATAATTCATTACACGATAAATCGATCTGTGGCCCCAAATGTAACTTGAATTAGGAGATGCACATCTCCAAAATGCAGATAATATATTAAAGAGCAACTTCATCTTTAGCAGTCTACACAGTTTCAGAAAGATCCGCTCACTCGTTAAAGAGATATAGGTCAAAACGTACAGCTTTATAATCGAATCTGCTTGCTATCTTTCATGGTCGCCTGGTGTTTCTGAAAAATTCGATTTTCGGCTGCGAAATCATACAATTTTTGTAAGATCCCTTCAATACGTTTAAACTCGACGATCCCTGGATGGATTTCAGATCAATTTAACAGGTAGGTAGATTTGAAGATGCTCTATCATTTTCAGGTCTTTAATTAATTCATTGCACGATAAATCGATCGGTGGCCCCAAATATTAACTAAATTGGGAGATGTTTTAGCCCCAAAAAATGGCAAAATGCCCTTTTGACCACCCCCTATTGGACAATTCCAAAAAGCTGATAACATATTAAAGAGCAACCTCAACTTTAGCAGTCTAAAAAGTTTCAGAAAGATCCGTTCACTCGTTACAGGGAAATAGGTCAAAACGTACAGCTTTATTTCATGGTCGCCTGGTGTTTCTGAAAAATTCGATTTTCGGCTGCGAAATCATACAATTGTAAGATCCTTCCTTCAACACGTTAAAACTCGACGATCCCTGGATGGATTTCAGATCAATTTAACAGGTAGGTAGACTTGAAGATGCTCTATCGGATCCAGGTCTTCAAATAATTCATTGCACGATAAATCGATCCTTGACCCCAAATATAAACTGAATTGGAAGATGCTTTAGCCCAAAAAAGTAACAAAATGCACTTTTGAACACGCCCCTTTTGGACAATTCCAAAAAAGCTGATAATATATTAAAGAGCTACTTCAACTTTAGCAGTCTACAAAGTTTCAGAAAGATCCGCTCACTCGTTACAGAGATATAGGTCAAAACGTACAGCTTTTTAATCGAATCTGCTTGCTATCTTCATGGTCGCCTGGTGTTTCTGAAAAATTCGATTTTCCGCTGCGAAATCATACAATTGTTGTAAGATTCGTCAATATGTTAAAACTCGACGATCCCTGGATGGATTTCAGTTCAATTTAACAGGTTTGTAGAATTGAAGATGCTCTATCGGATCCATGTCTTCAAATAATTCATTGCACGATTAATCGATCTATGGCCACAAATATAAACTGAATTGGGAGATGCTTTAGCCCCAAAAAATAGCAAAATGCCCTTTTGACCACGCCCCTTTTGGACAATTCCAAAAAACTGATAATATATTAAAGAGCTACTTCAACTATAGCAGTCTACAAAGTTTCAGAAAGATCCGCTCACTCGTTTCAGTGATATAGATCAAAACGTACAGCTTTGTAATCGAATCTGCTTGCTATCTTTCATGGTCGCCTGGTGTTTCTGAAAAATTCGATTTTAGGCTGCGAAATCAAATAATTGTTGTAAGATCCTTCAACACGTTAAAACTCGACAATACCTGTATGGATTTCAGTGCAATTTGACAGGTAGGTAGATTTGAAGATGCTCTAACGGATCCAGGTCTTCAAATAATTTATTGCACGATAAATCGATCCTTGACCCCAAATATAAACTGAATTGGAAGATGCTTCAGCCCAAAAAAATTAAAAAAAATGCTTTTTTGACCACCCCCCTTTTGGACAATTCCAAAAGGCTGATAATATATTAAAGAGCTACTTCAACTTTAGCAGCCTACAAAGTTTCAGAAAGATCCGTTCACTCGTTACAGGGATATAGGTCAAAACGTACAGCTTTATAATCGAATCTGCTTGCTATCTTTCATGGTCGCCTGGTGTTTCTAAGAAATTCGATTTTCGGCTGCGAAATCATACAATTTTTGTAAGATCCTTCAATACGTTAAAACTCGACGATCCCTGGATAGATTTCAGATCAATTTAACAGGTAGGTAGATTTGAAGATGCTCTATCATTTTCAGGTCTTTAATTAATTCATTGTACAATAAATAGATCTGTGGCTCCAAATATAAAGTGAAATTTGTGATCCTTCAGCTAAAAAAACTTATAAAATGCCTTTTTGAACACGCCCCTATTGAGCATTGCGGAGATTTAGGTCAAAACCTATAGCTTTTTATTCGAATCTGCTTGCTATCTTTCATGGTCGCCTGGTGTTTCTGAAAAATTCGATTTTAGGCTGCGAAATCAAACAATTGTTGTAAGATCCTTCAACACGTTAAAACTCGACAATACCTGGATGGATTTCAGTGCAATTTGACAGGCAGGTAGATTTGAAGATGCTCTATCAGATTCAGGTCTTCAAATGATTCATTGCACGATAAATCGATCCTTGACCCCAAATATAAACTGAATTGGAAGATGCTTCAGCCCAAAAAAATAATAAAATGCTTTTTTGACCACCCCCCCTTTGGACAATTCCAAAAAGCTGATAATATATTAAAGAGCTACTTCAACCTTAGCAGTCTACAAAGTTTCAGAAAGATCCGTTCACTCGTTACAGAGATATAGGTCAAACCGTACAGCTTTGTAATCGAATCTGCTTGCTATCTTTCATGGTCGCCTGGTGTTTCTGAAAAATTCGATTTTCGCCTGCGAAATCATACAATTGTAAGATCCTTCCTCCAACACGTTAAAACTCGACGATGCCTGGATGGATTTCAGTGCAATTTAACAGGTATTTAGATTTGAAGATGCTCTATCGGATCCAGGTCTTCAAATAATTCATTGCACGATAAATCGATCGGTGGCCCCTAATATTAACTAAATTGGGAGATGTTTTAGCCCCAAAAAATAGCAAAATGCCCTTTTGACCACGCCCCTATTGAACAATTCCAAAAAAGCTGATAATATATTAAAGAGCAACCTCAACTTTAGCCGCCTACAAAGTTTCAGTAGGATCCGTTTATTCGTTACGGAGATATAGGCCAAAACGTACAGCTTTGTAATCGAATCTGCTTGCTATCTTCATGGTCGCCTGGTGTTTCTGAAAAATTTGATTTTCGGCTGCGAAATCATGCAATTGTTGTAAGATCCTTCAACATGTTAAAACTCGACAACCTCTGGATGGATTTCAGTGCAATTTAACACGTAGGTAGATTCGAAGATGCTCTATCGGATCCAGGTCTTCAAATAATTAATTGCACGATAAATCGATCTGTGGCCCCAAATATAAACTGAATTGGGAGATGCTTGAGCCCTAAAAAATAAATAAAATGCCCTTTTGACCACGACCCTTTTGGACGATTCCAAAAAGCTGATAATATATTAAAGAGCTACTTCAACTTTAGCAGTCTACAAAGTTTCAGAAAGATCCGCTAACTCGTTACAGAGATATAGGTCAAAACGTACAGCTTTGTAATCGAATCTGCTTGCTATCATTCATGGTCTCCTGTTGTTTATGTTGCAATTCAACAGGTAGGTAGATTCGAAGATGCTCTATCGGATCCAGGTCTTCAAATAATTAATTGCACGATAAATCGATTTGTGGTCCCAAATATAAACTGAATTGGGAAATGCTTTAGCCCCAAAAAATAGCAAAATGCCTTTTTGACCACGCCCCTATTAAATAATTAAAAAAAAAAACTGATAATATATTAAAGAGCAACCTCAACTTTAGCCGCCTACAAAGTTTCAGAAGGATCCATTCATTCGTTACAGAGATATAGGTCAAAACGTACAGCTTTGAAATCGAATCTGCTTGCTATCTTCATGGTCGCTTGGTGTTTCTGAAAAGTTCGATTTTCGGCTGCAAAATCATACAATTGTTGTAAGATTCTTCAATACATTAAAACTCGACGATCTCTGGATAGATTTCAGTTCAATTTAACAGGTATGTAGAATTGAAGATGCTCTATCGGATCCAGGTCTTCAAATAATTCATTGCACGATAAATCGATACTTGGCCCCAAATATAAACTGAATTGGGAAATGCTTTAGCCCAAAAAAAATAGCAAAATGATCTTTTGAGCACGCCCCTTTTGGACAATTCCAAAAAAGCTGATAATATATTAAAGAGCAACCTCAACTTTGGCCGCCTACAAAGTTTCAGAAGGATCCGTTCATTCGTTACGGAGATATAGGTCAAAACCTACAGCTTTGTAATCGAATATGCTTGCTATCTTTCATGGTCGCCTGGTGTTTCTGAAAAATTCGATTTTCGGCTGCGAAATCATACTAAGATCCTTCCTTCAACACGTTAAAACTCGACAATCTCTTGATAGATTTCAGTGCAATTAAACAAGTAGGTAGATTTGAAGATGCTCTATCGGATCCAGAACTTTAAATAATTCATTACACGATAAATCGATCTGTGGCCCCAAATGTAACTTGAATTAGGAGATGCACATCTCCAAAATGCAGATAATATATTAAAGAGCAACCTCAACTTTAGCCGCCTACAAAGTTTCAGTAGGATCCGTTTATTCGTTACGGAGATATAGCCCAAAACGTACAGCTTTGTAATCGAATCTGCTTGCTATCTTCATGGTCGCTTGGTGTTTCTGAAAAGTTCGATTTTCGGCTGCGAAATCATACAATTGTTGTAAGATTCTTCAATACATTAAAACTCGACGATCTCTGGATAGATTTCAGTTTAATTTAACAGGTATGTAGAATTGAAGATGCTCTATCGGATCCAGGTCTTCAAATAATTCATTGCACGATAAAGCGATCTGTGGTCACAAATATAAACTAAATTGGGAGATGCTTTAGCCCCAAAAAATAGCAAAATGCCTTTTTGAACACGCCCCTTTTGGACAATTCCAAAAAAGCTGATAATATATTAATGAGCAACCTCAACCTTAGCCGCCTACAAAGTTTCAGTAGGATCCGTTTATTCGTTACGGAGATATAGGCCAAAACGTACAGCTTTGTAATCGAATCTGCTTGCTATCTTCATGGTCGCCTGGTGTTTCTGAAAAATTTGATTTTCGGCTGCGAAATCATACAATTGTTGTAAAATCCTTCAACACGTTAAAATTCGAAAATCTCTGGATGGATTTCAGTGCAATTCAACAGGTGGTTAGATTCGAAGATGCTCTATCGGATCCAGGTCTTTAAATAATTATTTGCACGATAAATCGATCTGTGGCCCCAAATATAAACTGAATTGGGAGGTGCTTTAGCCCCAAAAAATAGCAAAATGCTTTTTTGACCACGCCCCTCTTGAACAATTCCAAAAAAGCTGATAATGTATTAGAGAGCAACCTCAACTTTAGCCGCCTACAAAGTTTCAGTAGGATCCGTTTATTCGTTACGGAGATATAGCCCAAAACGTACAGCTTTGTAATCGAATCTGCTTGCTATCTTTCATGGTCGCCTGGTGTTTCTGAAAAATTCGATTTTAGGCTGCGAAATCAAACAATTGTTGTAAGATCCTTCAACACGTTAAAACTCGACGATCCCTGGATGGATTTCAGATCAATTTAACAGGTAGGTAGATTTGAAGATGCTCTATCATTTTCAGGTCTTTAATTAATTCATTGTACAATAAATAGATCTGTGGCTCCAAATATAAAGTGAAATGGGTGATCCTTCAGCTAAAAAAACTTATAAAATGCCTTTGTGAACACGCCCCTTTTGAGCATTGCGGAGATATAGGTCAAAACCTATAGCTTTTTATTCGAATCTGCTTGCTATTTTCATGGTCTCCTGTTGTTTATGAAAAATTCGATTTTCGGCTGCGAAATCATGCAATTGTTGTAAGATCCTTCAACACGTTAAAATTCGTCAATCTCTGGATGGATTTCAGTGCAATTCAACAGGTGGTTAGATTCGAAGATGCTCTATCGGATCCAGGTCTTTAAATAATTCATTGCACGATAAATCGATCAGTGGCCCCAAATATAAACTGAATTGGGAGATGCTTTAGCCCCAAAAAATAGCAAAATGCTTTTTTGACCACGCCCCTATTGAACAATTCCAAAAAAGCTGATAATATATTAAAGAGCAACCTCAAATTTAGCCGCCTACAAAGTTTGAGAAAGATCCGCTAACTCGTTGCAGAGATATAGGTCAAAACGTACAGCTTTGTAATCGAATCTGCTTGCTATCTTTCATGGTCTCCTGTTGTTTATGAAAAATTCGATTTTCGGCTGCGAAATCATGCAATTGTTGTAAGATCCTTCAACACGTTAAAAATCGACAATCTCTGCATGGATTTCAGTGCAATTCAACAGGTAGGTAGATTCGAAGATGCTCTATCGGATCCAGGTCTTCAAATAATTAATTGCACGATAAATCGATTTGTGGCCCCAAATATAAACTGAATTGGGAAATGCTTTAGCCCCAAAAAATAGCAAAATGCCTTTTTGACCACGCCCCTATTAAATAATTCAAAAAAAGCTGATAATATATTAAAGAGCAACCTCAACTTTAGCCGCCTACAAAGTTTCAGAAGGATCCATTAATTCGTTACAGAGATATAGGTCAAAACGTACAGCTTTGTAATCGAATCTGCTTGCTATCTTCATGGTCGCTTGGTGTTTCTGAAAAGTTCGATTTTCGGCTGCGAAATCATACAATTGTTGTAATCTTCAATACATTAAAACTCGACGATCTCTGGATAGATTTCAGTTCAATTTAACAGGTATGTAGAATTGAAGATGCTCTATCGGATCCAGGTCTTCAAATAATTCATTGCACGATAAAGCGATCTGTGGTCACAAATATAAACTGAATTGGGAGATGCTTTAGCCCCAAAAAATAGCAAAATGCTTTTTTGACCACGCCCCTATTGAACAATTCCAAAAAAGCTGATAATATATTAAAGAGCAACCTCAACTTTAGCAGCCTAAAAAATTTCAGAAAGATCCGCTAGCTCGTTACAGAGATATAGGTCAAAACGTACAGCTTTGTAATCGAATCTGCTTGCTATTTTCATGGTCTCCTGTTGTTTATGAAAAATTCGATTTTCGGCTGCGAAATCATGCAATTGTTGTAAGATCCTTCAACACGTTAAAACTCGACAACCTCTGGATGGATTTCAGTGCAATTTAAAAGGTAGGTAGATTCGAAGATCCTCTATCGGATCCAGGTCTTCAAATAATTAATTGCACGATAAATCGATTTGTGGCCCCAAATATAAATTGGGAAATGCTTTAGCCCCAAAAAATAGCAAAATGCCTTTTTGACCACGACTTTATTAATAAATAAAAAAAAAAACTGAGAATATATTAAAGAGCAACCTCAACTACAAGTTTCAGAAGGATCCATTCATTCGTTACAGAGATATAGGTCAAAACGTACAGCTTTGTAATTGAATCTGCTTGCTATCTTCATGGTCGCCTGGTGTTTCTGAAAAATTTGATTTTCGGCTGCGAAATCATACAATTGTTGTAAAATCCTTCAACACGTTAAAATTCGACAATCTCTGGATGGATTTCAGTGCAATTCAACAGGTGGTTAGATTCGAAGATGCTCTATCGGATCCAGGTCTTTAAATAATTCATTGCACGATAGATCGATCTGTGGTCACACATATAAACTAAATTGGGAGATGCTTTAGCCCCAAAAAATAGCAAAATGCCTTTTTGAACACGCCCCTTTTGGACAATTCCAAAAAAGCTGATAATATATTAAAGAGCAACCTCAACTTTAGCCGCCTACAAAGTTTCAGTAGGATCCGTTTATTCGTTACGGAGATATAGGCCAAAACGTACAGCTTTGTAATCGAATCTGCTTGCTATCTTCATGGTCGCCTGGTGTTTCTGAAAAATTTGATTTTCGGCTGCGAAATCATACAATTGCTGTAAAATCCTTCAACACGTTAAAATTCGACAATCTCTGGATGGATTTCAGTGCAATTCAACAGGTGGTTAGATTCGAAGATGCTCTATCGGATCCAGGTCTTTAAATAATTCATTGCACGACAAATCGATCTGTGGCCCCAAATATAAACTGAAATGGAAGATGCTTTAGCCCAAAAAAGTAACAAAATGCCTTTTTGACCATGCCCCTTTTGGACAATTTCAAAATAATTGATAATATATTAAAGAGCAACCTCAACTTTAGTCGCCTACAAAGTTTCAGAAGGATCCGTTAATTCGTTACGGAGATATAGGTCAAAACGTACAGCTTTGTAATCGAATCTGCATGCCATCTTTCATGGTCGCCTGGTGTTTCTGAAAAATTCGATTTTCCGCTGCGAAGTCATGCAATTGTTGTAAGATCCTTTAACACGTTAAAACTCGACAACCTCTGGATGGATTTCAGTGCAATTTAAAAGGTAGGTAGATTCGAAGATGCTCTATCGGATCCAGGTCTTCAAATAATTAATTGCACGATAAATCGATTTGTGGCCCCAAATATAAACTGAATTGGGAGATGCTTTAGCCCCAAAAAATAGCAAAATGCCTTTTTGAACACGCCCCTTTTGGACAATTCCAAAAAAGCTGATAATATATTAAAGAGCAACCTCAACCTTAGCCGCCTACAAAGTTTCAGTAGGATCCGTTTATTCGTTACGGAGATATAGGCCAAAACGTACAGCTTTGTAATCGAATCTGCTTGCTATCTTCATGGTCTCCTGTTGTTTATGAAAAATTCGATTTTCGGCTGCGAAATCATGCAATTGTTGTAAGATCCTTCAACACGTTAAAATTCGTCAATCTCTGGATGGATTTCAGTGCAATTCAACAGGTGGTTAGATTCGAAGATGCTCTATCGGATCCAGGTCTTCAAATAATTCATTGCACGATAAAGCGATCTGTGGTCACAAATATAAACTAAATTGGGAGATGCTTTAGCCCCAAAAAATAGCAAAATGCCTTTTTGAACACGCCCCTTTTGGACAATTCCAAAAAAGCTGATAATATATTAAAGAGCAACCTCAACCTTAGCCGCCTACAAAGTTTCAGTAGGATCCGTTTATTCGTTACGGAGATATAGGCCAAAACGTACAGCTTTGTAATCGAATCTGCTTGCTATCTTCATGGTCGCCTGGTGTTTCTGAAAAATTTGATTTTCGGCTGCGAAATCATACAATTGTTGTAAAATCCTTCAACACGTTAAAATTCGACAATCTCTGGATGGATTTCAGTGCAATTCAACAGGTGGTTAGATTCGAAGATGCTCCATCGGATCCAGGTCTTTAAATAATTCATTGCACGATAGATCGATCTGTGGTCACACATATAAACTAAATTGGGAGATGCTTTAGCCCCAAAAAATAGCAAAATGCCTTTTTGAACACGCCCCTTTTGGACAATTCCAAAAAAGCTGATAATATATTAAAGAGCAACCTCAACTTTAGTCGCCTACAAAGTTTCAGAAGGATCCGCTAACTCGTTACAGAGATATAGGTCAAAACGTACAGCTTTGTAATCGAATCTGCTTGCTATGTTTCATGGTCTCCTGTTGTTTATGAAAAATTCGATTTTCGGCTGCGAAATCATGCAATTGTTGTAAGATCCTTCAACACGTTAAAACTCGACAATCTCTGCATGGATTTCAGTGCAATTCAACAGGTAGGTAGATTCGAAGATGCTCTATCGGATCCAGGTCTTCAAATAATTAATTCCACGATAAATCGATCTGTGGCCCCATATATAAAATGAATTGGGAGATGCTTTAGCCCTAAAAAGTAGAAAAATGCCTTTTTGACCACGCCCCTATTGAACAATTCCAAAAAAGCTGATAATATATTAAAGAGCAACCTCAACTTTAGCCGCCTACAAAGTTTCAGAAGGATCCATTCAATCGTTACAGAGATATAGGTCAAAACGTAAAGCTTTGTAATCGAATCTGCTTGCTATCTTCATGGTCGCTTGGTGTTTCTGAAAAGTTCGATTTTCGGCTGCGAAATCATACAATTGTTGCAAGATTCTTCAATACATTAAAACTCGACGATCTCTGGATAGATTTCAGTTCAATTAAACAGGTATGTAGAATTGAAGATGCTCTATCGGATCCAGGTCTTCAAATAATTCATTGCACGATAAAGCGATCTGTGGTCACAAATATAAACTAAATTGGGAGATGCTTTAGCCCCAAAAAATAGCAAAATGCCATTTTGATCACGACCCTTTTGGACAATTCCAAAAAGCTGATAATATATTAAAGAGCTACTTCAACTTTAGCAGTCTACAAAGTTTCAGAAAGATCCGCTAACTCGTTACAGAGATATAGGTCAAAACGTACAGCTTTGTAATCGAATCTGCTTGCTATCTTCATGGTCGCCTGGTGTTTCTGAAAAATTTGATTTTCGGCTGCGAAATCATACAATTGTTGTAAAATCCTTCAACACGTTAAAATTCGACAATCTCTGGATGGATTTCAGTGCAATTCAACAGGTGGTTATATTCGAAGATGCTCTATCGGATCCAGGTCTTCAAATAATTAATTGCACGATAAATCGATTTGTGGCCCCAAATATAAATTGGGAAATGCTTTAGCCCCAAAAAATAGCAAAATGCCTTTTTGACCACGACTTTATTAATAAATAAAAAAAAAAACTGATAATATATTAAAGAGCAACCTCAACTACAAGTTTCAGAAGGATCCATTCATTCGTTACAGAGATATAGGTCAAAACGTACAGCTTTGTAATCGAATCTGCTTGCTATTTTCATGGTCTCCTGTTGTTTATGAAAAATTCGATTTTCGGCTGCGAAATCATGCAATTGTTGTAAGATCCTTCAACACGTTAAAACTCGACAACCTCTGGATGGATTTCAGTGCAATTTAAAAGGTAGGTAGATTCGAAGATCCTCTATCGGATCCAGGTCTTCAAATAATTAATTGCACGATAAATCGATTTGTGGCCCCAAATACAAATTGGGAAATGCTTTAGCCCCAAAAAATAGCAAAATGCCTTTTTGACCACGACTTTATTAATAAATAAAAAAAAAAACTGATAATATATTAAAGAGCAACCTCAACTACAAGTTTCAGAAGGATCCATTCATTCGTTACAGAGATATAGGTCAAAACGTACAGCTTTGTAATCGAATCTGCTTGCTATTTTCATGGTCTCCTGTTGTTTATGAAAAATTCGATTTTCGGCTGCGAAATCATGCAATTGTTGTAAGATCCTTCAACACGTTAAAACTCGACAACCTCTGGATGGATTTCAGTGCAATTTAAAAGGTAGGTAGATTCGAAGATCCTCTATCGGATCCAGGTCTCCAAATAATTAATTGCACGATAAATCGATTTGTGGCCCCAAATATAAATTGGGAAATGCTTTAGCCCCAAAAAATAGCAAAATGCCTTTTTGACCACGACTTTATTAATAAATAAAAAAAAAAACTGATAATATATTAAAGAGCAACCTCAACTACAAGTTTCAGAAGGATCCATTCATTCGTTACAGAGATATAGGTCAAAACGTACAGCTTTGTAATTGAATCTGCTTGCTATCTTCATGGTCGCCTGGTGTTTCTGAAAAATTTGATTTTCGGCTGCGAAATCATACAATTGTTGTAAAATCCTTCAACACGTTAAAATTCGACAATCTCTGGATGGATTTCAGTGCAATTCAACAGGTGGTTAGATTCGAAGATGCTCTATCGGATCCAGGTCTTTAAATAATTCATTGCACGATAGATCGATCTGTGGTCACACATATAAACTAAATTGGGAGATGCTTTAGCCCCAAAAAATAGCAAAATGCCTTTTTGAACACGCCCCTTTTGGACAATTCCAAAAAAGCTGATAATATATTAAAGAGCAACCTCAACTTTAGCCGCCTACAAAGTTTCAGTAGGATCCGTTTATTCGTTACGGAGATATAGGCCAAAACGTACAGCTTTGTAATCGAATCTGCTTGCTATCTTCATGGTCGCCTGGTGTTTCTGAAAAATTTGATTTTCGGCTGCGAAATCATACAATTGCTGTAAAATCCTTCAACACGTTAAAATTCGACAATCTCTGGATGGATTTCAGTGCAATTCAACAGGTGGTTAGATTCGAAGATGCTCTATCGGATCCAGGTCTTTAAATAATTCATTGCACGACAAATCGATCTGTGGCCCCAAATATAAACTGAAATGGAAGATGCTTTAGCCCAAAAAAGTAACAAAATGCCTTTTTGACCATGCCCCTTTTGGACAATTTCAAAATAATTGATAATATATTAAAGAGCAACCTCAACTTTAGTCGCCTACAAAGTTTCAGAAGGATCCGTTAATTCGTTACGGAGATATAGGTCAAAACGTACAGCTTTGTAATCGAATCTGCATGCCATCTTTCATGGTCGCCTGGTGTTTCTGAAAAATTCGATTTTCCGCTGCGAAGTCATGCAATTGTTGTAAGATCCTTTAACACGTTAAAACTCGACAACCTCTGGATGGATTTCAGTGCAATTTAAAAGGTAGGTAGATTCGAAGATGCTCTATCGGATCCAGGTCTTCAAATAATTAATTGCACGATAAATCGATTTGTGGCCCCAAATATAAACTGAATTGGGAGATGCTTTAGCCCCAAAAAATAGCAAAATGCCTTTTTGAACACGCCCCTTTTGGACAATTCCAAAAAAGCTGATAATATATTAAAGAGCAACCTCAACTTTAGTCGCCTACAAAGTTTCAGAAGGATCCGCTAACTCGTTACAGAGATATAGGTCAAAACGTACAGCTTTGTAATCGAATCTGCTTGCTATCTTCATGGTCGCTTGGTGTTTCTGAAAAGTTCGATTTTCGGCTGCGAAATCATACAATTGTTGTAAGATTCTTCAATACATTAAAACTCGACGATCTCTGGATAGATTTCAGTTCAATTTAACAGGTATGTAGAATTGAAGATGCTCTATCGGATCCAGGTCTTCAAATAATTCATTGCACGATAAAGCGATCTGTGGTCACAAATATAAACTAAATTGGGAGATGCTTTAGCCCCAAAAAATAGCAAAATGCCTTTTTGAACACGCCCCTTTTGGACAATTCCAAAAAAGCTGATAATATATTAAAGAGCAACCTCAACCTTAGCCGCCTACAAAGTTTCAGTAGGATCCGTTTATTCGTTACGGAGATATAGGCCAAAACGTACAGCTTTGTAATCGAATCTGCTTGCTATCTTCATGGTCGCCTGGTGTTTCTGAAAAATTTGATTTTCGGCTGCGAAATCATACAATTGTTGTAAAATCCTTCAACACGTTAAAATTCGACAATCTCTGGATGGATTTCAGTGCAATTCAACAGGTGGTTAGATTCGAAGATGCTCTATCGGATCCAGGTCTTTAAATAATTCATTGCACGATAGATCGATCTGTGGTCACACATATAAACTAAATTGGGAGATGCTTTAGCCCCAAAAAATAGCAAAATGGCTTTTTGAACACGCCCCTTTTGGACAATTCCAAAAAAGCTGATAATATATTAAAGAGCAACCTCAACTTTAGTCGCCTACAAAGTTTCAGAAGGATCCGCTAACTCGTTACAGAGATATAGGTCAAAACGTACAGCTTTGTAATCGAATCTGCTTGCTATGTTTCATGGTCTCCTGTTGTTTATGAAAAATTCGATTTTCGGCTGCGAAATCATGCAATTGTTGTAAGATCCTTCAACACGTTAAAACTCGACAATCTCTGCATGGATTTCAGTGCAATTCAACAGGTAGGTAGATTCGAAGATGCTCTATCGGATCCAGGTCTTCAAATAATTAATTCCACGATAAATCGATCTGTGGCCCCATATATAAAATGAATTGGGAGATGCTTTAGCCCTAAAAAGTAGAAAAATGCCTTTTTGACCACGCCCCTATTGAACAATTCCAAAAAAGCTGATAATATATTAAAGAGCAACCTCAACTTTAGCCGCCTACAAAGTTTTAGAAGGATCCATTCAATCGTTACAGAGATATAGGTCAAAACGTAAAGCTTTGTAATCGAATCTGCTTGCTATCTTCATGGTCGCTTGGTGTTTCTGAAAAGTTCGATTTTCGGCTGCGAAATCATACAATTGTTGCAAGATTCTTCAATACATTAAAACTCGACGATCTCTGGATAGATTTCAGTTCAATTAAACAGGTATGTAGAATTGAAGATGCTCTATCGGATCCAGGTCTTCAAATAATTCATTGCACGATAAAGCGATCTGTGGTCACAAATATAAACTAAATTTCGAGATGCTTTAGCCCCAAAAAATAGCAAAATGCCATTTTGATCACGACCCTTTTGGACAATTCCAAAAAGCTGATAACATATTAAAGAGCTACTTCAACTTTAGCAGTCTACAAAGTTTCAGAAAGATCCGCTAACTCGTTACAGAGATATAGGTCAAAACGTACAGCTTTGTAATCGAATCTGCTTGCTATCTTCATGGTCGCCTGGTGTTTCTGAAAAATTTGATTTTCGGCTGCGAAATCATACAATTGTTGTAAAATCCTTCAACACGTTAAAATTCGACAATCTCTGGATGGATTTCAGTGCAATTCAACAGGTGGTTATATTCGAAGATGCTCTATCGGATCCAGGTCTTTAAAAAATTCATTGCTCGATAAATCGATCAGTGGCCCCAAATATAGACTGATTTGGGAGATGCTTGAGCCCTAAAAAATAAATAAAATGCCATTTTGACCACGACCCTTTTGGACGATTCCAAAAAGCTGATAATATATTAAAGAGCTACTTCAACTTTAGCAGTCTACAAAGTTTCAGAAAGATCCGCTAACTCGTTACAGAGATATAGGTCAAAACGTACAGCTTTGTAGTCGAATCTGCTTGCTATCTTCATGGTCGCCTGGTGTTTCTGAAAAATTTGATTTTCGGCTGCGAAATCATACAATTGTTGTAAAATCCTTCAACACGTTAAAATTCGACAAAATCTGGATGGATTTCAGTGCAATTCAACAGGTGGTTATATTCGAAGATGCTCTATCGGATCCAGGTCTTTAAAAAATTTATTGCTCGATAAATCGATCAGTGGCCCCAAATATAAACTGATTTGGGAGATGCTTGAGCCCTAAAAAATAAATAAAATGCCATTTTGACCACGACCCTTTTGGACGATTCCAAAAAGCTGATAATATATTAAAGAGCTACTTCAACTTTAGCAGTCTACAAAGTTTCAGAAAGATCCGCTAACTCGTTACAGAGATATAGGTCAATTCGTACAGCTTTGTAATCGAATCTGCTTGCTATGTTTCATGGTCTCCTGTTGTTTATGAAAAATTCGATTTTCGGCTGCGAAATCATGCAATTGTTGTAAGATTCGCTGGTGGCCTTGCCAAAACCGGGGTTTTCCTTCAACACGTTAAAACTCGACAACCTCTGGATGGATTTCAGTGCAATTTAACAGGTAGGTAGATTCGAAGATGCTCTATCGGATCCAGGTCTTCAAATAATTAATTCCACGATAAATCGATCTGTGGCCCCATATATAAAATGAATTGGGAGATGCTTTAGCCCTAAAAAGTAGAAAAATGCCTTTTTGACCACGCCCCTATTGAACAATTCCAAAAAAGCTGATAATATATTAAAGAGCAACCTCAACTTTAGCCGCCTACAAAGTTTTAGAAGGATCCATTCAATCGTTACAGAGATATAGGTCAAAACGTAAAGCTTTGTAATCGAATCTGCTTGCTATCTTCATGGTCGCTTGGTGTTTCTGAAAAGTTCGATTTTCGGCTGCGAAATCATACAATTGTTGCAAGATTCTTCAATACATTAAAACTCGACGATCTCTGGATAGATTTCAGTTCAATTAAACAGGTATGTAGAATTGAAGATGCTCTATCGGATCCAGGTCTTCAAATAATTCATTGCACGATAAAGCGATCTGTGGTCACAAATATAAACTAAATTTCGAGATGCTTTAGCCCCAAAAAATAGCAAAATGCCATTTTGATCACGACCCTTTTGGACAATTCCAAAAAGCTGATAACATATTAAAGAGCTACTTCAACTTTAGCAGTCTACAAAGTTTCAGAAAGATCCGCTAACTCGTTACAGAGATATAGGTCAAAACGTACAGCTTTGTAATCGAATCTGCTTGCTATCTTCATGGTCGCCTGGTGTTTCTGAAAAATTTGATTTTCGGCTGCGAAATCATACAATTGTTGTAAAATCCTTCAACACGTTAAAATTCGACAATCTCTGGATGGATTTCAGTGCAATTCAACAGGTGGTTATATTCGAAGATGCTCTATCGGATCCAGGTCTTTAAAAAATTCATTGCTCGATAAATCGATCAGTGGCCCCAAATATAGACTGATTTGGGAGATGCTTGAGCCCTAAAAAATAAATAAAATGCCATTTTGACCACGACCCTTTTGGACGATTCCAAAAAGCTGATAATATATTAAAGAGCTACTTCAACTTTAGCAGTCTACAAAGTTTCAGAAAGATCCGCTAACTCGTTACAGAGATATAGGTCAAAACGTACAGCTTTGTAATCGAATCTGCTTGCTATCTTCATGGTCGCCTGGTGTTTCTGAAAAATTTGATTTTCGGCTGCGAAATCATACAATTGTTGTAAAATCCTTCAACACGTTAAAATTCGACAAAATCTGGATGGATTTCAGTGCAATTCAACAGGTGGTTATATTCGAAGATGCTCTATCGGATCCAGGTCTTTAAAAAATTTATTGCTCGATAAATCGATCAGTGGCCCCAAATATAAACTGATTTGGGAGATGCTTGAGCCCTAAAAAATAAATAAAATGCCATTTTGACCACGACCCTTTTGGACGATTCCAAAAAGCTGATAATATATTAAAGAGCTACTTCAACTTTAGCAGTCTACAAAGTTTCAGAAAGATCCGCTAACTCGTTACAGAGATATAGGTCAATTCGTACAGCTTTGTAATCGAATCTGCTTGCTATGTTTCATGGTCTCCTGTTGTTTATGAAAAATTCGATTTTCGGCTGCGAAATCATGCAATTGTTGTAAGATTCGCTGGTGGCCTTGCCAAAACCGGGGTTTTCCTTCAACACGTTAAAACTCGACAACCTCTGGATGGATTTCAGTGCAATTTAACAGGTAGGTAGATTCGAAGATGCTCTATCGGATCCAGGTCTTCAAATAATTAATTGCACGATGAATCGATTTGTGGCCCCAAATATAAACTGAATTTGGAAATGCTTTAGCCCAAAAAATAGCAAAATGCCTTTTTGACCACGCCCCTATTAAATAATTCAAAAAAAGCTGATAATATATTAAAGAGCAACCTCAACTTTAGCCGCCTACAAAGTTTCAGAAGGATCCATTCATTCGTTACAGAGATATAGGTCAAAACGTACAGCTTTGTAATCGAATCTGCTTGCTATCTTCATGGTCGCTTGGTGTTTCTGAAAAGTTCGATTTTCGGCTGCGAAATCATACAATTGTTGTAAGATTCTTCAATACATTAAAACTCGACGATCTCTGGATAGATTTCAGTTCAATTTAACAGGTATGTAGAATTGAAGATGCTCTATCGGATCCAGGTCTTCAAATAATTCATTGCACGATAAAGCGATCTGTGGTCACAAATATAAACTAAATTGGGAGATGCTTTAGCCCCAAAAAATAGCAAAATGCCTTTTTGAACACGCCTCTTTTGGACAATTCCAAAAAAGCTGATAATATATTAAAGAGCAACCTCAACTTTAGCCGCCTACAAAGTTTCAGTAGGATCCGTTTATTCGTTACGGAGATATAGGCCAAAACGTACAGCTTTGTAATCGAATCTGCTTGCTATCTTCATGGTCGCCTGGTGTTTCTGAAAAATTTGATTTTCGGCTGCGAAATCATACTATTGTTGTAAAATCCTTCAACACGTTAAAATTCGACAATCTCTGGATGGATTTCAGTGCAATTTAACAGGTGGTTAGATTCGAAGATGCTCTATCGGATCCAGGTTTTTAAATAATTCATTGCGCGATAAATCGATCAGTGGCCCCAAATATAAACTGATTTGGGAGATGCTTGAGCCCTAAAAAATAAATAAAATGCCCTCTTGACCACGACCCTTTTGGACGATTCCAAAAAGCTAATAATATATTAAAGAGCTACTTCAACTTTAGCAGTCTACAAAGTTTCAGAAAGATCCGCTAACTCGTTACAGAGATATAGGTCAAAACGTACAGCTTTGTAATCGAATCTGCTTGCTATGTTTCATGGTCTCCTGTTGTTTATGAAAAATTCGATTTTCGGCTGCGAAATCATGCAATTGTTGTAAGATCCTTCAACACGTTAAAACTCGACAATCTCTGCATGGATTTCAGTGCAATTCAACAGGTAGGTAGATTCGAAGATGCTCTATCGGATCCAGGTCTTCAAATAATTAATTCCACGATAAATCGATCTGTGGCCCCATATATAAAATGAATTGGGAGATGCTTTAGCCCTAAAAAGTAGAAAAATGCCTTTTTGACCACGCCCCTATTGAACAATTCCAAAAAAGCTGATAATATATTAAAGAGCAACCTCAACTTTAGCCGCCTACAAAGTTTCAGAAGGATCCATTCAATCGTTACAGAGATATAGGTCAAAACGTAAAGCTTTGTAATCGAATCTGTTTGCTATCTTCATGGTCGCTTGGTGTTTCTGAAAAGTTCGATTTTCGGCTGCGAAATCATACAATTGTTGTAAGATTCTTCAACAGGTTAAAACTCGACAATCTCTGGATGGATTTCAGTGCAATTCAACAGCTAGGTAGATTTGACGATGCTCTATCGGATCTAGGTCTCCAAATAATTCACTGTACTACAAATCGATCTGTGGCCCCAAATATAAACTGAAATGGGAGATGCTTTAGCCCAAAAAAAAAAACAAAATGCCTTTTTGACCACGCCCCTTTTGGACAATTCCAAAATAATTGATAATATATTAAAGAGCAACCTCAACTTTAGCCGCCTACAAAGTTTCAGAAGGATCCGTTAATTCGTTACGGAGATATTGGTCAAAACGTACAGCTTTGTAATCGAATCTGCATGCTATCTTTCATGGTCGCCTGGTGTTTCTGAAAAATTCGATTTTCGGCTGCGAAGTCATGCAATTGTTGTAAGATCCTTCAACACGTTAGAATTCGACAACCTCTGGATGGATTTCAGTGCAATTTAACAGGTAGGTAGATTCGAAGATGCTCTATCGGATCCAGGTCTTCAAATAATTAATTGCACGATAAATCGATCTGTGGCCCCAAATATAAACTGAATTGGGAGATGCTTTAGCCCCAAAAAATAGAAAAATGCCTTTTTGACCACGCCCCTATTGAACAATTCCAAAAAAGCTGATAATATATTAAAGAGCAACCTCAACTTTAGCCGCCTACAAGGTTTCAGTAGGATCCGTTTATTCGTTACGGAGATATAGGCCAAAACGTACAGCTTTGTAATCGAATCTGCGTGCTATCTTCATGGTCGCCTGGTGTTTCTGAAAAATTCGATTTTTTTCTGCGAAATCATGCAATTGTTGTAATATCCTTCAACACGTTAAAACTCGACGATCTCTGGATAGATTTCAGTTCAATTTAACAGGTATGTAGAATTGAAGATGCTCTATCGGATCCAGGTCTTCAAATAATTCATTGCACGATAAATCGATCTGTGGCCACAAATATAAACTGAATTGGGAGATGCTTTAGCCCCAAAAAATAGCAAAATGCCGTTTTGAGCACGCCACTTTTGGACAATTCCAAAAAGCTGATAATATATTAAAGAGCAACCTCAACTTTAGGCGCATACAAGGTTTCAGTAGGATCCGTTTATTCGTTACGGAGATATAGGCCAAAACGTACAGCTTTGTAATCGAATCTGTGTGCTATCTTCATGGTCGCCTGGTGTTTCTAAAAAATTCGATTTTTTTCTGCGAAATCATGCAATTGTTGTAAGATTCTTAAATACATTAAAACTCGACGATCTCTGGATAGATTTCAGTTCAATTTAACAGGTATGTAGAATTGAAGATGCTCTATCGGATCCAGGTCTTCAAATAATTCATTGCACGATAAAGCGATCTGTGGTCACAAATATAAAATAAATTGGGAGATGCTTTAGCCCCAAAAAATAGCAAAATGCCTTTTTGAACACGCCCCTTTTGGACAATTCCAAAAAAGCTGATAATATATTAAAGAGCAACCTCAACTTTAGCCGCCTACAAAGTTTCAGAAGGATCCATTCATTCGTTACAGAGATATAGGTCAAAACGTACAGCTTTGTAATCGAATCTGCTTGCTATCTTCATGGTCGCTTGGTGTTTCTGAAAAGTTCGATTTTCGGCTGCGAAATCATACAATTGTTGTAAGATTCTTCAATACATTAAAACTCGACGATCTCTGGATAGATTTCAGTTTAATTTAACAGGTATGTAGAATTGAAGATGCTCTATCGGGTCCAGGTCTTCAAATAATTCATTGCACGATAAAGCGATCTGTGGTCACAAATATAAACTAAATTGGGAGATGCTTTAGCCCCAAAAAATAGCAAAATGCCTTTTTGAACACGCCCCTTTTGGACAATTCCAAAAAAGCTGATAATATATTAAAGAGCAACCTCAACCTTAGCCGCCTACAAAGTTTCAGTAGGATCCGTTTATTCGTTACGGAGATATAGGCCAAAACGTACAGCTTTGTAATCGAATCTGCTTGCTATCTTCATGGTCGCCTGGTGTTTCTGAAAAATTTGATTTTCGGTTGCGAAATCATACAATTGTAGTAAAATCCTTCAACACGTTAAAATTCGACAATCTCTAGATGGATTTCAGTGCAATTCAACAGGTGGTTAGATTCGAAGATGCTCTATCGGATCCAGGTCTTTAAATAATTCATTGCGCGATAAATCGATCAGTGGCCCCAAATATAAACTGATTTGCGAGCTGCTTGAGCCCTGAAAAATAAATAAAATGCCCTTTTGACCACGACCCTTTTGGACGATTCCAAAAAGCTGATAATATATTAAAGAGCTACTTCAACTTTAGCAGTCTACAAAGTTTCAGAAAGATCCGCTAACTCGTTACAGAGATATAGGTCAAAACGTACAGCTTTGTAATCGAATCTGCTTGCTATGTTTCATGGTCTCCTGTTGTTTATGAAAAATTCGATTTTCGGCTGCGAAATCATGCAATTAATTGTAAGATCCTTCAACACGTTAAAACTCGACAACTTCTGGATGGATTTCAGTGCAATTTAACAGGTAGGTAGATTTGAAGATGCTCTATCGGATCCAGGTCTTCAAATAATTCATTGCACGATAAGTCGATCTGTGGTCACAAATATAAACTAAATTGGGAGATGCTTTAGCCCCAAAAAATAGCAAAATGCCCTTTTGAACACGCCCCTTTTGGACAATTCCAAAAAGCTGATAATATATTAAAGAGCAACCTCAACTTTAGCCGCCTAGAAGGTTTCAGTAGGATCCGTTTATTAGTTACGGAGATATAGGCCAAAACGTACAGCTTTGTAATCGAATCTGCGTGCTATCTTCATGGTCGCCTGGTGTTTATAAAAAAATTCGATTTTCTTCTGCGAAATCATGCAATTGTTGTAAGATCCTTCAACACGTTAAAACTCGACAATCTCTGGATGGATTTCAGTGCAATTCAACAGCTAGGTAGATTTGACGATGCTCTATCGGATCTAGGTCTCCAAATAATTCACTGCAGGACAAATCGATCTGTGGCCCCAAATATAAACTGAAATGGAAGATGCTTTAGCCCAAAAAAATAACAAAATGCCTTTTTGACCACGCCCCTTTTGGACAATTCCAAAATAATTGATAATATATAATAGGCGCATACAAGGTTTCAGTAGGATCCGTTTATTCGTTACGGAGATATAGGCCAAAACGTACAGCTTTGTAATCGAATCTGTGTGCTATCTTCATGGTCGCCTGGTGTTTCTAAAAAATTCGATTTTTTTCTGCGAAATCATGCAATTGTTGTAAGATTCTTAAATACATTAAAACTCGACGATCTCTGGATAGATTTCAGTTCAATTTAACAGGTATGTAGAATTGAAGATGCTCTATCGGATCCAGGTCTTCAAATAATTCATTGCACGATAAAGCGATCTGTGGTCACAAATATAAAATAAATTGGGAGATGCTTTAGCCCCAAAAAATAGCAAAATGCCTTTTTGAACACGCCCCTTTTGGACAATTCCAAAAAAGCTGATAATATATTAAAGAGCAACCTCAACTTTAGCCGCCTACAAAGTTTCAGAAGGATCCGTTAATTCGTTACGGAGATATAGGTCAAAACGTACAGCTTTGTAATCGAATCTGCATGCTATCTTTCATGGTCGCCTGGTGTTTCTGAAAAATTCGATTTTCGGCTGCGAAGTCATGCAATTGTTGTAAGATCCTTCAACACGTTAGAATTCGACAACCTCTGGATGGATTTCAGTGCAATTGAACAGGTAGGTAGATTCGAAGATGCTCTATCGGATCCAGGTCTTCAAATAATTAATTGCACGATAAATCGATCTGTGGCCCCAAATATAAACTGAATTGGGAGATGCTTTAGCCCCAAAAAATAGAAAAATGCCTTTTTGACCACGCCCCTATTGAACAATTCCAAAAAAGCTGATAATATATTAAAGAGCAACCTCAACTTTAGCCGCCTACAAGGTTTCAGTAGGATCCGTTTATTCGTTACGGAGATATAGGCCAAAACGTACAGCTTTGTAATCGAATCTGCGTGCTATCTTCATGGTCGCCAGGTGTTTCTGAAAAATTCGATTTTTTTCTGCGAAATCATGCAATTGTTGTAATATCCTTCAACACGTTAAAACTCGACGATCTCTGGATAGATTTCAGTTCAATTTAACAGGTATGTAGAATTGAAGATGCTCTATCGGATCCAGGTCTTCAAATAATTTATTGCACGATAAATCGATCTGTGGCCACAAATATAAACTGAATTGGGAGATGCTTTAGCCCCAAAAAATAGCAAAATGCCGTTTTGAGCACGCCACTTTTGGACAATTCCAAAAAGCTGATAATATATTAAAGAGCAACCTCAACTTTAGGCGCATACAAGGTTTCAGTAGGATCCGTTTATTCGTTACGGAGATATAGGCCAAAACGTACAGCTTTGTAATCGAATCTGTGTGCTATCTTCATGGTCGCCTGGTGTTTCTAAAAAATTCGATTTTTTTCTGCGAAATCATGCAATTGTTGTAAGATTCTTAAATACATTAAAACTCGACGATCTCTGGATAGATTTCAGTTCAATTTAACAGGTATGTAGAATTGAAGATGCTCTATCGGATCCAGGTCTTCAAATAATTCATTGCACGATAAAGCGATCTGTGGTCACGAATATAAAATAAATTGGGAGATGCTTTAGCCCCAAAAAATAGCAAAATGCCTTTTTGAACACGCCCCTTTTGGACAATTCCAAAAAAGCTGATAATATATTAAAGAGCAACCTCAACTTTAGCCGCCTACAAAGTTTCAGAAGGATCCATTCATTCGTTACAGAGATATAGGTCAAAACGTACAGCTTTGTAATCGAATCTGCTTGCTATCTTCATGGTCGCTTGGTGTTTCTGAAAAGTTCGATTTTCGGCTGCGAAATCATACAATTGTTGTAAGATTCTTCAATACATTAAAACTCGACGATCTCTGGATAGATTTCAGTTTAATTTAACAGGTATGTAGAATTGAAGATGCTCTATCGGATCCAGGTCTTCAAATAATTCATTGCACGATAAAGCGATCTGTGGTCACAAATATAAACTAAATTGGGAGATGCTTTAGCCCCAAAAAATAGGAAAATGCCTTTTTGAACACGCCCCTTTTGGACAATTCCAAAAAAGCTGATAATATATTAAAGAGCAACCTCAACCTTAGCCGCCTACAAAGTTTCAGTAGGATCCGTTTATTCGTTACGGAGATATAGGCCAAAACGTACAGCTTTGTAATCGAATCTGCTTGCTATCTTCATGGTCGCCTGGTGTTTCTGAAAAATTTGATTTTCGGTTGCGAAATCATACAATTGTAGTAAAATCCTTCAACACGTTAAAATTCGACAATCTCTAGATGGATTTCAGTGCAATTCAACAGGTGGTTAGATTCGAAGATGCTCTATCGGATCCAGGTCTTTAAATAATTCATTGCGCGATAAATCGATCAGTGGCCCCAAATATAAACTGATTTGCGAGATGCTTGAGCCCTAAAAAATAAATAAAATGCCCTTTTGACCACGACCCTTTTGGACGATTCCAAAAAGCTGATAATATATTAAAGAGCTACTTCAACTTTAGCAGTCTACAAAGTTTCAGAAAGATCCGCTAACTCGTTACAGAGATATAGGTCAAAACGTACAGCTTTGTAATCGAATCTGCTTGCTATGTTTCATGGTCTCCTGTTGTTTATGAAAAATTCGATTTTCGGCTGCGAAATCATGCAATTGTTGTAAAATCCTTCAACACGTTAAAACTCGACAACCTCTGGATGGATTTCAGTGCAATTTAACAGGTATGTAGAATTGAAGATGCTCTATCGGATCCAGGTCTTCAAATAATTCATTGCACGATAAAGCGATCTGTGGTCACAAATATAAACTAAATTGGGAGATGCTTTAGCCCCAAAAAATAGGAAAATGCCTTTTTGAACACGCCCCTTTTGGACAATTCCAAAAAAGCTGATAATATATTAAAGAGCAACCTCAACCTTAGCCGCCTACAAAGTTGCAGAAGGATCCATTCATTCGTTACAGAGATATAGGTCAAAACGTACAGCTTTGTAATCGAATCTGCTTGCTATCTTCATGGTCGCTTGGTGTTTCTGAAAAGTTCGATTTTCGGCTGCGAAATCATACAATTGTTGTAAGATTCTTCAATACATTAAAACTCGACGATCTCTGGATAGATTTCAGTGCAATTTAACAGGTAGGTAGATTTGAAGATGCTCTATCGGATCCAGGTCTTCAAATAATTCATTGCACGATAAGTCGATCTGTGGTCACAAATATAAACTAAATTGGGAGATGCTTTAGCCCCAAAAAATAGCAAAATGCCCTTTTGAACACGCCCCTTTTGCACAATTCCAAAAAGCTGATAATATATTAAAGAGCAACCTCAACTTTAGCCGCCTACAAGGTTTCAGTAGGATCCGTTTATTAGTTACGGAGATATAGGCCAAAACGTACAGCTTTGTAATCGAATCTGCGTGCTATCTTCATGCCTTTTTGAACACGCCCCTTTTGGACAATTCCAAAAAAGCTGATAATATATTAAAGAGCAACCTCAACCTTAGCCGCCTACAAAGTTGCAGAAGGATCCATTCATTCGTTACAGAGATATAGGTCAAAACGTACAGCTTTGTAATCGAATCTGCTTGCTATCTTCATGGTCGCTTGGTGTTTCTGAAAAGTTCGATTTTCGGCTGCGAAATCATACAATTGTTGTAAGATTCTTCAATACATTAAAACTCGACGATCTCTGGATAGATTTCAGTGCAATTTAACAGGTAGGTAGATTTGAAGATGCTCTATCGGATCCAGGTCTTCAAATAATTCATTGCACGATAAGTCGATCTGTGGTCACAAATATAAACTAAATTGGGAGATGCTTTAGCCCCAAAAAATAGCAAAATGCCCTTTTGAACACGCCCCTTTTGGACAATTCCAAAAAGCTGATAATATATTAAAGAGCAACCTCAACTTTAGCCGCCTACAAGGTTTCAGTAGGATCCGTTTATTAGTTACGGAGATATAGGCCAAAACGTACAGCTTTGTAATCGAATCTGCGTGCTATCTTCATGGTCGCCTGGTGTTTATAAAAAAATTCGATTTTCTTCTGCGAAATCATGCAATTGTTGTAAGATCCTTCAACACGTTAAAACTCGACAATCTCTGGATGGATTTCAGTGCAATTCAACAGCTAGGTAGATTTGACGATGCTCTATCGGATCTAGGTCTCCAAATAATTCACTGCAGGACAAATCGATCTGTGGCCCCAAATATAAACTGAAATGGAAGATGCTTTAGCCCAAAAAAATAACAAAATGCCTTTTTGACCACGCCCCTTTTGGACAATTCCAAAATAATTGATAATATATAATAGGCGCATACAAGGTTTCAGTAGGATCCGTTTATTCGTTACGGAGATATAGGCCAAAACGTACAGCTTTGTAATCGAATCTGTGTGCTATCTTCATGGTCGCCTGGTGTTTCTAAAAAATTCGATTTTTTTCTGCGAAATCATGCAATTGTTGTAAGATTCTTAAATACATTAAAACTCGACGATCTCTGGATAGATTTCAGTTCAATTTAACAGGTATGTAGAATTGAAGATGCTCTATCGGATCCAGGTCTTCAAATAATTCATTGCACGATAAAGCGATCTGTGGTCACAAATATAAAATAAATTGGGAGATGCTTTAGCCCCAAAAAATAGCAAAATGCCTTTTTGAACACGCCCCTTTTGGACAATTCCAAAAAAGCTGATAATATATTAAAGAGCAACCTCAACTTTAGCCGCCTACAAAGTTTCAGAAGGATCCGTTAATTCGTTACGGAGATATAGGTCAAAACGTACAGCTTTGTAATCGAATCTGCATGCTATCTTTCATGGTCGCCTGGTGTTTCTGAAAAATTCGATTTTCGGCTGCGAAGTCATGCAATTGTTGTAAGATCCTTCAACACGTTAGAATTCGACAACCTCTGGATGGATTTCAGTGCAATTGAACAGGTAGGTAGATTCGAAGATGCTCTATCGGATCCAGGTCTTCAAATAATTAATTGCACGATAAATCGATCTGTGGCCCCAAATATAAACTGAATTGGGAGATGCTTTAGCCCCAAAAAATAGAAAAATGCCTTTTTGACCACGCCCCTATTGAACAATTCCAAAAAAGCTGATAATATATTAAAGAGCAACCTCAACTTTAGCCGCCTACAAGGTTTCAGTAGGATCCGCTTATTCGTTACGGAGATATAGGCCAAAACGTACAGCTTTGTAATCGAATCTGCGTGCTATCTTCATGGTCGCCTGGTGTTTCTGAAAAATTCGATTTTTTTCTGCGAAATCATGCAATTGTTGTAATATCCTTCAACACGTTAAAACTCGACGATCTCTGGATAGATTTCAGTTCAATTTAACAGGTATGTAGAATTGAAGATGCTCTATCGGATCCAGGTCTTCAAATAATTTATTGCACGATAAATCGATCTGTGGCCACAAATATAAACTGAATTGGGAGATGCTTTAGCCCCAAAAAATAGCAAAATGCCGTTTTGAGCACGCCACTTTTGGACAATTCCAAAAAGCTGATAATATATTAAAGAGCAACCTCAACTTTAGGCGCATACAAGGTTTCAGTAGGATCCGTTTATTCGTTACGGAGATATAGGCCAAAACGTACAGCTTTGTAATCGAATCTGTGTGCTATCTTCATGGTCGCCTGGTGTTTCTAAAAAATTCGATTTTTTTCTGCGAAATCATGCAATTGTTGTAAGATTCTTAAATACATTAAAACTCGACGATCTCTGGATAGATTTCAGTTCAATTTAACAGGTATGTAGAATTGAAGATGCTCTATCGGATCCAGGTCTTCAAATAATTCATTGCACGATAAAGCGATCTGTGGTCACGAATATAAAATAAATTGGGAGATGCTTTAGCCCCAAAAAATAGCAAAATGCCTTTTTGAACACGCCCCTTTTGGACAATTCCAAAAAAGCTGATAATATATTAAAGAGCAACCTCAACTTTAGCCGCCTACAAAGTTTCAGAAGGATCCATTCATTCGTTACAGAGATATAGGTCAAAACGTACAGCTTTGTAATCGAATCTGCTTGCTATCTTCATGGTCGCTTGGTGTTTCTGAAAAGTTCGATTTTCGGCTGCGAAATCATACAATTGTTGTAAGATTCTTCAATACATTAAAACTCGACGATCTCTGGATAGATTTCAGTTTAATTTAACAGGTATGTAGAATTGAAGATGCTCTATCGGATCCAGGTCTTCAAATAATTCATTGCACGATAAAGCGATCTGTGGTCACAAATATAAACTAAATTGGGAGATGCTTTAGCCCCAAAAAATAGGAAAATGCCTTTTTGAACACGCCCCTTTTGGACAATTCCAAAAAAGCTGATAATATATTAAAGAGCAACCTCAACCTTAGCCGCCTACAAAGTTTCAGTAGGATCCGTTTATTCGTTACGGAGATATAGGCCAAAACGTACAGCTTTGTAATCGAATCTGCTTGCTATCTTCATGGTCGCCTGGTGTTTCTGAAAAATTTGATTTTCGGTTGCGAAATCATACAATTGTAGTAAAATCCTTCAACACGTTAAAATTCGACAATCTCTAGATGGATTTCAGTGCAATTCAACAGGTGGTTAGATTCGAAGATGCTCTATCGGATCCAGGTCTTTAAATAATTCATTGCGCGATAAATCGATCAGTGGCCCCAAATATAAACTGATTTGCGAGATGCTTGAGCCCTAAAAAATAAATAAAATGCCCTTTTGACCACGACCCTTTTGGACGATTCCAAAAAGCTGATAATATATTAAAGAGCTACTTCAACTTTAGCAGTCTACAAAGTTTCAGAAAGATCCGCTAACTCGTTACAGAGATATAGGTCAAAACGTACAGCTTTGTAATCGAATCTGCTTGCTATGTTTCATGGTCTCCTGTTGTTTATGAAAAATTCGATTTTCGGCTGCGAAATCATGCAATTAATTGTAAGATCCTTCAACACGTTAAAACTCGACAACTTCTGGATGGATTTCAGTGCAATTTAACAGGTAGGTAGATTTGAAGATGCTCTATCGGATCCAGGTCTTCAAATAATTCATTGCACGATAAGTCGATCTGTGGTCACAAATATAAACTAAATTGGGAGATGCTTTAGCCCCAAAAAATAGCAAAATGCCCTTTTGAACACGCCCCTTTTGGACAATTCCAAAAAGCTGATAATATATTAAAGAGCAACCTCAACTTTAGCCGCCTACAAGGTTTCAGTAGGATCCGTTTATTAGTTACGGAGATATAGGCCAAAACGTACAGCTTTGTAATCGAATCTGCGTGCTATCTTCATGGTCGCCTGGTGTTTATAAAAAAATTCGATTTTCTTCTGCGAAATCATGCAATTGTTGTAAGATCCTTCAACACGTTAAAACTCGACAATCTCTGGATGGATTTCAGTGCAATTCAACAGCTAGGTAGATTTGACGATGCTCTATCGGATCTAGGTCTCCAAATAATTCACTGCAGGACAAATCGATCTGTGGCCCCAAATATAAACTGAAATGGAAGATGCTTTAGCCCAAAAAAATAACAAAATGCCTTTTTGACCACGCCCCTTTTGGACAATTCCAAAATAATTTATAATATATTAAAGAGCAACCTCAACTTTAGCCGCCTACAAAGTTTCAAAAGGATCCGTTAATTCGTTACGGAGATATAGATCAAAACGTACAGCTTTGTAATCGAATCTGCATGCTATCTTTCATGGTCGCGTGGTGTTTCTGAAAAATTCGATTTTCGGCTGCGAAGTCATGCAATTGTTGTAAGATCCTTCAACACGTTAAAATTCGACAACATCTGGATGGATTTCAGTGCAATTTAACAGGTAGGTAGATTCGAAGATGCTCTATCGGATCCAGGTCTTCAAATAATTAATTGCACGATAAATCGATCTGTGGCCCCAAATATAAACTGAATTTTGAGATGCTTTAGCCCCAAAAAATAGAAAAATGCCTTTTTGACCACGCCCCTATTGAACAATTCCAAAAAAGCTGATAATATATTAAAGAGCAACCTCAACTTTAGGCGCATACAAGGTTTCAGTAGATCCGTTTATTCGTTACGGAGATATAGGCCAAAACGTACAGCTTTGTAATCGAATCTGTGTGCTATCTTCATGGTCGCCTGGTGTTTCTAAAAAATTCGATTTTTTTCTGCGAAATCATGCAATTGTTGTAAGATTCTTCAATACATTAAAACTCGACGATCTCTGGATAGATTTCAGTTCAATTTAACAGGTATGTAGAATTGAAGATGCTCTATCGGATCCAGGTCTTCAAATAATTCATTGCACGATAAAGCGATCTGTGGTCACAAATATAAACTAAATTGGGAGATGCTTTAGCCCCAAAAAATAGCAAAATGCCTTTTTGAACACGCCCCTTTTGGACAATTCCAAAAAAGCTGATAATATATTAAAGAGCAACCTCAACTTTAGCCGCCTACAAAGTTTCAGAAGGATCCATTCATTCGTTACAGAGATATAGGTCAAAACGTACAGCTTTGTAATCGAATCTGCTTGCTATCTTCATGGTCGCTTGGTGTTTCTGAAAAGTTCGATTTTCGGCTGCGAAATCATACAATTGTTGTAAGATTCTTCAATACATTAAAACTCGACGATCTCTGGATAGATTTCAGTTCAATTTAACAGGTATGTAGAATTGAAGATGCTCTATCGGATCCAGGTCTTCAAATAATTCATTGCACGATAAAGCGATCTGTGGTCACAAATATAAACTAAATTGGGAGATGCTTTAGCCCCAAAAAATAGCAAAATGCCTTTTTGAACACGCCCCTTTTAGACAATTCCAAAAAAGCTGATAATATATTAAAGAGCAACCTCAACCTTAGCCGCCTACAAAGTTTCAGTAGGATCCGTTTATTCGTTACGGAGATATAGGCCAAAACGTACAGCTTTGTAATCGAATCTGCTTGCTATCTTCATGGTCGCCTGGTGTTTCTGAAAAATTTGATTTTCGGCTGCGAAATCATACAATTGTTGTAAAATCCTTCAACACGTTAAAATTCGACAATCTCTGGATGGATTTCAGTGCAATTCAACAGGTGGTTAGATTCGAAGATGCTCTATCGGATCCAGGTCTTTAAATAATTCATTGCGCGATAAATCGATCAGTGGCCCCAAATATAAACTGATTTGCGAGATGCTTGAGCCCTAAAAAATAAATAAAATGCCCTTTTGACCACGACCCTTTTGGACGATTCCAAAAAGCTGATAATATATTAAAGAGCTACTTCAACTTTAGCAGTCTACAAAGTTTCAGAAAGATCCGCTAACTCGTTACAGAGATATAGGTCAAAACGTACAGCTTTGTAATCGAATCTGCTTGCTATGTTTCATGGTCTCCTGTTGTTTATGAAAAATTCGATTTTCGGCTGCGAAATCATGCAATTGTTGTAAGATCCTTCAACACGTTAAAACTCGACAATCTCTGGATGGATTTCAGTGCAATTCAACAGCTAGGTAGATTTGACGATGCTCTATCGGATCTAGGTCTCCAAATAATTCACTGCAGGACAAATCGATCTGTGGCCCCAAATATAAACTGAAATGGAAGATGCTTTAGCCCAAAAAAATAACAAAATGCCTTTTTGACCACGCCCCTTTTGGACAATTCCAAAATAATTGATAATATATTAAAGAGCAACTTCAACTTTAGCAGTCTACAAAGTTTCAGAAAGATCCGCTAACTCGTTACAGAGATATAGGTCAAAACGTACAGCTTTGTAATCGAATCTGCTTGCTATGTTTCATGGTCTCCTGTTGTTTATGAAAAATTCGATTTTCGGCTGCGAAATCATGCAATTGTTGTAAGATCCTTCAACACGTTAAAACTCGACAATCTCTGGATGGATTTCAGTGCAATTTAACAGGTAGGTAGATTTGAAGATGCTCTATCGGATCCAGGTCTTCAAATAATTCATTGCACGATAAGTCGATCTGTGGTCACAAATATAAACTAAATTGGGAGATGCTTTAGCCCCAAAAAATAGCAAAATGCCCTTTTGAACACGCCCCTTTTGGACAATTCCAAAAAGCTGATAATATATAAAAGAGCAACCTCAACTTTAGCCGCCCACAAGGTTTCAGTAGGATCCGTTTATTAGTTACGGAGATATAGGCCAAAACGTACAGCTTTGTAATCGAATCTGCGTGCTATCTTCATGGTCGCCTGGTGTTTATAAAAAAAATTCGATTTTCTTCTGCGAAATCATGCAATTGTTGTAAGATCCTTCAACACGTTAAAACTCGAAAATCTCTTGATAGATTTCAGTTCAATTTAACAGGTATGTAGAATTGAAGATGCTCTATCGGATCCAGGTCTTCAAATAATTCATTGCACGATAAGTCGATCTGTGGTCACAAATATAAACTAAATTGGGAGATGCTTTAGCCCCAAAAAATAGCAAAATGCCTTTTTGACCACGCCCCTATTGAACAATTCCAAAAAAGCTGATAATATATTAAAGAGCAACCTCAACTTTAGCCGCCTACAAGGTTTCAGTAGGATCCGTTTATTCGTTACGGAGATATAGGCCAAAACGTACAGCTTTGTAATCGAATCTGCGTGCTATCTTCATGGTCGCCTGGTGTTTCTGAAAAATTCGATTTTCGGCTGCGAAGTCATGCAATTGTAAGATCCTTCAACACGTTAAAATTCGACAACATCTGGATGGATTTCAGTGCAATTTAACAGGTAGGTAGATTCGAAGATGCTCTATCGGATCCAGGTCTTCAAATAATTCATTGCACGATAAAGCGATCTGTGGTCACAAATATAAACTAAATTGGGAGATGCTTTAGCCCCAAAAAATAGGAAAATGCCTTTTTGAACACGCCCCTTTTGGACAATTCCAAAAAAGCTGATAATATATTAAAGAGCAACCTCAACCTTAGCCGCCTACAAAGTTTCAGAAGGATCCATTCATTCGTTACAGAGATATAGGTCAAAACGTACAGCTTTGTAATCGAATCTGCTTGCTATCTTCATGGTCGCTTGGTGTTTCTGAAAAGTTCGATTTTCGGCTGCGAAATCATACAATTGTTGTAAGATTCTTCAATACATTAAAACTCGACGATCTCTGGATAGATTTCAGTGCAATTTAACAGGTAGGTAGATTTGAAGATGCTCTATCGGATCCAGGTCTTCAAATAATTCATTGCACGATAAATCGATCTGTGGCCCCAAATATAAACTGAATTGGGAGATGATTTAGCCCCAAAAAATAGAAAAATGCCTTTTTGACCACGCCCCTATTGAACAATTCCAAAAAAGCTGATAATATATTAAAGAGCAACCTCAACTTTAGCCGCCTACAAGGTTTCAGTAGGATCCGTTTATTCGTTACGGAGATATAGGCCAAAACGTACAGCTTTGTAATCGAATCTGCGTGCTATCTTCATGGTCGCATGGTGTTTCTGAAAAATTCGATTTTTTTCTGCGAAATCATGCAATTGTTGTAATATCCTTCAACACGTTAAAACTCGACGATCTCTGGATAGATTTCAGTTCAATTTAACAGGTATGTAGAATTGAAGATGCTCTATCGGATCCAGGTCTTCAAATAATTCATTGCACGATAAGTCGATCTGTGGTCACAAATATAAACTAAATTGGGAGATGCTTTAGCCCCAAAAAATAGCAAAATGCCCTTTTGAACACGCCCCTTTTGGACAATTCCAAAAAGCTGATAATATATTAAAGAGCAACCTCAACTTTAGGCGCATACAAGGTTTCAGTAGGATCCGTTTATTCGTTACGGAGATATAGGCCAAAACGTACAGCTTTGTAATCGAATCTGTGTGCTATCTTCATGGTCGCCTGGTGTTTCTAAAAAATTCGATTTTTTTCTGCGAAATCATGCAATTGTTGTAAGATCCTTCAACACGTTAAAACTCGAAAATCTCTGGATGGATTTCAGTGCAATTCAACAGCTAGGTAGATTTGACGATGCTCTATCGGATCTAGGTCTCCAAATAATTCACTGCACGACAAATCGATCTGTGGCCCCAAATATACACTGAAATGGGAGATGCTTTAGCCCAAAAAAATAACAAAATGCCTTTTTGACCACGCCCCTTTTGGACAATTCCAAAATAATTGATAATATATTAAAGAGCAACCTTAACTTTAGCCGCCTACAAATTTTAAGAAGGATCCGTTAATTCGTTACGGAGATATAGGTCAAAACGTACAGCTTTGTAATCGAATCTGCATGCTTTCTTTCATGGTCGCTTGGTGTTTCTGAAAAGTTCGATTTTCGGCTGCGAAATCATACAATTGTTGTAAGATTCTTCAATACATTAAAACTCGACGATCTCTGGATAGATTTCAGTTCAATTTAACAGGTATGTAGAATTGAAGATGCTATATCGGATCCAGGTCTTCAAATAATTCATTGCACGATAAAGCGATCTGTGGTCACAAATATAAACTAAATTGGGAGAAGCTTTAGCCCCAAAAAATAGCAAAATGCCTTTTTGAACACGCCCCTCTTGGACAATTCCAAAAAAGCTGATAATATATTAAAGAGCAACCTCAACTTTAGCCGCCTACAAAGTTTCAGTAGGATCCGTTTATTCGTTACGGAGATATAGGCCAAAACGTACAGCTTTGTAATCGAATCTGTGTGCTATCTTCATGGTCGCCTGGTGTTTCTAAAAAATTCGATTTTTTTCTGCGAAATCATGCAATTGTTGTAAAATCCTTCAACACGTTAAAATTCGACAATCTCTGGATGGATTTCAGTGCAATTCAACAGCTGGTTAAATTCGAAGATGCTCTATATGATCCAGGTCTTTAAATAATTCATTGCACGATAAATCGATCAGTGGCCCCAAATATAAACTGATTTGGGAGATGCTTGAGCCCTAAAAAATAAATAAAATGCCCTTTTGACCAAGACCCTTTTGGACGATTCCAAAAAGCTGATAATATATTAAAGAGCTACTTCAACTTTCGCAGTCTACAAAGTTTCAGAAAGATCCGCTAACTCGTTACAGAGATATAGGTCAAAACGTACAGCTTTGTAATCGAATCTGCTTGTTATCTTTCATGGTCTCCTGTTGTTTATGAAAAATTCGATTTTCGGCTGCGAAATCATGCAATTGTTGTAAGATCCTTCAACACGTTAAAACTCGACAACCTCTGGATGGATTTCAGTGCAATTTAACAGGTAGGTAGATTCGAAGATGCTCTATCGGATCCAGGTCTTCAAATAATTAATTGCACGATAAATCGATCTGTGGCCCCAAATATAAACTGAATTGGGAGATGCTTTAGACCCAAAAAATAGCAAAATGCTTTTTTGACCACGCCCCTATTGAACAATTCCAAAAAAGCTGATAATATATTAAAGAGCAACCTCAACTTTAGCCGCCTACAAAGTTTCAGAAGGATCCATTCAATCGTTACAGAGATATAGGTCAAAACGTACAGCTTTGTAATCGAATCTGCATGCTATCTTTCATGGTCGCCTGGTGTTTCTGAAAAATCGATTTTCGGCTGCGAAGTCATGCAATTGTTGTATGATGCCCTTTTGAACACGCCCCTTTTGGACAATTCCAAAAAAGCTGATAATATATTAAAGAGCAACCTCAACTGAAAAATTCGATTTTCGGCTGCGAAATCATGCAATTGTTGTAAGATCCTTAAACACGTTAAAACTCGACAATCTCTGGATGGATTTCAGTGCAATTTAACAGGTATTGAAAATTGAAGATGCTCTATCGGATCCAGGTCTTCAAATAATTGATTGCACGATAAGTCGATCTGTGGTCACAAATATAGACTGAATTGCGAGATGCTTTAGCCCCAAAAAATAGCAAAATGCCGTTTTGAGCACGCCCCTTTTGGACAATTCCAAAAAAGCTGACAATATATTAAAGAGCAACCTCAACTTTAGCCGCCTACAAAGTTTCAATAGGATCCGTTTATTCGTTACGGAGATATAGGCCAAAACGTACAGCTTTGTAATCGAATCTGCTTGCTATCTTCATGGTCGCCTGGTGTTTCTGAAAAATTCGATTTCCGGGTGGGAATTAATACAATTGTTGTAAGATCCTTCAACACTATAAAACTCGACAATCTCTGGATGGATTTCAGTGCAATTTAACAGGTAGGTAGATTTGAAGATGCTCTATCGGATCCAGGTCTTTAAATAATTCATTGCACGATAAGTAGATCCGTGGCTCCAAACATAAAGTGATATGGGTGATTCTTCAGCTAAAAAAAACTTATAAAAAACTGATAATAAATTAAAGAGCAGCTTCAACTTTAGGAGCCTACAAAGTTTCAGAAAGATCCGTTCATTCGTTACAGACATATAGGTCAAAGCGTACTGCTTTGTAATCGAATCTGCTTGCTATCTTTCAGGTCGGCTGGTGTTTCTGAAAAATTCGATTTTCGGCTGCGAATTAATACAATTGTTGTAAGATCCTTCAACACTTTAAAGCTTACCAATCTCTGGATGGATATCAGTGCAATTTAACAGGTAGGTAGATTTGAAGATGCTCTATCGGATCCAGGTCTTTAAAAAATTCATTGCACGATAAATAGATCTGTGGCGCCAAATATAAAGTGCAATGGGTGATTGATTCTTCCGCTAAAAAAACGTATAAAATGCCTTTTTGACCACGCCCCTTTTGGGCATTGCCATAAAAACTGATAATATATTAAGGAGCAGCTTCAACTTTGGGAGGTTACAAAGTTTCAGAAAGATCCGTTCATTCGTTACGGAGATATAGGTCAAAACGTACAGCTTTATAATCGAATCTGCTTGCTATCTTTCATGGTCGCCTGGTGTTTCTGAAAAATTCGATTTTCGGCTGCGAAATCATACAATTGTTGGAAGATCCCTTCTACACGTTAAAACTCGACAATGTCTGGATGGATTTCAGTTCAATTTAACAGGTAGGTAGATTTGAAGATGCTCTATCGGATTTTTTTCACTGCACGATAAATCGATCTGTGGCTCCAAATATAAAGTGTATTGGGTGAGTCTTGAGCCCAAAAAATTATAAAATGCCTTTTTTAGCTGTTTGTTTGGCTGTTAAGGTTGTTTCCACAGCAACGGTCCTTCTTCAGAGCCAGTTTGTGGATTATAACGACTCCGCGTGGATTTCGAAGGAGTCCTAATTAAATGTCAGCTAGCAGAAATGGGCAATCTTCATTGTATCCTGTAATTTCCTGAAATTATTGTCAGTAATAGTGTTGAAAGGGGATTTACAGTAATAGGCAAAAAATCTACAAAATAGTTTTTTTTTTGTCTTTATACAATTTTTTTTAAACTTAGCCTACAAAATTATTCTGTTGATATAAATGGCGTTACAAACGGACGAAAGTCCCACCGACCAGCATAATAAAACGGTCGTTGAGGACCGTCATCCGTCCGTACCAATCCATTGCATAATCGTAGTTTTCAAAATCTATTCATCATCACTTCATAACTATTACACACTTGAAAAATATTTTTGTTTGTAATCTATCAAATGAAAATTAATTACAATGCGCCCTGACACCAGCAAATTCCATTTTAATGATAAGCGGTTGACATCAGTTGCAGCTGGCATAAAAAAATTGCTTCTCCGAAATCCTCATAGCTAGGAGCAGACACAGATTGATGAGTTCACCAGCATGAAGTGGTTACAAATGAGTTTAAGTGTGGTGCACTGGAATAACATTTTTTTTAATATTTGCAACACAACTATTTTTTAAATTTGCAGGCTTCGAATCGCATTAGCACATATCTTTGGAGACAGATTTCTATTACTTGGTCGGTGTCCTCATTGGAAGATTCTAAAAAAAAAATAATACCATTCGTTAATGTTAAAAGATAGCACTCCTACTCAGCCGGACTTGGTAAAAGGGCCAACTGGCTAGGGTCGCTTTAAGACCCAAACTCCAACTGGCAATCCAGCAATGAAACATTCGAACGTTTACTAAAAAACCCACTTATTTATGAGGAAAGGAGAGGCGGCATGTCTTCTTCGATCTTGGCTAACATAATCCACTGTATCCTCACTGGCGACGTAGTAACTCATGTCGAGAGGTGGAATCTGTTTTTATACCCAAATCCTAGCCATATTGACACAAAGAATATAAACGTATAAGCCTGGACTCCTTGTTTCGATAAAATTTAAAATGTCTTTGGATATCCATATTCGTAGCGAAGGATGTATATATAATGGCAGTTGACAGGACAGTAAACTCTTTTTTTAAGCTGAGGTCTCCGAAGAACATAGAATATCCCTATAACTACATTTTTAGACATTGATAGGCATTCAACATCAAAAGAACACTCAAACGCCTACCCGTGTTGTCAAATGGGCAGTTAAGCTAGGAAGAGTTGGATGATTCTGGTAGAGCTTGAGCTCAGCGTTGTTGTTTGGCAGTTCAAGAATTTTGTGGCTTTTAAATCACCATAACGGTTATAGTTATGGCATAACCTATATTCTCGGCCATACAATGGTCCGATTCTTCAAGCAATTCAAGGCGATTGGGAAGAAATCTGTTCGTGATCGTGCAGATCTGATCAATTACAATATTGCAGCGGTTAGATAGTGTTGATCACAATCCTTCTATATCGATTTGCCATCGTTCTCAGAAATTAAGACTTCCCCGAAGCAGTTCACAGCGAATTTGACTTAAGCAGTAGGTCATTTGCAGCGCTCAACGTAGACAGAACGGATAGATGAAATGGAAAATCAAGAGTAGTCCATCGATGATTGTCGCGAATTTTCGGGTGGCGCGTGTGACTGGACTGTCCTTATCAAGATAGTCGCTGGCAATTCTCAACCATGGGATGATAAATCCAAATGATGGATTCAAAGGCGTTGGGCATAAGTATACATGTTCTAGCTATTTTAACTCCCAATGTGTTTTTTTTATCAGGTATAGGTCCCTGTACAGATTGTTAAGTTTTTGGTTGAATCCTCATCCTTTAAATGATGTCAATATCGCCGGCGTATGCCAGTAGGTACACAGATTGTGGTCCTGTGGTTGTTCCTGTAGTTTTAAACAATCCTTTAAAGAAAATGATGTTAAATAAGTCATACGACAATGCGTTACTTATTGAATATTTCCATGTCTTGGATATCAAGTTGGGTTAGCCTGTGCTGGCTATACTGGGAGTTTGTTCCGCAGCGGTGTAAGTTAGTCTAAGCCCGTTCCTAGCTATGCTAACATTTCATTGAAAATTTCGTTAAACTTGCCAACGGGTGTTATCAAGTCACAAGGCCAGTTATTTTATATGGTGTTCCACACATCCTCCAGGTCTAACACTTTATTTCAAATGAATATCGTTTTTTCTTTTTTTTCAATTTCAAAGTATGCGTGTTTCAGGAGATAAATTTAAAGCTTTAGTACTTCCCTCCCTATGTGAATACTAAACAAAAAAAGGCTCTCAACTCGGCGCTCGACTTCCTGACTAAAAGTCATCCTTCACTCAGCCGCAGTACAAGGTGAAGGCAACCTTTAAACCAGGTTATGTTTGCCTACCCCACTCAGGCGTAAAAGAGAAGCGTGAGTCAATATTTAAGAGCATTCAAGTACTCAGAAATTAGGGTTTGGCTGCTGGCATTTTATTGATGCCAACCGAATACGGATACATCAGAGGAGCCCACATGATTTACACCGATATATTAAGAGCGTCTTCGTTGCTGCAACTGGTCTGCGTACCTAGTCTCGTAATAATTCAAAATCAATGTGCTGTCGAAAATGTGTTACCCCACATGCCTACACTGGGAATATGTGTTCCCGATTTTATTAGCATTTTATTCGAAATGAATATTTTTGGAGCGAAAGAGATTTTTGCGCTTTGCAATTCAAAATCCACCATTGTCCGGGCCAGTAATGTATTTGCACAAGTTTCTTATTATTCTGCCACAGGGTGTGTCTCTCTGGAGGGTAACGTGATGGTGTAGATCCTACCCAAAAAAATCACTATCTACAGTGTGTGGCGACATTTCAAGTTAGTTTCCTTTTTTCTGCTGGTGGTTCTTCTTACAAACTGCCTCCCAGGATACACTATCTTTTATCTCTACATCTCTACTAGGATGTGTCTACACACAGATACACACTCATATACCTCTGGTGCTCTCATCTTTTGATTCGGAAAATTGTAGCGTTCGTCGCAATGCACCAGTTTGTTTGCCAAAAAGTCAGGCCATTTGAGAGAGGTACAAGGAGTTACAATGGGGACAGGGACATAGGGAGTGAGAGACTGGCTGCTGCTTCTGCTGCTGCACCAAATATCGCCATTTAGTCAACGAAAAGGAATGTATATTTGAGCTCATCCTCGCTTGGAATGATTACAAGAAACGAAACGAACCATAACCACCATTAACCCGCCAACACACCACTCCCAGTAGTCGTCGAATAAAAGAACTAATGGGACCATGTGGTATTGTGGTGGCTTGGTGGGCAAGGTGCGGGGTAATACTCCCGGGGAGTGGTAATAAGATTGAACAACATCCGGGGCAAGAATTGTGACATCAAGGCGTAGGGTGCAAGGGTATAAGGGCGGGTTAGGGCGTGTTGGGCGTCAGTGACAGCAGTGTTGCACAGGTGACTGTTACATTTTTCAAAGGCAATTTTGTACCGCCCCTCCGCCCTTAGGGATACAAAATATTCTCGAATATATATTTTTCTTTCTTCTTCTATTTTATTTTTTTCCTTACATTGTCTGTTTTTTGTGCAGAACAGTACTCCTGTTTTTTTTTGTGGTATGTGAATGTGAATGTGAGTGTGTCTGCTCAAGACGGCGAGAAGACGTCTCAGAGATTTATGCCGCGTATAATTGCTGTTGAGTGGAGGAATGCAAGGCAGTCGAAAAAAAAATTGTAGACCTAACTCTGCTACTGATTAGAGAGGTTGTTTGAATGAATAGCGCCAAGGAAACGGCACAGAGCATAACTCCACAACCATAGATGTATCGAGAGAAGTTTGGCGTAGTACCTACCTAGCCAACTTGCAATCTCATTCTCCAAGAATGTGCATCAATTGCAGTCTTAGGGAAAAAGTTTCTTTCCATTTGAGTTCCTTCGAATGGTGGTAAAAGTTTCCAACACGATTGCAAAGTGTGGGTAATTTTTCGGAGAACGTGACTTATTTACGGTACAGGGCTTATGCAGTTGAAGTAGTCCTTTCCTCGGCTTCCGGAGGAGAGAACGCACTTGGAGTTGTGTATGCAATCTGGAATTTCGCGTGGGATTTTGACGACCTCATTTAAATGGAAAGGCGTTGCGACTTTCTTCATTCTTCTACTCCATCTTGTTATTCTTTTATTTTGCAGGCAATCCTTTATAGGGTATATTAAGTTCATTGTTTGTTCAAGTTGTTAAGTAGAGGAAGGGAGAATAGTTTCTGACTTTAGGTATACAGCAACCACTTGAAATTGAGGGTAATTATGCAGTTTATCGGGCAATTTTCTAAGGGGATGTAGATCTGCAGGTGCAGCTAGAAGGGAGAAATTGTTAAGACATAAGCCGCATAACCATTCTGGCGGCAAAAGCAATGCTAATTAGAAAGTGCTTAAGGTGGATTGTGCATTATTAAGAAGATTATTAAATGTGATGGTGGAGTGTGCAATTTGATACTACGACCTACCAGACACAACCCCTAAGCGAGGTAGTTAGGTGATGTCACTTGCAGGTCAGTGTTGGTATTATTTTGTTTTGATTATTGTCGGGTTGATAATGATGAAGTCCTATAATTTTTTTTTCGGAGAGGATGACTTAGCTAATATTTGCTATCCACGGTTGGTGAGTTTTTATTGTTAAAAATTGTAAGGGCGAAACCAAAATTCTCTAAATTGTACTAGTAAGAGTAACTACTCAAGTCAAGTAGACAGACCTGGTTGAAGACAAAATTATCTTTCACCAGAGGTAGTGGAAATTGCAAAAGTGCAAGTGCAACGTTGATCGTCTTATTTTCCCAAAAAGAAGTTTGTGTACGTGTAGTAAAGACAAACATAGCCGTAATAGGACAGTATTCTTAGTTCACGATACATATTTGAAGATGTAAGGGTTGTTCGCAAGTCGAATGACTTGACTTCCTTGCCATAGTTAAAAAAAAACTAATTGTGATGTGCGGTCTCAAATTTAAATCTTAGATGAATATTTGTTATTTGGCTTAACACTTTATCGCGAAAACTAAAACCTACATTTCAGGGGTAAGTCGGTAGGAATCGACTTATATGTACCCCACATCAGTGCATTTTGTAATTCCGAAAATTTAGTTTTCTCGAAGGTACTGCTTTTGTGTTAGGTTAGATTTCTTGGGTGGACGTGCAGATCAATAGAGGCTCATTGCTATGCCTTTGAGTCGATGGAGTCGCTTTTTTATGAGATCGTAACCTTTGGTGTTCTGAAATACTCGAGAGGCTTTAAAAGTCTAATGTCATAGTGACACTAAAATTAATATAAAGATCCGTTGCGATGCCCTTAGGTTTGATGGACTGTTGACGCTCAGGTGAGTCAAACTCGAAAAGGCCTACGCGATCCTTTTGTAGAGAAAAGTACCTGAAAAGAATGTATAAACTATAGTAGACGTGATACTTAGGTTGTGATCTGCGTTGTTCCATCCGCTTCAAACAGATACCCCATTCTCGCGTGCTACTAATTTCAGTATTGTGCTGTGACCAACGGGTTTGATACATACACAGATAACCCGCTTCTTTGGGGCGTGCTGCGCTTTTCGCTGCTGTGTCATTGATCTGTAAGTGAACTTTTTTGTCGCCACATCCTTGAACTCTGCTCTTAAGCAATGGCTCGTAATTAATTAAATTAATAAATTAAATCGACAAATATCGCACGCAGCCACATGATTATATTTAGAATCTCAATTTGATTTGTGCTATCCTTTCAAATGAGCATTGTTCAACGATGTATAAAAAGGATCAAAATGATAAAAGGAATATCACAAAACACAGGATGTTAGATCGTGTGCTGAAATAGGCATGGTATGGAGAAGGGTTATGAAACTGAACAAGGATGAAATACTTGGAATAATCATGACAGATAACTGTCTATCCAAATACAACTTCAGCCAAAAACGGGAACAGAATAAACAAAAATTGGTCAACGATTCTCATGCATGGTACACAGATGGATAAAAAATAAAAAAGAAGGACTTGGAGCTGGAGCATACGGTGTTAAAACAAAACAAAAATCATCTACACAAGCATGGACAAATGAAACTCCGTATTTCAAGCAGAAATCTTTGCTACAGAAATATTTCTCAGAGAAAACCTAAATAATTCAATAACACCGCGTCTCCACGAGAAATATTTGATAGCTTACTATCTGTCACTTTTCATAGAAGGAAATAATGATAGAATGCTATGAAATATAGGGTGGGCATTTCCATTGCTTACTATCTCAAAAAATCTTACAATTTCAAGCAGAATCGACAGCCCTTAGCATACTATCCATAGAAAGCAATGGACTGAGCAATCCGTAGAAATAAATTTTTCATAGCATACTATTTGAAGTCTCCACAAGCAATTTCCATAGAATTCTATAAAATTTTCACATTGCATTCTACGGAATATTGTTCGTGGATACCCCGGGTAACAAACAAGAACAAATATATTTTCTCTGACAGCAAAGCACCACTCCTAGCCTAAGTTACTCCTAGTTACGAGAAAACATCAAATCTAGTATGGGACTGTCTACAACTACTCACATCGCAAGCCAGCACAAACAGAGTACATCTCATCTGGGTGTCAGGACAACGAAATAGCAGATATACCAGCCTTAAAACGATCGGCATCAACTTTCATGATGCCAAGACCATTCTGTAGACTACCCATTAGCACTGCTAAATTCAATATTAAAACATGGCTGAAAAACAGACAGTCCAAAATGTTCATGCCAAAAAATTCTTACACAAAAACGAAACAACTCCTCCATCTAACTAGGAGTCAGATTGGAACTGTCACAGGGTTCCTTACTGGACATTGTCAGCAGAATACATCTTGTGTCATTTTAACTGCCTAATCAGATTACGTCAATGCCATCTAGGACAACAATACCTTGAGGCAGAGGACATATCTGACAGCCCACTCAAAGATTTACGTGAATTCATCACAAAGCCCGGTGGGTGGCCGCGGTGTAGTGGTAATGTGTTCGTCTGTTGAGTGGAAGGTTGCGCGTTCAATATCAACCAAAATCCATTTCACTTTTATTTAAAAGAAATAAAAGGTCGGTGTAATACCTAATAGTATGCACACCATCTTGAATTTCTTCAAATTTAACGAACACAAGAAAAAGTGACTCCCCGAAGCTAGTTCGGACACCACCCATGGAGTTTAAGTCTCCACTACATCCAAAATCTTTCCTATCCTCTCTTTCTTCCCCTTCTCTGACGCTCGTACTATGGTAGTAACATATAAAAGGGTATTCATAACCCCTTCAGTACGTGTAAATTATAAAAAAAAAAAAAAAATCATGAGTTAGCTCTAATTGAAGTAAACCACAATAGGCCCAACTATGGCCACAGTGATATGGTAACTTGCTTCCAACTCCCTAACCTAATCAAACTTGATGAAGAAGAGTTCGAGAGATACGCATTTCGGCCAGCAGATATCTTCATACGTATGTCCGAAAAGAAAGAGCAGAAAGTGTTCCAGTATGGGAAGACAGACGAGTGGGTAGGAATAAGAAAGATCAGGTGCGCATAAATGTTCGGTGAGAATTATGGTTTTTGTGAAAGGTCGGACAAGAATGCTAGAATGTGGATGAAGGTTAGACGAGGATTAAGGAATGGTTTATAATGTACACTTGCAGTTTTGAGAATATATTTCAAACCATGGCCCTTAGCGTTGAAGCAAAAAAAATAATAGGAAGCATGAAATCATTGAATCTTATTAACTTTTACAGGGAATCAATTTTTGTTTAAGCAGATAGAGGTCATTAATTGACGATACATTTGTTTAAAGACAGAAAATACGTTTTTTTAACTATATGCCTACTGCTTAGTGGTTGAATTATAACCTCTAATACTTTGTGTTGAAAATCGCATTCAACGAGCAAATTGTAAGCTAGTTTCGCGATATGCGAGCACATAACATTGGTATTTTCAAAACGCACCCTATTCAAAGCATATTTGATTTTGAAAACCGCTCTCAATAGAATAGGCCAAGTTATGTTAAACTCACCCATCCATCCAGAGTTCATTACCAAAATACATGTCTCATTTTGGGGATAACAAAAAAAATTGGTCATTGAATTCTAAATCCAGGTATATTACGATGGAATATTTCCCATTTATCCAGTACGCTATCTACACATATGCACAGATCTTACCTCACTCATTCAAATATCCATAAATCATGCAAAATTAAATTGGAAAAGAGATTATATTTATTCCCAGCATTTGCATCCATGTCTTTCATCGAACCTCATCCATTCTATTGACACCATTTGTGCTGACCCAGTAAAAGCAAATCCCATTGATCTGCCAACTGCGTTAAAAGTAGAAAAGGAAAGAATATTATTCATTGAATAATTTCGATTCTAGGGTAAGTCTGAGTGGAAATCCTTTTTTTTCACACTCTCTCATCTATCAAGTACCCACTTGGTGAGGACAAAGGAAAACTGTCCACCACACTATGCAAAGAAGAAAATGAAAAGAAATCATCTTGAAAAAGATTTTTTTCTCATAAAAATACTGTTCTTGGAGAAATGGATGAAAATATCAAAGTACGGCGACATTAAGAAAAAATGCAAATATAAAAATATATCACTTTACTATGACGTTTTTTTGGCTAAAGAGAAGCTCACTGGTTTCAGCTCTTTATGATGGCTTCACTAATGTTTAACTGTGCGTCGGGGTTTTTTTGGTAGAGTTTTTTTTTAAACCATTAATGTACTTCAGCTTTTATGTTGCTATTTAAATAATGAGTGTGGAACCATAGCTTAATTTCTTGCAATAACACCCATTTTATGAACCAGAATTTGCTTTCGTAATGTAGGCAGATTTCTAAAGCTTTTGTGTACATAGTTTTGAAAATCATACAAGATAGGTTCTCATACATTATTAGGTCCCATAAACTACGGATATTAAAATTGATATCCAAAAAATGTGGGCTTTATAGCGATAAAATAGAGAAAATAAAATTTTGTCACAACATATTGTTCAGACAGTTTATCAAAGTCTTGTATGGTTCGACAAAAAAACACGTTTTTCTCCTGCATATCGTATGGCGTAGGATATACAAATGGTTTTTGTAAAAAAAAAAAAAAGTGGGCGTGAGTTAAAACAATATGTAGACAAAATGTTGAAATTCTCAAAACCAATGACTTTGCATCAAAAATTGTTTTCGAATATTTTCAAATTTGACCAAACATTTTTTTTTACCGAAAACGCCCCCAAAAAGTGATCGTGGTAAATATAGATATTAGGATTGTCCAAATATCTTGTTCACAAACTTTTTCAAAATTCCTTATAATTTTGCCAAAAAGAACGTTTTTATTCAAAGTGGGGGTGGAAGTGGGCGGATTTCAAAAATGTTTACACTTTTACTTTACTTCGTCGGATAGACGATAGTTCAACACTCTAGCTCAAAATTTAAGGCCCAAAAATCGGTGACACACAGACGGACGGACGGACAAACAGACATGGCTAGTTCGACTCAGCTAACGATTCTGTGTCGAGGTATATCTAGCGAAATCATTTCTCTACGTTACAAACTCAATTCTAAAACTAATATACCCCTATGGGATAGGGTATTAAAAATCAGAAGGGACCAAATAGGGAATTTGGGCATTCCAAATAGCCTCGTATTGAGATGAGGAGCTTCGAGTAGTGTTCTTCCAAAATAGAAATCGATGACTTTGAAGTGTGGGCAAATTCTCTGTTCTGTTGGAACCAAACAACGGCTTAGTCTATTTCTAATTCGTGGCAAAAATAGGCCTCCACCATGTTCACACACACATGAATTCACTGTTTTCCAAAAATCAGGAAACATCAATCCCAATTGAGGAGATTCCATTATACATTTTGACTTTAGGTAGATGGAAAAGCCTTTCACATATTTCTGATATAGATGAAGCATCTAGTGAAAATGGGCATTTAACTTAAAAAAAAAAACAATCTGGAGTTTTTTTCGAGAAGCGCCTATAACGGGTTCCTCCGATAATTGAAATCGCGTTCGGAAAGTTTCTACAAAATTGCTAATTTGTACGGATGGAAATGCATCGTGAATAATTCGTTCAATTAAAACAATCGGAAAGTCCAAAAGCGTCATGGTCATTGAATAAATGAAGCTCCTAATGCCTCAATATTATCACGTTGTCTGTTGGGTCGAAGTTCTATGTCTTGTAACACTCGGGATTTGCCTATTGAGAAATCCCGTAACAATCAATTTTCGATCCAGGAAACGGCCCAACGAGGCTACATGGAAACAATTTGGGAAGGCATTGGATTCGTATCACAGAACATCCATTGAAAAAGGATGGCTCAATGGCAAACGCTCGCTCATCACTGTTTGTTTCAATGTTGCTCAATGTCGCCTGCAAAACTGGTAAAGTTTGTGATTTCTTGAAAACCCCCCAAAACAGAAGTTTGAAGTTATTGCCTAAAGGGAAGGTCAAACATCGTTCAAAATCGGTACTAACTATGCTCGAGACCCATTTCAGCAACTTGAGCTTGAATGAAAGGATTCGGTCTTATTTTACTCACCAAGATCAAAACTTCTCCAGAAGTTTAAACAAACCTGATGATGAATTTTTTTATATAAATGAAGGCCTTTGCAGAGTCTTAAACCTTCTTAATTCATTTTGGCACAAGAAATGAGACCTACAGTTTGAGCAAGATTGAGAAGCTTGATGTTTAGCAGACTTTTGCATGAGGTGTGAATCTGAAAAAAAAGGTTTTCTTCCATTTGGGATTTGAGACTTTCTGTAAGAGAGAGAGAGAGAGAGAGAGAGAGAGAGAGAGAGAGATAGAGACAGAGAGAGAGAGAGAGTTTAAATGCTTTTCAGTGAATTTCAGGATAATTCAAAGTTCCTTTATTCTTAACTTCCAAAGAAGAGGGGATATGGATAGGTTTCGAAATTCAGGGATTCTGAAGTACCCCCTGACCACAAGTTAAAGATATCTAGCTTTGTACTTTACGGAAAGTGCCCTAAATCATCAATCCATTAATATTTTAGAGGTGGTTGATGTCCCAGCTTATGAGACATTTTGGCAATTATTTACCTCCATTAACAGATAACTGTTAAGTTGAAATAAAAAGAAGTATAATTTTATTTTAGCTCTCAATAAATTTATATATAACAAAACAGGATAAGACAAACTGTGTCTTGTTTCATATCCTTATCCTGCCAGTGACTACAAAACAATTCATCTCAGGTAAAGTTTAGTGATCTTAATAAAAAAAATTATTTTCGGTTAAAGGATGACGTTCAGGTTGACTATCATTTGGATATCTTTAAAATGAGGTTAAAGAAAAGTTCTTTTCTTTAACCTCATCTTTTGTTCTGCACAATAAAGAAACGATGTGCATTCAGAAAACAAGTATCCAGGCAAAAAAAAACTGAAATCTTTTTATTCTATCTCTCTATATAGATACCGACGATTTTTATTGCTTCCACTATCATTCAAATGCTAGGACACATATATATTTTTTTTAAAGAAAAACCCAATGTAGAAAAATGAGTTCTCATAAAAAACATCGAACTCTCCACCCTTTTGTATGACATGACACAGACTATCCTTGCAATGTCCTCTTCCCATTTGAATTTTTTTTTTTTAATTTTTCTTCTACTATGTTGTCATAAAATCCTGATGGCACAGTGTACAAACAGACGACAGAAAAGACCTCAGTCCACATAAAAAAAAGGAATAATAATAAAATAGAAGAAAAGTTGACGTAGCTAGGACGAGGAAACTGAGAAGAAGGAAAATATGAAAATAGCTCAGGTATGATGGAGCATGTCCTCCCTGCTGGAAAAGATAATTTGTATGTTTCTGGAAAATTTACCCCAAATTAAACTTATCACAGGACATGTACCTATATACAAAATGTTGAATAGCTGCATGAATGCCAACCACAACGCAAGAAGCAGTTCATTTGCTCATCATGTCAACATGTCAGCATCCGTTGCTGGCTAGATGATCCTGTGCTCCTGCGCTATTTGCGGACAAAACATGATAGACGTCGACATATACAGAGCCGAACGCATGTACATAACCAATTTATTCCCTGAATGCATCCGACCAGAAGAAGTCGACTCGAAATAAGTCATCTCTATCTGATAGCGTTTGTGTGTGGGCTAAACACTGATGATGATGAGAAGCCTACCTCCAACCCACTTAATATGTATGCATGGTCAGGGATTATATGCGTCTGGGTCAGCGAGAGATTCTGCAAAAATTTTCAACTTGAATGCAATAGCTGGTGTTATGCGGATAATCCGGACTGCCAAAAACCAGGTCATTGCTCCCGAATGGGTAATTTGTAATTTGTTCACAACTATGCTAGTGGGTTACGGTTTGCAGGACGACACCGAGATCCGCATTGTTTCGGTGTCTGTCTGGGTTTGTTTTGCATCACCACCCGGGGACCGCAAACTTCTTCAATTAAACTCAAATACACTGCGGTAGTGGATGGCTTTCACCATTGGCAAGAGCACTCTCGCACACACACACAACAAACGATACGTTTTACGCCTCCAGAGGGGGTGGTGTATGGAACATAATAAAACTGCTAAATTTTAGATATATTGCAGTCAAATTTATTGCAATTTTGTGGAGTTCCTTTTTTTTGGTCACTTTTGTGTTAGCTTCATTCAACTTTTTGGGGGAGAGCTGGCAAAAAAGCCACGAAACCAGAAATTGAAACTGATGTTGTTCCAACACTGCGCATTTGAATGGCCAGCCCCCCCCCCACAAATGTGTGTTGGGATAGTGCCATTCCGTAATTATATGGCGCCCAGGCCAGAAAAACCTACTCTTGGAGAGATAAAATCAACTATTCCCGTATTAGAATCTCATATTATTTTCATGTTATTTATAGCCTGGTGCAGAGGGATCTCCTCTGAATTACACCCGTGCCACTACATCGCGGGTACACTAGACTTCCCATGGCGTTGGTCCGGCACTTCTGATACAGACTGCTGCTGTTTTGTGCATTCAGATGGAATTTTATTGTGAGTGTGCGTGATTATGGCAACAGCAACACAGCACGCTGAATAAAGTTGCAGATAGATCCTTTCAGGATGCAAAAACATTTATTCGCTGAACAGGATAAGTTATAGCGCTAAATGCGATGCACATTATATTATTGTTTACTGTTTGGGAAAAATGAGGCAAGTGTTTATTTATATTAAAATAAAATACATTCAAAGCGTAAGTACGGATACGCATAAAGGGTGCGTTCGAACTAGGAATTGAATTTAGTGGTGATTGGTTGGCTGGTTGTGGTAATGCGATATGGGGTCCTTTGAGCGGAATTTGAGGGTTTAACATTTAACACATTTCCTTAGCCAACCATTCCGATGGGGAGATCTGTGTTTACGGGTGGAAAGACTTAAGGCGAACTACTATGTGCCTGGTCGCGGGTATTAGCGAATGGACCACATAAGTCTTCCTCCTTTCATTGTGTGTGGTATGTTATATTTGCATAGAACGAATGGCACCTAGTCTATTAGGAATTTAGGAACATAAACTTATTTCGGCTTGGTCTAGTTTATTTTTCAATTCCTTCGACATAATGTCACATCTACTATATTACATCTTTCCTTATCAACTTCTATGAACATGGAAAACAGCAAGTAGTATCGAACAAGATGTCTCGCCATCATGCAAGAAGTACACACGCACACTATATTGGTTGTGAAAAAGCTCGCCCCTGGGAAACGAAACCTGTTATACCAAAAATTTGTATTTGTATTTTTGTATCAATTGTCAGGAATAGCTAATCTGAACGTAGGCGTTCAGATTTGGCATACAACAGGAGGTCCCGCCATCGTGCAAGAAGTACACACGCGCACATGAATGGTTGTGAGAAAGCTAGGCCCTGCGCAATAACGAGCCTGTTGCGCTAAAAAATGTGTGATGTGTGTAATATTACAAATGGATTTCACATAGTTTGGCATAAGCCCGTTTATAGGAAATCCGTGCAGCATTTGAAATACATGAGTAATTGACGAATAATGTCTTCAGCGGATTAGAAACACTTCTCAATCAAATTGTTATGGACGGTTTCAAGTTCCTGACTCATGAAATAAATACTGTTTTCCCTTAAAGCTGGCGTTTGTCTTCGAATCTCTTAGATCTGGAGCTCATCTCTTCCAAACCTCAACGTCCACGTCTAGATGGGTACACCGCAAACAACATTGCACCTTCCATACAGGATTCAAACTTTAAATGAGTGCGAAAAAAACTTATCGAAGACATAGGAACAGCGAACTAAATAGTGCCGTTCGAACATTTTGACGATGTCTGAAGTCTTTCTTTGTTTTAGCGCTTCAAAAATAGCCAGTTGCATTCCGCCATTTGACAATTCAGCTACAATACTCGGTAAGTCTTCAAATCCCAGCCAGACGTCAGACGCAGTAGACGAATGCCTCGTCTTAAGTGGCGCGCATAAGTATAAACTGACCGCAACCATGTTGGTTGAGGCCCAGGTTCATTCGGGACTGTAGCGCCACTTAAGAAAGTAAGTAAGCACTCGCTACGACGATTTGTATGCAGATCATAAAAGCCCTAAGCCTATCATCGGAAGGTTCAATTAAATATGTATAGGGATCCGTAACTTCAATCCTTATATTGGACTAATGCCTTAAAAGAGTTAAAGAGTTATTGACCCTCCTTACCTTGGATCCGGTGCAAGCTGCTTCTGGGTTTTTCAGTAAAGATTCTTAAAGTAGAGGTTCAGTCTTCCACGTTGTCTCAAAGGGTGGGCTTTCATTAGAAGGGTCATTTTCTAGTAGCATTGTTGCTCATTAGCTATAGATGGTCGAGTTAATATAAGGACAACGTCATGGTCTCTTTTTCTTTAATTCTCTTCGTTTCATTCATGAGTCACAAAAGGGACTTGTCATCGCCCTCACTTTGGCCGCTGGGTCTCCTCCGATGCGGTATTCTGTAATAAAAGAAAAATAGTTTCAAATAATTGTTTAAGCGTTCAGAGCTAAATATGTTATATGTTAAGCGTTATGTTTCCAGCCAATTGTAATATGGAATCTCAATCTTTTTTCCAAGAGGTGCAGGGTCGATGCACATATTTGCCAAGTATAAGTCTACGAAAGGCCGAGTGATGTTCTCGGCCGATTTGGCGTTCTTTTCTCGTCTGGTGCAAAATGCTGAGCTTTCTCCAGATTTAATGATTTTCTTTACTTACCACTAATAAACCGATACCAAGTGGATTTAAGAAATACAGGGGAATGTAACAATTTACTGGTTTTCAAAACTATTTTATTCTTGTAGTATCTTCCTTAGTTTTAGGGAACATTAGTTAGGTTAAGTCTAACTAAAAGACCATTGAAAGGACTTTGGATAAACCAAATGGAACACCACCGGGGAGGGGAGTTAGTTGCTTTGAAGAGTGCTGGACGACTAAAGCAGAAAAATTAACAATTTTTGTGCAATCAAGTGCCGTGGATGCTAGCAAAGATTATAAAGTTATACAGATGACGCATTGAGAACAAAAAACAGAAACGTTTGCTCACCAGCTTCATGGTACGGGCGGGCGGTGTGCATGTACACACATGAGAAAGATTTTCAATGCATATAATCAATTACTCTGTCAGAAACCATTCCATTATATCGATAATCGTCCCTGGAACACTCCATTCCACGGAAGGAGTTAAAATGTATATTGATTAATGGCAAACATCCGTTATGTCCGTAACGGTGAAGAATTAAAAACAAAAACACAGCTCCATACATCCATAACTAAGAACACCCTTCCACCATTTATATATTTCTTGACATAGAAATTTATTCGCACGTTTGTAACACCCTCGTAAATTACAACATGTAAGCGCTTCCATATTCAGATTGATTTATCGATTTGATTATAAATTTATGGGAAATAAATTAAATTAACATCCGTCGATTTGAGAAATGACTAAAACATACCCCCAGAGCCCGGAAAACCCATGTTAACCCACAAGGCATCACTGAAAGTCACAACTTCAACATACGAGCGTATACAGAGAAAAAAATGGAAATTGCTGAATTGTCGCTTATCCTTAACACGTTCGACTGAATGACTTCCTTTTGTGTGATTGTGAGCTATTAGCATTTACATTCGCCTTTGGAAATATTTTACGACATTTGGCCAATTATTGTTGGCACAACGACATATGCCACAACAGTTGTGTGCGTCGCTACGGCTTTAACCAGCTCATGCTAAGGAAGGATTCTTGGTCCTTATTTGCGTTGCGACATTTTGCAAATGCTAGCTTTCGTGTCATAGGTTGGCATTTGAGTCAATAAACCCTTAGAAGGCGTTACAATCTTGTACCCGTTAGCAACGTTCTTCTTTTATTTTTCCCTGGGAAAATTGAAATGTTTTCTGTGGTTCGCTGATAATCTCGTACATAGGCTGCTACTCCTTGTAATGTTTAACTGTGTCCGGAATGCATAATTGTGTAGAACACACAGAGTACCAAGGCGATTTGCAGTGAATTTCAATTTGAAGTCATGCACCAATAAGCCGGGAAAGTATTTCGATCATCCAAACAAAAAGGAAGAATTGTATGTTTGAAAAATTTTATCAGGATTCTTCATCACAAGGATGACAAAAAGAGTTTTCTATTATCCGCATTCATAAAGCAAACATCCAAATATCCATTAAGAATCCGCACTACCACACAAAAACCCACCCACACATGTACGTATACTGAGAAAGATAAAATGAATTTTGCCGCAAAAGATACATTTTGTCTATGATTTATTCGCCTTTGTTTGGAAATCCGAAAATAAAGGCAACTCTCGATGAAGACAAGAAAGCCCAAAACCAAAATCTATACAAAAATGCTTTTTCTGGCTTGGTTTTGGCTTTTCTGCACAGACTTACAGTTTTTTTTTCCCGTTGGTCCTGTTCGGTATGGCATTCTGTTTGTACAACATTTTGTAAACAAGGATTCCGCAGTCCTTATCATTATGAATACCCATTAAGATTGAATGGAGAGGAAGCAATGGTGTTGGTTATGTCGTCGTTGTCGTTCGCTTTTGCGACGACGTCGGGGGAGGACTGAAACTATCCCAGAAACTCATTGTACTGTTTGCTTAGTTAATTTACCCTGATAGTGTGTATTGTTCGTTGATTTACGATCTGCAAATCTTTGTTTTTCTGTGGCATTGTTAAGGATTTTTGCACAATTTATCATTAATGTCGAAGCCTATTTGTTTGGATTGAAATGAGCCGAAATAGATTAACCATTAATGATGCTGTTAATTTCCAAGTAGAATGGAGATACGCGCCAGGCCTATTGATGGATGTATATCCAGTTAATGGCAGTGAGAGGAAATTAAGTAATTGCAAGGATTAATGTCAGGTTGAGTAGCGAGAGAGACAGGACTTCGAGGGAATTAAAATGATTTTTTTAAAATGAAATCGGCGATGTTAAATTTGAGATCGTTAAAAGTTTGATTATGGTTTAACGGCTCGCGTATAGTTTATCAAGCTTATGGGGGGATGTGGTCAAATAGGTTGGTCCTACCCATAAAAAATCAAAGCGAATATTGGGGCATTAATTAATTTTTCAAGCTCAAATTCGCAACTTCTCAAAATGTAAGATGTAGGGATTTAAGATGTAGGGATTGAAGATGTTACAAGTTAAGGGACGCTTTTGTACGGAAATATAATAAACACCATGAAAATAACGTAAATGGAAAAAATGCCAGTTACATGTAAAACTGATAAACTAAGCGGCAATCACACGGGCGGATTGATGGATGGGCGCACGGAAAGACAGATTTTCGCTCTCTCATAAAATCTCCCTTTGACACATTTTTGCGTACGGGAACGGCAACAAGTAAAAATATGTAAAAACATATTCCATCCCAATCCTTAAAATGAATATCCCCAAAATGTGGGCATTACGGCTGCTAAATATTGAAAATGACATTGTTACAACATACTTTTCAGAAAGTTTATCAAAATCTTTTATAGTTCGACAGAAAACAATGATTTTCTCTTGCATATTGTATGGCGTAGGGTATACAAATGGATTTTGTAGGAAAACGCCTCCAAAAAAATGGTCGTGGGTTAAAATGATATATGAACGAAATGTTGATATTATCATAAGCAATGATTTAGCAACAAAAGTTTTGTTTTTCGAATATTCTAAAATTTGACCGAAACCATTTTTAACTGAAAATTCCTTACTGTTTTGCCAAAAATAACGCTTTTCTTTCAAGTGGGCGTGGCAGTGGGCAGATTTAAAAAAAAAATTTGCACTTGTTCGGCTTTGTCAGATAGAGAGTCTATGTGCCAAATTTCAAAGCTATAGTTCAAAATTTAGGGCCCAAAAGTCGGTGACACAGACGGACGGAAGGACAGACAGAAATGGCTAGATCGACTCAGCCAGCGATTCTGAGTCAATCTATATATCGGGTTTTTCAACAGGCACGCTATAAAATTTGAGCAACAGAGACAGCAAACGACGCCATATTTCTTGCCGCTCTTTTTACATTTCTCTTCAGTAAGGTTTGCCATTTCATGATGGAAAGATAAACGATCCAACAACGAGTCGAAATTATTAAAATTTACAACCGAAATTCAGAGTCAGTGGCCTCAAGGTTAAGAGCTCTACGTCCAATTTATGGTCGTCATAATCATCCTAGCAGATCAACAATTGAGCGTCTAGTGGAAAAATTTGACTTCACAGTACAAAATGTTCCCGTGCCACTGAGACAGGGAAGTGCCCGTAGTGTCGAGAATATTGCTGCCGCTGAGGCTTCAGTTGATGAAAGCCCCAATGTGTCTCTCACACGTCGTTCTCAAGCGTTGGGCATCTCTGTGACGTCGTTGTGGTGAATTTTGCGGAAAGATCTTGGCCTACATCCTTACAAGATTAAATTGTCGCAAGAACTGAAGCCGCTTGACCACCAGAAGCGTCGTATGTTCGTGAATTGGGCTGAGCAACAACTCGAAAATGATTCGGATTTTCATCGAAAAATCATCTTCAGCGATGAGGCTGATTTCTGGCTGAATGGCTTCGTCAATAAACAAAATATGCGGTATTGGTCAGGCAGCAATCCAAACGTACTCCATGAGTCATCGAACAAAAAATTACGGTTTGGTGCGGTTTATGGGTCGGCGGCGTCATTGGGGCGTACTTCTTCCGTGATGATCAAGACCGGCACGTTACTATGAATGGGAATCGCTACCGTTGAATGATAACCGAATATTTCTGGCCCCAATTAGATAATATGGACTTGGAGGACATGTGGTTCCAACAGGACGGCGCCATAAGCCACACAGCGAATGCCACAATCAATTTATTGGAAACCAAGTTTGGAGAACGTGTTATCTCACGAAATGGTCCAGTCGCTTGGACGCCTCGGTCGTGCGATTTGACGCCGTTAGACTATTTCCTGTGGGGCTACGTCAAGTCTATGGTCTATGCAAACAAGCCAGCGACGATTGATGAACTTCGTACGAATATCGAACGTGAAATTGCAGCGGTATCGCCCGATTTATGCTTGAAAACCGTCGAAAATTTGGTTCAGCGTCTGGACTTCTGCAAGCGTGCCCGTGGTGCCCATGCAAAAGAAATCGAGTTCCGTACATAATGGCATCGAACGTACTTTCACAGGAATAAAGAATTTCATTGAAATCCAAAACCGTTTTTGTTTTATTTAAAAAAAAAATTTTGTAGCCCTATACTTAGATGTATATATATCGAAATTATTTCTCTACGTTACAAAATTAATGTCAGGACTAATATACCCCTATGGGATAGGGTATAAAAAAATAAAATTACAAATAATCTTCAGAGTAGTAATAATTTTCTCTATTGAGGTAACTGTTTCGTTCAGCATTTCGAACAGATCTTCCGAAGAATTTTATCTGATCGCGCGACGACATAATGCGTATAAGTCACCATTTTTTTACAGCAATACGTTATAATTCTTGCGAAGTTGTCCGACAAAGAATTGTTGCAGAATCTATCAAACCCGATGTGAAGTTTCATATGTTTTGTTCTGCAAAGGAGGATACCAAACTGAATTTCGATTGCAACTAACTTTCGTTTCTGAAATTCTTTGAACGGATACCTCGGTAGGGATGATTTAACGGAAATTGGCATTTTCTGTTTTACAAAATGGTTCGATTAAAAAACGTTAAGAAATAAGTAAAAGTCAGAGCTCTGGTGATGAAACGGTGTATTGACATAAGGTCTAGCGTCATAAGACCACATTTATAAACTTGGTCTTATGAAGATTTGTGAAAGTGACATAAGGCCACATTCTAGCATTTGGTATTATGACACTTTTATGAAGCGTCAAAAGGTCAATTTGGCTTTATGACACTTTCGATTGCATATTATATTTGCTTCACTGATACGTGTATATACAATTTGATTTGAGCTCTATTTGGCTTTATGCCACTTTTCGCATTTGGCATAATGTCGCCTTATCGAAGTGTCATAATTCCAAATGCTTGAATTCGGTGTTATGTCACTTTTATAAAGCGACATAAGGCCATGTTTATAAATTTAGCCTAATGACGCCTGGCCTTATGTTACGGCGCCTGTGAAAAAGTGCGAATTTTGCATTTGTTTCTATATTAAGTGCAATTAACTGAATGAGTATTGCAGCCAAACCATCCACGAAGCTTGGAATACGGCCGAACAGTCCAGGCCAATTTCGCACTCCCTGGTGCCATTTATGAGCGAAATTGTCGCTTTTGTGTAACAGAGAATCCGTACGATACCCATGAAACACAATTGCAAAACCAAAAAGTGACTTTGGGCCGTCGGTTGGGCCAAAAATTACCATTGCTCCAATTTTATTCAGATAAGTCGATTGGAAAACTCTCTAGACGTGTTCCATCAAAAAATGGCGACATTGACTGGCCAACCAGCTCTTTAGATTTGACTCATCTGCAATTCTTCGTGCGGGGTAATTAAATTAGCAAAGTGTGCACCAGCAAGACTCACACCATGGACGAGATCAAGGCAAACAATAGTGAGAAATCATCGCGATATCGCACGAGATGATCGAAAAATTGATATAGCACACAGTGATAAAGGCATGTTTTGCTTTTGGTCAATAGAGGCGGCCAATTCATTGATGTTGTAGTTCAAATAAATTGAAATAAATTGTAAAGGAACAAATAAAATAAAAATACCTTATACATGGAAATCGGTTGTTTTTTTTAATTTTGTTTAATATTCACATGCTCACAGAAAAGATGGCGCACCCTATATACTTGTATTCCCGAATGTGCTAATGCCTAAGGATATGTTGAAACATTTCCGACACTATTCCAATCGGTACATTTCAAACTATTGATTCGACCAGTCATGTTCATTTAAACAGTAATCCTTAAGGTACAAAGCTTCATAAGATAAAATTACATCAAAACTGGTTGCGTACTTAGCTAATTAGTCTGTGCACATTTATTTCAATAAAAAACTCCTCAAAAGCAGATACATTTTCCAATTATGTTCAAATCGCAATTTCCCATTTATAAAGATATAAGCAAGTACCCGTAGTACCAACAAGCTTAGCACACCATTAGAACGATCCAATCAAATTAGCATTCCTTTCCGCTTATAATCCCAGTCATCAAGCTAATCGTTCCCGGTGTTTCTGCAACGTATACTCGGTGTGCAATTTTCAATCAAATTCACACGTTTAATTGAAATCCAACTATCATCAACAAAACATCTATTTCGTTCGTCCTTCTTCCCTCTTGTCAGGTCTATTTTTTGTGTTAGCACAAAATTTCTATTCAAAATCACTTCCTCTGTGTGTGTCTATTCAATCGGAATTTCAAATTTATTTTACCAAAAACGTGCCATCCGCGCCTCGAACAACACTCTAGTAGTATTTGTTCTAGTTGTGTTTCGTTTTTCATTTTTTTTTTGTGGTTGTTGTTGTTCAATTGGTATCCTGAACCTATATGGATTTTTCAATCCCATGTAGCATATTTGTAATCAGTCATGCAAAATGCCCATAACATTCCTGCCAGAAGCGTTCTCTTCAAACAACAAAAATGTTTGTCTAGTCTCTCGAAAATTACCCACAGGCAGCTTAGTGGTCGGAATAGTCATGTGGATGTTCAGGGGAGGCATTTCAATGAAATAGGGAACATTATGTCATTATATTGAGGGATAAACAAAATGAACTGGAAAAAATATACAATATAAAAGGAAAATGCACATTCATTGGAATTTAAATGGGAACATGTTACAAGTCGGCACATGACATCATAAGCTGAGCTTTGTTACTAAAAAAAAAAAAAACAGACAGACTGTAGGATTGTGGTAAAGTGGAGTAATAGGGATGTGAACACTTTGAAATAAGGTGGTCCGTCTTTTGGATTTTAATATCATCTCTGTCTAGTAGCAGTGTTCAATTTTATGCCCAGCAAATCAACAACCAAGATAATTTTGGAGCACTGATCTTATGGATGATGACCATGTTAAATAATAAAAGTCAAGAGGGTGGTATCCCCATCTTGAATGTGGAACACTAAACAGAAAAATGTGCAGCTGACAACTAGGGAAAGCTCTAATCGCTACAAAGCAGACATTACGGCCATTTAAGAAATACGGTAGGCCCTTTTCTTGGCCTACAAAAGACCGATTCCCATGTATAAAAAACTGTGCCAATAACTACGGTTGATGCCAAGGAAACAAGAGTATCCAGGGAATTGATGAAACCATCAAGCAACTACTTGGGATTATCTGCGATATTTGGGATGACCATTGCGATGTTTATAATTGCGAAGAGAAAGTTTTAAATAAAATGTTTTTGTTTATGGAAATATGGAAATATCAAAAACACAAATTCCAACAAATCATGGTTCAATAAACAATACGGGGTTTTAGAAGCAGCGAAAAGGACATCGTTTGGACAATGCAAGCAGATGCAACTGAAGTGAAAAGATAAGTTTCCAGTGATCGGAGAAACATTGCCATCCAAACTATAGAGGGCAAAAATAATGCTTCGAACAAAAGGGTAAATAACAAGCTTCGGACGTGTCTGAAAGGCTTATGAATATATTGGTCAATGACAATCGGCCCTAGCGAGGTATCCCTCCGAATCGATTCGGAGGATTTTAGCTTAGAGGTATTCTTCCGAAAAGCTTTTCGGTATATTTTTCCGACATTTTGTAACGCATCCCGGCGAATTGCGTTAAGGTGCAATTTTTCGTGAAATTTTTGACAGCTAAGTGTAATTCTTCTTCCGATTTCGCCCGACACAAATTCTTCGCGGAAATTGTTTATGAATTGTAGTGAAGTGATTTTTGTTCCGATGACACATACCTCCAATGCAATTTTAACCTCCGACGGATACCTCGCTAGGGCAGAATAGTAGATAGTGACAATTTTACAGACTCCACCTTTGTAAGAACTGATGTATTGCTAATTACAACGTAAATGGGAAGGGTGGACTAATTCGCTAGGGCTCTGAAAGCGGACAAAGTGGTGACTCTGACAGAATATGCTCTCATGAACATATGACGTGAAGTTTCTAACTCGTATAAGACTTATCCAAGACAATTAGGACAAAAGGAAATGCACTGGATCTTAAAGGAATACCCCTGTTGCTCTAAAAAGTGTACGCTTGCTTTTTATATGTTATTTATAAGCCGAGGTTGTCTCTAGTTGCTGGAAAACGCCTCGAGTCCTTCCAAACAAAGAAAGAAAATGCATGCACACAGAACAATCGAATTATTATTCATACGGTCTAACGTAATGGACAAATTTATAAACTCCAAGACTGTTAATTAACTAGATAAAAATGGGCTAATAATCGATAAGCGATCCGGAAAACGGGTTCTAAAGCAAACCTATTAAGGAATGAAAACCATTTGTGGACATCTCCGATAGAACAACATACAGACAGAGACCTTGCTCAAGTTCGGCCAAAATCTTTGTCAGACAAATTAACAGCATACAGTCCCAAAATTTCGCTTGTTTGTAAAAATAACTTTAAGAGGTCTCTCTTTTTAATAACTTAAGGAAATGAGATCTTTCGAACGGTTTAGCACAAACACTGAAGTACCTCAAGACTCCGTTCCCTCACCCAATATGTTTCTGCTGCACAGAACGTTACGTTTCACGTTGGAAGAATCTTTGTAATATGGTCCGACCCCATTTTCAATCTTTTCAGGATTGTAACAAAGTGACTAAATTGGTGGACTGCCAATGGTGCTACAGAAAGTCTCCATTCATAATTCATCCAATGTCACTAATTTCGATTTAATTTGGAGGTTCCAAACTAAGCATAGTCATTTGTGGTAAAGCTGGTAATTTCACCCGGGTCTACGCATAGCAGGTTCTCTTATTATCACCGAAAGCGATATTAAGCTATGGACTTGATTGTTTAGATCACCAATTCGCGCAGGGTTATAGGGGCATTAACCAAAGAAAGTATGAAACTAACCTCCCAATAGTTTCACAATGAGTGTACATCAAAAAACTATCCACCCTAACCTAACGATTTGAGGAGATTAATCATGTTTTAAGTAAAAGTTTCTTGTATTGAAGAGTCTAGACTTAGTGGTCCATGGTTATTTCCGTAGGCCTTGCAGGAATATTTTCAGTGCCAACTACCTGTTAATATTTTATTCACTGCCTTAATTCTTGTAAAATTCTCACAAGTCTAGTCTGTTTTAAGGATCTTCTCAAGTTTGTTTGCTTATGATTGGAAATTACTTTCATTTCCCAGAAAAAGTAACTTTGCAATCACTAATGGAGAAAAATCTTAAGCTGTAAACGCCAGTTACCTTCACATCAACATGAAGGACGTATGTAGTATTTATTTCATTTAAAGTCAAGTATTTGACATCATTAGGATGAGCCTTATCATATAATATCCTTTCGTCATATTACGCGAGGCGTTTAGAAATACACCACAGGTCTATCAAAAAGATGAAACAAAAATTCGGTTGACCCAAAACAATCTCAATGAGTCCTCATGAAATTGAACTATGGGCAATTATACAAATTATGTGGCTAATGTATAATCTTAAGAGGTAGACGATCTATGGCTAAAATAGTGCCAAGTAGATTGTTGACTCGAAGGAACATACTATTTCCCAGTAAAGTAAGCTGAGTATAATTGAAGTTTCGATTTTTTTTTTTAAGGGAACATAGGTGATTGTTTTTTTAAGAATAGCTGCAAGGACGCGGAGTGAATACCGGACAGTATGAACTGCGAGTTAGTGATGCATTTGTCTGTTTTTAGCAAATCCTCCATCATGTGTTTTTAAGCTGACTAACCATTTTTTAGAATTTTTTTGACTGTTGTCTACATCATCTTTCCCATTAGGCACCAGGTGGTCGGTCGCCAATTGGAGGCTACAGTAGCTAGTCATCAGCTTGGTGGAAATTGGACCTCAACCAATAAACAATCATACAATAGAAAGTGAACCATAATATATGATCCTATCGCATTGATTTTGTTTTATTGTATTCTACGTGTTCAAAGTATAAGTGGATCCAAATAACCCTGTACAAAATGCACAAACAATTGTGTGCATAAGAAAATTACTGAAAGACATAAAACAGAAAAAGGATATTTCACTTCAAGCCCAGCGCCACCTCACGGCATATATTAAATCCACCACTCCTGGACACATAAACGTTTTTCATCCTTTACGTCTTTTTTTTACCGACGTGTCTGGGTCAATCGTAAACAGAAAATGAGCCATCTCAAGTAAGTACCAGTAAACACTGTGTCCTTACATTAATCTCATGTTCATAAGAACATTAAAGTGGCCTTTAAAACAAAACTGTGGCATTTAATCGATGTGAATGTGAAATCATCATCCACAGAAGACATCCTCAGAAGAACTCAGCCCAGTCCATTTGTAATAAGAGATTTCCAAGTTTCTCTACAGACACCTTTCATTGCGAACCTCTGGAGGGACATTCAAGATAGAGAAAAATATAATAATCACCATATTTTAAAGTGACAGCAAACTTAAGCCGACCAAACTTAATTATGCGCGAATAAACATTCGCTTAATGAAAACGATATCTCAGTTGGTCTATTGTAAGAGAAAAAAACTCGCAAGGAATCCATAAAATATAGAGGCAAAGCCTAAAAGGATGCGGCACCATTCACAAGAATTTCCTCTCATAATCATTTCATGGGAATCTGCAGGAAAATAAGAAGAAAAACACGACAAGGATGCGGATATTCACGCCAGCAAAAAGAAGCATGATTCTCTTTCTATAGAACGTAATTAAATAAATTCAGCCGACTCTAAAAAAGAAGGCACAAGGACCATACATTTATACATACATACCCATATTAAAAGTAGGTGTGTGTCTAGCATCAAAACTGTGAGATAAATAAACTTTCTCAGTAATTTCTTTCGATTAGAGCAAAAACTTCTGTGTGGACTCTTGCAGCAAAGTTAAACAAAAGGATGGCATGGTTATTTCCTTCTTCCTTGTTAGTTGAGAACTTTGTTACTTGTGTTAATGTGCATACACACATGTGCAATGTTTAATGTGCACTATGTACTCGTACTCGTGAATGAAAAATCTTTTTTCCTTGAACATAAATGCAATTTGTTGCATATGAGGATATGTGTACTAGCAAGGACCTTATCCCAAATATTGTAATCTAAATGCTGAGTGAAAAGTTCGTAAGAACAAAGAGGAGACGGGTTACTTTGTGCACACAATTTCATTATTTGTGAAGAAAGAGTCGTTAAAATTAAGATATGCTAATATTTCAGTGGATGAGAGGAACTCTGAAAATTCAGTTAGGCTTCAAAATTGAGTTTCAACTAATGGATGAGAAGTAACTATTTCAATTGAAAGTTTAATGTGTCAAAAATGAGATTGTAGGGCGGGATTTCGGCTTTCACAAACTTGATGTGAGTTTTAAATGAATGTTTTTACGGGACTAAAACGAGATTGTTCAAAATCTCATATTTCGCCCAGGGGCGTAGTGATATCAGAGGGTAGACTTTATAAGAGCTAAATATAAGTATAACAAGGTTTAAGGCGGTAATTTTACGGTTGGTAATATTTTGTACCATCTACCAAAAATGAGATTACATGTCTTGCCCTCAAAAAATTAATTCTTACATTAAAGACAAACTTGTACGAGTTTCAAATTAAAGTTACTACGGCGCAAAAGTCATTGTTTAAGAGCTCATAACAAGTCAAGGTAGTAGAATAAGGTTTGAGTCGGCTATATTTTGTACACTCTAAAACAAATTGTATTCTATGTCTTGCTTCATGTTCGGAGGCATATCCCTGTTAATAGTCGCATTCAAGATCCTAGCTAACGTAATGTGTGAAATGCTAAGCCGCTATGAAAAGCACTGATCGAGTGTAAAATTCGGACCGTCAGATTGGTCATGCAACGGATTTTCAAACTTTCGGAGTGTCCGTTAAAATTTAGGTTCCATTCTATGTGTCAAAAATAATAGCTTTGCCACACACAAAATCATCGCCTTAGTAACACAAGAACGTAACTACATTTTTAACGATTTTGGGCTGGGCATGCCACTTCACTTAAAATATAAAATTTATTTATTGTGACAAAAAAATCATTCCTCTAACGAAGTAGAATAGAAGTTAGCATTTTACAAAAGTATTTATGAAACTCAAAAAAATAAAACGTGATGAAAAAAATCACAAAAATCACAGACAAATTACAGTTATCAAATATTGACATACGCCTTAGTGTTACTTATTATTATTAGAGAATCGAGGGCATTTATGACAGATTTTTTTTTTAAATATTGGACCATAAGAGTGCATGAATTATTAAGCTGACACACGCGGTTTCGCTGTGCATTTTGATTGTCCACATCATTGACTCATACGCCTCTGCGAGAAAATATGTTCCAAAACAGGACATGCGGCAGTGTTTCACTGCGGATAGGCAAAAAAACAAATGTCGACGGCAAGCTTAAATTTCCATAGTAACTTGTTTACAAGAGAGCGACATCTTGCGCGAAGACATTTATTTCCATAGCGACATGTAGCGTCATCTATTTAAAATGTGGAAAACTACAAAGAGTGACTTCAAATAAATTCTGCAACTACAATACATTTCTTTACTTATTGACCCATAAACTGAACAAGTTTCATAAATTTATTTCTTACTATTTATTTCTTTTTTGCAATTCGATGAAGCAAACGTTTTTGTAGCTTACTTAGTTTTCCGCAGTGAAACAGTGGCGTGTCTGTGTTTTGGAAAACACGTTAAGTTCCCTACTAGCAGTCCATATCTTTCATATCGGTATGGGAATATTGAATAACTTTACAATATTCATAGACTCGTTTTTTAATGCAATAAAATGTATGTCTTGAGGTGTTCATTGACTCCTAAACGAAAATAATTTTCAAAAATGTATTCTTTGCGGGTGTATATAGTGTTGTAGAAATGCTGCCAATTTATCAGCCCTATTCGTAAAATCCGATTATAATCACTGTCTTATCTTTATCCACTAACAACGGAGCATCCACATAACTCATCCTCGATTATGTCTTTTGAGATTTATCCTTAAAGGAAATGGCATGACTTTTCTATCTACCAAACTTTCGTCGCGGTCCGAACAATTCTCACCACTTTTATATAAAAATACAAATCCTAGGGATCATAATAAAGCTGGGGAATAATTAATTTGAGACCCATGTAGAGTAGATAGTCAACTAAAAGTTTTAATTCCTTTAGGTATTGCAATAATTATTGTAGCTGAAGTAAAATGAGATCGGGTATCTACATCTATTCCAATAGTAAATATCGACCTCAACCGTCGGCTGTCACCGACTTTTAAACGTACCTCCACACGATATTTATCCTTTTGTATTTTCAAATCATTAACTATTCGGTTTATCGGTTTGGTCTTTGAGTTTTCTGTCAGTTACCCACATAATCTGTCTCTTTTTATATATTTTAATATTTTAATTGATATAAATAAGTTCATAAGTTAATAAATAAACGGAAAATGATTGTGTCTTACCTCAATCTTGCTGAACGTATTCTGGTGAACCGAAAAAGAAGGGAATTTTCATCACCAACTAAAAAAGAGAAAGAACAAAAATGAATTGTTTTATAAAATCAAAAAAAAAAATAATAATAAGGTTTTCAATTTGCTGGAAAAAAATAAAAAATAACAACTGCTGAACTTATTCTGAACTCGATGTATTTGGACAAGTTAATGAATGCCAACAGAAGCTAAGAACGTATGGTACATGTCTTTTTTTTTTGTTTTTAATAAGTTCTGAAAGAACAGCTTACTCTTGTTGTACAGGGGGGTGGCTGATGAAAGCCGCTACCACAAACAAATTTAATTACTTTCTTTCTTTTTAATGCATCTGCTTAGTTTTTCTTTTATTTTGCAGATTGATGTTTAGATTTAACAAAAATGGATAACTGGGACGCTGAAACAAGAGTTTGGGTTGTCCGAGAAGATGGACCATAATGAGGATTGTTAACAATTTTGCGAGCATGCGATGGTCGAAAGAAAACCTGACCATCGAAACCCTTCAGCTCAGATGGAGGAAACAATCGCTGCTGTAGCTGCTGCCATACAAAACATTTAAATTCCATTATTTCTAAAACTAATTAAGGTAAATTTAATAATATTGAATGAGCTTCAACATGAATATAGGAAAAATTAATTCCACACACTGAAAAAAAAACGTTATTTGAATATCTTAATGCAGCAATTTTCATCAGCCACCCTGTATCTGTATGCCTACTTGTCTCAAATTATGTTGAGCTTTGAGTTTTTCCTTTAATCGTTGTAAAAGTAAAGGTAAAGTCGACCTGAACAGTGTGTGACACATTTAATTGCTTTAATTAAATTTATTCATTTGCAAAACATGCAAAATTAGAGAGCAACTCCTTTAATTAGTCCTTTTTTAACTGTGCATGTATGTAATTCAGTTGAAACGTATTGCATGTGTTTTTTAACACGAATTTATTGCATGATATAGTTCCTTAAAATTAAAATTATCTTGATTATGTTGATATAACTTATTTTCACGCTAGTTGTGTTTGGAATTTAAAACTCAAAGAGACACGTTAAGAATTATTAAAATGAAAATTCTGTATACATATAAAAAAGATGCATATAGATGTATTCTATTTGATTTATATTTATGACAGCATTTTTTAATGATGTTAGTCTAGAGGTCTAGACTGATAATGTAACGTGTGAGTTTTTAAGATTTAAGTATTTTCAGGTTGGCAGCACTGGTTAGTTATGGTGTCCAAACGTCATCTGTCAAAGTGAAAAGTTTTTAGTATACTCTGCTATTTAATCATGGAAAGACTTACAAACGAGCAACGATTGCAAATTATTGACATTTATTATCAAAATTCGTGCTCTGTGAAAAATGTTTACCGTTTGTTACGACCATATTATGGCGACCAGTGATGAGGCTCATTTCTCCCTCATCGGATACGTAAAAAAAGCAAAACTGTCGGATCTAAAATCCACATGCCATAAAACAATTACCGATGCATTCCGAAAAAAATCAGTTTGGTGTGGTTTATGGGCTGGTGGCATCATCGGTTAATTTTTCTTCAAAGAAAACCGGGGAAAAAACTGTCAACAGCTATACGCGCCTTTTCTTCGACCCAATTGGCTGAGTTGAACTTAATTGACATGTGGTTTCATCAATACAGTGCCACATGCCATACAGCTCGTGAAACAGTGGAAATGTTAGCAGATGATTTTGGTGAGCCGCTCATCTCTCGAAATGGCCTCCAAATCAGTCAAAAGGGACTGATTTTATTCAGCTTAAAATCTCTAATATGTGAAGCCGCTATAAAGAAAACTTGGATATAAAGCATGGGTTATATGCATAATATGGAATTATTGTTAATATTGAGAATACAAGCTAAGAAAACCAGTAAAAGAATTCGTAAGGCATAATACAACGAATTACCGTAATTAGACAAAAAACAAAAAAAATCGTTAAGAGAAATTTCGACTAAAACGAATTATAAGACACTTAAAATAATATTAAAAGCGTGAGTAATGTATTAATGAGGAATGTGCCATAATTTGTGCAAATGGCGTCAAATGTCATTCTGTCTTGATATGTTAGACCGTGAATGTCATCGTCATTTTCCTCGCCGTTCAGATTCATCTGGGCAAGTAATTAGGCGTTTGCCTGAACACCTCGTGCAAACTGGTGCCACTTGGTGCGACATTTGCAGTTGAAAGTGATTGGCCATTTTTTTTTAGAATCTGCCGATGCACCATCATGACTTACCCAGTTATCAGTACAAAGAGTACCTACTATTGGTTTGTTGTAAGTTGCTGAATTGTTCCCGATGATGATGTTTCGAGAGCAAAAACTCAAAATGCCGTAAAAGGAGCACTAATACTAATGTGGAGATGCGTAATAATTTTGCTTTACTTTATTCAAATACGACATAACTAGGAGACTGATGACTGATGCATGACGTATAATTACGCTGTATGTGACTAAAATAAGGGGCCTTCCAATAGGACTTCGAACTTTGACAGTTCATAGCGGCCATATTTTTAAAGCTCCATTTGTCAAATTGCCTGTGATTTATTCAGTCTGTTTTGCCAAATAACCATGGACGGACACATGTGAAAATGATAAAAATTCCTTATCAAAATAGGTGTTCTGTTCGGCAACGTTTCGCAAGCTTCGCCCATTTGACGGTCGGTATAATCGTCCAACTGAGAGGACTATTTGCAGTGTGGCGAATTCCCAGACTGGTTCAGTAAACGATTAACCAAACATCGCCGTTTTCCGTGAGAGTGTGCAGGAGAATCAGAGGCAGTCGATTTAGCTTCGATCGCAAGAACTCGGATTTTCGCAGAACAAAACTTGGCGAACTTTGCGTCGTGACTTGAGCCTGCACCCGTACAAAGCTCAAATGACGCAGGAGGTGAAGGTAAACGACCATAAACAGCGACGTGTGTTCGCGGAATGGGCTCTGGAGCAACATTGTAGAATTTGGGTAGATACCAACACACATGAGATCCAAGAGCGTCAAATTAATCTCGAGAAAGTCACTGTTTGGTGTCGATATTGGACTGTCGGCGTCATCGGTAAAGTTTTCTTTGAGACCGACGTTGGAAAGGCCATCAAAGGCAACTGCGAGCGCTATACATCGATGATTACCAACTTCTTTTGGCCTGAATTGAATAATTGGATGATTTTCTTGTGGTGTTTCCTAAAGTCGCAGATCTATGCGAATAAGCCTTTTGCTGTGCCTTTGAAACCCTGGCGAAAGTTTTGACGATATTATCTTTCATTTACCAAACACCAATACCAAGAATACGAGACTGGGTTGTTGAGTAAGTATTTATTTTTTTCCTTAAAATTGTACAATGGTGTATACTATCCATTATTTACATCTAACTGCTACTAGCCTACCCTTCTAATAAATGGATGATGCTTCGTAAAATTAATTTAATGTCGACAATTTAATTCTCTAAAACAATTTCCCTTGTCACAAATGTAATACCATCGCTCCAAGGCAGCTACAACTACCCCAAAGTGCTTAGCAATTTAAAATCCCATTAACATGCTCACCAATATTATAGCAAACTTCCTTGCTATGAGTGTGCACACAAGAAACCCTTTTCCAATCAACTATTCAATCTCCTTAATTCAATACACTCCTTGACTTGCTTGTAGAATACACAATAAAGGGATAATCAGGTATTTCATATCGATACAAGATGGAACCGCTTTAATAACTTAACAACATCTGCAACCGAGCGTCAAATATTCTCCACACTCACCTTAATTTAGATCTCAAAATCTCGTACATTTATTACGAATTGTTTGGGAAGTATCTATACTGCCTGTCATGCTTGCCTGTCTATACCTACATTTAAATCTAAGAGGCCAATAAATTTGAACATTATCATCAATTGAAAGATACACATTCTGTGTGTGTATATGTGCGTAGATGACAAACTTTTGTTTCGCTGAGGGAAAACAACTTTTCTCATTAGGGAATGACTCCTATACCACAAATCACTATAACAACACAAGCACACACAAGACACAAAAACACTACGGAAATATATAGGATACGTATACGCCCCGTACTGTTTTTGAGTTGGAACACAGCTCTTCTCAACCGAAAACATCACTTGACACATGAACTTTCTCTATCTAACTTCTTCGACGTGTAAGGAGCGATTGTTCACTATTATTATGCACAAGTTGCAGCAATTGTAGTTCCGTTTTTTTTACCTTATACAATTTTGTTATTTTTGCAATTGCTGCTTGTCGTTGTGGGCAATGTCAAGTCACCTTCGATACTACTATCGCAAAGCCTGTCTAAAAATACCTTACCATCAGAGTGTATGATTATACGTACCCTGATAAGACACGACCCTGTGACAACACACTCTGCTGCTGCTAACGACGACGACGACGACGGTTAACAGACGCGACAGCCATAAACTATGTGCAAATATACATAAAAATGGGAACAAACCGACAGACGACGACGACTTTTAAGCGAGAAGTACAGGCAGGCACATACACACACGAAGCACTTCTCGGCGCATGGAGCAATTGGTGTGCATTTTAAATGCGATGCGGCTCCTCATCTCGCCCATATCCATGACATGTCGATGGGAATCAGAAGCTATGTTTCAATTTAAAAGTCAAAAACTTCCTCCTCAGCAGCTTGTCGAAAATAGTGCAAATATTACCGAGCGCCAATGTGATATCATCCTTGCCATCCTCGGAGCAAAGTGAGAACTTTTGTCACGTTTGTCGTACCCCACACCACTCGTACTATCGTATATCGGTTTGTAGCCAAAGTCGTCGCCGTTGTCGTTTGCGCCTCTTGAATTATCCTTGAACAGGAGGACGAACATTTAAATACAAAAAAAAGAAATCCCCCTCTCGCTAAAGCCGAACTTGATGAGAGAGAATGTGTGCTCTCCGTGTTAGCGAGGAATTTCTACTGCAATATTTGCAAGTGCAGAGCGTGCATATCAAGCAAATCCCAACTGCAGCACAAAAACAAACACAGCCGCAGCAGTAGCAGGAGTGTCAAACGGAACCGCTTTTGTCGCCCCAAAAAAAAGGAAGAAATTTGCAGAAATTAACACCCAGCACGTCAATTTGGGAAAATATTAACTTTAGCTGGAACGGAGATTGCCGGGTGTGGGGGCCGGCAAGGATTTCCAACGTCACTAAGTCATTTTCAATTGAAACAAAAAAGGACGACCTCTCTCTGCAATGCAAAAGTCCGGCTGATTTATTGGTTTGTTTTCGGGCCCATTATTTATGGCGAGGATATGGTAAGTGTCTCGACCGTATCAAGGACAAGTGGCCAATCAATTATTTTTCGGGGACTTTTCGCAAGGCTGGCTTCCATCTTTTGCTTTTTTTTTTGTTTACATACCCCACATTTCAATGCAAACCCATTTACCGATTCATTTTATAAAAAAAGAAGTCTCCTCCATAGGAGTGTCCTTTACAATCTGTGAGCAAACGACGAACGATGAATACACGACAATGACCGAAGCAATATAAAAGACGAAAAGGTTTCCTGTTGAAAACTCTATTTTCAAAAAATTCCCTCACCATCTCTCTCTTTCGCTCACTCAGTTGATTTCGACTGAAGCGGATATTGAATAGAGCTTACATCCGGACTGACAATTTGTTTTTTGGTTGTTTTTGTTGCATTTTACATAATATTTGCATTTTGGCATTTTATTTTATCTGTCTGCTTTTAGGGTGGAACGGAAGACTGAAAATTCGCATTTTCTCTTAAATGTTTCGATTTTTTTTTCAATTTTTAGTAGGTATGTGAATCATTAAAAGTTCGAATTACATTTGCAATGGCGGCGGCCGACGTCCGGGAGGACAGAGAATCCCGGATTAATCAATTTTTGATGAGTTTTTTTTGTCGTTCTTGTTGTGTTTTGGATGAAATTACATTTTTGTAACTTATTGCTGAAAGGGGGACGGCGCGTAATCAACAAAAGGACATAAGCACTTCTAATGGGATTCCAGAAAAAGATTTAATATAGAGGTTCATAGTGGACAAAACGGAGAATAGAAAAAAAAATTGGTACAAAAACGATTAACAACCTTTGGTTGACATTCAAGAAATATTTTCGGATGTGGTATTTGTATATCTTGGCATATAATGAAAGTGCAAGTCATACAACAAATTGTTTGTTTGAAATCGGAGAAATGTCTACCGAATTTCCGTTCCAATTAGCATTTTCAACAGATCTTCCGAAGAAATTTATAGCGCGGCGGTATAATGCGTCAAGTCAACAATTTTTGACAGCAACGGGTTGAACTTTATTTCGAAGTTGCCCGACGAAGAATTGTTGCGGAATCTATCGGACGGAATTCTAAGCATCATTTATTTTGTTCCGCAACGGATACTTCGTAAGTAAGTTTTTCGAAAGGATACCCTGGTAGGGCTTAGTAATCTAACTAATAAGCTTATAAAAGGGATTAGAGAATTGTTAAAAATCATAGGTAGAAAGATTCCTTATCAATCTGACAAATGTGGAAGGATAGAAAAAAATAACGAGTGGTGGGTGCACGGCTGGGTCGACGAAACATTCTTTTTCACAGCGAGTTGGGAGTTAGATCAAATCCCAAGTCGGTGAATCAGTGTCTATGTGAATAAAATGATTTTGGACCAAAACTAAAATTGTGGAATTGTTGCACACATTAATACTAAAACATAAATTTAATTTCAATTAATTTGACCAAATCCTTTGCGAAAAATTGACAATTTTCTTTATTTTTCTTTATTTTCTCGAAAAAAACTGGGTATAAAAATTTGTTTGAACTCATATGCTCATAGCACATATAAGGTTTAATAAAAATCGCTTGAGTCGTCAAGTAAAAAAAAAACATATGAGAACGCTGCAATCCACTGTGTGGATCGTTTTATACCCTATCCCATCCCATTTTTAAAATTAATATCCCTAAAATGTGGGTTTTATGGCAAAGAAATATCAAAATTTACATTGCCACAATATATTGTTTAGACAGTTTTTCAAAATTTTGTATGGTTTGACAAAAACCAACGTTTTTGTCCTGCATGTGGTATGGCGTAGGGTATATAAATGGTTTTTGTAGGAAAACGCCTCCAAAATGTGGGCGAGCGTTTGAATGATGTATGGACGAAATATTTGTTTCATCAAACCCAATGATTAAGCATCAAAAGTTTTTTTGAATATTTTTTAAATTTTATTGAAAAGTGTTTTTTACTGAAAACTCCATCAAAAAGTGAGCGTGGAGACGGACAGACGAAAAACAAACACTTTTTTTAGTTCCGCTATCATCGTAATGTTAGAATTAATCAAAATCTCGAGGTCGAAAATATTCACGATAACAATACCTTTCTCTTTGTAAGAGGAAGTTAAAAAATTAAAAGGCCAACGAAAAGTATGTTGCCAGTTCAGAAAATAGGTGGAAACTGTGCAAAAAGAAAAAAAGGTGATTTTTTTGATGAAGATCTAGAACACATCTTTTGCCTTATACGGAGATAAAGACTTCTCTAAGCAAGCTGAGCAAATATGCAAGACGAATGACGGGATTTGACCTGATTGCAGGTGAGATACTGAAAAAAACTTTCTAAAAAAGGAATACAAAAAAATAACCAAGATTATAAGTGCAACATTTAGACTAAGTTATGTCCCATGAATGTGGAAAGTCGCAGAAGTAAATATGGGATCAATACCACCCAAGGTTCCAAGTGAAGTTATTTCATACCGTCCGATTTCCTTTCTACGTTTCTTTCCTACGTTATAAGTTCCTTGAAAAAAATCTTCTGAAACGTGTTATCTAAAGAAAAGACATTGAAACAAAATCATCAATTTGGCTTTAAGAAATAGGTATTTAACAGATACACTGAATATCTGATCAATAGAAAGAACCTTAAAAGGGAAAAACATGTACTGTACCATCTTTATTAATGCAACTTGGGCTGCAAACATAAGCTGCACACAAAAATTAGCTAAAACAATTTGCATATGTTCTAGATGGTTATATAATAAATCGATCATTTAAAAAAAACAACAGGACTTTACAAAACATTAGGACAAAGTATTAGGACCGGTTCTATTAATTTTATATACAAACGACTAACCACGACGTGAGGAAACTAATATTGTCACTATTGCAGACGATACTTCTGTTTGTGCTGTTGGTAAAACTGTGACGTAAAGGAGGTAATCAAAAACTGCAAAGGACTGGAAAATATTATTTGAATGGTATAAAAAATTGTCAAATAAAATTAAATGACTTAAAGTCAGTTCATGTTAACTTTACAAATAAAAATGTACAACACAAACCTGTGGGCCTTAATTAACAATGCAATTCTCTTCTCGAACTCAGCCAAATATTTAGGCAGGACTTTTGACGCTAAATGGAGTTGAAAGGCCCATTTCAAGAAAAAATACGGCGACTTAAAAATTCGCTATAGAAAACATTTATTGACTAATAAGGAGATACTCCTGTTTCTCAGTGGTAACAAAGTACTGCTTTATAAGCAGATACTCAAGCCGACATGGACTTATAATATCCAGGTTTAAAGGTGGTGCACATATAAGACAAACTTACAATGTATGCAATGTTTTCAAAATAAAGAAATATGAAATATTGTAAATGCGCCATGGTGTATCAGGAACGCGAATTTACATAGAGATCCAAAATGGTAGAGAACAAGGTCAGGACAATTTAGAATTCACTGGTTGAGTTACTTCTTATCTAATTTAACAATTTAGTAGAAAGACTGGAGAGGATATACCCATCGAACTAGTTTACTAGGGGGATAGTAATAAAACGCAAAGTTATCACACCAAATAAGGGACTAAGCATACCTAAGAAGGTAATCCAATACAAGGGGTAACTGGCAAAAGTCAGTCTGCGAATATATAAATCTTCAAGTAAAATTTCTGATTAGCTTAACGATTTGACGCGATAATTAAAAGAATGATATACATCATATCGTCTTCAGGGGGTTTTTAGTTGATTAAAGTCACACACTATCTATTTTGTCGATTTTCACTTATCAACACGAAAAAATGCCCAACTATACTTAAATTAATAGTAAAACATTGATTGCCTTGATGCCGATCTATTAAAAATTGAGAGCCGCCGGATATTAGCAAATAATAAAACGGAGGGAGTGAATATAAGGATAATTATCATATCAAATTAAAATAACTAGGAACAATAATCCATATGCTAGAATTCAAAGCGCACGTGCTCTCATTGTACAGAAAGACGACTGTGCAGGAGACTATAACAGTAAAAGCTCGAGACAATTCGAACCAACAAAGAGCAACAAGGAAAAAAAGTCTGGATGACTACATGCAAAGCACTATTAAATGCAAATGGACCTAAAAGTTCATCTCGATGATCGAGACCTGGACAAATGCACTCTTCAGCGATTGAAATTAACATCTTACGCAGTCTTGCCCATCAAAATTTTAAAATATCTCATCGGACGGACCAAACTACCTTGATCAAGAGGAAGATACGGAGCACACTGGATTCTACAGCAGAAGCATAGAATTGAGAAAAAATCGTAGTGCGAATATTGTGTTCAGAGGAATTCTTATTTTCTTAACGGACCCCTACCTGAGAAAAGGACGCTGGCATCGGTGATTGCTTGCACCGGAGGTTCGATCCTCACATATCGCCTCGAACCTGAAGGTTGGGATTCAAAGATTCTGATAGAAAAGGCATTATTGTTCAGCACGCAGAACCGTAAAGTAGGACTGGTAGGATTTAGAGATTTATTGGGCAGAAATGTTCAAGTTCGTTAAAACTGTGCATCTTGTAAGGGCTCATTTGATACCGCTCATTCATGACCTGACCTGCTCCTGAACGTGCGTTTCAGTAAGATGCCGTAAAGAAAAGGAATTTGATTTCTGCAAAGGAATGTTGGCAAATGATGCCCCAACCCATAAAATATAAAAAAGGGATAAGATATTAAAACTTTTTAAAAAGCTCTGGCACTCAACTTCAGTAGCACAACGACAATAAATACACTAAAACTGCAGATTATTGACACCTATCAACTTTTTGAAAATGAATACAAGTCTCCAATCACAGCTAACGAACTGCCCAGTTGCGATGTGAGAATGCTACGCTAATCAATATGATCGTTCGTTTAATATTTATGCCCAAAGTTTGTCTACACTATCATTCTTTTCTCCAACAACTATATATTGATTTTTATTGCTTTTTGAGGGTGGATGTTACTTAGAATTTACCATCCGTTAGGAACTCGAAAAGAAGACATATAACTTTTGTGATTTTATCCTGTTAATTCGAATCAAACTTTTTTTATTGATTTATACATCCTATTAGGGGGAGGTTTTTTCATCTTGCGCTTCGTTTATTTTTATTAATTTTCTTAATTTTGTAAGGGGCATGTATATAATATATTATATGTATATAATATAGTATATGACTCTAGTCTAGTCTCGTCTCCAACAAATTGCTGAGAATCAAATGCATCCACAAAGCGTGACTTTTTGCTGCGGAATTTGGGCCTCAGGCATTATCTAAGAAAAACCTTAGAGTATTATTGTAAAAACAAATCTCAAAGTAATGACAAACAATTCAAATATTTTTAGAGTGGTGAATTAATTCCGCACCTAATGAACACAAAAAAAACATTGAATTTTTTGTGTTCATCATTTTTGTTTAAAAATAAATAAATAAAAAATGCATAAATAAATAAAATAAATAAATAATAAAAATGGATATTATGTGGAATGTATCAAAAGACTTGTTAGTTCCACAACAACTTTCTACAGAATGACGTTTGCTAAACGGTTCCGATGCAGCTACGTCGTAAGCTACAAGACTTCGAAAATTGAATGAAAATTGATGAAGGTTTCGTGAACTCGGTTTTTGGCTCGGTAAGAATAAGCCGTATCGGGTGTAGGTTTATATTCAGATTTCCAACTTGTTGGTCATCAACTCAAATCCCCTTGTTGTGCTTAAACTCTACAAAGGTACAAAAACACTTTAAAGGTTTTCATAAGGATTTGAGTGCGTGTTAACTATACAAAAAAAATTATAGGGGTATTGTCAAATAGATGGACCAATACAGATGGGTATGTCGAGTCCACCCTCTACATTCATGAAACACAAATTGCAAAAAGCTAAAGTGGTTGTTTTTTTTTTGGCAATAAAAGGGTTTTCAGCAAGTGGCCTAGTATGCCCGAAGATTGTGGTAATCTTTAATAAGCATATGTGATGATAGAAAACATTAAACACAAAATAAAGTGTGTCCCATAATTCACAAAATTTGAATGTTGCAACACTTAATAGTACTGAGGTGCCAACGGAAAAAAAGATAACATTGTGAAAGCTGACAGTTCGTGGGTGATCTAAGACACTCTGGGTGTACTGTCACAAGACACATTTCAAAAAGAAAACAATTTTAGCAGAATGCAACTAAGAAGCCCGCGAAAGTATTGCTGCCAGTCCAGGAACATCAATTCGGCACCGTATTCAAGATTTGGGCACTTCGATAAGCTCTCTACAGCGAATTTGGACGAAAATCTTGAAACTTCATGTTTGCAAAGTTCGATTGACTCAAGACTATTGGACATGCTGTTTGAAAAAGAGTTCGTTGAATGAATTTTGAAACACCTTGTTGTTGATTTTTGCTGATGATGCTGGTTTTTCAAAAAAAAATCATATTCAGTGATGATACTCATTTTTTTCTTGATCGCTTAGTTAAGTCAAAATTGACGCAAGTTAAGTCAAAAACAACGCGTGACTTTTTGGAACTCAGGTATTATCGGACCATACTTGTTCGAAAATGAGGGCGGTCAGGCAGTAAAATTAAATGGTGTGACATGATAACCGAGTTTTTAGTGCCTTAATTACAAGATATGGATGTTGCCAACATGTGGTTTTAACAAGACTGTGCCACATGTCATACAGCTAGAGAAAGAATTCAATTCCTGCATAGGTCATTCCTTTGTCGTGTAATTGGCCGTTTTTGCGATCGGAATTGGCCATCCATATCTTGCGATTTAACGCCTCTGCAAATTTTTCTTGAAGTTCTTTTTTTTCAAAGATGTATGCAAGCAGGCCCACGACAACCAACGCTTTGAAAGATTAAATTGGTCGGTGTATTATTGAAATGCAGCCACATTTAGACGAACTGGTCATAGAAAATTTCAATAAAAGAGTATAGACTTGCCAGCAAAGCTGTGCCTGACACTTATCTAATGTGCTATTCTATAGATAATCCCAATCTCTATCTCTATGCATCAATAGAAAGTTTAAGGTTGCAAATTAAGAATTGGTATTTTCTATCCAAGTGCGTAAATTGTGTTCTTCCAAAGATATAGAACTACATAGAGTGCGAATCTTATACAACGAAAAGTTCCTATGTGAGGTACTGATATTGATACCCCAGTGTTCACATTGCTACACCAGCATCAATCAACAGCATACCCGAAAGGATCGACAAAATTTTCCCTTCGCACTTACTGACCGCGTTTAAAACGGCTACAAATTTGTTTAGCTGTGATGCGTACTCTATGTAGTTCTATACTCTTCGGATCTACCTAACTTATACCCATTATAAGTTTATAAAAATTCGTTTTTTAAAAAAAAGTTCAAAGCACAATATGTGTTTACGTAAGGTGGACTTATGTACTTGATAGATCAATTGACATGAAATGCTTGTGATATTCGTCAATGGTGAACTAATCGGGCTTATATTTTACATTTTTTGCAAAACGATCAAATTGAAAAGCTGGAGGATGGGTTTCCGGAAAGAATTTTGCCAAAAGTATTGTAAAACACAAAACTAGGGAAACTTTACTTTCCTTCCGGAAAGAATTTTCCAAAAGTATTGTAAAACACAAAGCTAGGGAAACTTTGCGAAGAACGATTGGATGCTTAGACTTTTTGTTTGGCACACATTTTGACGTAATGCCTTTAAAAATGCTTGTGAATCTGTTAAAACAGTGATCCTAATCTGGTCAGACAGATAATTTTTTCAAGAATAAGATGACTAGATGCTATAGATCTAGAGAATGGGTTTCCACAAGTCTTATGCCAAAAGTTATGCAAGTAATCAAACACATTGACAAAGCTACACCCACCTCCACATCGACACAATTTTTGTAGCCAGTGCGTTTTGTTTGTTGTGTGACACTTTAAAAGCAGCAACATTATACCAAAGTTAGAGCCATCCCTAAAAAATACGTTGCTGTTGATAACGATGTTGGTTATGTGTTTCCTGTATAAAACTTTATTTAAACGGGATTCTGAAAAAAACAAATTAATTCACAGGTTACTTGTTTTTGACACCTTTGGAGTTACATCTTCGAACATGGATATGATTGCAATAATGAACGCATTCGCGTTCTATCGATAACCCTCTTTTTACCTTCAACTGGACGATATTGGCATGGAGATCTATGGCAATGATCCAAATCGATTACAAAGCCAAATGAAAGGTTTCCGCACCATCACCATTTTTCAAACCACCAAACACACAAAAATGATTACTCTGCTTCGAGCAACTTACACACACCCCAACAATGCCCTTAAATTTCCCTTGCGTTGTCTACAATTTCAATAAGTATATAAAAAAATATATATCTCGATAATTGGCAATGTCAGAAATAACTTCCGCATATCCTCCGATACACACATACACATCATCTCGTTCACTGATTCCTCTCGTCAAAAGCGATTAAAAACTTCCATCGTTTGCTGTTTGAACAAAGTTGAAATTGTTTTCAATTAAATATATTCTGCACGAGGATATACCTCATATACAGAGAAGAAAAGGATTGAAATCGAATGTGAGTGTGTCCTTGGATATACACACACACTACACATTCTGTGTCGGTGGCTGTACCTAGGATACTAAGTTAAAATTGAGTTTTCCAATGGACTGCGCTTGATCTAGGTCTACGACTACATATATTACGGATAAGCAGAGCAAGTGCCCAACACATCGTAGGCAGGGTTGTACATTTTGCTCCCATATCAGAACATCGGTTGACCGCATAAATTTATTGGTAGTCCTCGAAGAGCATGTCGAGGCGATAATTCAATTGAACACCTAGGCATTCGCCTCGACCATAGTCTGTACGCATTGTGCGTATATTCCCCCAACGATAATAATACAGCATTGTCGAAACATTATGTGGGTCTATAATAAACTTACAAATGCATAATTTAGGGAGTAATCGTAATCGTACATGCGGGGTTGAGGTTCGCCAGGACTAGCCAACTTCAGACTTATTCATTTGAGCCCAGGCAGGCAGCCGGCCGGCCGGCCACGAAGATAAATGTATCTATACGACAATTATTGCACGATGCCATTTAATTGTGCAAATGGTGATAATGCGAGAGAGGACCGGAAGGATGTGTACCATAGCATTAGGCCACTGAGTAATTTGTATCCTCTCTATTATTCAATTATGTGAACTAATGTTTTGTAAGAAAATTAATTGAATAATTACACGATATGACGTACCTTTTTGAGAAATTGGAAATCATCCTTTATGTTGTCCTTATTGTCTTGATGGTATTTAATAGTGATGTATGTGATGGCGGCTTGTGCTAAAAGAGTAAAAAGGAGAGCAAAATTAGTTGGAATGTCTTTGATTGAGGGAGAAGTTTTGTAAAAATAAAAACATTCCAGTCCTGAAAATCTAAAATAATTAAAGTAAAGACTGGATTTTTAGAAAAAGCATTATTAAAACACAAAACCTTTTCAAGGCACATTTTTTGATGAATTTCATCATTTATGAAATTCACTGGAGTCAAATTTTCGGATTGTTGGCATAACACGGTTCCACAAAATAAAAAATCCAAAGGGCTCTAATCGCAGCTCCCTGGCCGGCTGACATCAGCAAGAAGGCTGATAACACGGTTTGGGAATTTGGATCTATTTTGGCATGGGTCGTGTGGTATAGCGCACAGTCCTGTATGAACCAGAGGTTGTCTAAATACACGTCTTTAACTTCAGTAAAAAAATATAAGAAAGAGCTACAATCCACTGTGCGGATCGTTTAAAACCCTATCCCATCCCATCCCTAAAATTAATATCCCCAAAATGTGGGTCTTATGGCAATAAAATATTGAAAAGATACTGTCACAATATATTTTTTATCACAGTTTATCAAAATCTTTTATGGTTCGACAGAAAACAATGATTTTCTCCTGCATATGGTTTGGGGTAGGGTATACAAATGTTTTCTGTAAGAAAACGCCTCCAAAAATAGGCGTGGTTTAAAATTATATCTGGACGAAATATATATGTTATTACAACCAATGATTTAGCATCAAGACATTTTTCGAATGTTTTAAAATTTTACTGAAAAACGTCCCAAGAAGGTGGGCGTGGAAAAAAACTTTATATAAGCGAAATAAATCTATTGAGACTGTCTAAAAATCATATACCAAATTTCATAATCAGAACTCAAATTTTTAGGGCTAAATATCGGTGACATACAGACAGAGAGACGGACGGACAGACATACATGGCTCAATCGCCTCAGCTAGCGATTCTGAGTCGATCCATATACTTTTAGGTATATTTACTTAAATGTTGCCGCTATGTTATAAACTACGTATCAAAACTAATAAACCCCTATGGGACAGGGTATAAAATATTCCGATAACATGGCTCTGTAACGACCACCGTTGACCGAAACGTTGTTCCAGGGTACTCCAGAATCCACACCAAACTGCCACTATCTATGAGTGTTTCGGTTTCTAGACAATAAAGTGCTGGTTTTGTGAGCCCCAGATGTGTCAATTTTGAAAATGCGCCTCGAGATCAAAATGCGCATCGTCAGAAAATATGATTTTTCGCCCAAAAACATTGTCCAATTCAAGCTTTCTCTAGGGCCCAAACAGCGAAGCGATAACAAAGCGTATGCTGACAATTCTTCAGTTGCTGAGTTCATTGTAAAGCTGTAGCAAACCATATGTGGTTACTTTTACAGCTCTAGTTAATTGGAACTTGTAAGCGAATAATCCGAGATATTTGCGCAGAATTATCCTCAGGATAGTGCGTGAAATGTTGAGCTGTTCAGATCGACGGCGATTTGATTTTCACGAATTGAGTCTCACGCTCTCGGCTAAAGTAGTCACATTCTTATCTGTACGACGATAGGGAACCTTAGTTTTATCCACTCTCATATCAGTCTCCCGAAATGTTTGCACAAATGCGTACAGCATTAAACAGCACGTACTTTTAAGATAAATTTTTGATTTTTCTTAACGTTTTTCAAGCGTAAAGCGACTCATTTCTTTCCGCAGAGGTATGATACTGACTTTGTGTCAAGATTTAGAGCGGGAAACTGCCGTAAGTGTCAAAATAACCTATGATTTGAAAAGAAACCACTAGATGGCCCAACCTGTACAATCAAGTTACTTCTAAAATGCAAGTTAAAATCTCATGAACCCGATAATTTTGATTTGTTTGACTGTGACATCTCAAAAACTAATGAAGTAAAAGTTGAATGTTTTAAATCCTGTATTTGTTCTCCAATTTTACTCAACAGTTTAAGTCTCACTGTCTCTGTTTAGCTTTCTCTTTGTTTTCAGTCTTCTTTTTTACTTTGGAAAAAATGAGTAGAATTGTTTTTCTAGATTTTTAATTCTTAATTTTTCATATTAATTGTTCACATTATTACTGATTGCAAAAACCTAAAAAAAAAATGTTTCCTCAGGAAAGAAAAGCTAGATTTGTATGAAGATTTTTTTGACCTGCTCTACTTCCAGGATTAAATTGTAAGAACATTTTTAATTTTTATGAATTCATAATAATTGAAAAAAAAAAAAAGATTTTCTGCGATAGTTTTAATTAAAAATAACGACGCAACTTTATACACACCATAGTGCCCAAAAATGTTCTTATTATAGACAAAGTGTTGACTTGTAAAGTAATGGGTTTCAGGAGTACAATTAAATAGGAACTTGGTAAGCCAAAACCTAGACAAAGTTGGTGTACATCCTGCGGCAACAATAAACATACGCAAAGTAGTAATTTGGTCCTCAGTTTATGTAACAACGGATTTGATCCAGTTTAAAAAAATGCAATTATGGCAGTAAAGCTCCACAAAAAGTTGTCACTACTTTAGGAAAGGCATTATAAACGACCACAAGAAAAACAACAGACACCCTAGTTCAGAAACCACCCACAGTTAAATCCAGCTAATCAGGTAGGTTCTACGTTTCACTTTTACTCGAAATGAAATTGAAATCAGTCTAAAGTGAAATATTGGGTTCCACATTCCACTTTTACCGATTTAAATTTTACATTTTTCGGAGTTATAAAAAAGTGAATTTCCATGTTCCACAATTCGCTTCTATCGTTTTGTGAAATTGTTGTTGGGATGAGCTGACGCGATTTAAAATGTTTTGTGAATAAAACCTGAGTGTAGCAATATAATTTATAATGATATTTAGATTTTGAAAAAAATGTATTACCATGTTTTTTTAACAGGGGTAAACACAAAAATACTTCCCAGGAATCAAAATATATTAAATTTATGGAGAGTCGATTTTCCAAGAGAATTTATGAAAGAAGATCGAGTTGCAGCGGACGAAATTCGTTCATGAAATGTTGTTTTCATTTCCGTTTTTCTTCATCGGACATGGAAAGTTTGATCAATCTTGGATACATTTTGTTTTCCAAAACATTTTTTCAATATCTGTGAAGCAGTGCTATGACCTAAAAGCTGAAAGCTTCCTACGGCATGGTAACGCAAAACTGCGGCTATTTCAATACAAAAAGAATCGACGATGGTTTTAGATATGGTCCAACAGTTTGCAGCAATATTTGGAAAGCATGTTTATTAAATAATATTATCATATATAAACATGCTTTGTAAATTTAATGAAAAAGCAATTTTTAATTTTCATTTGAAATTATTTGTTTTACTTAATCAGCATCTGCAATTTCTAAGAAATAAAAAAGTCTCTAAGAGTACGACTTTTTATTTTCTCCTTTCAACAACTATGTTTTTCAATTCGCAACACCGCAGCAAAATGAATAGCACTCATTATTTTATAAATCTTAAAATTGAAGCAGAATTTCTAAACATAACAATTTATGATATTAAAAATAATTTCACAATGTACCATATGATAGCTCGGTATCAGCTCACAGCTGTCTTTGATTTCATCGAGTGATTTCGAAAAGTTTTCGAAGTTATGAAATCGGTCGGAATGTGGAACATCAAAAACAAATTCACTCGATTTACAAAAGTAATTTTACTTTCATTTTACTCGCGGAACATCTCACACTTTCTTTCTCATATCATCTAAGGCCCCTAAATATAAATGCACCATTAAAGCCGCTGCTAGGTTTGCAATATTTTGAAGGTTGGTACTGAGTAAATGACAGTGACATTTGCTGTCAATAAAATAAATAACAAATAAAAAGGAAAATAGCAAACATATCAGCACAAAATGAAAATTAACAATTTGTAGTAAGCAATACGAGTCTTGAGTCTCGAAAAACTATCCACACTTGAATCCTAATGCAAAACTTACTGGCAGTAGAATATTGAGCTAGATTTACATACAAATCTCACTTCATTTAAAAAAATTAGGGGTTCCCCAATTCACTTTTTTAATAAATTGCGACAAAAAGTGTTTGAATTAATTTTGTAGATGCTGAAAAAAGCATGATTGACCAAAATGTACGTTTTCCCAGTATAAAAAAGAACCCTTTACCCTCTTTACATTTATATTCTGTTAGAACACATGAACAAATGAACAAATGAACCGCAAAGTTCTTCTACAAGTGGTATCCAAAAACTAATACTTAAGCTGCCTACTCCAGTTAAACTTGAAAAGAGTCACAACCCTTAAATGGCTGCTGCAAATATACTAACATAAGTTTATAAATGAGAACTTTGACGCATATCCCTAAAATTTCACGCGAACAAAATGTTAATCCTTCCAGGTGTCATCGGCTTACACACAACATAAATAACATACCAACACGACAGTAGACATATTCGATAAAGAAAGTCAGGCGCTGACTATGTCAAGCACTCTGTTCCGCAGTCGATTCGAACGTGCGGCGTTGTTCAAGTCAAAAAATATGACGATTCCCATTACCGTCCCCCATTACAAGGGAGAGCGCGCATTAGAGAGTATATGAGAAGGATTAGAGCTTTCCTTTTTGCGGATAAGTACACTTAACGATAACATTGTCGTCAGAAACAAATGAGCGGAACCTTATGTTAATAGATACACCCCGGAGATCACAAACTTGATAGTTGATACCAATTAAATCAAGAAGAGCCTCCAATTCATAATCGGCCGCACGTTATCACGTGCGCATTTTGATCCCAATTAATACCTTCCTAAGAAACTATTAAGCTCCATATCGCGACACATACATTGAGATACAAGTTACACCCTCCTGTGTGCTGTTGCCTTATGATAAGCCATTAAACGAAAGTACAATGCATAAAGTTTTATGTTTGTGTGCGTGTGTGTTTTGTGCTCTTTTATTATTTTATTTACAAAGTTTCCAAAAGGTGGATGTGGATGGATATGGAGGTTGCTCTGAAACGTGTTATGACTGCTTGGCTTTTGAATATTGCACGAGTTTTTCGCACCACCATCAGCACCCCTTCCACCTTGCGAAGGGTAGGGGCCGGTATGAGAAGGTACTCGTGCATAGTGTATGCATGTTTAATGTGGCTCAGGCATAGCTTTATTCATATTCATGACTGTCCCTCTCTTAGTCCCCGACTCCGTCGCAATGCGATGCATGATTACGAATCGTTTGATGAAAAACTCGCAATTCACATCCACCCCCACGTACCACACGTCCTCTATTCAGAGGAGTAATTGACCCAGAGACGCATTTCACATTCTCTTTCAGATTGCGTATGTACAGAGCAATCTGCAAAAAGTTTCCGAGCGCGCGTTTTGTTGCAGGTTTTAAATGATGCCAGAGTTCACAGAGATTGAGTGTCATTAAAAGCGAAGGCGTCAAGGGAGACAAAAAGGGTGAAATGGAACTTTTTTTTTGCTTTTGCATCTGGAATCGGTTGTGTTGAGGATAAAAACAAAAGAACGATTGAAATTTGCAGAGCAGAACAAAAAAAACCAAACGTCAACTCACTTGGTGAGAGATAAATATTTTGCATTCGAGTAAGGGTATGCGACGATATACATTACGTCATGTGCGTTGATAGAACGCGAATAACTCAATGACGCAATATTGAAAGAATTCCGACATTGAGATGACATAAGTAGACATAGACATACTACTTGTGTTCAAGTATCAAGCTATTCCAATGAAGTTTGTCGCAATTTGTTAGAGGAAAACAAAAACTCCTGAAACTCGTGTATATTCAGAGCAAAGACCTATCTGAATCAAGGCTGTCGACTTTGGGGTCAAGCTATTTACAATCTGACGTAAAACAAACATGAGAGTTTGCGAACAGCATGACAGTATAGTGATCAGCTGATGACTTTTACTTGAAATGCTGCATCAAGTTAGTCGGAGGGTAATGATCTCAAGTCAAGTTTAAAGCTGCTTCGGTTAGAGGGCTTTGATTCTGGTTCTGTTTAATTAATATTAAGTGGATTCATATTTCTCAGAAGAAAAAACAAAATGACTCTGGGCTTTTAGTGAAATGATTAGTCTTTGCATTTGAGAGCAGATTGTAATTAGAAATGCACTTTAACTGTCAATCGAGGTGGAGTTATGATGGGGATTGTCATCGGTTTAGCAAATTACTCATTAACAGATATCAAAATGCATGGCAGTAACAATATTGCAATTCTGTCGGTTTTCGTTTTGTAGAATTGACGTCTCAAAATTAAACCCAGTTAGTCCGTTTGGGAAACAAACAACTCTTGCGTTTTTATTGATCACCTGACATTCAGGTATATTTCGGGAGCCAACAAGACCACAAAAGATGTCGATAAGCCCAGCTAAAATACACAACTCTCTTATTTCATCAAAGTCGAGTACTGATAACTTAAATTCCCAATAAACTCACACGGGCCTCCGGTGTTGGCTTGGGAGTTTTGCACAATCCTCTCAAGAATCAAATGGAAGAAGCGCATCACTTTGCATAAATCCTTTTATTGTATCGAATGTGTCGGTCAGGTCGTTTCCAACCCTGAGGGAGCAGCGAGAATTCTCCATCGTCATCCTACACTAGATAATGGAAGAGTTTTGGCGGTATACCAAAACTAGACATGACTCTGTACAGTTCGTATCTATAAATGCTGTCGAATACGACTTTGAAATCGATGAATAGATGGTGGGACTTCTTGGTTTTTTTTTTAGGATTTGCTTAAGTGTGAAAATTTGATCGGTTGTGGACTTTCAAGGCCTAAAACCATACTGACAAAGGCAGATCAGGTTGTTGGTAAACGGTCTCAGGGGTTCACATATTACGCCAGATAGGATCTTTTAGGCGATGTTGAGGAGACTTATGCCTATGTATTTGGCACAGTTCAGAGAGTCTCCTTTTTGTAATGTTGCGTCTCACTAAAATTTCGGTTTTAAAACCAATCTCGCTCTGTTGAAGCAAGAAGAAATTGTCTAGGATCAACCTGGTGGAGTTTAGTAAGGCAAATTACTCGCTGATAGTTTTTTTTAGAAATCTTGCTTTTGAAATCGTTTTCTTTACTAAAACATGTCGCTGCGGTCTGTGGCTGTACAGCTCGTAAACGGGACCAAAAATGTTTAATTCAAAACGACCAAGGATTTTATCCGCTTTAGATACGGTCCATGTTTAAGCGCTGTAGAGTGGAACTGCGTTGACCAGTCTAACATAGTAATTGTAGTTGGTTGTGCGTAGTAGGAGGAACCCTTTGTCAAAATCGTTTGGCGAGTGACAGGGGTTTTTGGTCTTCTTAGCAAGAAGAAACAGTCTTATTACATATGTACAAAATCTGTAAATAGGTAGCATTGTGATGACGTCTCCCGTTAGGCCTCTCCTTATACTCCTTGTGGAACATTTTAATGACACACTGTGATCATTGGCAGTAAGAGGAGCTGTGCTCCAGTTTGAAGTAAAAAAAATACTACGAAGCAACTAACAGAATTGGAAGAAACGAATTCTACTGTTGTTATTTCCAATTTCTAAAAAGTCTACAATAAAATATGCAAAATAAAGTTCAAAAGTGCAACTGGATCTTCTAGCCATGGAATATAAAGCCTGACCTAGTACAAAGTATGCATTAATTGATTAGAAAAACTTGGTCGAATAAAACTGTTCCTGAAGAATGAAAGGACCACGTGATTCGTTGCCATTACGGAGGCAGATTGTACATCATTAATAGAGTATTTGGCCAAGAGAGTCTACAATTGAAATAATTGACTTAACCAGATCTTTTAAAAAAAATTATGTAGTCCAAAAATACACCCACCAATCGATTTTAAAACTACTTATGACATCATTTAGAGGTAAGCGTCTCCTTTTTTGTAACGGAGACGGAGGGTATTATGGGGAATACTGAATGTCCTATCATGAATCCCCAATATATTAACTAATGAAATTAATATAGACGCACTAAGAGGCTGGCCAAATTCGATTTCATCAAAATGCGTTCTATCACTAATGCAACCTCTGCCATTTCTGATTTTAATCCGATTAGTGATCCCCTGACTACGATCCGCACCATTGAGATAGGGGTTTGATGCCCAAAAGGAATTACCACCGACTAGACATACACATGGTCTACAGTTAATTTGATTTTAGGAGGATATGCCGTATCCCATGTTGCCATGAAAATCCTGGAGTGAATAATGAGATTTTTCTGAAATAGACTTAAGGTGTGGCCTACAAGTTTGTGTGATTTGACGCAGTTGGTCTTATTTTTGTTGGGGATTTTTAATTTGATAAAATCGAACTAGCTCTGCTTCCAGATCATTGCACATTTTTATCATCCAGCATCAGTGTACATAGGTGAGAGTAGCATTTCATTCCGGGGTCACTCATAAAGACTATTTAACGCCGCAGAGAAGGGAATAGATTAAGTATGAATAGTCTTTACCTTTTTAGAGGTTTTTACCATCGTGAGTATTAGGAGCAGCTTTAGTCATTGTAAAGGAACCCTTTCTCACAATCTTTTGGGGACTGTAAGTTATTGTAACCCTTCCAGAGTTCATAGTGGGTTCGATTTTTGTTTATCGTGTTGTCAAATATTTTCAAATATATTAAAGTAAATAGTAGGCTTTATAATAGTAGCCCATGAAAGAATAGGTAGAAGTTTATTCATGAGTGTGAAGTTATTATATTTTTTTTGCCACAACGATTGGGACCTACAGTTCTAAAAAATTAAATAGTTTTATAGACGTTTGCAAAAGGTGAGGCATTAAACAAACTATAAATGCTGTTAGCAGCAAGGGATTTGCATTATAGGTACCCCATGCTAAGTATCCTTGCCTACTATTCCTTCGGCCAACATCCGTTTTGAAATGGGTCTTATGGGTCTATTCGCCTTCTTACCATGAGTATAAAGATCCAGGATGTGGAAGGCTTTTCCGCGCAGAAGTTCCGTGACTTCAGCCCGCTCATCTGACGGAGAAGAACAGAGATTTATGATATCTTTCAGCTTAAACTCTTTAGTTTTTTTTAGTGGCATAGGTGTCTCTGTCATAACAAAGCTGATAATAAAGTCTTTTTCGTTGAAAAAAAATGTAATGACCTCGGCATTATACCTACAATTCTAGTTAATCGACGAGTTTGGTATGTAAGTTGGTTACACACGTAACTTGTTAGTCGGCTGGAACCTGTGTGATAACAAAAATTATAAAGTCATACGGATGACGCATTGAGTAAAAAAACAGAAACTTTCTCACCACCTTCATGGTACAGGCGGTCGGTGGCAGTGTGCATTCATGAGAAACGTGATCAAAACATATGGCGAGCTGTGCCAGCACGACCCGCCATACAACAAATTTTCTTCTTTGCACTGCGTAACCTGTACGACTTTATAATCTTTGGTGATACTTGGCACGGTACGTATAAGCCCACTAATTTGGGTAAAAAAGGAAAAAAAAAAAAGGAAAAAAAAAAGGAAAAAAAAAAGGAAACAAAGAAGATTAACAAAATCGACTTCGTAGAAGTTTTTCCAGCCTTACATAACCCCTATACCACAACAAAGTGGTAAATCATACAGTTCTTAAAATCACACAATTTATATGAGAAGTGAATGCACGAAGTTTTTATTTCAAAAGGTATCTTCATTATTCTCAAATGTGCACGCATTGTAGAACGTATATATTGTTAAAAAATGGACTTTTGTGAACAAAAAAAAACTACCTCTTGGTGTTTAAACCTCCCAAATCCTGACACATCATTTAGTACGGGAAAAAAAATTAAGTTTTGACCTGTCAAAACACACACTTCCAACTAAAAAAAAAATCCCTGACAAAATGAAAATTCGATAAGCTGCCATGAAGCAAGCCAGCGGCATAATGTCAAACTTTTCACAATTCATTAACTTCGTTCATTATCATTACCATGCTGGGCTGGCTTCGAATGAAAAAAGGATCACTCCCACCACCCGTTTATATTCTGATTAATCACTGCAACCACAGTTTTAAAATTTTCAATTACGTATCGCTCCGAGAGCTGAATGCACAACAGTGATTGTCGATATTGTGGTTCGATACTCGAATTAAGTATCGCCGCTGAGGCCCCTGAAAAGCAAGAGAAAATTACGCTTAATGAACCGATTCCAATTTAATCATCTCTTCGCATTCGTCATAAACGGGTGTTGGTATGCATTATTCATATATCCTCATATATAACCACGCTGTATGGGTGTTCCCTGTTCCCCCTTAAAAAAAAGGCCAACATCCACCCAACCGCCTATTAGTCCCAATGTCGGGGCATATGCGAAGCTGTTCGGTTGTAATCTGAATGTGAATGTGGAGCTAAAAGCATATGTCAATTGCAGAAGATACGAACACCAAAACTACCGGAGGACTTGAACTAGTAACCAGGCAAAGCCAGCCAGGGAGAGAATGTGTAACACACACACACACAAAAGGACCTCACATAACTTATTTGATATGGTGGTGGAGGCTTTTTAGGACTTTTAGATTAATTGCTTCTCTTCTCGTCTATTAAGTCGTGGCCCTGCCCTCAGTTTTTTTTTTCATGTTTTTGGAGTTGTGGTTTGCATTTCGTCTTCTTTTTATTGTAATGGTCTTTCCTTTGTCCTTTGACTGTTCTTTTGTGTACTTTTTTTTTGTTCGTTTCACACAAGAGTTCACATGGGTCTTCGTCCTGTAATAACTCAATTGCATGCATGCTTGGAATACGAACAAAAAAAAAACTTCACACAGAACGACTGAACATTCAATATCCAATTTTGAGTGTGGCATTCGCGTGTGTGTTGGGCGGACATCTGAATGACGCAACTTTTCGCCGAATTCCACCGAACTGAAGTCATCGACTTTACTGCCGCGCTGCTACACTTTACAGCTCTGGCCCGCGTCGTCGAAGGTCTGATGTCATTGGGGTATATTTGTTCAGCCGTTTTTGTCGATGGCTTAGTTTTAAATTCTGCTCTCGAATTTGATTGCTTTCTGCAGCTTCGGTTGGATTGAGCATTGAGATTTGAGACACTTATTAGATCTCGCTTTGTGACTGTGAGTACACTTTATCTAGAGCGAATTGGATATAGTACATGTGTATCTACATGGGTTAGGTATATATTTGTGTGTTTGAGATTTATTTGGGGGAGGCCGTATATTTCTGGTTTTATCACATGCTCTGATGTAATCACTTGAAAATGATAAGTCACAATTTTTTCGTAGAGGTTTTGGTTTTATTTTTGTCGATGCAGGTGCTAATGGAGGAATTCCCGGAAAGTAATTATCGGAAATTAGGTTCGATAAAGTAAATATTTTTTTTTAAATCGACGATAGAAAAGGTGGTCAGGTGAAATTAGCTGGGCAGTGATTGTCTTTGGTGATGTGATATCTGCAAATTAGCGAACATTTTAAATTAATTTGCTTGCATGAAACGTTGACGTATTATATTTGACTAAATGAAGAATTAATGAGCGTCTCCCAGAAAATGCAGAGAACAAACACGTATTAAAAGATACTGGCGTACCACAACGTTGCATATTTAGCGCTATCATTGTTTCCCTCTTGTTGACTAGCTGAACCAGTGAAATCTGTCTTTTTTTTCAATAACATTGTCCAAGGAATGTATATTTTGGAAGGTGATTCAATAAAGTTCCTTAGTTCGAATTCTTGATGCCTTCGACTGTTCGACTGTTTTTTTAAATCGCGGTCCTGAAACCTAACCAAAGGTTTCCTTGTTGTAGGTACTTTCGACATATGAATGAATCATTCGAATTTCGACATTTGTGCATGGGTTCAAATTTACAAACGATAGTTCTTGAAGAGTTTCTTTGGAATATTTGGTTCTTTGATTCGAGTAAAAACTGCACGCCATCTCTCACCAAGACGAAGAAAACCCACAATACACTAAGATTCTAAAATAAATCATACTATTGGCTTCTTATGAAAAAAAATTGGAGATGATTCGTTTGATCTAAAGGATATTAAAAAACATATGAGAAGGCTACAGTTTATTTATTTATTACTTTATCCCATCACATCCTTAAAATGAACATCTCCAAAATGTGGGCTTTATGGCAATGAAATATAGAAATCTAAATTTTGTCACAAAATATTGTTGAGACAGTTTATCAAAATTTTGTTTGGTTCGACAAAAAAGAACGTTTTTCTCCTGCATATGGTATGGCGTAGGGTATACAAATGGTTTTTGTAGAAAAACGCCTCAAAAACGTGGGCATGGGTAAAAATGATATTTTGACGTAATTTTGATATTATTATAACCTAGATTTGTCATCAAAAGTTTTTTTTTAATATTTTAAAATTTGACCGAAAAACGTTTTTTTACTGAAAACGCCCTCAAAAAGTTGGCGTGGAAAAAACTGTGTATGTGTGTATGTCTTAATATCTTGTTCACAAACTTTTTCAAAATTCCTTGACATTTTGCCAAAAAAAACGTTTTTCTTAAAGGTGGGAGTGGCAGTGGGCGGATTTTATAAATGTTTACACCTGTTCTGCTTCGTCGGATAGAGTTTTTATACCAAAACTCTAGCTCAAAATTTAAGGCCCAAAAATAGGTGACAAAGACGATAGCGATTCCGAGTCGATCCATACACTTTGAGGTATATCTAGCGAAATTATTTCTTTATGTTACAAACTTAATGTCAAAACTAATATACCCTTATGGCATAGAGTATATCAATCATGTTACTGCGTACACTACGGGAATTTCGCTTCATAACTATTAACTAGATGGCTACTATTATTATTAGCTAATGGACAATTTTTGGAGATGATTTGATTGATTATTTTGGGTATTGCTAAGCTTTTATACCCCGCAGGATGAAGGTTAATAGCTCCAATGAATCGTTGACAAATTTACTCACTCAACTTCCTTCGTTGTATTGAGTTAGCTCTATATAATTATTTTTCACAATTTAATTATCCAGGGCCGTGATTTCTCACAACCAATTATGTTTGCGTGTGTAATTGTTGCACGATGGCGGGGCCTCCTGTTTTATACCGAATCTGAAGGGCGAATTTGAAATTAGCTTATCTTGACAATTGATACTACTCGGATGATTTGTCAGATCATCACGAGAGGAGGGCCAGTGAAAAATCATTTAGGTGTTACTACGGCTGGGAATCGAACCCAGACCTTCTGCGCGGCAGTTCATCACACTAATCATCATCCACTAGATATTAAGTTTCGAAAAATACTCTCACTCCTGTGATCTTTCAACTAACTGTTAAAATAGCAACCCTTTAGATTCAGCTTTGGCTTGTGTGTCAGTGAACTGCGGAGCCCTTCCTTTATATATTAAGATGATGAATAAATCTGCAAATTTTAAGTCACATAAAACAAATTCAAAATATCCATTACACTATTTGGAATAGTCCTCCATAAAAAGGTACGCTTAGGCCATATGTAGGTAGGTCAATAGTGTTACCACTAGAAGTAAAACTAAAGATTTGTCGCATAGGACTACATGATTATTTAAAGCTGAAAAGGTGATATCAGACTGAGAGAGGTAAGCTTTTGGCCTTGCAAGACCGACCCGTCAATGGAAAACCGGACGAAATTTAAACAAGACAGAAATAATTGTAATTTTGATATTAAGCATGTCAAGTTCTAATCTGAGTAAAAGTTGAGAGAACGTACAAAAGTTAGTAAAACTGTTTGATCGTTTCTCAGAAACGTAATATATACGTCCAGTTCACTTATTCTGACTCGCATACCAGTGTCAGTTCTTTCTTTACTAATCGCGTAGTGGAACGTAGAACATTCTAAAAGACAGATTGACTTTCGCATTTGCACAGTTAAAAGGTGTTATTGGGCCTCGAGATTCACTAATCCATTGGACCAAATACTCATAGGACTCTATTTGTCGAGCCTGTACCCAAAAAAAAAAAAAATCTAAAATTTTGCCCCTTCAACAAGCACCAAACATTGCACCATTGCAGAAGACAAAGAAATGGCGAACACTCCTAGTTTCGAACGAACATGAACATAGTAATGGATGAAGTTTCGGGAAAATTCAGGTGTCGTCTGACAACGAAAAACATCATCCAGCTGCGTACAACAGTTGTGCGTTTGGCGGAGTAGTGAAAATCAATGGAAGTTTAAAGGAACACCCTTAGGATTATATGAGCGAGCACATTTTGATATATTGTATATTGTACGGCATGACTAAAGGTTCCCATACCATCGTGGAACAGAACAAGACCTTAAGACTCCTGACAGTATTTGGATGGTTCTAGAGACAAATTATTTGAAACGGGGTCTAAAGCTTGAACCACACAAACTGACCAGAGATGATAATCCCTCCGAATAAGAATAAAAAATAGAAAACATAATGAATTAGTATTTTTTTATTAGAACTAAAAACCAGCCATAGAGCCCATAAAAGTGGTCTTCTAAAAGATTGCTGGTAAAGGAAAAATTTCTTAAGACCAAAAACGAAAAATGTTGTCGAAGGACAAGATGTTAACGACCAACTATTTAAATGAAATTTAATTCTACAGCACGTATCTGATGTCTTGACGTCTGTTGTCTTCGTCTATCGTTTAAATTCTTTATTGGGCAAAATCAAATACCATAAAATTAAACTTTGATTTTCCGCTCCATTTGTGCTATTTTTTGTTTGTCCTGTCTATTTGTGAGGAAAATCCGAACATCGAAACTCCTAACAAAATCAAATAAATCCTAGCAATTTCACCTAGTAAATAAACGAAAGAGGATAACTTTACGAACAGCAACTTTCTCTATACTAAACTATTACTATACCTAAAAGAGCTTAAGTCGTATGTGTCCACATGATATAACCTATTTAAACAGTCCTTTAGTAGGTACTTTACAAGAATTCCATCGTCCTTCTTGTGAAAGGGAAATAAATTTTCAACCATGTCCACGATGTAGTTGTGCACTCGAAATTGAAGATTACAACACACAATAAGCCACCTGCAGTGTTGTGTGTGCCATGGAATTTTAAAAGACCAATGGAATTGTGTTTTTGATTTTTTTTGTCTTGTCCTTTCTCTCTATAGCCTGGCGCAGTTGTATTTACGGAAGTCAGGACATACCTATAACAATGGATGTTGAAAGGGACACCCAGCACATATATTTGCACAATGCAGGCAATTATTCATTAAATAAAATGTATTCATTGTTCAGTTGCATGACGGTTAGAAAATACTTTTAAACAAAATATGTGGTACAAGGTCTCTTTTTATTACTCTTAAGCAGTCAATGGAAAGTGGTGCCAAGTGTGTTTTCTTTTGTTATAGATAGTTTGTTAATTTTGATTTTTTTTTCTTAAATTAGTGGCTTATGTGACAGTTTATGAAAAATTTAGTTGTTCGCAAGCAAACACTTCACAACAGACATAAGCACTACAACTATCAATGCCCAGTTTTGCAGTGTTGAGTTAACTCTAAGCAAAGATTATAAAGTCATACAGATGTATGAGTTAATCAGAGTCAACTGATCCTTTCTTAAATTCAGTATTGAGTTAACGTATAAAGCAGCTTTTCCGTGCAGGATTTAATTTGATACTATGTGTGGTGATTCAATTCAATATGATAAGACTGATGATTAATCATTTTTGCTGTCAAAAAGTTGTCGAAATGTTTAGAATCTGTAAAAGCACAAATAAAAACGCCTTTGTCGCGATCTTACAAGTTCGTTTTCTTCTTTAAACAATTAAATCTCCGAGGTCTGAATCTGACCATACACATATTTATTTATTTTCTATAAATTTTCCTTAGAAATGTTCCAATAAATGAAACTAAAAAAAATAGTTCGCTTGCTGTTTTATCATCTGTCAAAAATATCTTATCATAAAATCTAAGGTTAACACTGATGAACTACTTTCTCGAGTTCATCCCGAAACTAGGATGATGTCGCACTGAAAATCCGGGTCTGAGGCCCGGTTTTTTAAGGCTGATTCAACTCAGAGTTAACCCAGAGTTAATTAACCCGGGAATAATTTTAATCCAGATTTAACCCATGAAGCATTTCTTAAGTGCGGGATTAACTTTGATTCCGAGTATGGTGATTTGATTTGGTAGCACTCATGATTTATCGATTATGCTGTCAAAAAGTTATCGAAATGTATAGAATGGTCGCAGGATTAACTCCCAAGCCCGCTGAGTTAACTCGAAGTTAACTCTGGATTTTAATTTACTGATAAACTACTTTCTCGAGTTAACTCAAGTTCAATCCCGAAACTAGTATGATCTCGCACTGAAAATGCTGGTCTAAGGGACTTATTTTTTTAGCAGATATAGAAACACTACACCATTGGTAACGATTTGCTTATTCTTCTTTACAACTATTTAAAAGATATCATAAACTTGGCATCACTTGAGTGGTACAATCAAAATAACCCACATTAATCGATATCTTCTGTCAAACAGGCTGAGTATTTTACGTTAACGGATTTAATGTGTTCTTGTACACTGCACATAATTTATTGCATGCATATCGTCAATTATATTTCGCTTTATTGTTTTCAGGAGAGCGAAACGGAAAAGTGCAGTCAACTCGGAAGCTGACAAGTCATTATCTGAACCAGGGGTGGTGGGGTGGAGCGTGTGAACAATCGTTTCGATTAAAAAGCATATACTGCATGTTTGTGGGTTGTTGAGTGATATTTGTAATCATTTACTGGAAATTGACTGTCGATTTTAGTATTGTGGTAAATAGATTTTGATTTATGTCATGTCTGTCACTGTCGTTTGGGTAAATATTTACTTGAACAGACATCTACGTCAAAACTGTATTTTTCACTTTTTAAATTTAGAAAGTAACAGGGGAGTGTTGTTGAGTTTAGGAAGTTAAAATCCATTCTATCGAAGACTGAACCACCGATTTAAGGATCAAGCGATGGCGAGGAAAATGTTTGGGTAAATATCTATCTAAGACCGAACCGCCGGTTGAAGGATCAAGCGATCGCGAATAACTGATAACTCTTGGACTGAATAACTAGAAGGATAAAAATGAATAAAAAAATGGACTAAAGGAAAATCGGGCGAGGAAAATGTTTGGGTAAATATCTATCGAAGACCGAACCGCCGGTTTAAGGATCAAGCGATCGCGGATAACTGATAACTCTTAGACTGAATAACTAGAAGCAATTCAGGATTGAAGAGAATGTAAGGCTGCCTCGTCTCAGACCCGATTAGCATAAAAATAAAAATATTCTACGGTAAGATGTTAGTAAGCAATCGCAAACGGTAAGTGCCTACAACATATAGCAGGTTAAATTTTTGCGAGCCATGTTGGAATCTTTTTTTTTTAATGAGAGCTGCTTCAAAATATCATAAGGAAGGAAACTATGAATACAAGGATATTGGATTGTTAAACAATTTACCAAAACAAACAATCGGTAATAGGGTACTACAATTTTGAATGTAAATGCGAATTTTATAGAAATACATCCCGAATTGTACCCTCATATCTGTGTGTTGAGTGTTTTGACATAAACGTTTTTTATTGCGGAAACATTCGCTACGAAAGGGTCTTTCCCAATAAGGTCATAAAGCTGCTCGTAAATGTAAATAGGTAAGGAAAAGTGGCAGGCACCAATTTCTTAATTTTCATAAAAATAAGATGAAGGGATGTGATGAAATGTTGTTTACAATAAAAATGGGATGTTATTTTTGATACTAAAAAGTGTGTTTTTCAACATTATGGATGAATTGGTTGATTGAAAGGGTTATAGGCAACACTCTCTTACCGCATCAAATAGTTCATTGAAACGTCTGCGGCGTTGGTGAATGTTGTGTCGACGAGCTCTTATTGTCCCTCATTGTTGTTGTATGACAATGCTGGTTGGTCACGATATTTTCGAACATATGCACGTTGAGGTAACACTTGAGGTGTCGTGGTGACAGTCCGTGGGAGTTATTGTTTTGCGAATTTGACGTTGTTACCGATTTATTTTGTGAGAATAACAAATGGTTTTGGAAGAAGTGTAAATTGTAAAGCATAATGGTCCTCCTGAGTCCGAAATTCTGGCTATGGCTAAACGTCTTCAGAAAGTGGTTCAGACACTAATCGAGCTGTATATCAACATGGCTAGCTCAGACGAGATAAATCATCCCCACTGTATTCGAAATGAGTCGCGTATAAATTCGTATATATTCGTATAAAAACTAGAACTTCTGATCTGCCTACTAATTCTAAATTTTTAACAGAGATCTTCTGGGTTGTTTCGACTATTTAGATATTTATTAACTTTTTCGTTTTTCTTCATTTCCCTTCAGGCAAAATACTCAAATCCACACACTGGCTCTCAAAATGTATTCACTTTCCTAAAAATACGTCATTTTTCGATATCATCTTGGGATAAGTATGGTTACCTGCATAAGGTATCTTTTTAAGTTTTTGTGTAGATAATAATGAGCCATCTATCAAATTTTGTGGTAATCGCAAACTGTCCAATTAGGATCGTGACAGCAAAACATAATGTCCCAACCGACCAAAAAGAAGTAACGATTGCAGAATGTTAACCGAAGTTAAACTAGACTGCTAGATATGAGCTACTGAGTCGAGGTCAACTACAGGGTGGCTGATGAAAGACGCTACCAAAATAAAATGTAATAAATTTTTTCTATTTAATGAACCTGGTTATTTTTTTTTTGCAGATACATTTTTAGATTTAACCAAAAATGGATAACTGGGACAATGAAACAAAAATTTGGATTGTCCGCCGACCAGATGGACCATAATGAGACTTGTTAACAATTTTGCCGAGCATGGGACAGTTGAAAGAAGACCTTACCATCCAAACCCTTCAGTTCGGACGGAGAAAAAATGGCTGCTGTAGCTGCTGCCATACAAAACAACCTAAGAGTTCCGACAAGAAGCTTATCTGCTCAATACCCATTTGACAGACAGTGATTGTAGTCAATTATAAATAATGATTTGGACTTTTTCCCATAGAATATTCAAATACTCAACAAACTGAACGCAGCAGACTGGCCGATTCACTTGGAATATTGCCAGAAAATGCTTTAAATGGTGGAAGAGAACGTAAACATCTTGAAATTTATTGTTATGCCTGACGAGGCCCATTTCGGTTTAAGCGGCAACATAAACAAACAAAATTGTCAAATACGGAGTGCTTCCAACCCAAAGATACTCCATGAGACGGAATTGCATCCACTTCGTGTCTCAGTGTGGTGTGCAGTTTCATCACTCTGCATTGTCGGGCACTACTTCTTCGAAGAAAACGGTCACACCGTTACGGTTACTGGAGACGCCCCATGTAGCAATAGTCATCAACCACCCTGTTTATTCTTGAAAACAATATAACTCGGAGAAATGTGATCTAGAAAAAACCTTCTTCTCTGGTTCAGCGTAGGTCTAAGACCTATGGATTTCAAGATTTGATTAAAATTGACGAAGCCTTTAGTAATACATGTCCTCTCATACACACCAATACCCCAGCTCGCAAGGTCTTCGATTAGTAGCCAGAATCAGGAAGACCACGGATTATGTGGCGCGCACAAGTAGAAACCGATTCCAACCAACTTAAAGAGCGCATCTGGAGGCATATAGTGAATAACCAGGGTTCGTTGCAAAAATACATCTTTTTTTATTTTTAACTTTCTCTTATAAAGAAAAAGATATTGTTTTCGTGAAAATTTTCAACATCGAGATTTTGAATGATTCTAACATTACGATGATAGGATGATTGCGGAACTCAAAAAAGGGTTTTTTGGATTGCCGTCCGTCGGTTCGTCGGTCCGTCTGTCCGTCTGTCCGTACACGTCTCCCAAGCCTATACGACTTGACCGATTTTCTTTAAACTTCGTATCCAGCGTTTTTTTGTTCATAATTCTAGGCCATTTTTTTGTTTGCATTTAGCCATGTTATGTTATTACATGGTATTACTGGGTATTATTCACATGGACACCGATTACTTTCAATTACGGAATAAACGTTCGTATTATCACATTTCGACAATATTTACATAATTATTAGCATCATTGATCGAAATAAGTATAATTGTGTATTTTGGCCAAATTGTTAAAAACGTCAAATTAACTCGCTGTGAAAGAGAAAGCTGCGTAGTCAGCTAGTTCTAACAAGCAGATTATTTGAGATATTTCGACCTACTCATTAAACGAAGGAGGCTTATCACATAGATTAGATAAAAAACTAATCTTCGAAAAACGTATCAAATACAGCTTTGAGCAAAGAGAATGAAAAGAAAAATAAAAATTTTTTCGTGTTCGTTGTTGTTGTTCCTTCAACACGAAATGACAGCTCGTCAAATTTGTTTGCTATTTAGGGGACGAGCAAAGTTCGGCGAGCATGTTCGACGTTTAGGGCTACCTTTAGCCAGGTAAAGTGAAGGTAGATTTGCTGTCTCACCTTTAAACCCGGTCACAAACGAATCTTGCTTAAATGATCATAGAGTACATTCTTTTCCAGCTTATGATTAACAGAAGTAAAGCCATCATCGCGCTAATCAGTTTTCTTTTTCATTTTTGGGCTTATCTATCTATCTATCTACATATCTGTCTATCTATCTATCTATTGAAGTGGTGAAGACACATCGGTGTCAGGACCTAGAACTCATCAAAGCCAAGATCCAGAAACAAAACCGTTTCAATCGCTATTTCATTTTTAGCTTTTTGGCTCCTTCTTTTCGGCCGGTGTGGTGCATTGAAATGTTTCAAACAATTTTTTCGAAGCATGAGAAGCACTATTAACTCCAGACTTGACTGCTTTTCATACCCACAGTGAAATAACCAATGATGAGCATTTTCTGTAGATTCTGACCACAGGGAAAAAACTATTTGAAACCATAACCATTTCAAGGAACATACAAATACTTCCATGTGGGAGGTTCATTAATTAGACCTCAATCCAATAGGCTGAAAGTTGTAAGACTGTTTTTGGATTCAATTGATTGCTATCCACATAGCCATTACACCCAAAAACTATTTATTGTAAGAACACTAAATCCAAGCCTATATCTCGAAAGTATTAAACTTTAATGTTTTTTTACACCTTTGAATATAAAAGTGGTTGAAAAAGCTGGTTTTATATAGACGCAACAAGGTCGTCAGGACCCAACTTTTCTTGAAACCATTCATGTGAAACTGGGATCTTCTCTTTTATGGCGAAAACGAACGTTCCGATTACCACTTTTGATACAGATTGCGAGAGAAAGGTCAGTGAAAGAAATGTTGGCATTCTTTGATTGGGATTCGAACCCAGGACGCTCCTCGCTCTAGTAATTGCACCGATGAAACCTTTAGGAAGTTGTTAATACGTCTGACAAAAAAGTAAGCTATGCCCCTTCTTATAGTACACACAACAACCAGCGATACTTGTCCTCATCGAATTCTTAAAATCTTTGGAAAAGCAGAGACAAACTGACAAATTGCCACGCCCACTTTTGTTATTATAATGATGAACAGAATCAAGCTAGGAGGTTACATACTATTATTTATATAATAACGAATAGAGTAGTCTTAATTTTTTTATTTAAAGGATATAGGGTACTACTATCCCACATTCAGGATTACATTTGTTTCTTCATGTTTTTCTTTTTTTTTCTGCCTCCTATTAAGAAGCAGCAGAGAAAGAGATAACAAGGAAATAGGCACATTATCCTTGCACAATATACAAACACACACACAATATGTATGCACAGAACAGTCCACAGCCCACCCCATATACTGCAGCACAAAATGCGACGGAGAAGTACCAACTTTGTAATTAGAATCAACGCAAACAGGACATGAAAGCAGGCAAGGAGAAGGCGAGAGTAGAAGTAGTGGTGGGCAAGTAGCAATAAGGTGGAAGTTCTCATACTTTCCTCTTCACCACTGGTCTCGTGCACACACACTATAGGCGTATATGCTTATGCATGTCTTGGCTCTTGATTCAGAATTCTACAAGGACGATGCAATAGAACAAGACAATGAGTTGAAGCAAAAATAAAATAACACAAAGAAAAAAAAAAAACAGTAGATGCGGGGAATAATGCCAGAATATACTCGTACGTTCTGCCTCGTCTTCTCCAAACATTGCATAGAAGTAAAGTGGATACGTATAGAGTACCCAAAGCCGAACACTTGCCTCGTGGACACCTGCAGCGGTAGTACTACGGCAGGACGAAGGACAAACTGCCAGAGTTGAGAATAAAAATACTCTAACCCAATGTGTGTATGTGTTTGTACAGGACGATAGTTTGGAGTAGGAATCCTACGTTTTTCTTTATTGTGTCCTCCTTCCCTTTATACCACCGATTGTTTGCATCTATTTTTATCCTGCAGGATTGTGTATTGTGGTTAGCGACCCTTCTAAATACTGCATTCTAGCAGATTTTTTTTCGTCTACAGTGTTTTTTTTTTTTTTTAGAATTTTTGCATTCTAATAGGAAAGGTGACAGGATACACCGTCCAGAGTGATTAGAGTGTTTTTATCTCTTCGCGGGTTTTTCCACCATGGAAATTGTTTGTGCGTTAAATTATTCCAAGAGGGTGACTTTTATGCTATTTTTCATGAATTCCGCTAACTAAGGATGAAGGTATTTAACAAATCCGCATGGAAACTCATTTTGCATTTTCTATGTTTGTTGTTTGGAATGCATGCAGGATTTACAAAAAATAACCACAGAGTTAAACTTAAATAAAATAAAAAAAAATGATTACCTCTCTCTCTGCCTTGTTAACTTTGTTAAGTGAGCGATGCATTAAATAAATTAATTCACAATGGTGGTAGTGTTTTTTTTTGCATATCCTTGGCTTAATTGTATTTAAACATGCGCTGGAAAAAAAGAAAGAAAAAAAGTGAATGATTTAATTTGCATTTTGTATAGTAAATAGTAAGTGTTGGAGTATGTATCCGTTGTGGTGGTGTGTGCATTTTGAAAGTGCAATACAAAATTTAAATTATTTTCAAGTGTATGTACTCGTAGTGTGTGAAAGGACATACACTTTAGGGGTACCTTCGAGTATGTGAAACATTAATTTTTAATGGGCTTCAAGATTTTCAGAGTTTGTATAATATTTTGTGCTTTCAAATGAGGTGTACACGTTTAATCTACAAAATGGACGCTTTTTTATTTGGATACCAATATTTTTTTATTACTTCTTCATACAAAAATGGCTCAAGAAATTGGCAAAACTTGATGAGTAATTTAAGGAGTATCAGCAAATCCATTTGCGCCAAAGAGACAGTTTGGTGCATTAGCGTTATAATTATTTTGAGGAAACAAAACGGGTGTCCTCACAAGTACCCAGAATAAGGCCTTTCGGAGATGATGGAGGTATGGAGTCTCAAAAGAAAGTTTATATTTGTTTAGCTTGTTGCGTGAACGCAATGAATCCGGGGAGGGATAGGGATATGCCAATCAGTAGAAGCCTATCTTTTGGGAATTCAGTTGCTAAGAGGGTTTTCGAGAAGTTCAGCTTCCATAAACGCATTATGTGTGAATGAGTTTTACACAATCGGTGGTTTGGCGATTTTGGCGCGTAGAAGAATATGCAATTTTCGAGGTTTTCGTCACTTAAATTATGTTCCAAGCTTTAGATTACATTAGGCTAGGGAGTTGGAAGCCAGCTACCACATCACTGCGGCCACAGTTGGGACTATTGCGATTAACTCCAATTAGAGCTCGCTCATGATGCCGGACTTTGTGATGAATTCTAGTAAATCTTTGAGTGGGCTGTCAGATATGTTTTCTGCCTCAATCCTCTGACACAGGATCTGTTCTGCTGATTCTTCGTCCTCGTTGCATAGTGAGCAAGTGTTGTCTTGAGTTATTCCCATAGTCATGAGGTGTTTTCTGACTTGACAATGTCCAGTAAAGAACCCTGTGACAGTTCGAATCTGACTCCTAGTTAGATGGAGGAGTCGTTTCGTTCTTGTGTGGGAAGTCTTTGAACAGTTTGGCTAGTCTGTTACCTTCAGTATTCGTCCAGTATTGATTGACCCTGTTTTTTAGCCATGTTTTAATATGGAACTAAGCAGTTCTGATGGGTAGTCCACAGAACGGTCTTGGCATTATGAAAGTTGATGGCGATGCTTTTCTGGCTATTTCGTTGCTACGTGTCCACTGTGTCCTGGCACCCAGATGACTCTGTTTTTGCTGGCTAGCGATGTGAGTAGTTGTAGGCAATCCCATACTAGTTTTGATGTTATGTAAGGCTTAGAGTGCTGCTTTGCTGTCAGAGAAAATATATTTGTTCTTGTTTGTTATGGAATTGTTTAGATTTTCTCGGAGATATATTTTTATAGCAAAGATTTCTGCTTGATATGAGTAGGTTCATTTGTCCATGCTTGTGTAGACGAACGTTTTTGTTTAAACACCGTATGCTCCAGCTCCAACTCCTTCATTTGTTTTTGATCCATCTGTGTACCATAAACGTTGGTTTATTCTTTTCCCGATTCTGACGATTTGGGAATGTTACTTTAAAGTTTTGGCTGAAGTTAAATTTGGGTAGACAGTTATCTGTCATGGTGATTTCAAGTATTTCATCTTTGTTCAGTTCCATAACAATTTCAGGATGGATAAGCTTGGAATTATCAGCATTATAAGATATGAGCATGAAAGCATTTGCTATGGCTTTTTTCTGTTTTTGAATATGTAGAGGTGGAAGGTTCAGGATAGGTTCTCATAGCGCTCGTATTGCATATACAAGCTAGTCTTTGGAGTTTGTTGAGCTTGTCTTGTGTTGACCTTTATTTAGTTTTTTTGCACCATGCGACAACTGCATATGTGACAATTGATCTGATTATGCCTGTGTAGAGCCATAGCATGATGTTGGGTTCAATATCCCAGCTTTTACCAATTAGAAATCTGCTGGTCCACAGAGAGATCCTGGCCTGTTTATGTTTTTTTTTTTTTTTGAGGTGAGAGTTCCAATTGAGTTTTCATCCGGAGTTAGTCCCAGGTATTTGATTTTTGAAAATCCATTTGGCTAATCCCGATTTCGTCATTCGTAAATACAATTATGGTACTTTTTTGGAGTTGACAGTTAGACCAACTTTTTTGCACCAGTCAGCAAAGAGGTTTAGTGCCCTCTGTAGGAGTTCTGAGATTGTTTCTTCGAGTTGTCCTCGGATTAGGATCGCAATATCATCGGCGTATCCTTAGACACAGAAACCATCATTGCTGAGAATTTTTTACTCCCCCATAGTTGGGGGAGTAAAACACTTCCCTCTGGGCAACCGTTCGTAGCCGTGACGCTGATTCTGACATTGCCTAATGTAGCATTTATATTTCTACTGTTAAGCATGTGCTTTGTCCTTTTACATGTGGTACTGTCTACGCCTGTGTTATGGATGAATGTGTCCATTTCGGTATGTTCGGTGTTGTCGAAAGCTCCTTCGATATCAAGGAAGCAGCCCACAGCAATTTCTTTGCTCTTTACGGATTTTTGAAGTCAGGTGTGAGTTCCTGAAGAGCATGAGTTGTCGGCTTTCCTGATTGATAGGTATATTGGTTTTTGTGTTTCAACCAGTTCATTAGAGCGTCTTGAGCGTTGATGAAAGGGATGTCAAAGATTTCCCGCCGTTGCGTTGTGTGGATAACAAAATGTGTTATCGAACGACGAACAGTGTTGTCAGACGGTGCTTTGCGTTGAGTTAACACAAATGAACGAATAGTTTCAATGTCTCTACCGTGAAGTTTCGGTTCACATCAATCTAAATTATTTTTTTTTTTAATTTATTATTTTACCGTGACATATGATCCAAATGCACATGTAATAAAACAATTTGTCCATATTCCACGCCACAAGTTGTACACCTTAAAACAACCGAAATTCGTATTTTTCACTTACATAAAATTTCGCCCATCCACAAACAAAATTAGAAGGGGTCCCATGTAGCAAATGCGCTTACACAACTGTAAAGGGAATCACTGATTGGTTGAGCAGTCATCGTACGTGGTCATTGAAGCAGTCTCAAGAAATTACAGCATACTTGTATTGGATGAACAAAGTATAACTTGATTGGTTCTGAAGGGTGTACAATGTACATATTATTTCCATGAATTTCGGAGATTACAATTGTTTTGGAACCGTCATCATTTGATACTACGAGGGAAATAGATTCTTTTAAATAATTCCAAGGTTAATGTGCTTATACTTAGCTCAGATCTTATAAGTTAATGGGTTGTCAGTGAAAATATTAAACAAAATCGGAAACATATACTTCTGATCCCAATATTCTGCCCTAGCAAGGTATCCGTCGGAGCGGACAATTTTCCGCAACGCTTACTTCGTCACTTCCCTACAATTCGTAAATAAATTCCGTGAAGAATTTGTGTCGGAGGAAATCGGAAATATAATTGCACTTAGCTGTCAAAAATTGCACGAAAATGCATCTGAAAGCACTTTAACGCAATTCATCGGGATGCGTAAAAAAAATGTCGGATAAATATTCCGAACAGTTTTTCGGGAGAATACCTCGAAGCTTAGATCCTCCGAATCGTACAAAATCTGAGAATTTTCCGCTCCGACGGATATCTCGCTAGGACAGATTATTGAAAATGGTTGAGAATGTCCGTGAAATTTAATAAGAAAGTAAGCAGTACCAAGGTAACTATAAGCTGATTTGTGGAATCAAAACTTCGTAAGCCATGAATTTCCAGAATTATACCTGAAAAATTAGATCACAATTAAATTTTTGTGTTTACGTTAAAGGATATAAACAGAAGTAACATATTATTAAAATGATGCAAAATTAAATGATTTTAATTGAAAATTAAAATAAACTAGATAAATTGTCCATTAATTCATTCGTTACCGCGGATGAATTTTACAAGAGCTGAATTTTTTACAAGAAAATATTTAAACAAACAGATTTTTCTTACATTTCAGCTTTATTTACAAACAAGTGTTTCTAAAGTCAAACAAGTTAAAAAAAAAAACAAAATAAAAACACCTCCTTTATACACATTGTGTATACAGAACAATCAACCTCGAACTTTATCCTGAATAGCCAAATCCCAATGTAAGAGTAATACGTTTGTTATTTGGTAAACCACCCTAAAAAAAAGGTTTACCACATCATTTTCCAAAGTAATCCTTCGTCAACAGGAAAAAACTTTACAACAATCAATAGGCCATTCAGCACAAGGATTGAACACTCTTAATCCACACCCCCATTGTTGGTTGGCTACTTGATAAATAGATTCAATTTTCTGATTCATCAATACTCCCGCAGCGATTGACTATGACTACATAATAAATGAGCACCTAACGAAACCCTAATAAAGCTACGGTTCTAGACATTCTGGCGTCGCAGAAGGAGCGGGATATAGTGGTGTCTCGAACTTTTGTACACGCTATAAAATGGAATTTATGTTCAAGCATTTCAGCCAATTCTAAACAACAAGTAAACAACAATCGTATTATTAATTTATGGTTAATACATTTGCATGAGCAAATTGTTGAGTGTTTCTATTAGAACACACAAATCAGTTAAAATAATATTTAAATTAAATCGATTTGTTGTTGTAATTCTATTAATAACGGAAGTGTGATTAAGTCGCTTTTTTTGTAAATCTAGAAAGAAAACAACTGTTTGGCATAGAAGAGTTAGTTAGATGGCACACCCATTTGGTGAATTAATATTGGTGTCGTTTAGACGATCTTTCTTTTTTAATTAATAGGCAACTAAAGTCAAGATTGAAGGTCACAACATCAGAATCTTCAGATATTGTAAAACAAACGTTTCATAGCAAACGTAAGCCTAAAACCTTTCGACACTTCAGGGATAATTCCCTCAAATGAAATGTCAATAAAACGATTGTCTTCAAGATGGATAGTCGTTTTTTGTTTCTTCCTATAGTAATGAAATGAGTATCCCAAATTAAAAAAAAAAATTGAATTTGTCGCCATTCCAGCGGTTGTGATGGCACAAAAAAAATAGTTTGAGATCTGACAGTTTGGCGTTCCAAAAAGGGTCAATACACGACCGAACGCCTTATTTTCATTTTGGAACAATATTTCAAAAGTTATTAACACAATTTTTATTATGATCAAAACATGGAATAGTGATTTTTACTGCATGAACTGTAAAGAGATTAAGAAAATTCACCTATTTTGTACGATTCGGAGGATTTTAGCTTCGAGGTATTCTTCTGAAAAGCTTTTCGGAATATTTCTCAGCCATTTTGTAACTCATCCCGGCGAATTGCGCTCAGGTGCATTTTTCGTGCAATTTTTGACAGCTAAGTGCAATTCTTCTTCCGATTTCCTCCGACACATATTCTTCGCGGAATTTATTTATGAATGTAATTTAAACCTCCGAAGAAGTATGCGTTGCGGAAAATTGTCCGCTCCGACGGATATCTCGCTAGAGCAGAATAATATATCGCTGCAGTGGGTAGGTTAGGTTAGGTTTGATGGGTTGTTGACGCCCAAGTAAGTCGTCAAACCCGAACAGTCCTACGTTGGCCCATAGCGATACCCTTTATTGCACCTGAAAAGAAAGCTGCTTTAATACAAGGAGGGATCCTTAGGTGATTTGTGCTGCTGCATTAGCTTCAAATAGGTAGTTGCTCCACCCCGACATGCAGCAGAAGCTGACGATCTGTGCAATAGGTGTTTTTGCTAGATCCATCAAGTCCTCGTAGTAGAAGCTGCCGAGGATTTTGTTACGGCTGTTGCTGATCGCCGTTGACCATAGACCAAAAAGGCGTCCAGCATTTTGTCCAAACACTCCTTTCATCCACCACTTGGACCACTTTGCGATTACGGCACGCATGCAAAATTTTGGATATCCTAACACTCCAATTAAACCAATTTTCAGCCAAGATAAAAATGAGTATGCAACTGAGGGCATTATGTGAGAAAATTCTGTGTTGACAGAGTGCTAGACATTGTAAGAGCCTGTATATGTTTAGAGTAAGAAATGGACCGTCATTGCAAAGTCCAATGACTTCATTGTCAACAAGCCATACGAAAGTCCCCAAGTTGTTTTCTTTCCTACTATGGTCCGACGAAAAACAGATGTTTGCAGCTAAGAATGAGTACGTAAAAGCAATGTTTCAAGAGCCACATTAGGTGGACGGTGTCCTCCTCGACGTCTGGGATTCCACTTTTCCTGCAAATTTGGTGCGAGTCAGTAAGGTTAATCCTATGGGAGTGTTTGCCCAGCAGATTGTGACCTTTTACGACTCTCATCGCTACAGAGCTTTAAACTTGTTAGATTTGCTACCGCTTATTTCCCGCCAAAGGTCTTAAGTAAGTGTGTTTGCAAGTGTTGATCTGTTGCAACCTAGATTTTGTTTCACTTTTCGTGAATCTGGATATTTTCTGTTTTTTTTAATGCAAGGCTCCAACCCTATTGTCGCATAAGAAGATGCAGCTGGACGATCCTAGTATGGCTAGCTCGTCTGCTTTTTCGTTTCCTGGAATGTAATTGTGTTCTGGCACCCAGATAATTTGGACTTTGTTCTGGTCACAAAGAGCCTCTGAGAGAAGTACACGGACATCAAATAGGCGCCATGGATATGAATTGCAAATTTTAAGAAGCTCTCTTAAGCGTTTTAACTATACACCTGGCTATGAATGCTTACAAAGTTACATTTAGAACTGAAACTTAAGGACCATGCACAGCGAAGAGAATCCAATATTGAAAATTTACAAGTAATCCCATTTTTAGTCTAAGATCATTCTAAGGAATGAAGCTAATTTACAACTTGACAGCTTCGTCTGATTTCCAAAATGGCAGTGACAGTGACCGCAACATATAATCAAGTCCTTTCTGAATAAATTTAATGATGTTGATGTGAACAACTACCGTTTCAACAAAACCATGCCACACCCCTAACAGTTCGGGAAACAATTGTTCAATTACTGCATGAGACATTTCCTGGACGTGTAGTACTCTCTCGTTTCGATGATCAGCGCAATTCGTCAGGAATTAAGCAACGAATTACTGAATTACTTTCCTGCAGAAATATACGACCCTGTTCATTCCTGGTTATTCCCACTTTAGGATTCTATAGCTTGGATCTTTAAAAAAGTTAAGCTTTGGCCGTTCGACCGAAGATGGATAAAACATGCATTGTGAGTGAATACAGGCAAAACGTGTTGTTCTTGTAGTTAACAACTTTGAGATAGTTAACGAGTTCATTGTAGCTCTTGGCTTTATTTTATTGTGTGCCCACAATAATAAAAATAAGTAAAGTTGATCCATAATAAGTATTTTATTGTGTAGGATTTCTGCAGAAATTAATTCTGCAAATGTATTTAGCGATCCTGTATCTAGTATTGGTATCTTATCCTGATTGGGGGAGAAGACACCAATGACAACTTTATGAGAAGTACTAAGATATGGATACAGTATGCAAGTCGACTACATTGGGTCGTCAAAATCGAGCGAATAACCATTATTGCTCCAGTCAAGATAATCTTAGAAATCCCATCCGCCAGGTTCGAGACGACAAGAAATACCGAACATACGGTGTAAGGATAAAGCGATCACAGATGGAGCAGGGGGTTTAAACTGAATGACTGGAAAAAAAAGGTTAAACCGACTAATACTAAAAACTTTTTTTTTGTAAATATTGACAAGAGATAACAAATTGTAATAAAATATCATAGTTTCGAATTCTGTCTACAATTTAATATATATATGGATATAATTCGTTAAATTGTTTGCTTATTCTGGATTAATCTTAGAGCCATAACCGTGGTCAATTTTTGTTCAGTTGTATTATTTGGCACTCGACTTTAAAGCATCTTCTGCTTAATTATTCATTCCGCTTGTCTCATCTAAGGATAGCTATCATAGGGGGTAAATTCATATCAAACAATTCCAAAATGGGGTACGATTGGTCCTCCCGTATCAAGTCCTTAGAACTTCGGATGTATGTGAAAATACACACCAACCAATGAAATGTATGTATAAACATTTTTGACTTTTGATAGTGAAAACTTCAAAACCAGTTCAAAGTAGATTTAGGGCATTATTTCAATTTAAAACCCAAAAAAAATCAATAACTCATCGATACAGCTACCGGCCAAAAACTGTTTAATTTTTCGACTTAATTTCTGGAAATGCATTTAGTGCACCTTACCCACTATGGAGCACTTGAAGCTAAGGATATTCCCCAAGCTCGTCAATATTAAAAATCAAATTTAGCATAACAAGGTTTGAGGCAGGTGGGTAACCCCACCCAAAAAAGAAAAAGAAAAACTCCTTGAACCAAATAAACCGACATAAGAAGCAAACAACATACCCGAGTAAGATTTCCTACCACTCTTTACTTGAATGCGCCAAGGAGCCAGCTACTCATAAATAATGACCAAAATGGGGTTGCCACAAGTGAACGTTGCAATGTAACGGTACAAAGAAGCGCGCTACAGAAATGGATGGTCTTGTGATAAAAGTTTTTCGGCGTGGTATGCCCCCAAGGAGTTTACTTGGTAACACAAAAGGACTCCAAACTAGTCGAGCCGAGGAAAAGTCATTACATACATATTACCATTATCGACATTCATTTGAAACTCATTTAAACTAGGATCGGCATGATAGGGGAAGTTATTCGTCTTGTGTTACACAAAAGTTAGGAGGCGTTGTGGCAAAAAAGGACAACTTGTGGAAGTCTCCTGTGTTGTTCTCGCTTGCCTTAAATTTAAAGCCAGGCCGCTACATTTAAATTTCAAATCTATGTACGAATATTGTTTGTGTGGAGTGCACGCGCGTTACGAGTACGTTCGCCCAGCCTGCTCTGCCCGTTTGCGCGGTGACATGTGTCCTTTTGTGTTTGCATACTGTAGGTGTGTTTGAATCTGTGTGTGCACACAGGAGGAACTAATTTAAAATGTCCTTAGAACTTTGACACACAGGGATAGTGTGTGTACCTTATGCTAATTAAAATTGTGATTCCGTATACGAGGATGTGAGTATGTGGCTATGTGAATATCCTCGTATCCGTGTACACACTGAATCGGGCAGGTGGTAACATACAGCATCTACGTGAAATGAGTGTATGTCGGGTGGTTGGAGGTACCTAGTTGGGTTGTGTTTCTCAAATCGTTGAGGTAAACCGTAAATAATGAATGAAATTAACACAGCACAGGGATACGTGTATCCATGGCACAGTTGCGATGCGATGGATTCGGGATGTCGAAATCCTCGTCATCATCAATTTTTTTTTTTCGTTTCCTTCTTTTTTTTTGCCTTTGCTTGCTTTCCTTCTCATGTCCTGCGTTTGCATGATTGTGGAATTTTAAACGGTCTTCTTCTCTTTCACTCATGATATGGAATAAAATTAGAGCAGCAATGGTAGACAGATTGGTGCTTACTATAGTCAGGTGGAGCAAATATACAGGACAACATTTACATTTGTGTTTGGTGTGTGCGCGATTATTCTGCAGTGAGTGCATATATACGATTATGCGAACTCGGTGTTAAGTATCTGGTTTGTTGTGTTTCCGAGTTTCTACCGCACCTTCACAGGGTGGTAATAGTTCTTTTTTTTAGAATTTCGGTAGAATTGTCCTTCAAGAGCCATCGTTTATGGATCGCTTTGTTGTGGCATTACCTACTTGGTTTTTAGTCATGGCAAAGAGATTTTATTTTATATGTACCTGATAAGAAAAACTTGAAATGGTTAGCTAAGAAGTGCGGGTTCAAAAGGTTCAGTTTTTAGTAGTCTAATTTTTTTCGAACAGGTTGATTTTGGAATAACACACAGTAGATTGCATGCTTTTCTTGGTTGGCTTCTAAATTTAAGTTTTTAAGGCCTATTTTGAGCTCTTTTTGGTTGGCTATGCCATATATGCCATATGCCAGATATGCCATTTGCCTTCTAAAGACACTAAACAAAGTTTTCATTTTTTTTCTTTGTAAATTAAAATTAAAATTAAACCGACGAATTTAAGCCTAAAGGCAAAATAAACAGCTAAATATAAGCTTACAGTGCCCACTAAGGGCCGATAAGTTAGATTAAGTAAATCAGTTATTGATAAGTTAGATTTAAGCATTTTTGTCTAGTAGTAAGTTAATATTTTAAGTAAATAAAAAAAATGGCTTTTCGAAGTCAGCCATTTGCCTTCTTAGATTTGGAAGGACTATCGACTTGATCTTTTCCGATGAGAGACGAATGGGACAATAATGGACCCAAGACATACAAAAAACAAATTTTTGATGCAACAGTCTCGTAAGTACCGAGGTCTGAGCTTTCTCACAACCATTTATGTGTACGTGTGTACTTCATGCATGATGGCGAGATCTCGTGTTTTATGCCGACTACGAAGGGCGAATTTGAGATACGCTTTTGTTGAATATTGATACTGCTCGGATGATTTGTTAAATCATCAGGAGAGGAGGGCCAGTGAAAAATCATTTAGGAGTTGCGACGGCTGGGAATGGAACCCAGACCTTCTGCGCGGTAGTTCATCGCACTACTGAGCCCTGAGGCTACTCCGTGGCCTATCAAGATTCACAAGAATGGCGCCCTACGAAAAACTTTTTTTTTATTCTGGCACGGACAACAAGTTTTTGTTGAGCTGGGATGTTTGGTAATAGGGAAGGAACTACCCCCGAGTTAAACCGCAATAGCACTGTGGAAATCGTGTTGGCATATTCTCAGAGTAAATAGTAATACAGAGGTCTATCAGGTCTATTAAGCGGCCATTAAATCTGAAATAAAATCCCTGAGCTCAGAGGTCTAGGCTCACAGTATAATTTCAAACTCTGGTGGGTTCCTGGTGGTGGCATACAGCCGGCAACGATATGTCTAGCTGTATAATCTTAAAAAACAAGTGGATTATAATTACATTTTTGGGTATCTTATATAATTTAGGTATCTTATTACATACATTTTGAACAGGTTCTTCGTGGTGGGATATAGATCTGCAAAAGACGATCAGGCACTTTAAACGGTCTACAATCTCAGACAACGAGTGGAGTGAAGATCCGAAATAAATACAATATTTGGTATCTTAAAGCAAAAACTTTGCCCAGAATACGACAAGAACTGAACCAACAAACTTTTACAGTAATAAAGAACATCCGTTCATTGGATCACTTACTGCCTATAAAATCCTATGTAAGAACACTTTGAACTATTACTGTAGTTTTAAAAAACCTCACTAACTTATATTTACAGGTCTCTGAGGACATCGAGATCCCTATATATACTTAAATGTTATATTGAGGAAGAAGGAATGCTGTGAACTAACTTCCACTAAAGGCTATCACAATAGGACCACAAAGATCAAAATATTGCGGTGTTTTGTATACTTCGTAGACACGTTATCTATAAAACTTCCATTTTTAGGGTTGGATTACTTTTAACTCCATAAGTGGTGAGGCGAAACTAAAACGCTCCAGGAGTGCGAAAAAGTAATGTTTGCAGATGTTTATCGACTCTGCTCTGTTGTAGATTGTATTTTGGTGGAAATACGTCTTCTGGAGGTACGTTCTATTGTTTGCTTGTTCTGGAATAAAAATAATTTTTGTATCGCGTAGTTCATGTCATTGCTAGATTGACAGTGATTCTATGAGCTGAAACTGCGTGCCTTGTCGGGCGTTGAAATGCAACCAGACAAGAAATTCTTTCTTTAAGATCCTCTGAAATAGAAATAGGTCTCCTACAAGTTTTCGCTGTGCAAAAGGTTGCAGTTTTAATGAATAAATTATAAAGCGGATTGCATGTCTTTTGATAGAGTCTACTTAGGTTAGTGTTGCCGCTTCATAGATTTTGGTATACAAAATCTATCGATTCTACAGTATGACCTCAGTTGCCAGGTGTTTTCAAAGAAGCACAGACACAGTAAAGTCTGCTATTATATTGCATCTATCAATCACATCTGATCATTCAATACAAAGTTAGCTCACCAAAATCTTTGGGTTAACACGCTGAATTCAATGAATAAAAAAAGTCGAGGGTAATCCCAAAGCTAGGATTATATCGCACTAAAAAACCAAGACTTATTGTCCTTTGTTACCAAGAACCACTCTTACCCAACGAATAAACCTCCCAATCACAAGCAAATTGGCAAAGTATTCTAATTTGTCAAAACAGTTTTTCTAAAAACTTGTGAAGGGCTTTGTCAAATAAACATTACAATGCCCATGGTCACACTCCACCCAAAAAACCTACAAATAACTCTGCAAATATAAATCCTCCTTTCGTATTTTCGAGAGTGGCCAATATCTATAACATAGCCTTGGAATATAGTCACCTTAAAAAAAAAACCTTCTAAGACAACAAACTTGTGTATAGCATCACCCTGTTTGAAAATATTCTATTTTCGTTCGCTTTTCCATTAGTTCTCCCTTCCGATTTAGTTCTCCATTTTGTTTTATTGCACTGCATTAACATTTTTATGGCGAGTGCTGTTTGTGAAAAATGCACCAGCAAAAAAAAATATATAAATAAAGTCCCATAGATTTCATTGCGTTTCCTGTTGTCTTCTCAACGCACACACGGAACTGTTGTATTAATTGCTGATGGGGTTGGTCTAGTTCCTAGCTTCCGTTTGCAATCCAAATGAGTGATGATATCCGTTTCCCTTCTTTTTCTTTTTTTTTTAATTTCTAAAACAATTACTTTTACGGGAAATGCAATTTGCCTAAATGAAGCTTTTAGTGCAATTACCAAGGATACCAGCTACAAAATGATTTCTTGAGACGAAATTGGGGCGCACACCCTTAAAAAAACCATGCAGTATAAAACTTTAAAATAAATAACAAAACTTTATACCATGCGGCACCCTGTTTATGCAAAAAATATCTGCGTGATTTTAATTGTCGACATATGACACTTTTTGTTTTGTTTAACCGAACTTATCAGTTTTGGGGAAATGTGGGTTAATTTTGCGACGTATTTTTTGCATTCCTTTGTTTGTATGTATTGCCATACCAATGTGTATATGCTGGTCTACGGGGCGTATACTTACCGTAGCGTGACTGCGCTTATTACCATGTGCAGCTAGTGTGCATTGGCGCCATCAACTAAGTAGATGCGATGGTGTGTAGGGGCTGTTTGCTACTGTAGTTTGGTTTTAGGCTTTGTTTACTTAAAAGGGTGGGCGGAGGGTGGGTTTTATTTCTTACCGCAATTAAATATTGATGGTACGTGCAAATTTAAGTGGTTTGTTATGTACGCATATAAAGACTAAATATTGAATCGGATGAAGTTTTTAGCCCGACTTTAGTTATTTTTTGTTGGTTTTAAAAGGTTTTACTTTTTTCGGTTGTTAGTTTATAGTGGTTCTTAGTAAAAACCAACACTTAGAGCATAAAGAGATCCATTGTGATGCCAATGTGGGTCGCATGGTTATTTTTCTTTACCTACTCTTGATGCCAATTTGATTGCTTAGCAAATCTATTTAGGTCGTCCATACTGCAGGAATACAGGTAGTTTAGATCGCTGTTGAAGTAAACACCCAGGTTTTTTTTTCATTGATGAAGAAGCGGGTTAGAGCAATAGGCGGTCCCCCTTTTTACCTATCGTCATCTCAACATCAATCATTGCAGGCAATAAACAGCCAAAGAGTTCCTAATTTGGATGACCGCGACGTATTGCAGAAGTCGAACTGTGACTTCATACTGTGACGCAAATGATATCGGCACATTGACATAATCAAGATCCCTGCTCTTCATGTTTTAAACACTTTGTCTTGCTAGTTCACCAGTTCCCTTAAATGGCAGAGTGTCTCAAAATCCATTATAGTGTGACATTGTGTTGGTGAACAATCTCGTTTCGAGATTTGTTATTGCGTTACGGTGAAACTAAGGATGTCATCGTAATTTAGCTACCGATATAACACCCAATGCCCCTTTGACTTATGGTGATGAGGTTGATGAATACATTCAATTGTTTCGTCACTTTGAGAACCATCTTTGAAGATAGACAGCACTCTTCTTCCGTACGGAGGAATTTCTGTAACGAAATTCAGTTCCGATCGGAACTCGGTTTGTTTTGAGATATCCGTTGAGGAACAAAGTGAAAGAAGCTTGTAATCGGGTTCTATGAAGTTCGCTACAATTCTTCGTCGGACAGCTTAGGCACAAAGTTGTAGTTGTCAAAAATTGTTGACTCAACGTTGAGCGATCAAAAAAAAATACAAATTTTGACGCAACAGGCTCGTTACTACCCAGAGCGGAGCTTTCTCACAACCATTCATGTGTGCGTGTATACGTCTTGCACGATGGCGGCACCTCCTGTTTTATACCGCTTCCAAACGGCGAATTTGAGATAAACTTTTCTTGACCATTGATACTGCTCGGATGATTTGCCAGATCATCACGGGAGGAGGGCCAGTGAAAAATCATTTGGGTGTTGCTATGGCTGGGAATCTAACCCAGACCTTCTGAGCCGATGTTCATCGCACCACACCGCATCATGTTTGAAATGATACCTCGACAGTGTTGAGAGGTGCGAAGCATATACGGCTGTCTAAAGAGTCCTACTAAGTAATCTTATTCGGAAGTTTTCTGATGTTAGTGAATTAAGATTTTAAGTCGTTGAAGACTAGGGATATTTGAAACAGCTTGGCAAAATATTTTGGAGGAATGATGAAAATCTATGACTTCGGCATAAAGATGTCTCTCCAGATCCCGCTTATATTGAAGTGTTTCGGAGTTGGCCTACTACATCGAATTTGACAAATCTACGCAGCTTCGTGGAACTTTGCACGTATTACCGCCGGTTCGTTCCTGGTTTCGCCCCAATTGCTCGCCGCCTACATCAGCTGACTGAGAAAAATGTGGACTTTAACTGGACAGATCGGTATGCGAATGCTTTGATGAGTTAAAGGAAGATTTCACATCTTTTCCTGTGCTAGGCCATTTTCATGCAGAAGGTGAGCTTATACTTGATACTGAAGAGCCGTGCTATCTGTACTGCACGACGAAACAGAAAGAGTTATCGCATATTTTAGTCGGGCTTTGAACAAGTCAGAACGCAATTATTGCACGACCCGCAAGGAACTGTTGGCATTGGTTAAAGCCATTGAACACTTCGATGTTTACCTGTATTGTCGAACATTTTTAGTCCGAAAGGATCATGCCATAGCGGAGTCATACCATTTTTCAGTCTCTTGTCTCTTTTAGATATAATTGTGATGATAGAAAGACACGCACCGTTAATGCCTTTCTATAGGCTGCTACTGGGTAATCTCATTTAGAAATCTGCTAAACTCCTTCACTCCTCCAGATTTTAGGGTGTTGGATACACCAGCCTCTAAAAGCAGCTTGGTTACAACAATGTCTCCATTTGATATAGGATGGATCCCTGATGAATTGTGATAAATTCGGCTTTAAAGACGCTGACGTGGTGCATAATAAGTAAGCATACATCTTCATCTTCATCTGCATCTACGAAGGTAGAACAGATCATCAGCTTTGCTCCGCGTGTATAGCGTAATTTGAGTATAATTTGGAATACATTCTCACTAGAGGCGCAATGAACTCATTTAAAAAGTCAGCAAAATTGTTCATTCGGTCTACATAATGGGTAGGCAGATTTTCGAATTAGCTTTTGACAGTAAGAATCTATATTAGATTAGATGAGATTAGATTAGGTAAGGGATTTAGCCCGATTTAGGAACTCTCAAAGGAAAGTTACCTGCCAATCATTTATATCTACCCGTGATAAAAGAAATGCTAGATAAGACGCAAACTTAATATCAATACAAAAACAAAGAGGGTGGTGGTTTTAGTGGGTAAAAATCTCACACTACTTTTGAACTGAAGATTTCAACCAGCCCCCGAAAAAAAATAAAAAAGGTTAGGGAGTTGGAAGCAAGAATCTATATTAGTTACAATACGACTAATATTTTTTTTAACTTTATCAGTATACGTATCTAGCGATGGCGCGTTGACATGTTAATCAAAATCGTGTGAGTCGTTGTCGAGAAAATTGAAGTTTTGTATAATTTTTTTATGGCAGGTACCGGTAATAACATTGCTAAAAACAAAAAACTAAATGCAAAAAAAATGGCCTAGAATAATGACCAACAAAAGTCTGGATACAAAGTTTGAAGGAAATCGGCCAGGCCATGTCGTTTAGGCTGGGTAGACTTAATTCCAAAAAACACTTCTTTTGGGTTCCGCTATCATCTTAATGTTAGAATCGATCAAAATCTCGACGTCGAAAATTGTTTTGGCAAGGAAAGCTTATCTGAAATTCGACGTTCGGAGTCGGCATAAAACAGGAGGTCTCGCCATTGTGCAAGAAGCTTGATCTTAACAAGGGCCTTTGCATATCCCTTAAAATTGGGTTGCAGTAAGTGATTTTATTAAGTATTTGCTTCATAAATGAATACAAAATAAAATGCCTTGACAATCCAGGATGTTTTTCGTCTTCAAGGTGCAGTAATCTATGCCTGGTCTTTATCATTTGCAACGTTAAATTTGAATGTAAGACACACAATGAGAAAAAGGTGAATTTATCCATCCTTCCTTGTAAGGATATTTTGACTTGTGAGACTGATTATCTATTTCAATTTTTCTATGTCAACATTTCTCCGACATGGTCTGTTACTTATCTTACATTTGAAATGGTCCTATCCACCATTGGCTGTTCATCTGTCAGAAAAATTATTCAAGAAATCTTTACAATTACTTTGTTGATTTTAGGAATATACACGAAAATACCCGCATAAAAATATGTCTTGAGAAAACTCCCAGCGGTATTGGAGGCGGTATACATATATAAGCACATGTTAGCGAATAATATGCGCAATGATATCTACACATAACGTTCATAAAATCTCATGAAATAAAGTGATAAGGAGAAAAACTGGTTTACTGATATAGTTTGCATACAGATTGTCGGCGTAAATTAGAAATAAGTCGTCAGTTGGCAAAAATATTGTGAAATCTGATATGTGAAATAAAACGGTTTATTAATGGTGTTTCTTTTAAGGCTCTGGCTTTTGAAGTACCCATAATTTAGTAACCCCCCATAAAATATTTCTTTCACTGTAATTTACACCTCGTATCCACATCTGAGTATCCACAGTCCACACATGTAATTTCGTCCCGTACAAGTAAGGAGGTTTTTTTTTGTCGACATTAGCAGTATTAAAACGATCGTCGTATAAACGAGGATAGTTGATGACATCGTCGAAAAATATAATTTTATCTAATAGCTTAAAAGACTGACTAATTGGAGCTACACTGTAGACAGAATTCGAAAGTAATTATCCACATATCATCGGCTATTCAGACACAAGATCAACTAAAGAAAGGAAATGCAGATTACAAATCGTCGCCTTAGTGACACAAAGACGTATGTAAATATTTGATAATTTTAGTTTTTCTGTGATTTTTGTGATATTTTTTACAACTTTTTAATTTGTTTGTGTTTTATGAATACTTTTTTAAAGCGCTAAGTTTTATTCTACTTCACTTAGTTAGAGGTACAATTTTTTGTCACAGTATATAAATTCTATATTTTAAGTAAAGTGGCATACCCAGCTCAAAGTCGTAAAAAAAAATTGGTTACGTTCTTGTGTCACTAAGGCGACGAAATGCAACATTCAGATTAAGGTATATGCCAAGCATGTAGAGAGTAGCTGAGATTATAAGAATACCAGGTAATTCATTTGCTATCGGCAACCAATATTACCAATGCTGTCAAAATTGTTTAAAAAGATGGTATTGAGAGGCTCGGATAAAATAAATGAAGAAAAACCACTTGCACTACCCCATTTATTTGGTTTTAGGAATAAAAGCAGCATTTACAATTATTGTTGCAATCGAGAAAGCATTTAAAGAGAAAAGCATTTGCTCTACTACTATATTTCTTGCCATGCAAGGCAAGCTTCGAAAATATATGGCACACAAAATTGGTAAAGAATTGAATTGATCCATGAATTTGCGAATGTAATCTAAAGTCGGTTCTTTAAAACAGAGTTCTCAGCATTAAAACATTAAAGTTGATGTACCTCAAGGCAGTCTTTTAAGACCAGTAGTATATCTTACCAGCGATTAAGTGAAAAATCAAGAAATCACTCCGTCAAAATAGCAACAAAAAAGGAATGTATATGGAATGGTTTTTCAAGTCCTGACAAATCAGATCACATGACCTCAAGTCAGTTCAAATCATTTTTCATATAAAAACGAAGCACAAATTCTAGTGTGCGGAATATTCAAATATAACTATGTATACATGAATAAACATTTTAAATGTATTAGCTTATTGGGAAAAAAATTACCCGTGTCCAATTACAAAAAATTCTTGCAAATTTCGATACCATTTGCTATAATTTCGAGCATTTCGATGAAAGGCAAATCTACAATGAATATCAACCTTCCAAAACAAAATACTGCTAGAGATAGCCAATGCACGCTCGTAAATACATAACCTCGATCTGGATCTAACTAGTGAAATGGTTGATGAAGTTATAAAAATTGTTTTAAGCTAAGCTTCTCAAGCAGGTTAATTTACAAATAGTACAGATACAGTCAGAAGGCTTAGATGCGTAAAACATCTGGATCCATAGTAGATAAGTTAGAAAACAAAATAAAAACAGATGAGAAGGCTAAAATCCACTGTGCGGACCGTTTAATACCCTATTCCATAGCATCCTTAAAATTCATAGATATCCCAAGATGTAGGCTTCATATGAACTAAATATTGAAATGACATTATCACAAAAAATTGTTCCGACAGTTAATCAAAATCTTGTATTGTTCGACAAAAAACAACGTTTTTCTCCTACATATGGTATGGCGAAAGGTATACAAATGTTTTTGTAGGAAAACGCCACCAAAAAATATTGATATTCACATAACCAATGATTTTGCATCAAAAGTTTTTTCGTAATATTTAAAAATTTGATCGAATAACGGTTTTTACGAAAAACGCCTGCAAAAAGAAGGCGTGGCAAAAAACTGTATAGACGAAATGTAGATATTAATTTTCAAAATTCCTTACCGTTTTACCAAAAAGAACGCTTTTCTTCAAAGTGGGCGTGGCAGTGGGCTGATTTCAAAAATTTGTAAACTTTTTCTGCTACGTCGGATGGAGAGTCTATATACCAAATTTTTACTTTCTATCTCAAAATTGAAGACCCAAAAATTGGAGACATACAGACGAACGGACATACAGACATGGCTAGATTGACTGAGCTAGCGATTTTGAGTCGATCCATATACTTTGAGGTATATCTAGCGAAATTATTTCTCTATGTTACAAACTTAATATCTGGGATAGGGTATAAAAATTAGAACCAAAAGTTTTGTTGAATTGTTGATTTACGAATACAATACCTACAAGATTTTTTTTTATTGTGACACTGTTTAAAGTTAAAAGAGAAGAATTGCGACAAATATTTATTGTTAGATACAAACATATTTTGTTGAGAAAAATTAGTAAAGTTTAAATAAGATAAGTTATCAATTTTTTGCACTAACTCTTTCTAATACCCAATTGGTGTCAGCAGATTAGGAAAATGAGTTTGTTGGATATACATTTATATCGAATCAAGGTATCAGAAAACGTAGATATCTCAAAAATTAAAAAAAAAAAACCAAGTTATCCACTTATTGCATTCAGGTGACGGTATAAGCAATAGCGACGAATGTTCATATTTCGATAATGCATAAACATACCTATTGTGAAAATATGTGGAGTGTTGCAATTTCTTTTGGCTTTATTTGACTTTTTTCCTACAAAATATGCGTTTAATATTTTAATGATTATTTTCACTAATGTATCGTTAAATAAAAAATGATTCATTTTGCAAAAAAAAAAAAACAGTTTTTTTCTGACGGTTATCGAACGCAGCTACAATACCAAACTTCATTACATCGATTGTGTATCGCTAACTGACACTTCATTTAGTTAGAATATAGTCATTATTTTTTTTGGAAGCAACTTTGTTTCAAATGTCAATGTTTATGATTCCATTTTATTTTACATCGATAGAGCTTTTACACAATTTCGATATTACCATAAACATTATACATATAAGTTGTACCGTTAGTTTTCGATCTATACTGCTAATAAGATAAGGCCCTCTGGCTATTAGCCCGAGAGCCTGATATCAAATTTAATAAACATGTCCAGTAGTTATTACTCCAGCGGCATGCATAAGCCGACAGATTTGCGAGACCCAGGCTGAATCCCAAAACGCAGTACTTCTGCATTACTGCCTAATCAAGAGTTCCAAACGCAAACGAATTACTATGATGCAAGGCATTTTTTCCCTAAAACGCAATGTGAGAGCATCAACTGCGCAAACACACGCAAAAATAGCATCGTGAATGTTTGTGATGCATAACATATGAGAATCAGTACAAAAGCATTCACAACCTGGCATCGTTAAAGCAGTGTGCATTCACAATGCGCATTTTTTGACGTTTTGGAATTCAGCGTCAACTGGCCCTGTAGTTGGCCGCCTAGATCAAGCGATTTAACACCTCTTGATTATTTCTTTTGGGGGGTTATGTAAAGTCGTTAGTCTATGTGGACAAGCTGAATACGATTGAAGCCTTAAAGTATAACATAACACGCGTAAATCGTGGAATACAGGTCGAAATGCTCGAAAAAGTGACGCAAAATCGCAACTTCCGAATGGACTATTTGAAACGGAGCCGCGGACAACATTTACATGAAGTTGTCTTTAAAACGGAAATGGCAAAAGCCTATTTATCGATTATAATAAAAAAATTGAATATTTGATGCATATTTGAGTGTTTTATTCGATTTTTAAAAACAAATCACCAGTTAGTTTGAAAAATATCGTTTTAAGACACAGACTTCAGACTTAATCGTTTAGCTGTCAGGAGCTATACCGATTAATTCTCAAAACGAAAGTCGTAAAAACGATGATAGCTGTCGACTTATTTGTAAAGTGTGAATAATATTGTTCTAAGAGACAGATTTATTTTTATCGACAAGTTGATCTACAAATATTAAAGCTACTTAATACTGATAATTTAGTCAGAAGACTAAGGACAAACTATAGCTATCATTGAAAACAATCATTGAAAATTGTTTATAAATTCAATCAATTGCGAATTGGTGTCAAAACAAAGCTTATGAATTTTATAACATGATCATCCAAAAATATTTAAATTTCTAATTATAGTTGTCGCAGAAAATCACTTCTCATTTTTCACTGATCAATGGAGTAATGATTGCAATTCCACCGAACTGAAACGGAATTTTTCAATAATAATTTTTATAAGAAGCTATGGGGGTGACATTTCTTTCTACTCCATCATATGTTGTGTTCCAATGAAGTTATTCAATGATAGCTATGACTGGGCCCCTAAGTCATGGAAAACTTCTAGATCAATAGCTCTACTATCCAAAATAAAACGAGCGAACGATTTTACATCACGAAAATCGCTTCTGTCTGGAAAATTTCTGTAAGAAATAATTATCTACGATTATTCATTTCTATGACAAAATAATTTGCAAATTCAATTTACACAAACAATTTAAATAAAATAAAATAGCAATCCTTAATTTGAAAGCATTTGGAACTTCTAGCTTCCATTATTTTTTTAAAACGCAGCAGAAGAGTATCGTCAAAACGACATCTGAACCTTGCCAACTCGACTCCAGCGTAGCTTCTTTTTTGCATGGATACCCTATCTGGGCCCACACAATGAAAATCAAATAAATAAATGCTCCGCAGAATAATTGCGAAATTTCGAAATCGTCTTTCCTTGTATTCGAAGGGGGAGAAAAAAAAAACATGCATTCATTGCAAATTAGATGGAAATCAACAGAACAAACAAAATCCATGATAATTCTATTTGCGTACTGAGAGAAAGTTTCCGAGTATCTCGCGCAAACACAAATAAAAATCAAAACGCGAACAAACACACCAAACTGATAACCACACTGAAATCGGTCGGCATCTCTGTTAGCAAGGAGTAATTGAAAATAAAAATCCTATTAAAATTTCATTACAATACAACAGAGTTGGGATTTATTACCTTCCAGGGAACGCGACACACGCACATCCTACGCGAACAAAGTAAACGTCTTCTCCGGTGGTTTTTAAGGCGCGAGAGACGTAAAACGTAATGACGTTTTATTTCTCACTGGGGAAAGACTGATGATGACTGGCAAGGATAATACACCCCGTGTCTTCCCTAAGGCGCTGCGAGGGATACGTGCTGCAAGAGCAACCCCTACCGATCTTCTCACGAATTGATATCACATTCGAATGAAATCATGGAAAGTTTACAAAAGGAGGAGGGTGGGTTAAAGATTTTTGCTTAGCAATTTTTTTTTTTTTGGTTTTTATTTGTGTTAACATATGGAATACGCTCATACATTGCAGCTAAAAAAAGGTTGACGTAATTTTACCAAAAATAGAAACTCTGAGACCATCAGCAAGACACATAGGCAGAGGTAGAGTCAACTAGGTGAGTGGGAGAGTGGCGGACGAGCGGTAGCACCAAGCAATTCCAGTCAAGGCAGCTAGCAGTAGCTACGGATTTTTTTTTTGTCTTTGAGATACAAATTCTATGCACGAGAGAAGGTATATCAACGACGGCGGCTTAAAAGACGAAGATGGGATAATGTAGGCGCACATGAGGAGGGGGGAGTAGACTGGAAAAATAAAAAGATTTCTCTCTGTCTCGGTCTTTAGTGATGTTTTCGAGAGGTGCCGGATCTCCCGAGTACCGCTTCATTAATTGAATGTATCTTACGAGACTTTTATATAAAAAAAAATATATATATATCTGCTGTTGTATAAAAGAGAGATGGTAGTATCTATCATGTCAATATGTGAGTACTTACATTTCATGAGGTTACGATAAGAAGCTGCTTATGTCGATGTTTCTTTCTTTTCTTTTCTTTTTTGGGAAAAATCCAACTTCAATTAGTTTTTCGGGTGGATCAAGTGTAGGAGTTTACTTTTATTTTTGATGGTTAGCATTTCTAAATACTGGCAGCACTAGAAATGGGATTTCGCCCACGGGGGTGACTACGACAATGACAACGACAAAAGGCGACGGATACGACGATACGATGACGGCGCTATTACCATGGCTAGACCACTACACTGTGGCATAGCCAACACAGATACATTGGGGGTGGCACTTATCTTGTTTTTTTTTTTGTATTTGCAAATTGTTCGGAAATATGTTATCTGCTTACATAAAAATGTACATAAATTAAGTATATGAACTGTGCATGTTTGTCGATTGTTTAGAGATGGGTTGGATGAAGAATGTTGTTGCTGGGTGTCCCGTTCTTTTTTTCTTTTTTTTTTCTTGTGAAATGGACTTTGAACACTGTTCACCTTATAAACTGTTTAAAAGTTACTTCTGTTAACTGCGCAGTTTTAATTAGATATTGACTACGTCATTTGTTCACACATCCACGTTCATTTGCAAGAAATAGAAAAATTAAATTTCGATCTTGCTAATCACATTCAGTATCTGTAGATGCTAAGTACTAACTTAGCAAAGTCATAGTGCAAAGTTCGCCAAGTTGCAATCTCATATCTTTTATCGATAGATGTACTTATAAACACACACATATACAAAAAAAAAAAAAAAAAACTTTGTTCACTGCTGCTGCTGCTGAATAGATTGTTGTTAACCCGAATCGTGGCAGCCGACGACTGATTACTGAGCAATTCCGAATTGGACGGCCAAAAAATTAAAAAGATAATTCACAGTCACTGAGTGTGTTGCAAACAGCCCCAAACATCAGAGAACAACACCGCGAATGAGAGCGCCACCAAACACACCACACTCACTACTGTAGTGCTGTGCCACCGGATGGAATACGAATAGTCTTTAGTTCCAAATACATTCCGGGCGGCTACCAAACAGCTGGCAATGCTGTCAGACACAGACACGACCACCGAAAGCTCTCCATTTGACATCAAACACCTTTTTGCGATTGAAAGAAAGCTTTCTGGGGGAACAAACAAACACGCTCTGGCTACGAAGGTCGGTGTACGCAACTAAGCAACCGAACGACACCGCGAGACACCGACACGACACCGATTAGAGTGGTAGGTAAGTCGCTTCAAGTAAAAGATACTTTTTGTTCTCAGCGCCGACGAGATACTTTCCTCTCAATTGTCGGCCGGAGAATGAAATGAGTCCAAATCTATCGCAGTTTCGAAGACCAGCTCTATCCACGACTAGAGTACGGTGTGTGTACATTTACTCTAACTATGTATCTGCGTATATTTTTGTGCCGTTGAATCTCTGTGTTAGCTTTGTAACTGTGTGCGGCGCACTGGCAGACGAACCGTAATGATAATGTATAGTTTGCTCGGTTTTGGTTTGGTTTTAATATTTTAAGACCATGACCGTTCTGTGCGAAAGTTCCGTTTCAACTGAAATACTTGAATGCCATCCAACTTGGACTTACTCAACTCGAACTGTGATGTTGATGATAGTGATGCGACTGTGTGCAGGAATTCATCTATCTAGACAGGCGGCCAAATAAATGCGCTTACCAGAGATACACCACCACCACCACCCATATACAGAGCGTGTGCAGCAGGCAAAGCGCGATGGAATTCCAAAGCACTGTACTTGTCTCGTATACGTACACACATGGAATACCTACCGCTTGTATGAGTTGGTGATGTCGTCGGCCGGCGCACGTGAACCATGGAAGAAGAAGCGCACACACCGAACGGCATATACCAGTACAAGAGAAAGAAGAAAGTCCGTTGTGCTGCTGCTACTAATATAACTGTGTTCAATGCACCGTTGTACACGCGCGCAAGCTTGCTTCATTTGTTTTCTGTTATGCGCCCCATTCAGGGTGAGCTGAGTGTGAGCTTTGCTTGATTGCATGCATAATAGCAGAGAACATGGAACAGATACGACAGAAGAAAAAATGGTTGCAAAAAAATTATAAAAAAAAAAAATAAGCACCCGTCCAGATACTGTTGAGAGGGGAAAAATGCGCGATGGGTGTTTGCGGGCTGTCACGGTTGATGGTGGTTGTTGCCAAGACTTGGAGAGGACACTGCTTTGCTTTTTTTGTTGTCTTGTTCCTTTTCATCCAGAATACATACATTGTTGTAAAAATGTTGAAGGAATGTTAAAGAGACCATTACTGTTGCAAGTAAATGGTAAAATGGAAACGGATGATGACAGTAACTCTTCAAATAATGGACGTGTGATTGAAGCTGATGTGCCTGATGCTTGATGAATTTTGTTTTTGCAAATTGTTCGTTCTCTTTGGAGGACGTTAGCGATGTCAGGAAGGAAATAGAAAAATAGTTCAACATTCTTGAGTGCTGTTCTTGCTGATGTTTGCTTTATTATGGTTGAAGGAGGATTATGGATTGTTGTGGTTCATTACCCACCCTATTGTTGTTCAAACTAGGTTTGGCCAATTTTAATTTGGATAAGAGACAACATGATGTTGTTGTGCAAAAATTAACCCTTATTCAAAGGGATATGAACGTTGAAATTTAGATAAGTTCTACGGTAAACATTGGATGCAATCTTTACTAATACAGGAGTCATGTGTGACGGTCCAACTGCAGGCTTTGAGGCCATCCTCAACCTTACACCAATTGTATTCAACCTTCTGGTCACCAAACAATATTTGTATCAGTGACATAAGAGAAAGGAATATCTGGCTACATCATCCCTTACCACGATTTCGATAGCAGAATATCAAGTAGGTAGGTACGAATGATCGTCGAATAACGCTGCACCTACCAGCAACTAGTGGATTAAAAGTGGTATCGGATTAAGCTCTGGGGTTTATATCGAAAAATATTAACATCTTCAGTGAGAGTCAAGCGGCAATCAAATCTCTGGGATCCATCTCATTTACATCAGACCACGAATGCCAACTATCTCTTAATGATATTTCAGAACATTTACCATTCACATCTTCTAGGTATCGGTTCACAGAAAATATGCCAGGGAACTGTAAGGCTGCTGAGCTTGGACGACATGGCTGGCACTACACTTGATATTCAATTACCAGTAGGAACGTTAGAAACACAACGGGTCTAATATCCAAGCAAACTATAACCAAAAGTGATCTCTTTGTCTGATAATGCTGAACAGATCAAAAATCAGTACCATCATCGGTCTCCTTACAGTCTTAAACTACTTTCAAAAAGACTGTAATGATTTCTTCAAAAGTTGCTTTGATGAGGAAGAGGAGGAGTGTACATCACCTTCTCTGCTCAAATCTGTTGCGGAGTGTTCAAAGAACCAAACCCTTGGATTAACCGCGCTATAAATTGCGGATGAAGCAGGATGAAGGAATCAAAGGAAAGTCACCTGCTAAACATTTATATAAACTCGTGATTAAAAAATTGCAAGATAAGTCGCATACTTAGTTGCAAACAAACACAAAAAGGTTGGTGGTTTTAGTGAGTAAAAATCTCATACTTTTTGAGGTCCAGGTAAAGTTAACCTCGTTACCCTTGAACTTTATCGGAGAGAGTTGCAAAATTGCAATAATCGGCTCTCCCCAGAATCCGTTGAGCCAACCTCCTAAGAGGGTGGTTATTCCAGTGAAAATAGATTGCCACCTGGGGTTTTACATCTTTTCGTTTTATTTATTGAATTTTTTTTTTGTACACACTTTAGTCTCGGTATAAGGGAGTGGATTTTAGTCGCCTTCTACGACAGGCATGCCTTACCTCAGGTATATTCTGAACCCTAACCCGAATGGGAAATCGCTCATCGTGTGTATAAACATTTCCACCAGCTCATATAACCCTGATAGCTCCATGACAGACTGAACCGACCGCAGACAGAGGTACCATATCAGACATGCCAAAGTAAATTACTTTTTTTGATTTTTGTATCAGACATGCCAAAGTAAATTACTTTTTTTGATTTTTATATCAGAACGTCTAAGTAAGGACCTAGACGATGACCCCATCAAGATGCTGAAAGAAATTCGGACCGACAACTCTCCCACCAAAACAGTTAACATTTCTGAAGATAAAATTGCAGGTGTTCTAGTGAAAATCTACTAACCTTTTGGAAAAAGGGAGTAAGAGGACCAAATACCACAACCATTTCTCAATTAAAAACGCTAAGCCAATATCCTGTATTTTAGTCAAAACACATCAATATTTTCAAAAGGATAATACTAAGGCGTATACAGCCGTTTAAAGATAAAAGATAAAAATCCTATCCTTGACCACCAGTTTGGGTTCATAAGTAAGCATTCGATGATTCGATGATAGACCAGGAGCACAGAATTACCGAAGTAATGCTCAAGCACATTCCTGGAAAAAGCATTTGACAAGTTGTGGCACGATGGCTACATGCAAATTACGACAAGTTCTTCCACGTCTATACGATAATCTAGAATCATATCTCGAGAATAGAGTCTGCATGCTAGTAATGGAAATGAATATTCAGAGGTTAAAGAAAGTTCGGCCGGCGTACACCCATTAAGTGTTCCTGGGGCCGCTTCTCTACCTGTTATATACTCGTTAACATGGCCCTTGATATTGACATGGAAACGAATACTTAGAGGTTAAAGAAATTTCGGCCGGCGTACACCAAGAAATACATACTAATGAAATGTGTTTGACTTTTTTTCAGTTTACTAACACCAGACCAACGTTTACAAATCGTGGAAATTTATTTCGCGCTCTGTTTGCAAAACTTATGGCTGAACTGTATTAGTCAGAAGCAATCGGAAGCTAATGTCAAAATTCTGCGTTAAGTTTTTTTCAGTACTGTCTATTACTCCAGTTGCCCATAGTAGACTTTTATGAATGGACGCGATTATCCGAGTGGAAGTCGTTTTGTCAAAACAAAATTTCGTTGCTTATAAACTTTTAAATGTACACAGCTTTTGAAGTGAAATGTCAAATTATTATACAAAAGAAAGGGAAAGAGCGAACAAATTCGTTTCTTTGCAAGTGAGCAAAAGTGAACGAAAACTGTACGAATCGAAGCGAAAAGCTATTATGGTCGTACAATACGAATCGCGTGTGTTCGCTTAGCAACGGAAGTGGTCATCCGCAACCATTTTCTATTATAGTTCAGCATTTAGGCCGTGTGTCAAATGCGTTAAAATGGAGGTTAAATTTTATCCACTGGCTAATTTTTGACATTTTTGCAGGGGTAACCAAAATATTGCCATTTTGCTTTGTCAATTGGATTAAATGGGATTTTATTTCAATAATATTTTCAATAATTTCGCAAAAGAATTGAAACAAAATTCCTTTCTTTAGATTTTTTTTCACTTAAAAAAATACGGAATAAATTTCAAAGAGATCATCAAACACCCAAAATTATTTATTATTATCTGTAACAATAATATTGTTTCATGATTTGTGTTCATGATTAAGGGATTCACCCTACTTTATTCAATAGCGAAACGAATGAAATTATAACATTGTTGTAACCATCCATTTGCAAAAACCCATTTTAGTTTTTTAGTTTATTTAACATGTTCTTTTCATTTCATAATCTGCATGATGTTTTGTTTTCCTGTCACATGTGAACACTGTGGTAACGGCGATTAGTCCACGAGGGTGCTATTCATCTCTCTCAGTTCTCAGTCAAAAATTAGCCACTGGATAATTTTAGCGAGTTGTTGAGCAGGTTAAAATTTTAATTCTCTATTCACCATACTAATGTGAAAATTTATCCACTGGGCTAAAATGTTAATGCAATTGAAACACGGACTTATAGGGCACTTCGTCAAGTTTACGAATCGTATAATCGTCCATCTCAACAGCTAAAATACAAATTTTTGTGGTATACATTGTCAGTATACATTTATACCTCATCTCATTAGAAATCATTTAAAAAAGACGGCACAACATACCATAAAGCGCGGGCAACCAAGGCTTTGTTGAGCCAAAAGTTTGGTGACCGAATCATCTCAAGTTGAATTGGCCACCACGTTTGAGTGATTTGACAGCTTTGGACAACTTGTTGTGAAATATGTCAAACCTCTAGTCATTAATGATAAGCCAGCAACGATTAATCACTTGTAATCCAACATTCGATGCATTTTTGACGAAATAAGTTCGGGTATTCTCGAAAAAGCGGCGAAAAATTGGACCGGCAGAATTGCGTTCATAAGGCACAGTCGCAAAGGCCATATGCCAGAAATTATTTTTAAACATTAAGTGTTGGTCATTCTACTAAATTTGTTGTTTTATTTAAAAAAAAAATTCTATGCCTCTAATAAAAAATAACACAAAATGAAATTCTAGATTAAATCTCTTGAACAGTGTTTCAGCACCTTCACACACACTTAAGTATTGGAAATTATTTTTTGAAACCATTGACATGAAACAGTCATGCTCATTATTGCAAGGGTTGTCCTATTACAGAGTCGTAGGCATGTTTGGTTATATCGATTAAAAGAGTATTAAAGGTGAAACTACTCAAAGATCTTACCAAAACCATTGGCCCTCTTCAAACAATAGAAGCAGCCAGCTTTGCGCAGCTTTAAACTCAGCATCAGTTGCCACCACACCTAGTCCGAACAATTGAAACTCCCATCCAAAAAAAACATATTGTAATAGACCCTCATGGTTGGTTGAGAAACCCCATTAGTTAAGCTTCAAACCAATACACCAAACGTTTCAGTATGCATGTCCAAAGACGACTTTTAACCACCACCAATCTAATGTTATAGGCTTAACTCGGTTAAGGACGTTCACAAAGATCACTTCCCTTCTAATCCTCAGAGTTATGTCTTCTAAATTTTCGGTTAACGTCATTTACGGAGGGAGATTACGCTCGATTAGGGCCGATAACCAAACCAAACATACCCAAGTCCTTGTTGGATTACACCAGACCCATTTCTTCTAAAGGACTCATTCACTACCGCTCAGAAATATCATTTACTTTTCTGCAGTTACTCATCTATCCTTCTGCACATACAAGTACTACACAAACAGTATTATAACATACACACACATACTGATAGGGGTAGTTGGAGAAGAAGCGCGCCTCTATACTACTGTGGAATCAAACCTCCTTCCCCAAACACATAATGCATCATACCAAGAGTTTCTGTACTTGGCTTGCTTGCAGCAGTAGCTTCCCCTCAATTCCCTCCTCGATCGCTATACCGGCCGGCGTCCTTCTGTGTTGTTCTACAGAAGGGGGATGCAAGTGATGCGCTTTTATGCGTGACCCCAGGACTACTAGCAAGAGGGAACAATAGCCAGCGCACGGAAAGCTTCAATTTAACCGGTCTTCTGAGCACTTCACGTTCTCTGTTCCTTCTATAACCAGAAACACTCACAAAACAAAACCGAACAAAGCACCAAAGGCTTGCCAATGCCTTGCCACAGCAAGGTGGATATAGAGAGATAGACCAGGAAAGAGAGAGGGAGAGAAAAAACAAGAGAGCAGGATATAAAAGGACGAAAAGCTTTTTTTCCAACAGCATAATTTCTGTCGGGAGGGTGGGCCCGCCTGCTGCATACACAGTGGTGCATAGGAGTGCGCGCGTTTTTCATCACTCTGTGTCCCGTTGCTTGCCCTAGTCTTGTTGTTGGCAACGCCAACGTTTGGTTGACAGCTTTTTTTTTTTTACTCTACGATGCATGCACGGCCGAACTGGAGAACAGCAACTACTCTGCGGATGGATACCGATGGTTAGCAGGAAAGGCCACCATTCATCGGAGGTAGGTATTGCACTCCCCATCTCTCAATTTGGCTTTTCATCTTTTATCTGGATTATTAAATTTTTTTTTCCGTCCCCGATGTTGCCGGCTCTCTTCTTTTTATGTGGCGCTACTTCGCTTTGTGTGCGGCAAATAGCGTGGTAGTGGAAGGGAAGAGCAGGAACGCTTTAAAAGTACACGACCATGCTGCGGAAAACGTTTTTCCGAATGTGGTAGGTTCATTATAGGTAAGCGAAGAGTATTTGGGGTGGTTTTGTTCTAGCCACTATCCAGTGGGAAGGGTGCAGCAGTGGAGGCAAAAAAGCTTTTATTAGTTTTAAGAAAATATTTAATTAGCGAAGATTTCATTTCGGGTGGGGGTAATAGGGGATGCTGCTGCTACCCTGTGCAGCTGAGGGAAGTTGTCATTGGTACTCTAGATAAATTGATGAGCGCATTGGATTTTGCGAAGGAGATTCCGGTGGTGTTTTTTTTTGGTTTTTTTTTGTTTCTTGAAGTGATTCCTTGAGTGCCTAATTGGTAGTGGCGTGGCATTCTATTGTATGGCATGAGGTGGCGCAACGCGGACAGAGCGGAACCACTTTGGAAACTCTGTTTGGAAAGGGACAAGTGAAAAAGTTTCTTAAGAAGTGGATTGGTAGGATTAAATTATCACTGCAAGGATAAAACGCCATCGTTTAGCGATGGATATTCCCGTACCATCTCACTCATTGTGTATCTTTAGTTATTTGAGACACGTTCAGGGTCTGCAAAATAAATATTCGTTGCGAGTCCTTCTTGTGTGTGTGTGTGTGTGTGTATGTGTTGGTTTATTAAGGTACATTGTATGGTCCTCACTATTTGTCAGGTTGTGTTGTGCTTGTTTCTATTTAAGTTCTTACTTGCTCGTTTTTGTTGCTTTTTTGGAAGGGTGGAAGAGCATTTAAAATATGTTCCGTGGTGTATTGAAGGGTAAGTCCTGTTTTTCCTATCTTCATGGAATGGCCAGTTGGTTTTTGCCGCCTATCGTTTGGACACATTCTACCTCTTTTTATAGACATAAGAGTACGTGTCCATTTTACTGAGGTGGCAGTGCAAGTAAAGAATATTTGTTCAGTTTACCAAAGGACAAGTAGTAGAATATGTTGGCATTTTATTCTACTTCTCGTCCTTTTATATCATTTTTGTGTGTTGTCTGTCTATTATTGGTGGTAATTTATTCACTGGAGAATTCTCGTATCTTTCTTGGCTCCTCGGGGGGAATAATTGGGAAATGATCATTGGTCCTGTTGGGATTTAAAGTGAAATAGCATTTGGGAAATTAGTATAAGAACTTCGTTGACATTGATTTAGAGGAAATCACTACTAAATTGTTTTATTGGTCCGAGAGGGAATTGGAATTGGTCAGGTTATATCTGAACAATCCTGTGTATTGCAGCTGACAGATGTTTTGTTGATTTGTGGCCTATATGTGCCGATCACTTTAGTTTACACTCGATTGTTGCATCCTAGACATTACTGCTATCCAGGAGATACGATTGGCCGTTTAAAGGGGCGTGTTAACTGCGATATAAATATTACAATGGCTAAACGGATGTGTTTTTTCCACACGGAACAGAAAAGTAGTCATGTAGAGTCGAGAACTATTTACTTTTCTTACTTAAGTGGCGCTACACTCCGCAATGAACCTGGGTCTCCTTTGCTAACTGCCTCCAGCTGCGCACTACAAGTTGGTTGAGGTCGGTTTCTACATGTGTGCGCCACTTTAATCGAGATCTTCTTCTAATGCGTCTGGCTGGAAATCGAAGACTCTGCGAGCCGGCGACTGGTATACGAAAACTAGACATGGCTCTGTATAGTTCGTCGCTATAAATGCTGTCGTATGCGGCTTTGAAATCGATGAATAAGTGGTGGTTATCGATTTGGACTTCTTGTGTTTTTTCCATGACCTGACGAAGTGTGAAAATTTGATTGGCTGTGGACTTTCCTGGCCCAAAACACACTGATAAGGATGTTGGTAAACGGTTTCAGGCGTTCACATATTAATGCCTCTGTAGTTGGCGCAGTTTAGAGGGTCTCCTTCGTTCGCCCGGATGCTGAGGTTCCATTTTTCAGGCATATTTTCTTCCGATCAGATTTGGCTTATGAGTTGGTGGATGTTACTTACCAATTCATCTCCGCCGGCTTTATGAAGCTCAACGGGAAGGTCGTCATTACCGTCAGCCTTATTAAGCTTGAGTATAGATATTGCTATCCTCACTTCACTCATGTCGGGTGGTTGGCAGCTTTCGCTGTCGTTGCCAATATTGAATGGTTCGTCATCGCTGTTTAACAGTCTGCAGAAGTGGTTCATCCATATCCTCAGCATCGACTGTGTCTCAACTACAATTTTTGCTGGTTCATCTCGACAGGATTCTGTTCGGGCCTTGTATCCTTGGCTTTGAAGTTTTACACTTTGGTAAAATTTGCTGCACCTGTTTATATCCTCGATAGCGCGCTTTAATTAATTTGTACCATCTTTCAGAAAAGGCGGTGTTCGTACCTCCTTCTTTGCCTAATGAGCTCAATAGCAGCTCTCGTCTTCACCTTCAGTTTAGCCTTGTAGGCCTCGTTCTTGGCTGCGAGCATATGTCACCATTCCTCATGAAACCAGCGGTTTCTTGCTGGTGGGGGCAAGGAACCTAGCACATCAGTTGCAGCTGATATAATGGCTTGCTGGCATCGTTGCCATTGTTCTTCAACATTCGCTGGTGGTGGTTAATGTTAGTCGAGAGTTTAAGAGATACGCGATGAGCGAAGGTCTGGCGCATTTTGACATTTTTAACATTAAATGTTTTCACTGTATTTCTGGATTGTTGTAGTGTGGTGGATATCCGCATTCTTACCTTGGCTGAAACAAGGTAGTGGTTCGAGTCGATGTTAGCTCCTCGGAATGTTCGGACATCCAAAATACTGGATGCGTGCATGTTGTCTATCGCAATATGATCAAATTGGTTTACCGTTCGTTGATCTGGAGACCGTCATGTCCCCTTATGGGCTTCCGCAGTTTTTCGCTTGCACCTCTCCTGTTTAATGTTCTTATATTCCATCAGCGGATACGAACATCGTCTGCACCTACGAGTCGAGAATTGTTTTCTTAAATATATTTAGACGCCTACGTAAAAACCTGGTTTCAAAAAGATCATGTGCCATGCCACATTGCAAATCATACAATGAAACTTAAGTTTTCTAGACGTGTGGTGTCAAAAAAAGGCGATATTGACTGGCCACTCATATCATGCGAATGCCTGGTCTTAGAACTATCTAGATGATAACGTTGGATTCGTCGTTAAAGTCTTTTGATTCTATTCTACATGAGATATGAAGTAAATATTTATTGGGTAGGGAGAAGAGTCGGTGAGGAACAAGGTTAAGGAGAACGTATATCCGAAAGGAAAATGGGGCGGGTAAAAAGATTTGTTGATGATAGTGTTGATAGTAAAGTTGTCCGATGAGGAAGGATATTTAGTAATGAAGAATTAGCTTTCATCAGCGGATAGTGAATTAATGTCAGCTCGAAAGGATAGGTTTTGTAGAAAGACAGAATAGTCGATGTTGGTCATAAGGTGAGGAATATCGTATTTGGAGGACAAGTTTCAAGTATGCTAGCAGTTCTACATTTTCCATATTTCAAAAATATGTATCTTAAAAAAATTATTTCTCTGTCAAGTCTTTTTCTACCCATTCGAAGCATGATGTCAGCTTTCGCATGAATAGTTGTTGAATGGAACGTCCGTTTCAACGCCCCTACCATCTACCATATGTGTTTTAAATGTTTTAGCGGCTTTAAAACGTTAGGAGTATTCGAGAATTTATTCTTTTAAGTTAACGGATCAAATTTTACGAACGAACCTTTTTTCAACATGCATGCCTTTTCAGTAAGCCAGATACCTAGGTTACTGCCTGCAGTTGCGCACTTCAAGTTATTTTAGGTCAGTATCTAGTTCTGTGCTACACTTATGGCGTGATTTTCCTCTGCCGACATCTGGATTGGATTCAAAGACACTGCCACCAACAATGACCATGTGAATGTTGATGTACAGATCACAGTACGTGGTTAACTTTTCGTCTTCATACTCTGTCAACGCTTTTCGTCTACATACGGAACCAACGAGCTTTTCGATCAAAACTGCCAGGTTTCCGCTTTGGAAACGGCATAGTGGTTAATGTGATGGACTACTAAGCGCGGTGTTCCTGGTTGAAATTCTAAAAGAAACAACAACTATTCATGCGAAAGTCTGAACAAAAGAGTATAAAACTTTCAGGTGTAGCTTCTCAAATTTGTCGTTCGTAATCGGCGTTAGAAAGAAGTTTCCATTCTTTGTCGCAAAACTATAACTTCGAACACAAAAACGAATGGAGGCTTTTGGGCCTGTTGATAGCAGATATTTAATTTTTCACGTTTTGGCTCCGTAAGGGTCATAGGTATATCTTTCGTAGTTCCGAGTCTTAAAAAATTAAATCGCAACGGGATCGTTAGTACCCAGGGCCTTACTTTCACACATCCATTCATGTGTGCGTATGTACTTCTTGCAGGATGGCGGGACCTCCTGTTTAATGCCGACTCCGAACGGCGAAGTTAAGATAAGCTATTCTTGACAATTGATACTACTGGGATGATTTGTCAGATCATCATGAGAGGAGGACCAGTGAAAAATAATTTAGGTGTTGCTACGGCTGGCAATCGAACCCACCCTTCTGCTCGGCAGTTCATCGAACTAATCATCGCACCAGTGAACCCGTCATACTGTGGTTCAAAAAGGAATATCAGTGGATTATTTTAAACATCTCTGTAGATGAAAATATTCACTTTTCGCAGATAACAGATTTAGATAGGACAAGCACAAATGATTTCCTAAAATCTCTTCCGGAAAACAATAATCTAAAACTTCTAACTAACCAAGATTTAGTTTATGCATGTAGGTATAAATAACTTTGTCTTCCCAGCAATTTCAAGGCGACTTGAAATGGTCATGATACGTATGTTCGGGATAAACACAACTCGAGCCAATCAACACGTCCCTTCAGTGAACCCGTCCCTGTGTCCAGTTATGGCGTTTTTTAAAATCGTTTTCAACTTACTCGCACCATCTAAAACGAGTTTACTAAATAAAGCAGCTCAGGCAAAGAGAACAAGTTCTGAGGTCATATGACCTACGTTTCATTCTAACAGACGCTCAAATCCACTCCGCGACCATGTTCTCCCAATGGGACACCAAATTGACTACTTTCCCGAAAGCTACTTAACAACAGCAAAGTGGATTTATTTAGCAACTACCCATCAACCACGCCAATTCTAATCGAACGCCCAAACAACCGTTGCATGAGCAATGCAATCCTTAACCAATATGAAAATTCGCTAGGGACAAACCTCGGTCTAAACGTTTACGTTCGATTAGCGGTAAAGCGATTTCATTGTTAGCTGCCCACCCTTAAAGCTCACAAAATGGCCGGAAGGGCCTGTGGCTATTTTCAAACCCCAAAAGCGCCCCCCAATTAGGTCAACAAAACTTAATCATGTTTAGCACAAACACACTCGCATTATATTCTCTCTGTCTATCTAAACACAAAGTTCGTAACGAACTTAGGGCCGCAAAATATGAATTTTTAAAATTTCATTTCTGTCCGTTTGTTTGGATAATCTACAAGCTGGCCAAGCAGCACTTTTTGGGGCTAAACAATTTCAACGTACATGTGTGTGTCACGTATGTGTGTGCATTTCGGAAAAATATTCAGCAGAGTTGTGAAATAATTTTCTAACTGACCTGGGCAAAGGACACTGCTCCAGAATTAAACAATTTTCTAATTTGCACCCAGCTAACAGCCTAACAAGTCCCGCTGGTGATTCCGCACCACTCAACGATGTGTGCCTGGCCGTTTGGTGAGAATATGCGAGCGAGAAGCCTAAGCCCGTTTAATGAAATTGGCAGCTAGGTAATCCCAGTTTAACATATAAACGAGGTCCAGAGGCGCGCTCGCTACCGCTAAATGTGTCGGGACGAATATGCAGATCGAATCAATTTTATCTTGCTGTTTGGCGGTCAGGGAATGTAATTTTTGTGCCCCTCATGTTTTGTATGTGTGTTGGTTCGAGGGAGGGCTTGGTATTTTGTTTTGAACATTGGAAGGCGCGTTTACAGAACCGAATCGACATGAGTAAAAATGGCCACAAAATGAAACGTTTCTAGTCTCTAATGAGGTTTTTCGGGGCAGCAAATTTGTTTTTTCGTTTTTTTTCGTGTACGAGTTCCAGTGCCGTTTGTGTTGGTCGTGGTGTGTTTTACAAAAGCCAGCTAATTTTCAGATTTTATCTAAACGTGCTGTCGGCGGCTGTAGTGGACTTTTTACCAGCTGGGGTTTTGAACTTGCGAGGAGGAGGACAGGATTTTAGAGTTTTAGAATTTTTGAGAATTGTTGTTCCCATCGAGGGATGAGACAGACTGAGTTATGATTCGATTTTGGCGTTTATTTCATTTTCTGTTGAATTACTGTTGAATTGTTAAAGGGTTCTGATTGGAATTGAATTAAATTAATTGCGCTGGGATGATGGAAAAATTTATTTGATGAGGCTAAATAAATTTAACAAGGTCTGTGACTCTACTATGAATAGCATTTGTAATAGGGTGGTGGAGTTTGTCAGTTACGATTCGGTTTTAAAGGGTTACACAATCTTACAGAACATTGAGTTGGAGCAGGATAAAATGGTAGGCAATGCTATTATATGAAACTATTTGAGCTTTCACCTAGCTGATACCAAACTACTCCGACTCTCAACCTTTTAGTTACCTTCGAGGGCTTTGACGTGTCTTGGCGGCAGCAGATGAGAGCGGGGGAAGATAATCCTCACACATAGTTCCAACACGCCATGTCAGTTGAAAGATCTTTGAACCAATACCAACAGTGGTATTCAAACAACAAGTCATATTGGAGTCTCAAGGTTTAGTCATCCACCTTAAACTGAGATGGTGGCGAAAGATCCGAAAGGCCAACGGCAGCGATAAATCCCGTGGTTGATACTGTTGGTCCTAGTGGTATCTAACAAATTGAAGCTGAAATTGTAGCATGTACTACGATACGTGTTATTGTGAGTAGAAAAAGCGACTATTCACATGTGGATAAGTTGCAAGTGCGAGACTTAGGCAATAAGCCTTATGCTTTTTATGCATTGAAACAATCCGAATCAACGCCAACATAAGCCTTATATGAGCTCACGTCCGATGGAGGAAAAATATGGTATTGCGAAAGACTGCTTCTTCGAGATCATTGACAACACTTACGAGCGACACCGATGTACGATGTTAAAATTGATCTAGGAAATTCTAACGCAAAGATAGGAAAGAAGGACACTTTTAGCAGTATTGTTGGAAAAAACATCCTACACTACACCACGTCTGGCAATAGAGTAAGGCTAATTGGCTTTGACAAGACGGTCTCCTAATCAAGGAACGGTCAATCAAATTGATCACGTTGGGATAGGCAAGATGTACACCTCCAGTATTTTGGATGTCCCAAAACTCCGAGAACCAATAACTTGCTGCAGCCAAGATATAAATGCGGATATCAACACGCCACAACAAATGAGAACTACTGAAAAATTAATATCGAAAGACTGCAATCGCAAGGGACCGCCAAGTCATTCGATTAACACCATTACCCCAACATCTAACTACGAAGAACAATGGCGATGATGTCAAGAAGCCATTTAATCATTTAATCAGCCGCAAATGATGTTCTAGGTTTATCGCGCCCACCAGTACTAAATCCCTGGTTTGGAGAAGAGCGGCCACAGATGGTCGCAGTCAAAAATGAGGCCTACAAGGCAAACAAGAAGCTGTGTGCTACAGTAGATCTTTATAGGTAGAGAAGGAGGGAAGAACTCCGGTTTTTCAAAAAGATGAAAAAAAAGAAACACGAAAAGTGGGTGATCGAAGACAGAGGCGCCACTCTAGGAACGATGTTCATAAGCTAAGTGTAAAACGTAAATGGAGAACGAACAGAATCCTGTTGAGATGAATCGGAAAAATTCGTAGCCGATGCTGAGAAATGGAAGAACAAATTCGCCAGGCTGTTAAACGTCTGTAACGAACAGTCTTCAACTGTCAGAAAGAACGAACCAATAAAAACTACCCAACACAAGACCTAGTTGAAGTAGGATAGCAATATACACATAAACATAAGCTTACCAAGACTGTCGGAAACGACGGCCTTAATGCCGAGCTTTATAAAGCCAAGGGAGAGTAACTTTTACTAACTTTTAAGCAAAAATTGTTCGCATGAAAGTATGCCGAGGAATGGAACCTCAGAATCATTTGCCGGATCCACAAAAGACTAGCTAAGCCAACAAACGAGGCATACGTCTCCTCAACAAAGAAAACAAGATTTTATCAGCTGTGATACGTGAACGCCTCCAAAACTGTTTACTAACAATTTGATGGACCCTGTCAGTGTGGTTTTAGGCCAGTAAAGTCCACAACTGATCAAATCTACACACTTCGGCAGATACTGGAAGCAAAAAACAAGAAGTCCAAATCGAAACTCCACCTCCACTACGATTTAAAATCCACATTACTACAGGATTTTGAGAGACGAACGATTTAGCGTCATGTCTATCTTTTGGTCATGTTTTGGTATACCGCCTTATCACGCAGGATGATGTATGGATGATTCTGGCTGCTTCTGGCTGAAATATTCGATATAAAAAAGTATTTGGACAAGGCGACGCACTGTCATGTGAATTCTTTAGTATCGTTCTTAAGAGGATTGTCGAAAACTCCCCAGCCAACACTAGAGGCACGATCTACCATAAAGCTAATAGCATATGCCGACGATATTGACATCAATGGTTGGACTCAACGTTATGTTACTGTACAGTACAAAGAAGAAAACGGCCAAAATGTGTTAAGCTGGACGCAAGGACTCACAAAATTTACGAATTGGATAGAACGTCACCATTGACCGATTTAATTTTAGATAGCACTGAACTTTGTCTACTACGGATCCTCTGTTAACTCTGACAACAACATCTCGTCTGAAGTAAATCGAAGAATTACTCTCGCCGACTGCTGTTGCTTCAGGCTAAGAAGGCATTTTAGGAGTCATCACTCGAAGGATTCTATACGAGACCCTGATCAATCCATATCTGTTCTATGATGCTGAAGCATAGTTATTTTGACAGAAAAAGTCCTCGAAAAATCTTTGTTTGCGTTGACGGGCTATGGAGACGAAGATTCAATCAAGTGCTATACGAGCGTACAGCGACATAGACCTAGACATCGGAGAATTTTATACCAAGGTATCCGTTAGGATTTGCGCTTCGAGCAGATCTTCCGACGAAATGCATCGCACATGATCGCACGACGGCTTAATGCGTTAAGTCAATAATTTTTGACAGCTAAGCGTTGAATTTCTTCGGAAGTTCTCCGATGGAAAATTGTTGCGGAATTCTTACGAAAATGGAAACCACCCCGACATTGTGAGTAAAATAATAAATAAAATTATTTTGTGTTTAACTACAAAATCATAAAAAAGCCCTCTTGTGCATCAAGAAATATTTGTTTAAATATTTTTTTTTCACATTTATAAAATTACACAGCTGACAGATTGCCAAACGTACGCGAATGTATGCTTCTTTTTTTTTTTTGTTCGGTAAATTTCGGAAATTCTTTGAACGGTCGAGGTATCCGTTCAAAGAATTTCCGAAACGAAAGTCAGTTCCAAACAGAACTCAGTTAACCATCGAAGTATCCGTTGCGGAACGTTGCCGATTTATTCTATCTTTTACGTGGACAATTATATGAGCCAAATACCCCTTGACAAGCATGTTGGCCTATGGTCGTCAAAAGGTTAAGTGGCGTGCACAAGCAAAAACCGGTCTGAACCAATTTGAAGAGCGCAACTGAATGCAGTTAGCTTAGAGCCGGGTTACTCTGTAAGGCTTGTTATAAAAAAATCTTTGCCATTAAGGGCCCATACAGGATCTTAAACCAATTCATTTGTGTGTGTGAAGTAATAAGTTTTGCCACAAAGAAAAGGACCTCCTGTTTAACGCTTCGGATGGCAGTATTACACTTAAATGGTTGTCAGATTTTTGCAAGAGAAAAGGCATGTTGGTTGTTGCAGAAAACTAGGTTACAATTTGAAATAAACAAAATATCGGATGAAGTTCATTTATGGGACGATTTTCATACGGAGAAGAGCTTGTGGCGACCGATGGTTAAGGTAGGGAGCGCTAAAAGACGTTAAAACCGTTTTACAACCTCGAGTTGCAATCGGATACACAGGCTTTCGGTGAATGTCGGGAACAAATGGTCGATATTAGACAAAACTCAGTCGGAGTTGACGTTTTGACAGCATTCTTATAGAAACATAGTCAAGAAGACTATTTCTCTAAATTCATTCCCTATTGTGTTAAATTGTGTAAAAACCGTATGCAGGATTTTTTTTTGCAAATTAATTCTAAACTTCCCCAAACACCAATTGAATTAATAGCGAACTGGCCAATATGCTAGACAAAATTAAGAACATTCGTCTGCACCTAAATCCCGTGGCCAATTGAATTGGGCGAATTTTTCGTGTCCTGCCAACATATTTCGCCTGAACTCCATTTGAATATCTATCTGGTTATAGTTCTCCCAACGGACATAGGACATCCACAACACTCATCATACAACCTCCGTATTAAACGTCGAAAAAAAAATTGTATCCATATATTTAAAGGCCTTGTTTGTTGGTCCTTCATACTCCTACCCCCAAACCATGGTTAGTTAGCTGTATATCCGCATGTGAGACAATAAAAACGAAAATTATGAAATCAAGATTCGATAGTGTGTCCGTGTGTTGGGTCGCCCTGACGTCCTTTTTTTCGGTGGATATAATATTCCGAATTGTTGTTTAGCACCATCACTGTGGTGGCGGCGGGCAATGGTTCTTGTTTTGGCAATCGTGCGTCGACCATAGTCGCCCGTTTCGCGTGTCTGACACCAATGAAGACTCTCGGGCCAATGGAAGTTTTATGATCGCTACCGAAATGAAGCCATCATACGAATACCCAAGTGTGAATTTTATTATTATGGAGTGCACATGGAAAGGGGCGTTGAAGAACACATTCGTTCTGTGTCCAGCAGCAGTCTAATAGCAATCCGAACATATTTCATACTGGAATGGTCCCAGAAACTCTTTTCGGCTTCGTGTTTTTTTTTTTTTTTTTGCATTTCGCATCTGAGAGTGGGTGAAAAATGGGTTCTGAGTCGGCGAATGGCCACCTGCCTTTGAGAAAAAATGCGCACACAGGGAAGGCCTACCATGGCAGGTTACATAACTAAGCAGCCGCAACTGGTATATGTGGAGGTTGGTGTATGCTGATCAGGTGGCTGCTTTTAAGTTAATGCACCCCTGGGAGGCTCCTTGACCGAAAACCCGATGCAGGTAAATCCGCATCCGTATCTGTGTTTTTAGTGGTTTCCAATAGTCGGTTGCAGGCCATCCAAGCGAGGAGCCGAGCCAACCAACTGGGGGAACCCATGATGTCACATTCAGTTGGGTTCACGTAACGTAACCAGAAACTCTCTACTGCGTATACTTAATTTTTTGGTCGCTGGTCTGATGAAGTTTTTTTTTTTTGTTTGTTTTCATTTCAAAGAATCCTTTTGGGGTAGGCGATAGCTGTGGCTGTGAAGATGAACCGAAGTGCAGGAAGGGGGAAGCTATGTTTGGCTTCGGGGTAATCTAATTTATGATGCAGTAAAAATTGGAATGCCTCAGGAGACTGAATTCTGAAAGGTCATGTCTTTTTTATGGCATCCCAACTACGTAGCGCTGGGGAGTTGAATGTTTGCAGTGCTATCACGAATCATTTTTACACAAATATTGCACACATAGAGGAGCACTCTTCAGGGATTCGAGTGCAGGAAAGGATTGAATCACCTGGCATGTACACACATAAACACACCTGGGAACTGCTGCTGCTGGAGAGTTATCACACACAGCTGAATCGATGAGTTGGGCTCGGTTACTGTCCTGTTGGTATAGGCAAAGCATCATCAGCGTTATAGTATGTCCTTCCTGTGACTAGGGGAATGTAGTGCCAACAAGCTGGAGCAGTAAACTCTGGACCAAAAAACTTCTTTCCCGAGAAGCAGTAGAAGAGGAAGAATGTGTCCAGTGGAATTTTTGTCGCATTCACCGATGGGCATTACATCGCAGGCCGTTCGTGTGCCCTGAGAGTTTGCCATTCGGCTGAAAAGATAAATCTCATGAAATAATTACAAGTGTAATGCAACACACAGTGAAAACGATGAAAATGAAACGCCCAACTGCAACTGGCGGAAGAGGCCAAATTGAATATTTTAGGTTTTGGTTAAACTATGGACCAGATGGTGTAGGGTAGTGTGTAACCACTTCGGCTCACTTCCATGCATTGTGCGATGCAGTTTGGGTATATTCTTCTTTTTGGTCATAAGTCTTGCTTGGAATAAACACATAATGCAGTGGGGTCTGTGGTGTGTACTCGAATGAGAAGGATGAAAATTGTTCCTTGGAAGATTTACGGCGAGGGAGATTAGCTTCGAAGGAAGTTCAATCAAGTGTAGCTACTGCAAAAAGGATCTTTCTAGATGAAGTGGTCGACGGTATGGTTATCTATTAAAGTGAAGTGAAAGAAACGGTATGAACACCGGGGGGAGTTGTTTGTGTTTTCAACCAGGATATAAAGAGTTATGTGATAGACCGACAGATTTAAGATGAGTAGGATTTCGTTTTTTTATTATCTACCAGAATGTTGTCACAACAACCATTCTCGTCGTAGAATTCTTTCTTTATCGACGGGGTTTTGAAATTCAATTGCACTCAACTGCACCCCTACTGGTCCACCAGTAAGTTTAATCAGAAGTCTGGCCCTGTCTGCCTGTCGTAGATTTGTTGGCCTTTCATTTTTTGGCAAGGCAATGTCATACCAAAGTTTATAAAATATAAAGCCATACAGACAAGAAAAATTGTTCTATGGCGGGTCGTACTGGCACAGCCCGCCATATGTTTGGATCTCGTTTCTCATGTGTAAGCGTGCACTCCCCCCACCCGTACCATGAAGCTGTGAGCAAAAGTTTCTGTTTTTTTGTTCTCAATGCGTCATCTGTATGATTTTATATTCTTTGGTCATACTAGCCATTTCTTGAAAACTGATTTCACTTACGGCGTTGACCTCAAGGCTTCATTCTGATAGGATTTATTGTTGATAAGTGGAATGTACCCTGCATAACAATAAAAGCTTCTCTATGTTTGCTGTTTCTTTGCTTCCTGTTCGTTAAATAGTTTGCTACGTACATATGTTATACCTGTATTTACTACATGCTTCCATGCTGGCCAATTTCTGCATAGAGGCGCTGTTAATGTCTAGCATTAACCCTACAGAATGTTCCTTTATTGCCACTCGCCGCTTCTCAACGCTTGTTCTTTTCGTTGTTATGAACCAAAACTTTTATGGGCTTACGAATGAAAATGGCTAATTCAATCCTGATGGTCTAAGAAGTATGCGCTATTCCTTTGCAATGGTTAATAGTCTTTTGTCCAAATATCTTTCCCAGGATATTAAGTTGCGACTTCAATGTTTTTGAAAAACCCTAAGCCTTTCGATATGTATGCATTCCACTCAAGTTTGGAATGCTATCGGGTTCCGGTTCCTTGCCCTCCAGTATCTTATTGCATGCTTTAAAACGTTGATCACGCGGAACTCTAGGGATATCCTCTATGCTGTTCCACTATTGACCTCAACATTAATAGGGGCGTTGTTTCCGAAGACCTATAGCATTTAGTCTTAGACTGTGTACAGCATACAAAATGGTTATTTTTGCATGCCTTAGGTTAGGTTAGGTTAGGTTGGGGGTTGATGAGGTAGGAGGTTTGCGTTTTTCCTCATCAACTCAGTTTAATTAGACCCATTGTGATGGCCGTTGTGGGTCCCATTCTGTGGTTGGTTCGTTCATTTATCCAGTTACCGTCCATTGCTCTTAGTCCCTTCCCACCCATCCAGATGTAGATGCAACCCTGAAATGATTAGGAAGAGGAATTTAGGATAGATCCGTAAGGCCATGGGAAAAGTATTTTCCTAAGGTTCGCATTCTTAATTGACTGGGGCCTGGACAGTGGCACAGAAAGTGGATGGAAATTCGAGAGAAAAATTCTTCGAAAAATCTTCGATCACGTTTGCGTTCACGGGCTATGGAGACGAAGATTCAACCAAGAACCATACGAGCTTACAGCGACATGCCCTTGGTCAAAAAAACTCCGCATTGGACGTTTAAGATGGATAGATAGAGTAAGACCTCGCCTTAAGTGGCGCGCACAACTAGAAACCGAAGGCAAAACTGGAGGCAGTTAGCTAAGGACCGGGCTAATTGGAGAGGCATGTTGGTTGAGGCTCAGGTTCATTCCGGACTGTAGCGCAACTTAAGTAAGTATGTAAGACGAAAATCTTCGGGCTATGGAGACGAAGATCTCATCAATGGCTAAATGGAGTGTACAAGGACATAAACCTAGTCAAAGAACTCGCATTGGACATTTAGGATGGCTAGGTCTCGCAGAGTCTTCAATTCCCAGCTAAACACCGGCCGGCCGCTGCAGAGAACTTTCGTCTTAAGTTGCACGCTTAAACCGATCTCAACGGACTAAAAGTGCACAACTACATTAAATGTGAATACATTACATGTTCAGATCTGATCTCATGTAAATAAAAATTGTTAGGTTGATGTCCAAGCTTAGCGGAGACAACTTTTATTCAATACGATTTGAGATTGGAACGTTTTTGATGCAAAAAAATCGTATAAAACTGCATGTCCTGTGCCCTTACACACAATTTAAAATAAGTAAAGGACAACCTCTACAAATGGAAACCATCCACATGCCGACCTCACTGCTTCATCTTTGCGGTTGAATTAAGCCAAGAATGTGGCTCTTTAAATTTTAAGTGACAGCGAAAATGATTCGCACTCGGCTTAAACAAATGTCAGTGTAATCCATTGTGCTACTGTCAGGCGGGATGATTGCGCTAAAATGATTCCCCAGGATGACATATACGACGATGGGGTGTAAGTATTATGCTCGGTGGTGTCGGTTGTCACGGTGGCAGCCCTAGCTCCCCCATGATGTTTGCATGCTGCACGCGCAGTGATTAATTAAAATTTACGAGGAGCGAAATTGCAATCTCAGAACTTCGCGTTTATATATGAGTGTGTGCGCTTCATCATTTTTTATTGCCACTGTAAATTTACAGGACATCCCATTGAGTATTCGTATACTACAGAGAGCGGTCCTCCAACTGCAACTTCAACTTCGATGTCCATAAATTCCTACAAATGTATGCATTCGTCTTCAGCGAAGAGCAGCGAAGAGCCTTGCAAGTTGCATTCTATGTGTGTTACTGCTTCCCATGGGTCCGGGTGTAGTGCTTCCTCGGTATCAGTGTGCTGTGTGTGTTTTTTTTAACTCCTGTTTTATGCTTTCAGCGCTTTTTTCCCAATTAACTTTTTGGTGACAAAAATGTGGCTCTCCGACAAACAGAGAGATTCCTTCGTACATAACAATGTGTGTAGCGATTCTTTTGAAGGACTTTTTCGTCCTTCTTTTTTTGATTTTTTTGTTGTTCACAGTAATAGGCAGGCAGGAAGGATGTAGATGTAGTAGGTGGATTGATTGAAAGGACCCACCAACAATGGGTATCATCCGGCCGTCGTTATGTGGGATATTCACAAGCGGAGAGTGTGAAGTGAAGAGGAGATTTTCTGTGATGTGCAAACCGCTCCAAGCTACGTTGACTTCATTCATCGTTGCCGTCTTCTAGTGGTTGCAACGAACTAAGATGCACACAGTCATATTAAGGCAAAGGCAGGCGGCATTCACTTTGGTTTTGTTATGAAGGCTCACTTCTTCTATTGTGGCATGGCGAAGAATCTGTGCTTGTGTCCTTTATCCTTTCCGAGGATATTGTGCGCATAGCAATGCAATACACCTGCTCCGAGTTTGGGTGACGTGTGTACTTTTGTGGGTGGACAGCCATGGTTTGGGCAGTGGAATCTCGGCATGGGCTCGACAAACGTACGCTCTCCTTCATCCACTAGGCCCAGTGGTGCTCGCCACATGAATATGCACCCCGAAACCGAAAAGTTAAATTATTATACCTGCAACCATATTGTGGGTAATTAAATATAAGTACATAAAGAGTGGACATGGCCAAATGGACCGACGGACACACTATCTCTCTGACGTACTTCCCCCATTCGATTACTGATGCTGCTGCTGTGCTGTCCATTCAACCATCCAACCAACTAGCCAACCAACCATCTCATCTATCTCTGCGATATGCACCTTCTGTGTTATCCTTCCGAGTAGGGGTTCAATGGGGATGCGATGGCATTTTTCCGTTGCCATTTCGCTTGTCCTGTTTTTTTTTTTAAGCCAGGCCGACTGGTCGGGGGTTAACGCGGTCAATGTGTCAAAAGAGCACTTTAATTTTGCAAATGGAATTATGTATAGGGCGGTTAGCGTTACTCTGCCTCTGCCTCTTGTATGCGTCTGATTTTTGTGATTTTCGGGATTTCAATCCCCTGCCGAGGAGCACTTTAAGATGAATTCAATTATTGAGCTGAAATTAATTGGATTTGCCATTATTATCGGCGGCATTACATGTTACTTAAGTTGTCCGATGGACTTTTACCTCGGGGTGGCCTTTTGTCGGTAATTAAACAGAACAATTTACCGTGTGGCAGAGGAGGTGTCTGATGGACTACGCTGGCTTTGAGGTTAAACGGGCACTGCACTCCATCGGTGAAAAGATGCAAATTTAATGGGGAACATTTGAGTGTGTGTATATGAGTAATGAAAATAAGTTTTAGACTTCATTTAATTTGGCTGACATTTGGCGTGTATTCGGATGGCTATAAAAGCCGCAGAAGCTGAAGCATTTCTGTGGTCGTCTGGTGGGACTTTTTGGCCCGAAATGTGTTTGGCTTCGATTTTACTTTATTGTGCATATGGTTTTGGAACGAAAATGAACTAATTAATTATAATAACCGAATAAATCGTAAACAAAATGTTGGTATGATAATTGGCAATGAAATAGGGAGAGGTGAACATTTTTTGTGAGATAAACATCGAGCAGATTAAATATTTACACTAAAGTTCGGATATCCGATGCAACCAACGTATGTAAAGGTCAGTTTCTAGAAAATTGTTTCCAGTTTCGCAAATTAAAAAAAAAACCTAGGAGACTGGCCTATTCTCAACTTGACTTTCTTAACTTGCTGAGCACAGAGAAAAAAATATTTCTCCTGTCCACATGTCGAAACATAGGGTTCGCCATCCTGGTTGTTGGAGTCAATCACGTGGAAAAAGGGTACTTCGAACAAAATTAAAAGTCTAGGAAAGGACTGATTTTAAAAAGACGATATGTTACCAACAAAATGGATAGCAAAGTATGAAGCTGCACCTGCACTGTTAGAAAACTAACGGAAAAGTTTTAGCCTATTAAATATTGAAAGCCCAAACCTTTTTTTATAAGCGAGCCCATAACGACCCCAAGAGCGACTTGAAATGATGCTTGCTGATTAATTGACTTAAATAGTTTTAGATTGTATATTGATGGAAATACGTTGTTCGTGTCGTTGTTAGATAGGCAGCGTTTCTTTGAATTCAGGGAAGAGTCGTCTTTAAGGCGGATTTCACGTCTAGGTAGGAATTGTAAAACATGTAGAGCGTATGTACACCAATGCCTTTCAATCCCCAGCCAGACTTCGGATGCAGTAGAGGATGATCTCGTCCTCCGAACATCTGCCTTTATAAAATCTGTAAACAAACAAAAAATGCATTTGCTACTTTGCAAAGATCTGCAAAGTAACAATGTTTTCCATCCAGTGTATAGTATTACAGAAATTCCGTATGTCGCCATTTAAGCTAGCAAAGCTTTGTGCCAAACTCGATCAAAAGCCTTGGAAATATCCATGGCAACGGCATCATGATGTCACAGATGTCCACCTAACTCACCATTTTTCTTCTAAAGAGTTCAAATTTCCAATCTTAAATTGTTAAATTAAATTGCCACTGATGGGCTCAGTGGTTAGTATGATGAACTGCCGCGTGGAAGATCTGTGTTCGATTCCCAACTGTAGCAACACCTTAAATGATTTTTCACTGGCCCTCCTCTTGTGATGATCTGACAATTTAACTGTCAAGAATAGCTTGTCTCAACTTCACCGTTCGGAGTCGGCGTAAAATAGGAGGTCCCGCCATCGTGCATGAAGTACACACACACACACATGAACGGTTGTTAGAAAGCTATGCCCTAGGTACTAACGCCAAAAATTTGTATTTGTAACAGCTTCATGATTTTCCATCACAGATGTCCACCTAACTAAAAGTTTTTCTTGTATAGAGTTCCAGGACTCGTTACCAAACGGCGTGGTCACATTTCCAACAGACTACATAACACCTATACTAAGCTTCAAGAAAGGCTTCCACGTAGAATTTCCTACCAGAGCTCAGTGGAAGTAAAACGAAGTAGTAAGATATTTCGACACGGTCGTCTACACCGACGGATCTAAGATAAACTGTGGTATGGGGTCCGGAGTCTATTCGGAATAACCGAAAATATCAGTTCCAGATCGCCTACCGGATTTTGACAGCGTATTCCAGGCGGAACTACTGGCTCGTACGCTACTGAGGCGAAATATTGCTATTCGCATAGATATCCAAGCGGTGTTAAGGGCCATCAACTCGGCTACCATATCCTCCAAACTGGTACAGGAATGCCGGAAAGAACTTGCCCACTTTAGCGAACGCTTCAGGATCACACTTCTCTGGGTTCCAGGGCACAATGACATTAAAGGATACGAGCGTACAGATATACACTTTTACTTTCTGAAAAAGTCCGACTCCAAATAGAATACGTTAACAAATTGCGTCACATCGATCACGATATGGTCCTCCTACGACAAAAACAGAACAAACGATCTACTAAATAGAACCAGCCCAGATATTGTAAGAATTACGCCCATAGTCATAGGGCACTGACCAATTGGAGTCGCCAATGCGGCCAAACTAGGGATCCCATACAAACATCAATGTCGCTGTTGCGAGAACAAAACTGTGAGAGAAACACTCTCCTATTTCACCTGCAAATGTCCGGCACTAGCAAGAGCCAGATTGCGTGCGTTAGACCAACCGTTTTCCGACAACCTTAGCGACATCTCGGGTAAAAGGATACAAGATCTTATCCGCTTTCTAAACTTCACAGGCTGGATCTAGAGACAGACTGCTTTACATCCACAACAATAATAATAATAAAGGTCGCACGAGTCGTGGCAACAAAAAGGGTCATAAGTGCTACGTTAACTCATGCCGAACCACCACTTCTACCTATCTCTATAGAATTAAAAATTTCAATTTTAAGAAGCAATTACTTCTGTTATTATTTATAATGTAATGGTATATCAATTTAAGGCTTCTATAAAGTTTCCGGCGATGTGTGTACATGCGACAGTTGTAAAGATATTTTGGTGATGTTAAGAGCTCCTGACATGACGAAAGCCTTATAGCAGCTTATAGCAGCTTAGTCGCGGCAACACCAAAATGTTTCTTTATTGTTTGTTTTATTGTTTCCATTTCCTAAAATACTAAGACACCCTTTTCTAAGTATATCTCTAGAAATAAATCTGGAAGTACACAAACATTTCAAATAAATACGAAATTTGATTTTTTGTTTTTATTTTCGTTATTTTTGAGTTTCTGTAAGTTTTCTGTAAGGAAACCTTATGGAGTCATGTGGGGTACTCCAAATGTGTTTTCATAAGACTCCACACAGTTAACATTGCTGGAGGGGAATAGTTTCGAAAGTGTTTTTTCAAAGAAAATTTGTAAGGTGAGTATAGCTTGGGCATTTGATTATATTCTCTGAATAATCGACAATCTCGATGGTAATTGTTTTCTTTTATTACTTTTGATGTAGTAAAGAAATGTATATGCGATTTCTAGAGATTCATTTTCTTAATTTTTAGGGTATCGGTTGGAATCGAGCTATGTTTCAGCAACTGGGGATGAAGTGTTTATCATATGGCATAGGGAATAATCTGCTAAGAATGGCTGCATGTCCGGGTGCGCATTTTTTAAGTATTGCGTTGATCTAGTGGCTTTTTTACAGTCCTGCAACATAGCAGACATTACTCCCATTCTGAAAATACAATGGGATGGAAGGAAATATGGGCAAATGGAGGATGAAATAATGATGTGCGATTTTATCAGTGAAAATTCGGATGGAGATTTGTCATACGTGACGAAATCGTTAAAGAAAAATAAGAGACGGCATTTCAAAAATAACTTATAGAAAACCTCGCCTCGCGTACCGGTCGTAGGCTGATTGAGATCGCTGCGAAACCAAATATTTTAAAGACATAACATGGATTTCTGGAATTAATATCTATAAATGGAACATGATGGTCTTCAGACCAACAAACCGCCGATCAATTTGACTGCATTGCAATAGATGATATTATATAGTCAAAACCTTCCGAGGTTCTAATATGAACTTGATCCCTGCCCTACAAGCTAGCGGCATGATCATGTGAGGAAAATGAAAAATTGTTGAAAGACTGCAATGGAAAGATAACGGCCAGATCTTGGCAGAATGCACATTCATCTATCAGCTTAAATCGAATGTCAAAGACCAATGTCAACGTTGTGAACAAACCATAAGAATAGCTAAAAGCCAAGTTTTGGTTTCAGGCTTTATAAGGTACCTCCGGTTGTACAATAAATGGCGATGGATATTCCAAGAATGAGACCTTCAAAGCAACCATCATGGCAAAGAGGAGAGCTGCAAACAAAGTTGCCACCGATAAGGAATAATAATATACCTAAATACCTAAATCGATATTCATCCCCTTTTCATAGATTTTAAAGCCTCCGGTGATAGGAACGAGCTTTATAGAGCCATGACTAGTTTTTGTCTGCCTGTGCAGGATGGCGATTGAGAATTTTCTTAGTTCCATTTAAGACTGCTTATGATTCAATAAAAATCAAACACGGCGGTGATTTGTTAAAGGAGTTTTTTAAACATTGTTCTTGAGAGGATTTTGAAAAACTACGAAGCTGACACCATAGGGTACAATCGCCTATAATTACATATTACCCGCTTACACCGGCGATATTGATATCATTGTCGAATGGACTAGACAAAAACATGCTATCAACATCGACACACAACATCAGGGAATTGGACAAAAATCTACGGCTACAACTTGCTGGTGTGTTTGTGATTTGGCAAAGACATTGCATTTTTCATCTGAAGTAAGAATGGTCGTCAATCTTCCTATCAATTAGTTTTAGGGTATAAGTGAGATAAATACCGACTATCAATGATCCAGAACACCTCAAGGTCCTGTAATCCGGGCATTTACTTTTGTTTCCGCTTTAGTTCTTAATAGTTGAACACCACAGCCGGACAGGTGTGGGATGCACTAAAGTGGAAGGATAAAGCAACAAAGGAGAACAAAGTGTAAGTGGCCTTGACAAATCGTGTTAATTTCCCGTATCCGTGTTGTGCCGCTTTAGTCCTTTAAAGGGATTATTTCGGTTTTGAGAAATTCACTTATTTACTTATTACCACCGCGTAGGAGCGATAGCATTTCACCCTTGTTTCCTTTTTCCAACTCCCACTCAGTGCTGTTTAGGCTTCTAAAAGAAAAGCGGCATCGTCTACATAACCCCCACTTTCTGTGGGTACACTAACAACCACAAACTACGTAACCAACATCCTGCTGCGGCTGGTGCTGCTGCAGGAGCCGGAGCCAATACTCTGCACCAGCTAATAGTGTGCATTGTGGGAATTGGACTAGAACCTGGCAGCAGCTAGATTCATGTGCGGTAATGTGGTGTCACACACCATAGTGTCTGCGCTAAGTTTTCAGGTGGCCGCCGACATATGATTTAGTGCTTCCTAATTTTTTCTTTTTTTTGCTGCGGCCTACTCTTCCTGCAATGGGAATATTGTTGGTGGCTTAGGTGACGCGCCATTTTCACCTGGAAGGATGCCTGATACCAGGATATGCTATGAAATTTTTGTGAGGATTTCCTCTTTTTTCCCATGTCTATTTTTATATGCTTGCATGGCTTCGGGCTTGATTTCACTTAACCGACACACACGTACACACACCTCCGTTTTTTTTTTAGCAGGTGGCTTCTTCTCTTCCACTGTTGACAACTACTCCAACAAATGGTGTCAACTCTGAAAACAAAAACTTTGTGAATTGTTTTTGTGTTCCAACAAAAACAAAAAGTTTGGGGAGAAAATGGTCCCTGGCTTTTTTTCCGCATGCCACGTGAAACAGACCAGAGAATACATCGTGGTGGATGGACAAAGTTTATTTTTTCTACCTTCCCTTGTTTTGGGTAACTCTGCAGATTTTATAGCCTCGATAAATAATTCAAAGTCAGAGCAAAAGTGGCCCACAGGTTATGTTCATTAAAAAAGTGTGCTCCGAGGAAAGAATAACAATTACCCTAGCCTTTGAGGACATGTTACAATATTTCATCCTTCAAAGGGACGATACGACACATACCTAGGTACACAGGATAGACAGCACAAAAAATAGCTCTACGTCGGCAGTTGATGACTAATGATGTGATAGGATGCACACACTGAAAAAGTTGTGTGTAAAAAAGAGTGATGTGTGATGTACAAGAACATATCCCGAGATGCAACAACAGTCGAGGGGATTGCATAAATCTTCCAAAGCGCACTCGTTTTCCACATCTTGCAGCGATGCGAGTACTTTACTGCAGGGCAATAGTCCTAGTGCATCATACTTAGTGGAGCTAGGTGCCTTGGGATGTTTGCATGGTGTAGGCTTTCGGAGGCTGTGGCAAATGTGTGTTTTTTTGCTGCTATGCCTTCTACTGTCATCGTTAATAATACGACGAGGAGGATCTGTACTTTTGGGGAATAGATTCGCACCTTGGCATGTTACTGCGAGGATTTGAGTTCCTCGGAGGATGTTAATTGGATAAAGTGTTGTATGGCAGTAGTTGTAGAAGTACTTTGAAGCAAATTATTGAAGAAATTGTACTCCAAATGTTTTTTTGTAAGTAAACGTGTAAGGACGTGCATAGATGGATATGTAAAACCTAAGACGTTGAATGCATTCATCGAGATTTCGTCGAGATTTGCTTGGTCTCCTCATAATACATTTCAGTTTGAGATATGGTGTCCTATACTACGTGATTACGCAAATTAGAGCATTTATTATCCCATCTTACACTAGCAATGCGTCCACGCTACATCCGCCCGCTAATGCCTATAACAGCTTAAGTCGCTGAGCAATTTGTTTGATCATATGCAGGAGAGGCATCATTGGCACAATGGTTAAATTATGAACTCCAAAGTGGAGTACGTCAGGAGTGTATATAGGTTACAGTATTTTCTCGTTGCTAAACAGTGATTCTTGACGCAGTAAACTATAAGCAATTCGTTGGAACATGAAATCTTACTAGAAACACCATGAATGATAATGATTTCGAGGACATCAACGAACAAATTCCGACTATCCTCATCAAACCTTGCTCGGAAATATAAGCCCTATATGCACTCAAGCTCCGACGAAAACAAAGATAACATCCCTAAAGACTGCTTTTACCAGCTCCTCGACAACATTTTTGAGTGGCTGCCTAAGTAGGTTGTTAAAATTGTGCTGAGTACTTTAAACGCCAAGGTAATAAGAAAAATCGTTCTTAACATTGTTAAACTAAATTCAGCCCTAACAACACCACGTCTGGTAACGGACATAGGCTAATTGAGTTCGCTACGATGCCATTACAGCCAGCACAGGGATTGCTCACTTTGATATCTACATATATGTTTTTCGAACCAACAAACGGCCAATAAAATTGAAAACTTTGTGGTTGACAAAAAGGAAAATTCCAGTAGTATTTTGGATGTCATATATTTCCAAGCTGACAACTTCGCCTGGGACTATTTCCTCGTTGCAGCACAATACAAGAATGCGGATATCTAAAGCCAAAACATATGCAAAATATTGTCAGAAAATTCAATGGCGAAAGACTGCGTACCCAAGACATCGTCTTAGTATTTGCAATACGGGTTTCCCTTAATCTCTCGAATAATTTCATACCACCAGCAACTTATGTAGAAGACCAAATGCGATGATATAAACAAGCCATACGATCACCTACAACTGATGAGATGGGTTTCTCCCGAACAACAGCAAGAAAGCCCTGATTTACGAAATATTCCATCCAAAAATGAGTCCTAAGGGCGAAAGCTGCCAATGATCTATATAAGCAAAGGATGGGAAAACATAGGTTTTTCAAAAATTAAGGGGAATGGAAAGCTTGCGATCGAAGATATAGAAAGGTGACCCTACAGGAATAATATTTTAAAGTTCCACTAACGGGCTCAGTTGCGCGATGGTTAGTAAGTAAGCTTGTCGCTGGTTCAAACCCCAATACCAAGAACATTTACGTTTTTTTACTGCAACACCTCTTGTGAAAGTCCGATAAATATCCAAGAGTCTATCACTGCCATTAGAAGGCTCCCAAATTTGCGATTTGGAGTTGGCGTTTAACAGGAGGTCCTCTTCTGTGTGGCAAAATTAATTATTTTGTACACACAAAGAAGAACTGTACAGAGCCATGTCTAGTTTTTTTATATCTAACAAACTCGTCCGTCAGTGTAGAATAATAGTGGAAAATTCTCGCTCCTCTATTAGGGTCGAAAACGATCTTATCGAACAAATCGATACCAATAAAATACTTAAACATTACCGTGTGACTTCTTTACTTTTTTTAAAGAGGATTGTGCGAAACAGACGACCTAAAACCAGATGCATAATCATCCACAAAATCGGTGCAGCTACGAGTATACGACGACGATATTGGCATCACTGGTCGGACTCAACGTGATGTCATTGAGTTCGATATAATTTTGCCCACCGCTGTTTCTTCGGGTTAAAAGAAAAATTAGTAATAAGCCCGTTACTCAAACTACTAAGGAGAAAATTTCACCCCTTTCTGCTCTGCGGAAACATTGGCCTTAAAAAAAGTAGATTGACCGGCTATGGAGACGAAGTTACAACCCATAACTTCACGAGATGTACAGCGACCTACTGTTGGGCAGACAAAATTTTCTCAGTGTACAATTTGGAAGGCTGGGAAATGTAGAGCGAATGGACATCAATACCACCGATCACAATCTTCAATTCCCAGCCTGACGTCGGTCGGACGAAGTAGAGGAAGACCCTGTCTCTAGTGGTACAAGTAAAAACTGTTATGAACATGAATTTCGCAACTAAAGGCAGTCCAAGAACTGGGCTAGTTAGATACTCAGGTTGGTTTAGGCGACTGAAGTAAGTAAGTACTTTATGAGGATCCTTAAGGCCCACCTAAGGCCAGATTGATTGGTCACATTGGTTGATGACCAAGTTCACCGCGGTCTTTTGTGCCCTGGAGTACGTAAGTACTTTTTGATTTAGTTAAAAGCCTAAAGATAAAGTTTAATTCTCAAGGTTCGAATCTTTTGCCATGATCTTTAAGCGTAATGCATAGTATAGGCCTAGCGACAGCTGCATCACAGACGCAGAAATCTAAGTTCCAACATTTAGATGAAAAGTTAATGAAAGTGTATAGCTTACGCAGAGCTGTAATACGCATGTAGAACCCAGAACTGATCTATGCCTGTACGATATAGGCTCTCTGATACAAGAAATAAATGATTTCCCTAATGAAATGGTAAGAACAGGCGCGAATAATATTATTAATCGAGAAGCCAGGAATATTACTTTTAATTACAACAACGTGGGCAACATTTTACTGTAAATACAAGACTTCGGGAAAAAGAGCTCTTAAACTCATTGAAGCTAAAACAAATGAGCTTATTGTTTGAAAACAATGTTCACCACTCTACAACAAAATGAATTCCAAAAAGTTTGCCTAATTAAATGCTAAACTTTTTGTAAATACCTAAACCTTCTTATTTAGCAACCTATTGGACAGATTGATGAGTCGTAAACCAACCCTTATCCCAAGACAAAATAATTAATTTACATCGCGCACAATCTATCTCTTAAGTACAGTATCCCAAAATACCCTTTTGTCTCGCTTCCTTCCAACTGAAATTAAAAAAAAAAAATAATTTACAACGTCGTCGAAAAAAAAAATTAATTAATATCAGTATGGCCCAAATGTTTGTCCTCGTTTTTTATGTTGTTTTCGGTGTAGGACGTTGTTGAATACTTAAGTACTAGCTTTTGGTTGTGTTATTATCTAGATACATTATTACAGATACATACAAATATTAAAAAAAAAAAAACACCTAACTCTAGGTTCGGTATAAAAATCAAGGATATACCTAATGTGCTGCCAATTCTGATTTTTTTTTTGTGAGAAATCCTTTCACCCTCTGCAATATGGATGTTGAAGAAAGCCTGATTAAAAATTAAAGGGTCTACGAAATTTTAGCTTCCAACTTGTATGCAGATCATTGGAGCATTGGGTTAATTGGTTTCCATCTCTTGGTCTAGGTGTGGATTGAACAAGGCACAGGAAATGCAGTAGCAAAGTGTGTAGGATAGCATTGATTACGAGGGGGAAACATTGCAATAAGGATCTCCTACTTGTGTACTCATTACACCAAGAAGAGGGTTGGGTTTTGGTTGCCGTATCCCGGTGTTAGTTGCAGAATGGAATTTAATTATTTTTACTTGGCTGCAGATGAATTGCATAATGGATGAAGAGCCTTGGGGAGAGATTCTCATTCGAAATTTGATGGAGTACAAGGAGGAGCAGCAATGTATACAAGTTTGGATGAGGAACGCTGCGAAATGGGAATAGGAAATCCGTTCCGATGGGGGTGGGTGAAGGCAAAGATTCCTTGTTCAGCACGGAATCGTTTTAAAGGTCTGATTGGAAGCGTTGTCAAGCTGTGAATTAAGAGTTTAGCAGTACTAAATTACAGGGGTTTCGGACAAGGTGAGGGAAACCCTTGAGGTGCTATCATTACTATTATCTTGGTTTTCCTTCGTTGTCAACGAGGTTTTTTCCGTGTGGTAATGGGTGAGTTAGGTGTAACAACGATTCCAGATCTTAAGAGGCACGAGGTATTTTTCCCTTTCCAGTTATTTTAAGTTGCTACTTCAGGGGAATAGATTCAGATTTACGAGCAAATCCGAATATATAAAAAATAAATATTAAAAAACCGTTACATAGAAACGTTAGTCAAAAACTCCACATTAAATCAATTCACCAATATTGACGTACAAGATCAAAAATATCACTTCCACCTCGAGCAAGGGCTAAGTCTACCTGGTGAAACTCAAATCTCGTTACTCATCGAAAAAAACGAGGCAACTATTCAACATATCCCCAAAGGACATCGGACTAGTACCAAAATAAATCATCTCTCAATACATTTAAACATTTTATGGTGATACTTTACAAAGGGTGATCAATCAAAAAAACTTTTTTTTTTTAAATGCGAACTAACACAAAAAATTCAAATATATCGCTAAATCTTTATTATTAATCTAAAGGATCATTCTTGACATTCACTTTTAAAAGATAACCCCTTTCAAATGTTAGCCGCAACTGCGCCGTAGTTCGACCATATTCTTCGGTATCTCCCGAATAACAAGGGTAATGTTGGCCTTCAGTACATAAATTGTAACTGGCTTATCCACAAACAACTTAAACTTTACGTAGCTCCAAAGGAAAAACGTCTTGCTGGAACCGAATGTTGTTGAGATCTCGGGGTCAATTTCAGGCAATACCAAGCCCCATTTACAGTAACGTTTGCGTCAGTCTCATTTTTGAAGATTTACGGACCAATGATTCCACCGGCCCGTAACTGCAGCTTTTGAAGCTCTTCCGACCATGTTCTTCGACCCATATAAGGCAATTTCCCTTATTGGCGTATCTATTGAGTCAGAAATGGCCCTAATCGCAGAAAAAAATGTTGGTCCAAGAAAGTGGATCTTCAGCAAGTCTCTCGAGAGCCCATTCACAGAATTTGCAAACGTTGTTCAGTTGTGATACCATCCATGATAAAATGGCAAATACTGAATAAAAAACATATGCCAACTTGACACGCGCCAACTGCCAAAAAATCAGTTTAAAAAGAACCCTGGCGTACCGTCTGTCATAACATAGAAAAGGTCTCAGAGGCCATAAGATTACGATTAAAATCAGATGATAATGGGTTACTTTCTCACTTTTACACTCATTCGTTCTTAACACGTTCAAAAAAAAACAAAACCCAAAATCCAAGTTATCAAATTTCCAAAAAAAAACTTTTCTGGACCGATAACCATTACGTTTAGTTTTCTAAAGCTGGTACATAAACCTAAGACAAGGACGGAAGTAGCAGTTGTTTTTATCCTCGATTTTGGTATCTTTAACCCAAAGGATTTCCGTCTTTTTGCACGGTCTAGATTCTCAATGCTAGAACTGTTAACATAAATCTTGAGATCTTATAAGCAAGGAAAATTCTCAGCTGTGGCAACACCTAAGAAGGTGTCACATCTCATCTACAGTGAAAACGGGTAGTAAACCATTCCTTAGAAAGATTAGACTGCAAATTATCTTTGCCTGATGAAGAGGTCCAAGAAATGTGGGTATCGCATTTTTGTATGTTTGTCGGCCTGTGCACACAACTGCAGGCTAAACCGATTTATTTCAAATGAACACCCAGAAAGGTTTTAGAATGTCACATTATGGATCCAAACCTAACAGAACTTCCCAATTCATTTATTTCGGCTGGAGAAATAACGTATTTTTTTAAATTCCTTGTGAGGTATAATTAGCGAAAGTATTTCTCTATGTTACAAGCTTAATATCAAAACTAATATACCCCTATGGGATAGGGTATAAAAAGCAATGGCAAATAGTTTCCAAAGTGAAAAATTATCTATTCTGAACTAGTGACCAAAAACGTTTTCCTTGCTTCAGTATTCCCAAAAAGGAAAAAAACTCAATTCAACACGGATACTAAAGCCTAACAAAGCTCCGTGTTATGACGTGATTACAGGAGAACTTCTTAAAATGTTGCCTCGGAAAGCATTAACTAAACTCATCTACATTGTAAATGCAGCAATTAGATTAGCATACATACCAAGACAGTGGAAAGTCGTGGAAGTAGTTATGGTCCTAAAATAGGAAAATCACCGAATGAAATAAAATCTTACAGACCTATTTCACTTCTTCCAATAATTTCAAAAGTTTTTGAAAGGTTATTACTTGGTCGCTTACACCCCATTATTGATCAGAAACGCATTTTAACTGACCATCAATTGGGGTTTAGAAGGTAACCTTCGACTATGGACCAAGTTCATCGAACTACTGATGTAATTGAGAAAGAAGAAAAGAAGAAAAGAAATTTAGGACAGCCGTATTTCTTAACATGTCGCAAGCTTTTGACCAAGTTTTTTGTTATACAGTCCTTCAATACAAATTAAGACAATTTCTGCCTAAAAAAAATTATATTAAATCCTCGTCTCGTATCTTGAGCTCAGACTCTTCCGTGTGAAACTTGGAAACGAATATTCAGAGCTCAAAGAAATTTTGGCAGGAGTACCCCCTAGGAAGCGTCCTTGGACCACTCTTGTACCTCCTATTTACACGTGATATCCCACAAGCAAACGATACACAAGTTGCCAAGTTTGTTGACGATAGAGCTATACTAGTAGTTGGCACGAAAATGGAGAAAACATATATTAAATTAAATTAAATTAAATTCTTCCCGCGGTTAAAGATGAAATTAAAAATTTTGCACGAAAACATAAAAAACGTTTATTGGGACACGTTAATAGCAGGTGGCGCAAAAATAACCTTCCGATGTTTTTTGGCTGTAATTTAAAAAAAAATGAAAAACTTTGATTCTTCTTGTGGATTATTTTTATTTGGTCTTTTAATTTTTGTTACATCATGTCGAGAATATGATGTCATGTAAATGGCCGCCGCCACAGTTGATTGTCATTTAAGCCCTTTTATGGCATTCCATCACTTTGGCCAAAACTTCCAGGGATAGGTCCTCACATTCTTGACGGATATTGTCTTTAAGAGCTGCAAGAGTCTGAGGCTTGTTGACATAAACCCGCGACTTCAAAAGCCCCACAAAAAGAAGTCCGGAGCTGTAAAATCAGGCGATCCTGCTGGCCAGTGCAAATCGCCAAAACGGGAGATTAGGCGCCCGCGAAATGCATCCTTCAGCATATCGGTTGTGGCACGTGCAGTGTGTGCCGTTGCACCGTCCTGTTGGAACCACATGTTTTCCAATCCCAATTCATCAAGTTGCGGCAAAAAGAACTCGTTGATCATTGCTCTGTAGCGCTCACGATTCACAGTAACCGTTTGGCCCGCGACGTCTTCGAAGAAAAAAGGTCCGATGACTACTCCAGCGAAAACAGCACACCATACAGTGACTTTGAGAGGGTGTAACGGCTCTTCGTGGGTTACACGCGGATTTTCAGTGCCCCAGAAGCGTAAATTTTGCTTATTTACGTACCCGCTAAGATGGAAATGGGCCTCATCACTCATGATTATTTTTGATGAAAACTCATCTTCCTCTTGGTGGTGATTAAGGATGGCTTGAGCGTATGTTAGACGCGATTGGCGGTCAGCAGCTAACAGCTGATGCACCGTCTGGACTTTGTACGGAAACATCTTCAAATCTTGTTCCAAAATTCGCTATAAAGACCGTCGACTGATACCCATTTGCGTGGCACGTCGTCTGGTCGATGTCGACGGCGCTTCCATGACATCTTCGGCTACAGCAGCAATATTCTCTGCAGAACGGCTACTCCGGGGTCTGCCACGCCTGGCAGCATCGCGTGTTGTGCCAGTCTCCTCGAGGCGAGCGGCTAAACGTCGCAGTGTTTCACCAGTAGGCGTTGGACGGCTAGGAAATCTGCGACGAAATTCACCGACCTCAAATAAATAGTCACCAATATTCCGCGTTCTGGACCAGTGTAGCGTAACATTGTTTATTAACGTGTATTTCGCATGTGTTTACTACACAAATGTCAAAACAGAACTGACATTAGGGGCCAATCGCAAAATTTATAGCATTTTCTGATAGGAGGATTACTTTTGCGCCACCTTGTATAACGGTCCTCCAAATTCCAGACGAAAAATATTATTTCCTCGTCTTTAAAGAACTATATCCTTGGATTTGGCCCGATAATAACAAACCGCACTACGAATTGCGGAAAAAGCGGAAAGGAAAGTTACCTGCCTAACATTCATTACTCGTGATAGAGACTAATGAGAAGGCTACAATCCGCTGTGCGGATCGTTTAATACCCTATTCCATCCCATCCTTCTAATAAATATCCCCAAAATGTCGGCTTTATGGCGATGAAATATAGAAAATGTTATTGTCAGAACATATTGTTCAGACCGTTTATCAAAATTTTTGACGGTTCGGAAAAATGACGGTTCTATGATGTGGTGTATACAAATGGTTTTTGTATGAAGACGCCTCCAAAAAGTGGGCGTGGGTTAAAATGATGTAAAGGAGAAATGTTTATATTACCATAACCAATGATTTTGCATCAAAATGTTAAAAATTTAAAGTGAGCGTGGCAAAAAAATTTGTATTGACGATAGCAGACATTAAAGTTGTCTAGAAATGTTGTTCAGACAATTTTTTTTAAAAATCCTTAACGGTTTGGCCTAATTTGGGCGGATTTCAAAAATTTTTACACTTGTTAGGCTTCGTCGGATAGAGAATCTATAAACCAAATTTTATCACTCTATCTCCAGATTTAAGGCCCAAAAATCGGTGTAAACAGACGGACACAGACGGAAAGACATACATGGCTAGAACGACTCAGCTACCGATTCTGAGTGGATCCAGATACTTTGAAGTATATCTAGCGAAATTATTTCACTGCGTTTCAAGCTTAATGTCGAAACTAATATACCCCTAGGTGATATGGTAATATAATAAAAATTGCTAGATAAGTTCGCATACTAAGTTGGAAATACAAATACAAAATAGGTGGTGGTTTAAGTGAGTAAAAATCTCACAATACTGTGGGCACGTGGTTATCAAGTCTACAAAAATTTTCACAAGCTCACGAAAAAAAAAATCTATACCCGAGTCATCTTTCGATGAGGATACAACATCCAAATGATGAAGATACAGAAGAAGAATGTATGGATGAAGTAGAATGAATACCATTTCATTTAATAATAGAACGGGCCATATATTTTTTTGCATACACATTTTTCACATTTGTAAAAATTTCCCTAAATATACCCAAGATAATTGACTTTTACCCAAACTAACCCGAAATAAGCTTAACAAACCATTTAGAGCTGATTCAGCCAAATATCACATGATTGGGAGTGAAAAACATTTATGAGCGGTTTTTTTGAGGCAAATACACCCGTTTTTATGAATAGTCCAAGGAAATTTGACAAATCGGCTTAATAATATGTTTAGACAATGTTTTCCTTTAAATTGTCTTTAAAGTAAATTGTAATCACTTTAAAATGTACGCTGTGTTTTCTTTAAAAATTTTTTTTTTTTTTTTTAAACATTGCTCTCCTAAAAATTGCTTTTCAAAAAAATGTATGACACGCCCACTTTTTTTCAAAAAAGTTCATAAAAAAGATCGAAACAATTAAGTATTAGATAACCTTGTTATACATTTTCGAGAGATAGGTGTGTTACATGGGCTTTGGGTCAAACTGGTTGTTGAAACCTTTGGAACCATAGTGGTTTAAACTTATTGTCGTTAGATAGAGGCATATGTCAAAATATGTATTCAGACCCTCGTTTATATTTACAGGAAAAATAGATAGCACTTACCATTATTGAGTTGATTGCATTTTGTAGTAGTTTCGAGGTTGGGTTGTGATGCTTGATGGATAACTAAAACACTCGCGAACGCGTGAGATTACTTGTGGGATTTAAAACTAATTCCGAATGTTACCACTAAAGCTTTTCAAATCGACACTAAAAAATGAAACACATCCGCGAATATAGCCAAACTACAGTCAACTCTTAAAAAAATATTTCAAAGTACACTTTTCTAATTTTAAATATACAACGCACGCGTTATTTTTACAAAAACAATGTTTGGCTGTATGAGATTTATACCAAGAACGATCACTATAAAAAAAAAACAACACGGTTGCGGACATAACTTTACTCTTAATTTTCGGAAAACGCTGATCTTTCTGAAAAGAAAAAAAATATATTTTAGAAGATTTTCTTATTATCTGTTAAGAAGTGTGTATATTCATATAATATTATATGGTTTCCAAAATCAGAAATCAAGGATAATAACGTGTGGATAAAAATGTTGATTTTGTATAAAATGTTTAGCTTTGTTTACTTCTGCAAACACTTTTAAGGCCGTGTGTCAATTGCGTTAACATTTTAGCCAGTGGACATTTTGACATTAGTATGGTGACTAGAGACATCAAAATTTTAAGCTGCTCAACAGCTAGCTAAAATGTCCCCAGTGGCTAATTTTTGACTTTTGATATACCTACTGAGAGGTGACAGAGATGGAAAGCAAATTAGCCAGTGGATAAAGTTTAATCCCCATTTTAAAGAAATTGACACACGGCCTAGGAAACAGAGTTTAGGCCGCTAGATAATAAATTTCTTTGAAGAAAATCATTTAAAATGAATTTCCTCACATAAGTGGCTTATATGTTTCAAGTTTTAACTATTTTTTTTTTGTAACTCAAACATATTGATATTTTCTCTGATCTTTTCAATTCCGGGATTTTAAGGTGGAAGGCCTGCATTTCGATAACTGGGGGTTGACGGCCTTTTTTGACTATCAACACATTTACAATTCACAGTGTGTTTGCCACTGGGTTTGTAGAAGGCTACTAGTTTTTGGGTTTTAACTCATATTTGACAGATTATTTTCTGGTAAGACTCTTCGGTCTGTATAAGCGCGCGATCGAGGATATAGAGAGGTGCCACTACAGGAACGAAACTTTGCAAGTTTTACCAAAGTGTAAAACGTCAAAGCCCAAGATATAAGGCTCGACCAAAATCCTGTCGAGATGAACATAGATATATCGTAGTTGAGACACAATCGAAGCTTAGGACAAGTAAGAACCACATGTGCAGACTGTTAAAAGGCGATGACGAACAACATTCCGCTGTCAGGAAGAACGAACCACTCAATGCTGGCAACAACAGCGAAAACTGCCAACCACCCGAATTGAATGAAGTGAGGAAAGCAATATCTAAATTCAAGCTAAATAAGGCTGCCGGTAATGATGGCCTTCCCGTCAAGCTTTATAAAGCCGATGATGACTTGGTAAGTAACATCCACCAACTCAAAAACAAAATCTGGTCGGAAGAAAGTATGCCTGATGAATGGAACCTCAGCATCGTTTACCCGATCTAAAAAAAGGAGACCCTATAAACTGCGCCAACTACAGATGCATAAGTCTTCTCAACTTCGCCTATAAGATCCTGTCTGTCGTGAACGATTGAAACCAGGATAATCCACAACCGATCAAATTCACTCTCCGGCAGATCTTGGAAAAAAACCAAGAAGTCCAAATCAATACCCAGCACCTATTCATCGACTTCAAAGCCGCATTCGACAGCATTTATAGAGACGAACTATACAGAGTCATGTCTAGTTTTAGTAAACCGCCCAAACTCGTCCGTTTGTGTAGGATGACGATGGAGAATTATCGCTGCTCCATCAGGGTCGGAAACGACCTCACCGACACATTCGATACCATAAAAGGATTTAGGCAAGACGATGCACTGTCATGTATCTTCTTCATTTTGATTCTTGAAAGGATTCTGCAAAACTCGTTGCATACGCCGACGATATTGACATCATTGGCAAGACTCAACTTGATGTCATAGCCGCGTTTGCTAATATAGAGAAGGAAGCGGCAAAATGGGCTTAGCAGTAAATGAGAGTAAGACTTAGTATATGCCGCCAACACGAAAGGACACACAACGAATTGGACCGAACGTCGCCATTGACATATTATATAACTTTAAGGTAGTACGAGACTTGTGTCTGTCTCGGCTCCGCTATTAACTCTGACATCAACATTTCGTCAGAAATTAAACTAAGAATTTCTCTTGCCAACCGCTGTTTTTCGGGCTAAAAAGGCAATTCAGTAGTTAAGCCCTCACTTCCTTGGTCGATTTGAGAGGAAATTTCTTCGAAAAATCTTCGGTCCCGTTTGCGTTGCCGGTCTATGGAGACAAAGATTCAACCAAGAACTATACGAGCTGTACAGGGACTTGCCGCTGGTCAAAACAAAACTGAGCATTGGACGTTTAAGATGGCTAGGGCATGTAGAACGAAAAGACTCCAAAAATGCAGAGTCTTCGATTCCCAGCCAGACGTCGGACGCAGTAGAGGAAGACCTTGCCTTAAGTGGCGCGTACAAGTAGAAACCGACCTCAACCAACTTCGAGTGCGCAACTGGGGGGCAGTGAGCTAAGGGCTGGGCTAATTGGAGAGGCATGTTGGTTGAGGCCTAGGTTCATTCCGGACTCTAGCGCCACTTAAGTAAGTATGTAAGTAAGTAGGACCCTGTGTGTTTTATTATTTTCCATCAAGATTTTATACCCATCTTCTAGCAGGATACTTTTACAGCGCTGGTCTTTTAGATGGCATCGCCTTGGTTTAACGCTTTCTCGATACTTGCAAACGTTATTCTGTAGCTATCGTTTTTGGAGTGAGTTGGTGACTTAGTGTGGATGTCACTTTAATAAGTCTCAGTCTTGTTACTGTGTCATTTTCTTTAAAAAAAAATTACGCTCTGCTTACTCCCTATTTCCGCAGACTGCTCTAAACCTTCAGATTTACTTCAACGCCTACTAAAAATCACATACTAACACCAAAGCCATAGAAAACTATGAATGAATGAATGTTTCAACTACCACCGCTTATGGTCAACCGTATGACTGCCAAAGACAATCTCCAAAACCGATAGCGACAATGATTGTTATAATGACGTTACCAACGCCCCCATGAATTCACCAGAAAAAGCTCAATCAATGGCCACAATGTATCTACATCGCCATCTTTGGCTCGTTTTTTTTTTAGATCTAAAAATATCGCTATGCACAAACCAGCTGCGCGTCGCGGCATACCGCTACGCTGCTTGCATGTATCCGTGGGTAAATGACCTTGCCATTCTCCAACCAATGCTACAGGCATCCATTCGGCTGGAATTAATGCCAAATGAAAATCCGCTTTCTTTAACTTCATGCTACTGCGCGAGTGCTCATACTTGCGATACTTGCCACCGGGAGATAGACTATCTAGGAGGCAAAGAAATAGCAGAAACAACCACTGCCTGCGCCTATACAAGTGCGCATCGAGATAATGCCAAGATGTTCGACAGAGAACTGGAGAGCAAGAGAGGTGGAAGACTCAAGGCAGCTCACCACCAGACCGATTGAATGGATTGCGGAGTGGCAGTCAATGTCTGAGAATTCGTGCGCGGCCTACTTTCTCCGCATTCCATTCGAGCTTGAACTCTTAGTAAGTAAGTTAGGTAAGTGAGAGCTCTCACTGTTATCTGTGTTGTGTACGGTGTGGTGCGGTGCGCGTTTGCGGTCTTTCGCGTGTACCGTAAATGCGGCCGACACAGACTACTGTTGCTCCAAAACGAGCAATTATCTGCAGTTTGGAGATTTTCTATTAAGTTGAATCACCGATTTCATAGGCCTATCTCTGAACAGAAAATCTTTTCTTGAGCCTATGGTTGCATAATCCAGAGGTCCACAAAGCATTTCCTTGAATAAAAGCCGCTCACTGTCTATTCATCATTTCCATTCAAACCGAACAAAAAAAAAATTGATTTACCGGGAACGGACTACATTTGACAGTGAAGCGCATATCGAATCAACTCTTCCATCTATGCACACATAGAGGAACAGGTAGGAACATCGAACGTCAAATCAATTTGGGTCACTTGACTTAATGATTAAAATAGCAGAACCAGATACAGATACCAATAAAAAAAACCCACTAGTCGTCGTCGTCGTCGTTGCTGCTATAGATATGGAGGAGGAAAGACCGAATCGACTCCGATCTAGATTCAACTTGCATATTCATTCATGAATAAAACAATTCCTGGGAAACATCACATCGGATCTTTGGTCATGTGACTGCTGCGCGATATCTGTCGTCGTTGTCTCTCTATGGGATAAACGGTCTGATAAAAATATTGGTCGCATGGCAGGTGGTGAATATGCATATGCATTTGACAAGAAGAAGTCGGCCGATGTCGGTATTCTGGTATCGAGACATACGAGTACTGGCTCTTGGGGTTGGGTTAATGGATGCTTTGCTCCGCCAGCCCCCCACCGCTGACTGCCGGCCCATAGTCTCACTGAGATGTATCTGACATGGCCCATTGAAACGAAGCGAAATCAAAGGTGCGCTTCGTTTGACTCTATTTGCTTGGGAGTCTGCTGCAGGCAGACGCTTGATCCAAATTTCGAGTGGTTGATGTGGTACTCTATTATTCCCAAACACAATTTTTTTTTTTGTATTTGTCTCTTCTCTATTCTTTTCCATCTTGAATATGAATATGTGCGATGTGCAATGTGGGCGGAGGGTGTAGGGTGTATGGAACACTACAAAGATACACTGTATCTGAAGACTGATTGCCATCTTGTGCGTCGTCGTTATAACCGTTTGACTATGGATGCGTATTCATGCAATGAAAATGCATGTGCGACCCAGTACTGTGTTGAATATGTCCTTTGGGCAACATATTGCGCATTGCTGAGGGCGAGGTGTTAAAATGACAATGGAAGATGTATCTACCGTAGAATGGTGCGCTGCATCTCATTGATATTGATAAGGAGTACTGAATGCAGTGTTGATGTGCACATTGGTAAGCGTAGAATGTAAAAATATGAAGATTTCTCTGCACTATGGAAATCATTATGATATTGTACCTCATCTCTTTAGAGCCTTTAAGCATTAAGATACACATCATGTGTACCATGCTCAATATTTCATGTACTACCCAACTTAAACATCCAAAGCAAACTGTTTTGACCAGGTCTTTGCATATAAAAATTGTGGTTTAATCTTCGTCTCTATTAAACGTTGCCAAGATTTTTCGACGAATCTCCCGTACAAAACTACAAAAGATTTCTTCATCTGCTTTTTAAGTGGTCTATACTTGAGTGCCATAAAGTAGGACTGGACTGATCTGGATATTAAATGTCGAGTTTTTATTACTCGGAGTAAATCAGGCCGGAGGTTTTTCTCTTGTCAGCAATGTAAATTAGATTGCTGAATGGGAACAGTTTCCCGGGAAAATGTGTTCCCGATAAGCCCGAATGTTGAATTGCTTAAGAATGAAGCGGTTGGCAAGAGTAATCCTTCGTTAAATTTCTAATGCGGTGTCATTGTCAAAATTGTTGACAGCATATTGTTAAGTCTTTTCTCAACTTTTCCATCTCTATACTGGCAATCGCTTTGATGACATCAAGCTGAGTTCGACCAATATGGCCAACTTCAACGTCGTATGCTAGCAGTTGAACAGATTGTCCAAATTGTGTTGGGTGGTGAGTTTATAACAATCGTCTTGAAAACGATGCAGAGGCTGAGTTTAGACGGTATATTAAAGCTTGACATGGATCTTTATAGTTCGGCTCTATAAATCCTGTCGAATATGACTTTGAATCGAATCGAATGATCAATTGCAGATACTGATAGGACCTATCAGGTTTTCGGTGACTGGAGTTTGTAGAAGATATAGTAGTGAATTATGTTGGTGGAAGTAAGAGGGTCTAAGCTTGATAAATATATAAGAAGATAGCTTTCGTTGCAACTATAATCCACCCTTAATGTCAGGTGCCTGTGGCAACTGGAGGCAACAAGTTTATCCATTTAAACTTAAAAGAGAAAATGTATCATAAGGTGTCCGAATTAACTTCGGGAGTCACTGTCTTTAGTTTTCGTTATATTTGCATAACTTTCAAGATGGTGTATACTTCTAGGAGTAACAAACGAACACATTACCTTTACACCGCGGCAACCCACAGCCCCCTTGGGGCTTATTTCCTTTTCGAAATAGAAACAAGCCTTGCCACCATAAAGCATTCATTCATTAACATTCAAGTTTGGGTGTATACAAAGTTTGAATGTGGGTGGGATGGGTGGTATTGTTGGATTCGGGTTGCGTGCTAGTTTGGATGCATGCAAAGGAAATAAGCCCTACAAGAAGAGACATTAACAGTTGCGGGACTTATTTCCATTTCCAAAAAGAAATAAGCCCTGCGGGGTCTACTTCCTTTTTTTCGAAATTCAGCCTTGCTGGACTTAATTTCGCGGGGGTTATTGCACACGCACCTTTGAATACAGTATTTGTGGTAGCTTCTCTTTTACCGATTCTATTACTATTTCTATTACTTCTTTAGCGTTGTCGGACAAGATATGTGCGGGGACTTACACCCATTAATTTAAGTCATGACCATTGTGCATGTTGTACCAAAGGATTAATTTTGCTTGAAAAGGAAGTAAAGCCCAAAAGCAAAAGCCGCGAGAATTATTTCCATTTCCTTAAGAACAAATCTCCCGCGGGGGGTTACCCATGGGGGCCCTCATAGTGTCTAATGAGAAGATTTCCTTACAACAAACCTCGGAAACAAAATTATTGCACACGCACCTTTGAATACAGTATTTGTGGTAGCTTCTCTTTTACCGATTCTATTACTATTTCTATTACTTTTTTAGCGTTGTCGGACAAGAGATGTGCGGGGACTTACACCCATTAATTTAAGTCATGACCATTGTGCATGTTGTACCAAAGGATTAATGTTGCATGAAAAGGAAGTAAAGCCCAAAAGCAAAAGGCATTACAGCCGCGGGAATTATTTCCATTTCCTTAAGAACAAATCTCCCGCGGGGGCTTACCCATGGGGGCATTGTGTCTAAAGAGAAGATTTCCTTACAACAAACCTCGGAAACAAAATTCAACATCAAAGTCCTTGTAGGTTGATACTTCTGCAGACTATGGTGTCATAAAAGCAACGTAAAACAAAAACCAGTCGACTAGAATGTTAAGAATACTGTGAATTTGAGGAAGAAAACATGAAGCCCTAAAAGTGTAACCTATATTCTCTATTTGCGTTCTTAAATAATGCTTCCTCTTGCTAAATTATCTCCTCGCTACGAAGGTATAGAATTTTACTTCCAAAATTCGCAAAAATCTACTTTCCTCAGCGATGAAATCAAATTCAGATAAAACCATCGGAAAGCCAAATCCAGAAATGCCATTGACGTCAAATATACAAGCAAAGTAGTTAAAATATTCCGTTGCTTTTCATATTTCCAAACCTTTCGAATTTTGAAATACCTTCCCCGAAACCGCTTTAATTGCGATAGTTATCTCATTGTTAGCGGACTGTATTACATTGGTATACGTAAGTCTGCGCAGGCTGCTTAATAATGCAGCGCGTAATTTCTTTCGCGCAATTATATGTCGAAAGAACACTTAAAGAAATAATAAAAAAATTTCCAGCGCACAGAAACAGAAACAGCCCATACAACTACCAACAAGAAGAAGCAAATTCTATGGAATTTCCAACGGATTTGTTACCATTTGCCGTTACGTTGGCTAACAGCTGTTTAAAAATACCAGTGCGCAACGAAGACCGAGCACAAAAAAACTCCAATTAAACGACCACGAAGAGAGAGATACCATTTCGCGTGTTGTATCTACTGTATGCGCCATTCACAGTACACAGGCAGCAAACCGGCCAAAAAGAAGTCGAGGCAGAAAAGATACCACGACCATGAAAAACGAACAGGCCAACGACGACGACGACGAAGACGACGAAGAAGAAATATGGTGAGCGATCATCGGAATGGAAATTCCATCGTCGAACCGGAAGTTCATTTACCCCGGGCAAACACAAGCGCACATAGCATTTTGCTGCCACTTATCATCATATCGTTACGTTCCCACCTAGTCGGGTTGTGTTGTTGTGTCGTTGCTCTGTGTGCGAAGATGGTAGGTAATACCACTATGGAGGAAAAAAGCTCCATTCATGGGACATGCGCTACCAACACTAGAGCACCGTCAACGATGATCTCCACATGGATATGAATAGGAAAAATAATTTGCCAGCGCAGTCTCATCCACGCACTAAAGCAGATCCGTGTCGGTGGAGTTGGTATGTGGGCCCTCTGGCGATCACCCCCCACACCGAACGCCATCGTCTCGGTCACCAAAGGCAACAACGGCCTACCCAACAATTAGAAACGAACTTGACACACTGACGCAGTTTCGCTTCTTTATGATTTATTTGTAGCATGCACTTGAAAACACGACAATGTCACTTGACGTGGTGTGAGTGAGAGAGCGCGCGTGCGCCTACGACTTGGTCATGCGCGTGTTGGTGCGGTGGCGAAGTATTGCCATGTATTTGTGAGACAAATCTCATCGAATTGCATGTAGCAGAGCAATCGCGAATCGGCAACCACCAAGTTCTTCAATACAATGGCGAACCGCAGAACCAGTTTACATTGGTATTTGTCTCATTTTGAAAGTATCTGTTAGATTTTTTTTTCAGTAGCGCTTTGTAGCCCTCCATTGAGCAATAGTGTCGATATTTTATTAATAGATACTTATTTGGTATTTTTAGAAAACATGATCAATTGACGGGATCGATTGAATCTATAGGGGAGTTGGGATTGGAATTGTAAAATAAATGGACAGTTGACCTTGATAATATTTATGGCCTTTGGTGTGTGCAAACACAATGACAACTGTCACATTACATTCCGATTGATTTAGTAAGCCGATCATGAGGTGAGAATGGGTTTCGTATCGGTATGCTGACAGTTATTTGATGAGATAAATAATTCTGAGAATTCAAAGACCGAAAAGGAGATAGAAAATCTATTGAACCTTTTGAGGTCTACTGGATTTTTCTAGGAATGGAGTGAAGATTCTAGGCTGATTCAAAACACAGAGTTTGTAAGGATTGTAGGTTATCATTCTGGCAATGCTCTCAATATTGGCATTACATGGGTTACAGTTTTGGATCAGGGGTAATGCTTTTCCTTGAAACGCAAGACAGGAGAAATCTACGATGAAATGAGAAATGATAATCGTGAATCACTATTATATCTTATTTTGTATACTGTACTTATCCCATGGGGATGGCTGTAAACCTGTCTATCTGCTAATAAATCTACCCTTTTACTGAGTTTTGGGCCTTATGTTTCGAGCTAGGTGATAACATTTGGTTTATGAACTCTTTTTTCCATGAAGCTCCAGTGTAAACTTTTTGAAAATCAAAATTTTGGAATTTTTGTTCAAACCAAAGGAAGTTTTAAAAGAACCTGAACAACGAATCCTGAGAATCTCGTTGTCCTCATTTCAACAAGAGGTTCTGAGAATTCTGAGAATCTCGTTATCCTCATTTCAACCAGAGGCTCTGAGAATTCTGAGAGTCTCGTTATCATAACTGAGGAGAGGAGTTATTTTCGTATTGTGGGCAACGATGTTCGTATCTATCTGCACCCTGAAATGAAGCCGAGCAACTAGCGCGGAGGCACAAGCGCGGAGGCACAAGCTGCAGCAATCGAACATTACAGCGATCCAAGAAACACAACGATATATAGCTGGTAAAAGGAGTGCGAAAAACTAAGGCCCCTGTTGTAGCAAGAAGATTCGGCGACAATCTGATTGATAATTTAAAATAAAAGACTGACTAAGGCAGGAAGCTTTTTGCTTCGGCGTCATTAGTGGACGGATTGCCACACGAAATTGGGCCACATGATTTGAAATAACCGACTGACTAAGGCAGGAAGCCTTTTGGTTCGACGACATTAGTGGAAGGATTGCGATAATCCTCATCAAGTTGAAATTCGGTAACAGAGGAAAAAGATGATATGTTATGTCTTAATAAGCTATTCGAGTAAACTAAGAACGACCGTCAAAATACGATGTTAACTTCGTGCTGGAAGATTTCAACGCCCATATTAGAAGACAAAAACATATTTGGGAAAGGGTTTATTCTAATTTCAGGATAAATTGTCACTAAAGCCAGCATCCGATTTCTCCACCTATGGTAGCATAACGGTCTCTAGCCCAACAAACAGGCAAATCAAATTGACCACATTGCAATAAATGTGTGCCGCGTTTTAATATTATGGATGTCAGAATTTCTCGAGAAGCCCACATAGACTCGGAGCATTTACTTGTTCTACGAATATCAGATACCCAATGCGTCCCAAAAGCAGCAAATATAAGTACAGTCCGAAAATGTTCAGAGCACATATCCCTCAAATCAATTAACAACGAACCGCCTATGTCTAACCCAATTCGCGACGGTAGAAACAAGCCGTGAGATTGGCCGTAAGTAATGTGCTGTTTTTTTTTGCTACACATCATTCAAAAATCACTGGTTCTGCAAAGAACTCCAACATATGCTCGCAGCTGAAAACGAGGCCTACAAGGCAAAGCTGCAGGTTAAGATGAAGGCCGCCATAATTGTTTATAGGCAAAGCCGAAGAAAGAACATTGACTTTTCAGAAAGAAGTAAAACGCGCAAACGGAGATATAGAGATGCTCCAGGATTGAATTTCGTAAGTTATACCGAAATGTAAGACTTAAACAAAGTGAGGACATCCATATCCTAATTTAAGTTTAAGAAGGCTGAGGCAACTACTAGCATACGCCGACGATACTGGCAGCATTGGTAGGACTCAGGGTGATGGCATAGCCACGTTTGCTAGTATACCGAAGGAAGCGGCAAAAATGGGTTTAGCAGTAAATGAGGGCAAGACAAAGTATATGCTGTCAACCCGAAAAGACACACAACATCGACGTATTGGTCAGAGTGTCACCATTGACAGATATAACTTTGAGCTAGTACGGGACTTTGTCTATCTCGGCTCCGCTATTGACTCTGAAAACAACATCTCGTCAGAAATTAAATTCAGTAGTAAAGCCCTCCGTCGAACTACTAAGGAGATCCTATTAAAGAATTTGATCATCCCAGTCCTAGTCTACCGCGCTGAAGCATGGACCGTCTCAAAAGCGAATGAAGAAATCATTGGTCGATTTGAGAAGAAAATTCTTCAAAAAATCTTGGTTGAAACTTCGTCTCCATAGCCCGTGAACGCAAACCACGGGCTATGGAGACGAAGATTCAACCAAAAACTATAGGAGCTGTACAGCGACATGCCCCTGGTCAAAAAACTCCGCATTCGACGCTTAAGATGGCTAGGACATGTAGAACGAATGGACACCAATACTCCGGCTCGCAGAGTCTTCGATTCCCAGCCAGACGTCGGACGCAGTAGAGGAAGACCTCGCCTTTAGTGGCGTGCACAAGTAGAAACCGACCTCAACCAACTTGGAGTGCGCAACTGGAGACAGTTAGCTAAGGACCGGGCTTATTGGAGAGGCATGTTGGTTGAGGAACAGGTTCATTCCGGACTGTAACGCCACTTAAGTAAGTAAGTAAGTAACTCGTTAGCCCGATACTGGGAACGATTTTATCGAGGTATGTAACTTGTTAAAGTTTTCAAAACCGATCACATTAATTGGCGGTGGGGGCGAAACAGCGCGCTTTATTAACATTCTCTTTGTCTCGGTTTATAATTTCAGGAGGGGATACAGCTTTCCATTTTTTACCGGTCGTTTCTTAAGACTCTAGTCGGTTTCGCGACTGAGTTCTTCATCCGGATGGTATTCGGAATTCACCGGACTGTTTGCCCATGGTTCTGGCTCATTAGGTTTTTTCACTGAAATCCTTAGAGTCAGAATTTCTTTACGAAGCACTATGACATTGTTAAGCTTTGTTCGAGGAACGTCGTTTTCCCCCTTAAGGCTCTAATTTTTCATTGAGTCTCGTTTTTCGTTGGCCGAGACCTCAGGTGTTGTCGAGCTCCTTGAGATACATATATTTTTTTTGAGATGCAGATTTAGGTGACTTCAATATCCTTGAGCTTTTCCCGAAAGGGTTACATAATTGCAATAACTGGCTTTCCCCAGAATCCGTAGAGCCGATCTCCGAAGAGAGTGGATTTTCCAGTGATACTAAATTGCCGCGAGGGGTATTACATTTCTTTGTTTTGTTCACAGCATTTTTTTGTTGAATACGACATTCCCTACCTCGGGTATATTCTGGTTTTAATTTTTTGTTTGTCGAACTTTGTTTTTAATATAACTTGATAGTTTTAGAAAACAAAAACATCTGAAATGGAGCATGGCTGTTCGATTGCTTAAGAAATGTTTGCACTTCCCCTACTGAAACATCGACACAACTCGCTACATATATTTAATGACATGTCTGCCTTTGTTTTTCTGCATGTTAGAAATCTATAAAGTGTTGCTTCGCTTACAAAACATTGAAGGTCGCCATGAACTAGTCAAACCTCAACTTTTAAACGGTAACGGAATTTTATTACAAAAAAAACACACACAAAACAGATAAATACTTATTTTCCACTCTATTTCATGCGATCGCTTATATCTTCCTTTAATGTTGCAAATAATTTAAAAAGTCTCTCAAATCCCTCAAGTCCAACTTCGACACATAAAACTGGCTTCCGAGCAATTTCGACGCGCTAGAAGTGCATTTCCCTTTGCGTTGTCAAAATTATTAAACTTGATCCAGCAGCACATTCCTCGACTCATTTCGCAACTTTTAATCCAATGGAACCGAAACCCAATATTTAGACTCAACGAAGAAACTTTTCCAAACTAAAATATGACCTCTCAGCAGACCATTCTAATCATGTCATCCCGCACATTACTCATTCTCCAATATAATCACACAACCCCCCCCCCCCCCTCCCACTCCCTTCACACAGAGGGGAAGACAGTAAAACCAAAGGAGGGTGAGTGAGGAAGAAAGACAATAAGGACACCACTGTGGATTGTGCTTGTGCCTGTCCGTTGCGCTTTCACATTTTCGTAACGAAAAATTATAATTTCGTGGCGCCTTTTTATGTGGTTGTATGGTGTGGTGTACATGGGTCTTGCGATGTCACTAAACTTTGTCCATTTGCATTAGGTCCCTCCACCGCATCGGTGCTACCACCACCGCCCTTCTCATTCTCTCTGAAGCTACTGCTGCTGCATGAATTTAACTGAAATTTATGAACTTGCAGGATCCAAGGCAAATAAATTTCAGTCAATTGCGTATATGCGCCAATGCTGCAACAGAACGGCGGGCTGTCGTTTTGGTGGTGTAAGCGCAGGGCTCCAAAGACAAGAACAAGAACGTCACCCAAACAATAGCCAACACCATTTGGGGAGAGGTACTACCGATAGCGAACTGACAAAGTTGACATTTAGGGTATTTTTATGACATTGCCTTAAAGTGTCATGTTGTTAAGACCGGAACCGGATGCTATTTGTGTTACGTTTCCCAACGTACGATTTGTGGAGTATCCATGCTGCTAAATTTTTCCTCCTCCCGTACCCCTTAATGGACAACGAGCTTCCATATGGTGATGTTGTGTTTGGACGACTGTTTTGGAAATTTTCGTAAGACGTGTAAAAGTGACTTCAAAGCCTTACACTTAATTCGGTCATTGAAGGGTCCTTGACGCCGGCAGTTTGCTATTATTTGCTTTTTCTCTACTCTCACATGCGGCAGTGCTGCATGTGGCTAGTACTCTTACTTACTCCTTCGACGAGCTAATTTAGGATTCTTTGGATGGATGAAGTGTATGTGTAGTTTAGGTTTAAGCTAAGGCCTACAATATATTTTATTTAACGTCCTTCCGGCCGGCATTATTTGCAAACGGTTGTGAGGCCCTGCCTCTACCTACACGTCACGTCCCGTCACATTAAGCAATTTGGTGGAAGTGTTTCAGTGATGACGATGTGGTGTTGGTGGACATATTGGGAGCTATTTATGCAACCATTTTAATGGTATGAAGGATTTTAAATGTTCATGTGATCGTCAGGTTTCTATTTTGAAACGAAGTGTGGTTTGCTTTCCTTAATATGAAGTCGACATTGTGTGTTTCGCCGCTGCAGAGTTATATTGAGACCTTAATAAATTATTCACTGGGAAATATGTCTATATAGCAGAAACATTTGTGACGCACCTTAGAGGAGGTTTTTTGTCGATTTGTTTTACAGAAGGATTTACTATCGATAAAGTGTTTTTTATTTCACTTATACCTTGTCATACCGACAATTAGTACAGACAAATACATCAGTTATCCGTAGGTTCAAAAATCCCTTGAAAGCTGTGGCATATCCATATCCAATCGTATCCAACAAAACGTTTTTGATTCGAAAGTCAAAAAAAAAAAAACCTTTTGCTTTCTTGTTTCATTTGGCGAGCGTTTAAATAAAACAAAATGGAATTGGCGACTTGCTTTTAGGGTTTTTTAACATGGTATCGGACTCAGACGATGAAATTGTGCCAATCTTACATACATTTTTTGAAGCAATTGAGGAAAAGGACGTAAATAGCAGTGAGCTGTGGTTACATCGCATCCATCAAATCTAAAACGATATGATGAGAATGTGATAATATTCGGATTTGTTATAAGTGCCAGACTTAGGCAAGAAGTCTTTAAAAGACATTAGCGAACGCATTGTAACAATCCTCATCAAGGCCAAATTTGCCAACATAAGCCTTATATCCGCTCACGCCCCAACGGAGGAAAAAGATGATATAGCTAAGGATTGCTTCTATGAGCTCTTTGACCAAGCATGTGAGCGAATACCGAAGTACGATGTTAAAATCGTGCTGGGAGATTCTAACGCAAATGTAGGAAGAGAAGACATCTTAAGCAATATTGATGGAAAACATAGCCTACACGACAACACGTCTGGTAACGGACTTAGGGTAATTGACTTCGCTACGAAGCGGAATGCCACTATAGCCAGCACACGGTTTCCTCACTTCGATAACCATAATCAACAAACGGTCAACTAAATTAATCATATTGCGATAGACAAGAGGCATGCATCCAGTATTTTGGATGACCGATCATTCCGACGAGCTAACATCGACTCGGACCACTACCTTGTTGCAGCCAAGGTAAAAATGCGGATATCCACCACGCCACAACAACACAGAAATACTGTGAAAAAATTTAATGTCGAAAGACTGCAATCGCAAGAGACCGCCAAGACCATCGCGCAACGCGTTTCCCTAAACCTCTCGACAACATGGCAACGAGGCCAACAAGCCATAAGATCAGGCGCAAATGATGTGCTAAGTTTCTCGCGCCCACCAGCAAGAAACCACTGGTTAGATGAGGAATGCAGGTGAAGAGAGCTGCCGTTGAGCTCTATAGGCAAGGAAGAAGTGAAGAACACCGGCTTTTCAGAAAGAAGAAAAAAGAGCAAGAAAAGCGCGCGATCAAGGATATATAGAGGTGCCACTCCAGGAACGATGTTCGCAAGTTGCACCAAAGTGTAAAACGTCAAAGCCAAGGACACTAGGCTCGAACAGAATCCTATCGAGATGAACAAGGAAATATCGTAGTTGAGACACAGTCGATGCTGAGGATATGGAAGAACCAATTCTGCAGACTGTTAAACAGCTATGACGAACAACATTCCGCTGTCAAGCAGAACGGACCATTCAATATTGGCAACGACAGCGAAAACTACCAATCACCCGACCTGAGTGTAATGAGGGTAGCAACATTTAAACTCAAGATGAATAAGGCCGCCGGAAATGACGGCCTTCCCGTCGAGCTTTATAAAGCCGGCGGAGATGAATTGGTAAGAAACATCCAACAACTCTAAGCCAAATCTGGTCGGAAGAAAGTATGCCTGAATAATGGAATATCAGCATCTTTTGTCCGATCCACATAAAAGGAGACCCTCCAAACTGCGCCAACTACAGAGGCATAAGTCTCCTCAACATCGCCTACAAGATCCTATCTGCCGTAATATGCGAACGCCTGAAACCATTTACCAACAACCTGATCGGCCCTTGTCAGTGTGGTTTTAGGACAGGAAAGTCCACAACCGATCAAATTTTCACACTTCGGCAGTTCCTGGAAAAAACCCAAGATGTCCAAATCGATACCCATTAGCTATTCATCGATATCAAAGCCGCATATGACAGCATTTATGGAACCGAGCTATACAGAGCCATGTCTATTTTTGGTATAACGCACAAACTCGTCCGTTTGTGTAGGATGACGATGGAGAATTCTCGCTGCTCCATCAGGGCCGGAAAAGACCTCACAGACACATTCGATACCAAAAAAGGATTTAGGCAAGGCGATGCGCTGTCATGTGACTTCTTGAATTTTATTCTTGAGAGGATTGTGCAATACTCACGAGCCAACACCAGAGGCACAATTTTCAAAAATCGGTACAACTACTAGGATACGCCGCCGATATTGACATCATTGGTAGAACCCAACGTGATGTGATAGCCACGTTTTCTAGTATAGAGAAGGAAGCGGCAAAAATGGGTTTAGCAGTAAATGAGGGCAAGACAAAGTATATGCTGTCAACACGAAAAGACACACAACATCGACGTATTGCTCAGAGTGTCACCATTGACAGATATAACTTTGAGGTAGTACGGGACTTTGTCTATCTCGGCTCCCTCGGCTCCGCTATTCACTCTGAAAACATCATCTCGTCAGAAATTAAATTCAGTAGTAAAGCCCTCCGTCGAACTACTAAGGAGATCCTATATAAGACTTTGATCATCCCAGTCCTAGTCTACCGCGCTGAAGCATGGACCGTCTCAAAAGCGAATGAAGAAATCCTTGGTCGATTTGAGAAGAAAATTCTTCGAAAAATCTTCGGTCCCGTTTGCGTTGACGGGCTATGGAGACGAAGATTCAACCAAGAACTATACGAGCTGTACAGCGACATGCCCCTGGTCAAAAAAACTCCGCATGGTACGTTTAAGATGGCTAGGACATGGACAACGAATGGACACCAATACTCCGGCTCTCAGAGTCTTCGATTCCCAGCCAGACGTCGGACGCAGTAGAAGGAAGACCTCGCCTTAAGTGGCTAACACAAGTAGAAACCGACCTCAAACAACTAAATGTGCGCAACTGGAGGCAGTAAGCTAAGGATTGGGTTAATTGGAAAGGCATGTTTGTTGAGGCCCAGGTTCTTTCCGGACTGTAGCGCCATTTAAGTAAGTAAGATATAAATGCTGCGATTTAAGCCACACATATGATTTAAGTCATACCGTAGGTAAAGAATATCTATACTGGAATTTAATCATCATTTGCTAACACGATGACCATACCATTATCATTGGGAAATACAAATCTAACCACATGCGATTATTATGGTTCTTAAATTACTGAATTGCAATTTACAGTTCTGTTGATTTACGATAAGAAAATAAGCTAGGAAGACCACCTACACGGCTTACCTCCTTTTTGCTCACGCACCAATCCACTCAATATAGTTCCGCTCCAATTCGATGTTGTTAACCAAAGATTTTCTACACCATTTTTCCTTTTGATCACCGCTTCTATAAACGGTAAATAAAATCATTCACTTTTTTACGTCTGCATAATGCCATTCAGACAGTTTTTTTTTTCGATTACTCATTTATCCACTCCTTACCGTCACCTCATTTGCAAGTCCTTGCATCGAAACGAAGTCAAGCATCTGCAAATCATGCGTGCTCAAATCCTAGCATACGCTGAGTATGTACCCTAGCCTGTATTATACATACTCGCAAAAAGAATATCCTAATAGTCCTTCGTGCCGAGGTGCTGGTGCCCAGGTTGTGATACCAGCACCAATCGACTGCCGCCTACGTAGATAGTTTCATTCAGAAAGTGCTGCGCAGCACAATAGAACACATCCAAGGGGGGCTCGATCTCCCTTCCTCAAAGTTTATTGTGTTCCGTAATTTTATTTACCACTCACTTTGAAAAGCGACAAAACTTTATTCGCAAAAGTTTGAAGAAAAATCCAACGGTAGCGCAACCATATACAAAAGAATCCACCTTTAGCTAAGCTCTAGCCTCTGTCCCCCCATTCGGGTATGGAATTGCATTGCAATCCAATCTCATGCTGTTTTCTTTGCATGTTGCCAAGGATGCATGTAGACATCTAATCCTTTCAAATCAAATTACGAACACCGAACGTGTTCGTTTCTTTATGTGTGCGGAGGTGCTTTTAATTTGTTTCTTACACCGACCGTCTTCTTCTATTCGTCGCCCCCTCCGAACCGAAACGCTACTATGCAATCTTATTTTCTTTTTTTCTTTTGTTCGTGTTATTAGTTTTGCGTTTGTTGTTGACGACGTTATCCTTTCTGAATTCGCATGGTGCTAAATTTAGATGGAGGGGATGAAAAAAAAACACCCACCCAAAGGGGGAGAGATTCCTTTGGAAGGCTTTCGGATCTTTTGTTAGAGATAACGATGCGACTTGATTAACAGGATCAGAAGCATAATCATAATCATTGGAGGAGTCGACGGCAGAGTTGCACTCACCGCAGTACTTATGTCCTTCATTTAGCAATAACCGTCTCTGTTGGTTCTTTGACGTCGTCATCATATTTCTGTGTGTCGAGGAACAAATCCAATCGGATTTGTGAGAAGGTGTGAACGCAGTAGATGGTGGTGGTGGTGGTAGGGTTGGATGTGGAAAAGAATGATGACTTTGTTGAAGGATCTTCCCTTGCACCTTTTTGTATGTGTGCATCTTTTATGCGAATTTCCTTTGTGATATAAAAAGAGGCCATATGCAACGCAATTGCAATAAAATATAGGAAGTCGTCGGTGACTGCCTGAGGCTATGCGGCAATTAAAGGAGGATGAGGATGATGACGAAACTATGTGCTAAAATTGAAAGAAAATCTTTTGGAAAAAATGAATTGCAGGCGTTTACCTTCTGAATTATTTACTTTGAGAATTTTTTTTATCCAGAGATGCAAGTAGGACAACGATTCCTGGTGGTAACGTAAATGACGGTCCTGGCATAAGAGGCGGGGATATATTCTACCGACATCGTAGAACGAATGGTACCCAGTAATATGCCTCACAGTCTTTGATTCCTTGATATACAGAGAAAGGCCTCATCTTAATTTACGAGCGCAAATAGTTATAAATCAATCTCAACCTACTTGAAGAGCGCAACTGCAGGCAGTTAGGTAAGGACCTGATGCAGTTGGTTTAGGTTCGGTATATATATGGTCGTCAGATTGCGACTAAAAGATCGCCAAAACGAGTGATTAAGTCACGACTAAGGCTAAATGGTAAGAGTGGATGCATTAAAAAAAGGCACATCAACTCAGAACTAGAAAGGGCTCTTAAAAAAACACGTAGTTTTTGCCTTCCATGTTGCAACTATACAATCTAAAAACCTACCGCTGGGATTAAAATCCATATCCGCTCAGTTTTAAAAACATGCGTTGTAGCGTCAACACACCACACATGCAAGCATGCGCAGTCACAAGCTTGCGCAATTCCGCTTCCTCCACACTATATTGCGCATGCATGCATGTGCAATGTGTGGACGTTGTTAAAGGCAGAACAAGATGACCAAGGACGAAATAAAAGAGGCCTCAGAAGTTAATCCGAGCAATCGAAAACGGCCTTTACAGGAATAACTTACATACTACTTGTAATACCTACGGAAAGTACCATCAATTTAACAAATGGCGTCGAAAATCAATTCGGTTTTGGCCTTTGTGAAGCAAGCAGACCTAGAACTTGCGTGGCAATATATTTCTGAACTACGGGGAATAATCGCTATTAAGGTACATCGTAAATTTCCTGTACGTTTTTCTTAGCCCTATGGGCCTCACTGGTCGTTTAAAGGCGTTTTTAGTCGCTTCACTCATATAAACTAGAATAACACGGACCGGAGAACCCGAGCAAGCGGTAGGCGATGTTCGGTCGAGAATATTACTGCCATGGCTTAAGATGTAGTAAAAGCTACATGATATCAAAGATAATAAAGTCAAACAGATAACGCACTGCATACAAGAAATATTGTTCTATGGCGGGTCATACTAGCACAGCCCGCCATATGCACGTGCACAACTCCCGCCCGTACTATGAACTTGGTGAGCAAAAGTTTCTGTTTTCTGTACCAATACGTGTTTAAAATGATCAACTACCGAGTATTTAGGTAAAAGTCTTGAATATCTTTGTCTTTACAAAGTGCAGACAATCCATTAGCTGTTGAGCGTACATCACGTCTAGCTTACGCTAAGGCCCTGCTCAATGAAATGGACGGGTTTTCGTCAAAAATAATTACAAGTAACTAGGACCATTTTCAACACTGTGGTAACATGGAAAAAAAAAGCAGTCAGCTAGATTATTCTCTTCAGGGTTTTTTTTCGTTAAAACTTGTAGTTCTTGGATGACAGTGATAACTACTTTGTAGCAGCTTCCATTAGTTTTTTTCAATGCAGCCTCGTTTGTGAGTCTTCATTTATGGACTAACATTGATCTCAAGGCAAACACTTTTCGATTTCCCAAAAGGGTTCCATTCTAGATATCTATAAATGGTTTATATAGTTAAGCAGGTCCTTAGCTGATAGTTTCTTTAAATTATACGTGAACTGCTGCTTCATGAACATAATGTCGAGAGGCTGATAGGGCAACGACCCTGCTTACCTCCAGCCAACGGAAAGGTAACGCTTCATCCCAGTATTGGAGAAGTTAGAGCAGCCAGCAAAAAAGTGAACAGCAACAGTCAGTTTGGGTGCATGCAGCAAACCATCAAAAAAGTATAATCTCCAAAAAAAAAGGCGATCATATGTCCTGCACCAACAACCTAGGCATATCCCTGCTAAATGTCGCATATAAGATCCTATCCAATGTAATATACAAACGTTTAAAGCCTTTTTGCAACACACTTATAGGCACGTACCAGTGTGGCTTCGGCCCAGCAAATTGATTACAAACTAAATTTCCACACTACGCCAAATCCTGGAAAAGATCAATGAATTTCAATCTTTCCATTGCTCTTGTATTCGAGGAAATCGAATGAAGGAGAAGATACAACCGCGAATTTAATGAGCTATACCAAGATGTGGATGTAGTACACATCGAGCGAAGGAACACAATGCTCGGATTATGTATAAAGCGATGGCGGATGCCAGAACACATGGACTGAAGAGCTGGCAGCAAGGTGCCCACAATCGAAGAGGATGGAAGGATGCCTAGTCTTGGGTGGAGACCCTCAAGGGGTCAGGAGCACGTTAAGTAAAAAGTTTAACTATAGGTTAAATGCATTTTGTAGTTATTTGAAAACCGGATAAACTTGGGTAAATACAATTGAATTCTTAAAGCCTAAATTGTTCGGAATGAGCTTTACTGGCCGTCAGGTCACTAGCAGTGATAAGTTTCAAAAAGCTAGATAAGTCGCATACTTAGTTGCAATACAAATACAAAAAGGGTGGTGGTTTTAGTGAGTTACAAGTCTCACACTAGTTTGAGCACGTGCTCAAAAAAAAAAGCAGTGGGTGAACTTTCTCTATCGTTGAAAGCACCTGATTTTGATCGCATTAAAGTTTGAGTTCCGCGGACATTCTAGCGAAGAATCCGGCCTTTTTGTTTGTGTTGAAACAAGCTACCAATCAGCTGACTAGGACAAAATAGAGACTGACTGCCATTGCCAACAGTTTCTGAGACCCCTGAAGATCCTAGAAGATTGTTAGTTAATCTTTCGTTGCAGGCATTCTTTTTAGCTTCTTTCATTCGGTTAGCCTAGTTTCGCTTTTTGATCAAAACTATCGCATTGTTTATTGAATGATGATGTTTTGAAGGCTGCTTTTTCAATAAGGTTAAGGACGACTGTCTTAAACAAGTTTTGCTTAAATAAAGAATTAGACCATAAACATGAACGGTAAGTCTCGCAGATTACCCCAGTGGTTTTCGCAATTCCCTAAGCTTTGTCAATCATTATGTTTCCAAGGATAAGTTATTGGTTAGTGAAGTTCTTAGAGTACATTTTTAAATCGTATGGCCGGTCAATCATCAGTTGTGGAGCAATAAAAATATGCCAAGTGGTTAGTGAGTTGAACCACTAAGTTAAAAGTCTCAGATTCTAATCCGAAAGAACCCACTTCTTCACTTATAGGCACTTATAGGCACGTACCTATAAGTACTTCTTCACTTCCTTCAAAGCATGCTAATTATCCAAGTGTTAAACTGTGCAGTTAGAAGCCTTAATGTAATCGGTGTTGAATTGCAACTCACATTTGTTATGGGGTTTTAAGTCGTAGAGTCCATCTTTAAAACGGAAACGTAAACTATGCATTCGTTTGCTTTTTTTATGATTTACATGCTCTCAAAGGGTTATGCATCCCTTTTAGTGTTTATACACCTTTCTTGAATTTTTTGTACCGCTCGAGTACTTATTTGAAGGAAAGAAAGGGTAAGATAGTAAATACGTTGGGTGAAGTGGAGACTTTCTCCATGGGTAGGTAGTGTCCGAGCTAACATTCTGGAGGGTCGAAGCTCTATCAAACCCTTCTATTATGAGATCGGCTTTAAAGCGAAGACTTACATGCAGATTTAATTCAACCACGGGGTTTGTTCTTAAGCCGTTTTTTTTAAGGTTTAGAACTTGCAAACTGGCAAAACCATTTAACATTTTGTCAGCTCTTAAGTTATTTATTTTTAACTTGGTTTGGCATTTCAACACGAATAGACTAATGTCTGAAAAACGCTTTCAAATTCTTCAAATTTATTTTGAAATTCATGGTATCTCTTACTAGGTCCATTTTACGGTCAATATAATCGTCCATCAGAGCAATTAATTCGATTAAGTATGAAAATTTTCGCATCACATTTACTCTAAATGTTAATACGCAACCACAGAGCCGTTATACAGTGTTTACAGAAGAAGTTTTACATTACTGCTGTAGAGCCTGGCGTAGAGGAAGACCCGAATCAGTCTATCCGCTATCGTGCACAGCAATTGGATATGTGTCCATCGACTTTACGGAAGATTTTGCGGAAAGATCTTGGTTTGCGGGCTTACAAAATCCAGATCAACTAGCAAGGCGTAGATTCGGTGAATGGGCCCAAAACAAGATTGCCGTTGATCCCAATTTTCATAAGTGAATTTCGTTTAGCGATGAAGCTCACTTTTGGTTGAATGGATACGTCAATAAGCAAAACTGACGTACTTGGAGCGATGATAACCTCAAGTGGATGTTGACCATTTGGTGTTTTTTATGCGTTGGTGGAATAATTGGTCCGTAATTCTTTAAAAAACGACATAACAGTCCTTGGTGAACGCCATGGTGTGCAGGAGCTGTGATTTCAAAGAGATGGAGAAGCATGTCACATAGCTCATGCCACAATTAACTTGTTGAAGGAAACCTTCGGTGAACGATCACTTGACTTTGATCGTCAACCTCAGGATGTCTGTGCCGTTCTTTGTAGAAAGGATAGACGATCCTGGTTGATGCGTTGATAAATTTTTATCAACGGTTACGGATTTTAGAGTCTAGCAAAACGACAGAATAACTCAAAAAGTAGCGAGCGAAAAACGACAGAAATGCGAAGCTAAAACAAGCAGCGATTCCCCTAAGGGTTTGAGTAACTAACTGTGTCTTTAATTAAGAAGAATAGCTATTTATAACGGGTGATTTTTTAAGAGTGAAGTTTTTCAGGTTGTCAGCACTGGCTAATAATGGAGTTAACAAGTCGTCTGTCAAAGTGAAAAGTTTTTAGTATACAAACGAGCAACGATTGCAAATTATTGAAATTTATTATCAAAACTCGTGCTCTGTGGAAAATGTGCAAATCCACGAAAAATTGTGTTCAGCAATGAGTAGGCTGAAAGGACTAGAGGACTAGATGTCTTTTTTTAAGAGGACATGTCCTCTTCCATGTCTGTCTGCCTGTCCGTCTGTTCGTCCATCAGTGTGTCACCTTAAATTTTGAGCATGAGTGATGAAATTTGGTATATAGACTGTGTGTCCGACGAAGCAGAACAAGTGTACAAATTGTCTGCCCACTTTTTAGTAAAATGTTATGTTTCAACAAATCTATATCTTGTGTATATAGAGTTTTGGGGGCGTTTTCAGTAAAAACATTTTTTAAATATTTGAAAGAACTTTCGATGCAAAATCATTGGTAGTGTTGATATAAAATATTCGTCAATAGACCAGTTTACACCACACCCAATTTTTGGGGCCGTTAAAATAATATATATATATATTTTTTCTTATTCAATTTTTCAATTTTTGAAGGTGTCCTCTTTTTCGCGGGCATGGGTCTGGTCACCCTAGCAATGAGGCTCATTTCTGGCTCAACGGATACGTAAAAAAGCAAAACTGTCGCATCTGGAGTGATGAACGGTCACTTGCCATACAAGAATTACCGATGCATGCCAAAAAAAATGACAGTTTGGTGTGGTTTATGCGGTTTGAATCAGTTTCCCTAAGTTGCAGAGCACATTCAGCAAACAAACATTGCTGTCTGTGGTTGTGTTGCTAAAGTTCCTAGATCAGTTGCATTTAATATAGGTGCACCCTATGTCCCGACGCCAAATTAAAATCGCAGAAAAGCCACGTGTTTTAAACAACTAGAATTTGACTGTCTCGGTTTTTTTTTAGAGAACACAACTCTAATGGTTTCGTTAGACCTTGCGTTTCACTGGCATAGAGGTCTTGGTAGATTATTTACAAACTAAATGTCAAAAATCCTACTCGGTATATATTGTTCAGCACGTATCTCCAATGAATCACTGTTTTTTGTAAATAAAATTGGAGTATTTGCACACGTTCTCCGAGACTAACTTGTGAATTCCCATATACTATTGAACAATACCAAATAAATTTTACAGATACTACTTCAACAATCAGGCCGCTAAACACTAATGTCGAACCCCATATTGAAAGACTTTTTGGGTATGCTATATCCTTCTTTTGATTGATTTCGACGTTATACTCAGCCGCAACCAGCCCACTATGTAAGGTCCTTCTACCAAAATAAGTACAGCGAACATTTAAGCCGCCCACTTACATTCCAACATCTTTTTATGTTACATCACCACATTGTCCGTTTATATGGCGACTGATATCATAAGGTTCTGCGAATACAGAACCACAGTTCTCCATTCCAAAGACTTCTTAGCAATTCTCAACACTTATCGGCCTCTTGAAATTTATGCTCCAAAATATGTTCGAATGGCTCTTCAACAAAAACAAACCTCACTCGAAAGGATGCAAACACAAAAAAGTTTCTCACTCGTGTTCAGAAGTTCCTTAGAAGTTCCACATACGCCACAGTGGATGAACACTTTCAGCAATGTTTTCCGACTAAGTTCGGCACATAAACAAAATCTGTTTCTGTGCATACTCTGCCTTTGTGAACAATGAAAAGATTTAACCTTCAAAAGGCGCAAAGTACTCTTTCAGAAGTCTATCGATGATTCTCTCTATTGGTTTGTACACACATCAGTAGATATGAGTATTCGTGTGTGTGTGCGTTTTTGTAAGAAAATACTTAGAATGCATTTTGGCCTGCATCTCGACTTTTGTGTTAAAACTTATTCTCGCAGTCTCCTCCTCTGGTAGGTAGGTATGTTGAACATTCCAAAATTCCATTTAAATTTCGCTCATAAAGCAGCACCAGACCAAAGTGCCAAGTTGTCTTCGCCCGTTTGTCTTTGTTGTTTAACCTTCTCTCCACCATCACCTTAGTCCTTTTTGGGCAAACTCTAGGAGCAGAGGCATACTTTTGCACAAAAGTATAATGCCGCACGGTTGTAAATTTGGAATTAAGGCGAACGCAAGCAGGAGGTGGCAGTCGCAGCTTACACACAGGGTGGAGGATGTTTCTCTTGTTCGGGACGTTGTATCAAGAGACAATTTTAATTGTTTACTGTAAATCATGCCATTTAATTGTGTGTAATTATGGTATTTATTTCGCAGTTTCGATGTTGTAAATAAATACGAATGAAATACGGAAACATGCAGTTGTAAATTCAAATAGGGGGTGGCTGTTTTCCAGGGTCTCGATGCAGTAGTGGCAACACCCCATTTCCTCTTTTGCTCGAACACAAGGACATGGCTTGCCAAAAAGTGATAAAATGTATTTTTTTATGTTTGTTTTTGTGTCCTTTTTTTTATGTTGGTTCGTTTTTGCTGTTGCAGTTTTCCTTTTGTCTGATTGCACAAAAGGATATTTATAGGGAGTCTGAGTCCTCGACATCCGTATCGGAGAGCGTTCGAAAAATTAAGGACGACACATGATGATTGCTGTGCCCGTGTGAAAATTAACTTTTCAACTATACACTGTCACATACAGATAGATACAATGGCAGTGATGCTGGTGGTGATGGTAATGGTGGTGGTGGTGCTGCTGTTGAGAAGTGAACGAACAACGAAGTGGGTAGTTGAATGGACAATAGAGGAACAAAACGAGGAATTGTGACGAGCTGTCAGCATAGTTAGAAGGACGATGAAACAGATGATGAGGAGGACGACGACGACGACGACAACTGTATCATCATCATCATCATAGTGTAGCCCAATCACGTTTCCTAAACAATAGTGTTGGTAAACTTCATTAGATATATTTTTCGCCTTAGTTCGATGGCGAGTTTTAATTAATTCTTTCCCTACCACAGTTGGGGGTTATCCTTTTTTTTGCAGTTTGGCTTTGGCTTTACATACTTTCTGGTGGGGGTTTTTAAATTTATTTTTTTAAGCAAACAATGAGGAAAATATTTAAGAACAAACTTTGGATTTAAAATTGGGAATTGATATCCTGTTTGCAGAGATTTGGAGCTGAGAAAACACTTTTGAAAAATTTTTTTGATTGTTTAGCTTTTTGGTTGCAATCAATGATAATGAATATGTGCAAACCGCGGGTTTAAGACGTATCTGTAGATAATAGTGGCAAACTGTGCTTTGCCAGTATATACCTGTTTTGGAGGCCCATTGTGTAGGGACATTTTTTAGCCGATATGAAAATGTTTTCCAACCCAAATATTCCAAATGTGTTTTTTAAACAAAATTTACCGAGATTGATATTCAAAAATCTGAATCAGTCCTCGTATACCGTCTATAGTAACCTTGTTTAAAAGGTTCGGGTGATTTTGAGGTGTGATAAGAAGAAAATATATACAACAATTTGATTTCTTAACCCGAATGCAGGCGAATAAACCGGGTAGTTAAATCCACTTACAGTGCACCCCTTTTTTTTAATTACATATTAAGACTATTCAGGCAGAATTTAGTGGCCCTCCAATAAGGACTTCCGAACTTTGACAGTTGATAGCGACCAAATTCTTGAAGCCACATCTGTAAAATTGGCTGAAATTAAGGGTTTAAATTTGTTTCCTCTATTGTTGTGCCAACTGCTTATATAATAGTATCGTCAGCAAACGTGGCAACTATTGAATTATTTGTTTGTAAAATATCACGAGTGAATAGGAGGTACAAGAGTGGTACAAGAGTGGACTCTTCCTTGGGGTACTCCCGTCATTATTTCTTTGAATTCTGAATATTCGTTTGCAAGTCTATGCTCAAGATACGACACGAGGATTTTATATAATTGTTCATGCAGAACTTGTCTCAATTTGTATTGAAGGCCTGTATGCCACACCTCCAATAGTGACTTCCGAACGTTGACCGTTTACAGCGGCCATATTATTGAAGCTTTCAAATTGGCTGTCATTTATTCAGGCTGTTTTGTCAAATCAGCATGGACGGACTAAGCATTCAACAACACGTTAATTTATAAAATCGTTTTATCGAAATAGGTGTTCAGTTCGGGCATCGTTCCGACCGCTTCGCCCATTTTACGGTGGCCATAATCGATTTAGCGAGAGTGTTTGCAGTGCGGTGGATAAATTGAAGTGTAAATTTTCGGCTGCCGGCGTCACCGGTCCATATTTCTTTGAGAACGACATTAGGCAGGCCATAACCGTCAACGGCAAGCGCTATAGGTAGATGATTAACAACTTCTTTTGGCCTGGATTGGATGATATGGACAAGATGGCGCTAGGATCCATGCAGATCACGCCTCATTGGAATTTCTGCACGAGCGATTTGAGGGCTTGAGATCGTGCGTTTTGTATTATACTTTTTCCTGGGCCCCTTTCTGAAGTCGCAGGTTTATACAAATAATCCACAGCGGCTCTCAAGGCCAACATAGCGCTTGCCATCAATCCAATTCAGTCTGATGAATTCGTCAGAGTCATGGAAAATTTGCCATTGGTGCGTGTTACCCTAGAGAAGCTGCAGCAATGAGTGCTTGCCAACATGAGTGTTTTCAAGTTGGTTTTGAACCATCCTTTTAAAAGGGAGGATCAGACTTAATGAAAGTCTCGAAAATTGTGGCCTGGGGAGTGATAAGTTAATACTATCCTCATTCTGACCCCTATTTGACCGCTCATCATAGAATATTGATGCTCGCAACCTTAATTCCTTAGAATAATAGTGGAAATAAAAATCAGAGTCAGTATGGAGCTTCCTTCAGTTTTTTTTTTAAATAAAATCTTTAATATATCCAGCCTCCCTATTCAAAATATCTACGTAGCCAATTTTAACGATCCAAGTGGCAATTCAGAACACATGCATTATTCATTCACAAAACCGATGACATTCGACGATCCTTCTACGAATTACAATGTGTCAGCTTTTTCATTCATACCCATGCGATTGCGATTGGAAACATCTTAATCTGCAACCTCCTTCAAAGTCCTTTCCGTCCATTAAATGCAATTCTCTGGCGAAAAGAGAACAAAATTGTTTTCCTACATCTTCCTTTCGTTGAAACAATAATCGCTTTCGGATCTATCCTTGCGGCTTACCATACACTCTATAGAGATTATTTGGGCAAATATCCTTGGAAAAACACAATTGACATGGATGCTGTTGTTGTAGGTGGTCTTCTCTCCAATGGCCAATGTATTACACAACAACACAAAAACCACAAAACCAAATTTCACCTGACAAAACCATAAATCACATATCCTGGCTACGCCTCTACACATATCCTCCTCAGCAATGGGCGACTTCAAGACATCAACCACACCCACACTCGGCCAGAAATGCAGATAATGCCCGCCTGTCCACGTGTGTCCTCACACCACTTGCCTCACTTCGTCACAGTCGGCAAAAACACGAGACAACAGCAGAAGAGGATATTTAAGAGCTTCTGACTGACTTCAATTAGATAGCCACACAATACAAATGAGCCGATGATATTTCACTGCAGTCCTAGTTCCGAGTTGTTCGTGTTCATCTCCAAGGACTTTTCGGTTGCTTGGTCTCCCTTGTGCTCTCAGGTTATTGTATCGCCGAGCGGCAGACAGCAGCCGAAATTGGCAGAACACTGCCCTGTGTACACTGCACATACGCAAGATGAAACCATAATTCCCTTTGTACGAGGAATCAGGACTCGAATCGGAGACACATACCTATGTCCCAGTGCGAGTGCCAGAGAGTTGGGTGGTTTGCTGAAATTAGGTGCAAAATGACCACAAAATAAATTCCCGTCCTTACCCCCCCAACGGGATCCCTACACACAAACACAAGGAGTGATTTTTGGCCTCCGTAATGTTAGGTACTACGACTAGTAGCAATTCTTGAAAAGATGTGTTTCATGTCCTGTGTAGCAATGTAGTAGCGCTTCAACTGGCCACTTGTCCTCCGCCGGGATGATGGTACGGGGTGCACTTTGTTTGTTGGTTGTCCTCTGTGCCGTGCAAGACCAAGTAGCTGGGGCGAACAAAAAAATTATATCCGCAATCAAGAGCAATAAAATTCACCAAGGAAATTCACATAACGTACAAAATAATGATGGCAACAATAAGGATAACAAACAGCAAAAGTTGTGACTGGCAAAAGAAGGAAAAAAAGGACAATACCGAGACACATTTGATGTTATTATAATGCCATAGCAGTTCATTTCTGCATTTACCTTCCCCCACCCGTCCGTCCCACCGTTGGCAACACTCAAGTGTAGTGGTCTTCCTATTTGGCTCTTTAGCGTTTGGCCGTGTTCCTACCTCCTTAATAGAGTGCCTTCTTCGTGTAGATCTAATGAAAGGAGAACGTATCGTCCCGCCCTTTCCGTTCCTATAAGGAGTTCATTCTGCTTACTGCTGATGGTGCTGTTGTGCTGTGAGCTGAGTGCGAACGCAAAGAAAGGTTGTGACTGCCTTGTTAACCCCCTATCCCCTTCATTGAAAATTATACGTGTACTCGTCGTCGTCGTCGAAGTAGCTGTGGGTTGTTCAGCAAATGGAAAAGGATGTGTATCTGCTCTGCGGTTATGGCGCACCAAAACGAAACATTTTATTATTTTCCTTTTGCATTTAAATCAACAACAACAAAGGGGCTACCCGTTGGTCACAAATTTGCAAATGCAAAAAGCCCCAAAGGACAACATTAACAGTTGAACCAACAACATGCAACAAAAGTCGTATACGGTGGACGAACAAAACGAAAACAGAAAAAAAACGCTTGATGCACACGTGAAATAAGCGCACCAGCTCCTAAATCTGGGTCGAGTTTAGCAATACAAATAATTATGATATGGAGAAATGAAACGATCCTTTCAAAGGACGAAAGGGGTTGTGGGGAAGTAGGCAGACAGCTTTTCGAGAACGAGTACGCATTTACGGAAACTCGCATATTTCATGTGTGGCACTTTATTCTCCGTCGTCGTGGGTCTTTGCCAGAGCGTCGCAGCGGGCGACGACTCCTTGGTTTGGAGTTTCTCCCATCCACTCCACTTTTGTGGAGGACGACCGCAATTATTTATTGGCCAAGAGTGCGGGGCTGAGTTATGGAAATGGATTTAGTGGATTGTCCGAAAATTTGTCATCAGTATTTCTGGTTAAGGAAGCACTTAGTCTTGAAATTGTCGTTTGCTTTGTAGTTAACCAGAGCGGGCTAATTTTTCTGAAACACGTTGGAGGTATATTTTTCGGACAAATTGAAAGCCAATTAATGAGGATGAAGTAGTTGTGGAAATTTTAAGGCCGTGGAATCATTGTTTTAACGGAAGTCGCTTTATTTTATTCAAATGGAAGACGGGCTAAGTGGCGCGATGGTAAGTGCGATGAACTGCCGTGCAGAAGGTTTGGGTTCGATTCCCAGCCGAACAATTGTATACGAAATAGGCCCTTAACCAAATTTGCCCATAGGGGAATGCCACAGGACGGCTTCATTTCTCCTCTCTTCTGGCTTATGGTTATGAACAAAATTCTAGGTAAATTCGACGAGGAACGGGCAAAGTTGTCGGGTATGCGGATGACGTGGTGATACTAGTGTCAGACAATGTTATCACGTGGGCTGCTAGCTGTGGCCTCGGCGTAGTCCGAGCAAAACGGAATTAGTGCTATTGACAACCAAAGCTAAAATATCCGACTTCACCCTCTCCCGTCTTAATGGCCAACCACTCACACTATCACACTATACCAGCGCTTGGTATTTGGGTATCATACTAGACCCAACAGTTAACTGGAAACAAAACATTGAACATAGAGTAAGAAAGGTGTGTGTTGCTTGTAGCAAACCCTTTGGAAAGAATGGGGACTTTAAAGACGACTTTGTGGATGTAGACAGCAGTGGTACGAACAGTTCTCACATACGACTCACTAGTATGATGGCTCGCACTAAGTAAAGACTACAACCTCACATAACTAAAAAGGCTACAAAGAACACCCAGTATAAGCAGCACGGGCGCGCTGAGCTCCGCATCAACGGATGCCCTTACTGTGAGATTCTATCTCTTGGTTCTCAACCTACACATTAAAGATACCGCTGCTGGAATGCAAGGCCGTATGGCCACAGTAATATCCTGGACTCGTTACCAAACGGCGTGGTCACGTTTTCAACAGACTACATAACACCTATACCTTCAAGAAAGATTCCACGTAGGATGTACTACCAGAGCTCAGGAAGAGAAACGAAGTTGTAAGAGATTTCGACACGGCCGTCTACACCGACGGATCTAAGATGAACTGTGGTGTGGGGTCCGGAGTACACACGGAATCACCGAAAATATCAACAACGTTTGACAATTAATGCTATAAACAGATAAGAGAATCTTTTAATCAAAGCGTAGAGGTTCGAGTGGCGCGGGCTCAGTAGCGAGATGGTTAGTGCGATGAACTGCCGCGGAGAAGGTCTGGGTTCGATTCCCAGCCGTATCAACACCTAAAAATTATTTTTCGCTTGCCTTCCTCTCGCGATGATCTGATAAATCATCCGAGTAGGATCCATTGTCAAGAAAGCTTATCTCAACTTCGCCGTTCGTAGTCGGCATAAAACAGGGGGTCCCGCCATAGTGCAGGAAGTACACACGCAGACATAAATGATTGTGAGAAAACTAGGCCCTGGGTACTTACGAGCATGTTGCGCCAAAAATTTGTATTTGTTGTAGAGGTTAGAGGTGGCAAAGGAGAACGAACCTCAGGTTTAAGGATCAAGTCAATGTCTCAAGTGGATAGTCTTACCGGCGGAGCCTTAAAGCAAATAAAGAGCGTTTCAAGTCTTCCATTCCTGGCCAGATATCGTACGCACTTACGCAGTAATGGAGGGCCACGTCTCACGTGGTACAAATAAGCGCATAACTGGAGGCAATTAGTTGCCCTGTCTGCAACTGAATTTAAGAGAAATTGTGGTTAAAGGTCGAGCTTCACAGCGTACTGTAGCGCCACTAAAGTTGCTGTGATTTAAAGCTTACAATTTATGAACTCACCACGTCTATAAGGCCATTTATTCCGAGCACATATGTTTACCAAAGAGAAAATTACGTGCAATATTTTTACCTACACCAGAGTTATCTACCGAGCGCGAGGCTTTAATTGAAGATCTACATTGAATTTTACAAAAATTATTTCCAGAGATAACCCCATTAGGGCTAAATATCTATACAGCTCTAAACTTTCGATCCCAGAGTCGATTATAAAAGAAGTCGAGTTATGTATTGCAAGAAATCATTACTCAAGCAAGTAATGATTAATGCGGAAAAGTGCAGCTGTATGTATTTCAGTCAGAAGTTCGAGTCAGAAGCTTGAAATGTTCCAGAACAGATACGTAAAAAAGCTTAACGTGAACAGAATACCCGTTTATTGCAGCTCTTATTTCATGATGGGCCTATCCACAGTATCAGAACCATTAGAAATCGGTACAATTAGTAATTATAACAAAGCCACCGTACTTGTTGAGAACTGAGGTCCATCTTACACCATTTGTACTAAAAAGTCATCTACTCCTTATAGTAACATTTATTCAGAAGAAAATTCGTTCGAAATCGGAGAAATCTCTGCCGAGGTTAATGTTCCCGTTGGCATTTCGAACACATCTTTCGATGAAATTAATCGCATATGAAGTTGTCCGACAAAGAATTGTTGCAGAATCTATTGTACCCGATTAAATGTTTCATATATTTTGCTCATCAAAGGAGGATACCTAATAAGCAAACTGAGTTTCGATTGGAAATTACTTGGGTTTCGGAAATTCTTCAAACGGATATCTCGTAAAAGGCTGATGATGTTCCCACCATTATGGGTAACCAGCATACTGAGACTAGGAGGCATTTCTTAACTTTCGTTTGCAGCATTAGTCTGGAAGCCATTTCAACAGGATTTCGCTCCTTTTTCAGGTAACAAAATACTACAAACTTCAGCCCAAATATCAGTCAGTTATATTCGCTTTCTACAGTAGATTATGATTAAGATTTTACAGGGTTAAGTCATACTGTCCTAAAAGGCTGTTTTATTTATGTAGACTCCATTATTTACTTTAAAAGCGATGTTGTTTCCTACGTAATCACCTTTTCTCTTGTATGTTGAATATTGCTGAGGATATGCAAATATTTAGAGTATGTGTAGTTTGAGTACTATGGTGCAAGTATACTTTACATCCATCTCATCAGGTAACCCTCTTAGCAATCAGTACCATTCCGTTTTCCGCTCTTGGTTGGGGACTGCATATTTGGTAACTTCCTTACAACTGTTTTTCTCATCCATTTTCCGCATACCTGTGGCTTGAGCTTAGCCTCACAACGTCGTCCAGCTTGGTGAATGAGCGAACCATTAAGGCACCAATTTCTAAAGACCAAGCTCCTAATGCGTTTTTAGGACGTATAGATTGAGAAACTAATCCTTTCATAAGTTGTCAAAATTTTCGGTAAATTTTCCAAAGATTCCGAAAATCCGTATGCTTAAAGGATGATCGTCTAGAGAGAGTTGAATGTGTCTCTGGTCGGAAAAAGAGGATACACTGAATATCTTCGCATGAGACAAAGAGATCAGATATTTAAAAGGCCACGATTTTGGAAACAAAGCAGGGCTAGTAAAATTTGGAAGTCCCTTTAGCGATTCTTTGAGCTAAAATTTAGTGTATAAGAATCCCGCACAATATATGTTTGTGCCTAGTACCTAATCATGTTCACCCTCCGCACTCAATTTGCTTAATTGTAAAAAAATGTGCTTAATATGTAAAGAAAAAAAAAACATATGAGAAGGCTACAATCCGCCTTGAATACCCTCCCATCCCACGAGTGTACCCAAAAAGTATAAGGGGCTAAGAACTGAAAGGGGAGGAAATATATAAAAATGACGTTCTGCGCTAGCGAGGTATCCGTCGGAGCGGACAATTTTCCGCAACGCATACTTTTTCGGAGGTTAAAATTCGATTCGAGGTATGTGTCATGGGAACAAAAATCACTTCACTACAATTCGTAAATAAATCTGAAGAAAAATTGCACTAAAAATGCACCTGAACGCACTTTATCGCAATTCCCCGGGATGTGTAACAAAATGTCGGAGAAATATTCCGAAAAGCCTCTCGGAAGAATATCACGAAGCTAAAATCCTCCGAACTGTACAAAATCGGAAAATTTTCTGCTCCGACTGACGGATACCTCGCTAGGGCTGATTGTCACTGCATCCTGTTCAGACAGTTTATATAAATCTGTTATGGTTCAACGTTATGTGGTTATGTGGTAGGTTCCCAAAAAGTGGATGCGGCTAAAAACTGGAAGGGGATGAAATATATAAACATGAAATTCTGCCTAGCGATAAATTCCGCGAAGAGTTTTTATCGGAGGCAATCGGAAGAAAAATTGCACTTAGCTGTCAAAAATTGCTCTAAAAATGCACCTGAACGCACTTTATCGCAATTCGCCGGGATGCGTAGCAAAAATGTCGGAAAAATATTCCGAAAAGCCCTTCGGAAGAATACCTCGAAGCTAAAATCCTCCGCATCGTATAAAATCGGAGAATTTTACACTCCGATGGATACCTCGCTAAGGCTGATTGTCAATACATCTTGTTCAGACAGGTTAGCCAAATATTTTATGGTTCAATGTTATGTGGTTATGTGGTAGGTTACACAGATGGTTTTTATAGAAAAATACCCCCAACAAATGGGCATGGGTTAAAATGATGTGCAGAAGAAATGCCTATATTATCAAACACAATGATCTAGCATCGGAAGTTTTTTTCGAATATTTTAAAATGTTTCCGAAGAACACTTTTTACTGAAAACGCTGTCGAAAAGTGGGAGTGACAAAAAACTTTATACGTATGAGGTTGCCTAAATATGTTGTTCAGACACTTTTTCAAAATTCCTTACGGTTTGGCAAAAAGAACGTTTTTCTAAAAGTGAGCGGCTTTTACTTCTTTACACTTGTTCTGTAGCCTCGTACAAGGATCTAATGTACAAAATTTCATTATCCTAGCTCAAAATTTAAGGCCTTAAAATCGGTGACATACAGACCAACATAACTGAATCGACTCAGCTAGTGATTCTGAGCCTATCCATATAATTAATTTGCGGTATATCTAGCTAAATTGTTTGTCTATGTTACGAACTATGTATCTAAACTAATACTCCCCCATCGGAAAGGGTATAAAGACTAAAGAATTTGGGCAAGTAAACACGTGTTCCAGGAACATGTGGTGAATATATATGTGCGATTATACCATTTGACAAATTGACTACAAGTTCCAAGAGCACACAACCGACTATTCAAAATGCATATAACAGGGCTACATATATTCAAATGAATCTATACCATCATTTTCAAACAGCTTCGATATTTAAATTCCGTTAGCACAATGATTCAGGTTGTTTTTCTTAACCAATGACACATTGAAGCGACCAGATTCCATTATTCACTTTGTGCTTGCACCCACTATGTAATAGATTTAACTATGGACACTTGTCTCTACCCAAGGGAGCACCCCCTGTTTGATTTTGTTGTTTGAAAACGTACCTCGTATGCTAAATTTATTTCAATCGCACATCGAAATTTAGTTTGTGACAACATCCATCATAGAAAAAAGAAAGAGTACCGCTTTTGACGTATACTGGTGACCCAATTTGTTTGCCAACAAAAATTCAATTAATCATTATTACGTATGTAGATTGCTTTTCCGTATTTGGTTGGATCTGCTCTCTCTAAAACCTTTATTAATGAAATACAATTTCCTCATAAAGTAGCGAATTAAAGCTCAACTATCAGCGGATATTTACCGCCTACGTCAGAAAAGTCTACTTAAGCTGGCGTCGGATCAACGTATACCTCCCACATGCTTACACGTGCAATGGAATAACAACCAAACAAAGGAGGACTGCAAACCTACCGTCGACTTGCTCGGAAGACACTTGACTGCCTGGCTTGACTCGGTTATTTGTGTCCGATTTGTTGGGAGTGATAAAAAAGGACATCCATCAAGGTGTCTAAAAATGCTGTCCAAATCATCTAGACTTAGTGTGGAGGCAAGAACAAGAGGAGGAACCTAAGGAAGTGCATGTATGCATATACTAACATTATCCTAGATTGCAGTTGGCAGCACATACAAACGTCAGTTACAATTTTGTCCATATCTCGTTCGTTGTTGTTGTTGTCGGAACACCTGAAGGTGGTAGTGCCGTAGTAGTGGTGGTTAGATTTTACTTCATCGAGGGCTATTCCATCGGATGGATTCTCTGAGGCTTTTTGTAATTTCCATCGGATAGGGAATAGTATGTTACTCCCATGTTGTCCCTTTTCTTTGCCATGGATGCCCTCACCCCATCTCAACAATCAGCTGGGCAAATATAAAACGACAATCCCGCAACAAGAACGTATGTTCCAACATACATATACGGCCATACGGGGTGATATTCGGCTGACTAAAGCATAAATTCTTTTGCGACATCTCGACCACCACCCCAGTGATAGTTAGGGCTACTTTATGTTAACAGTGGGGCCTGTAGTTTGCTGATGAAAGTGTAGAATTACGTTCATTTGAAAAAAGCTGTCTTTGAGCAAATATGATGGATTCAGCTTAAAAAGCGGCAAGGAGTGACAACAGAAAACTCCTTGACGCATTTTTTAAAAAGAAATGGCACTCCAATAACCAAAAAATGGTGGCTTTTCGATGAACCATATTACTCCAATTTTTTTAAGTTATTCTGGAGACATTTTAAGAACGGACAACAACTTGAAAAAAATGTTAAGCCGGATTTTTCGTCGCAGGTGATTAAATAACCCTGATTCATTTTTTTATGTGTGGTGGTGTTACCATTTCCAGTCAAAGAACAACCATTATGGTATCTCATTCAGCTGAAACCCCAGTGTAAATTTTGTAAGAAGTATCCTCTTTCGATTTATAACAAAAATACCAGTGTGGTGGAGGTCGAAGTGAAACCATCGCATTTTGAAATGGAAGATGACTCCATTCGCAAGAGATTTGACCAGAAAGAGTTAAATGCTTGGGCCCGGGATTTGTGACTTTCTAAAAAGGCTTTAGAGATTTTAGTATCAAGACTTCATGAGAAAAAATTGCTTGAGAAATGAGCTAAGGTATCCTACTTTCGATCAAATGAAAGAGCATTTCATTTCTGCAATCCTTTAGAATGACAGAGAATTGCCTTATAATAAATGGTTAAATGGTGGAGTTGGGAATTATAGCCTATAACTACACTTTATGTCTTAAAGTGTGTCTCTCCTCTTCCAAAACTTATTTAGTGCAGTCCCAATAGGTCACTAATTTTGTTGGCTTATAGAATATGAAGACATAAAGAGAGTCATTGTATTGTAGCAATACCACATGCACAAATGGAACATCTGTGTTGACCTTAAAATTTTTCCTTCTTGGCCAGCAACGCGAATATATCAAATATTCCTGTTTTTTTGTGTGTGGGTCAGCAGAACTCATGAGAAGCATTGGCTACATTTGTATTTCCGCCAATATCTAAACTCAAACCTGGTGATTCAAACATGCTACATAAGCCGCTTGTTGACAAAAATAAGACTATATGCTTTGTCAAAGCTTCGCAAATTGAAGGAGACTTTTTCAAGTGCAGCAATTCCTTGACTGTCTTTTGACGGTCCACAGATTCTGCAGATGAACATTTGATTGGGACAATGACAGAACTTCAAAAGAATTCTTGATTGGCATTCAAAAATGCTTGGTTGCAACATGAGCTGCTTACTTAAGTGATGAGCTGACTTCCTGAAAAGTTAAGGTATAGTCAGTGATAATCATCAAGATCAAAAGACCATGGGGGCACGGTACAAAGGTAGATGGGATATACAATATATGATGGCTGACTATTTTTGGAGAATCAAAAACAAGGCTGCGCGTACCATAGTGCGAGAAAGCGATGCGATGCGAGCAGCGTTTGAGTGCGAGAAAACTGTTCGCATGCATTCTTATGCACGCGCGCAGTTTAAAAATTTTGAATGCGACAAATGCGAGCTTCTCGCAAACCTCTCGCATGCTTATCGCAGACAAACTCGTCTGACAATTTTTTCAAGCGATTTGTGCGAGAATTGTTTATTTTGACGTTTAAAGAAAAAATCAAACAGGTATTTTCAGTGGTCGCATCTAATTACCGCATTTCGAATCGCTTGTCGCGTCGCTTCTCGTACGCGCAGCCTTAGTCAACGAAATGTGTATTCTCTAGTGTAATTAAAAGTATTCCCGATAGTTTGGTTTTGTTTGAAAGTATTTTATTCAAAACGCTTGCTTGAACTGACTCAGTGGCGCGATGGTTAGTGCGATGAATTGCCGCGTCAGAAGGTCTGAATTCGATTCCCAACAGTAGCCTAAATGATTTTTCACTGGCCCTCCTTTCGTGATGTTCTGACAAACCATCCGAGTAGTATCAATTGTCAAGAAAAGCTTATCTCAAATTCACCGTTCGTAGTCGGCATAAAACAGAAGGTCCCGCCATCGTGCAAGAAGTAAAAATGCAGACATGAAAGGTTGTGAGAAAGCTCAGCCCTGGGTACTAACAAGAAAAAATTGTATTTTGTTTTTGATTACTTCAAATGAAAAATGCAAACAGAGTCGTACATTTGAATTCGCTGTGCAATTTGTTTAGAAATGCTTTTAATGTTTTTTTTTTAAATAGTGAGAAAAGCTCTTACCTTGATAGTCTACAGCGAAGAAAGAGTAAAATTATTCACTTTGGAAAGTTGTGAAAGGACCAAGTTTCCAAAATCCTGCAAAAGATAAACTGCTTATGAATTCCATACCTTACAGTGTTGTAGTGGATATTAAGAAAATTCAGGATGAGAAAAGAAGAGATACCGATATACATAAAATTCTAAACATTTAATTTGTCCTTCGTTTAAGCATTTGTTATTATAAAAGCTATACAAACGTGTAAAGCGAAAACATTCCAGAGATGTTCGAGCAAGACTATAAAGTTCGCTACGCTTGTGCCTTCCTATCAGTTTTATGGACACCATTTATATATTATCCAGTAGGTGAAATTATGTTTTTGCTGCACTTGCTAAGATGTAGGCGTTACGCTTAAGGGTATATCAAAAGGAGTAAAATATTTCTACCTAGACATTTCGCAAGGTGTTTACCGACTTTGAATATGTGGAGGTTTCAACATAGGTCGTCGTTTTTTAATTTTGACAAAATTCTGTTTTGTATAACAGTGAACATTACAAGTTGAGAGTAATGCCATGGGATACCAAAACAATACCCGCAATTTTTAAACCCTCAAATCTACACTTCTTGAGAAATAACGATAATCCCCAAACCGAAAATCAAATATCCACGAAATTCCAAAACAATATCTTATTGTTGATTAATGACTTTAGAAATTTTAGTTTTGGAATTTTTAGTTTTGATTTGTTTTTGGGTTTGTCGAACCTAATTGTACTGTTGGTTGTGAATTTCGTAATTGATGATAATTTCATAAGTGCATAAGTGCGATTGGTGAGTAGTTGGATGGAAGCGGGCCGGACAAATGCTGTTTTCCATCAACTCATGAAAATGTCAGAAGAGTAAAGGTCACGACGGAGATGCCATCAGTGGATAATACTTTTGAGAATGCAGGATTTTGAAGGTAAATTGGTCTTTAAGATGTTTTTACCTTCTAAAGTGTATTAGAAAAAATGAACATCTTCCTTTTTTTTCACTGAACCACCTCTTGCAAAAGTCTGACTGACTGAGTATAAAACTGTCTCAAACTTGCCCATTCTTTGATTCAAAAATAAAACTGCGCACACACAACTGCATGCAGAAGAATTTTGAAGACCTGTATGGCATATGGTCCTGTAATGCCATATAGTTGAAGTACAGGAGCACAATCTGCCAACGTGTTACTGGCTGCTCTAAACAGCAAGCAGATTAAACTTTAATAGAGAGCTGACAGCTGATGGGAGTTTCTGTACATGGCCTTGTCTAAGTCTTACTTAACAGTGCTAAAGCATAAACCTAAACTTTAATCGATGAAGAAATCCATGGTGAAATTTATTGAAAGATCAAGCGTTTCGCGTTTATCCTTTTGACCAATGACCATGTTGTTATCTTTACACACTTTTACAAATCGCAACGCACTATTGATGCAAAGATGGACATCTCTTGGGCCGCAGGTAGATTCTCTATTCCCTACATTCTGAATTTATTTCCTTGCTACCATTGGAACCACACTAGATCTGCAAACCGTCTCTGAAGATTTTGTAAGTTGAGGCATAACTAAAATAATGAAAAAAAAAATTGACTCGAATTGCCCGGTTGAAAAATGTACTTTATAACAATTTGCATTCAACAAAACTTAACTTTGAAGAAACGCCAAGAAACCCCATCTTTATGTGATGTCCCAAAACTTAAAAAGTTAAGCACTTAATATAACTAAACAATTGATCAAAAACTTCCATTGAATATTTATATGGTATATGTTTATGCCACAATCTTAGGAGTATTGGTGTTCTTCGGATCCTAGGAAAACTGGTAAAAAAAGAAACTATCTCATACAATTCTAAGTGGGCCCACAAAACCAGATAGTTTTGGCCCATCTCTTGTGCCTTGAGATATAGATCTCTTTTATTTGGGCCACCAATAAAACTGTGCACACAAAATCGATTTGAGAAGTTCGGTTATAAGTCTGTTTTGCTTTTCTGCTTCATCGCCATTCACTATCCTCGTATTGTCGCACAAATGCTTATACATAAGGCATTTCCCGATGGCATTATTATTATTAGTAAGGAGCTTGTGTCAAATAAGCCACCAAAAACAGGAAAATCTATTACAATTTTCGGTTTCAACTTTGTTTTCCACATTTGTATGGCTTTAGATTGCTGAATATTCGCTTTGGCTCTGTAGATCAAGGGAATTTGTAGAATTAGATAAATTTATAGTGATATTCGAGTACAGAAATACAGGGGGAAGACTTTTGTGACTTTTGACATTTGACGTTGATTTTTTACATTTAGGATTTTTAACCCTGGAACGATTATGTCAAGCTGAGATGAAAAAAATTGATACCCTGATACAGACACTATTCAACCAACCAATGCTCAAGCTAGATGAATTATAATGCCTTTATGAATAGGGCTTTGTTTAACCATAATTTAAAAGTACGCCTGTCCATGTCTCACCACAAGAGAAATGTAAACTGTTTTTGTTTTTTTAAATGGCTCCTTTTGCTTTTTTTTTAAAGAAGACGTAAAAATTATATAAAGTAAAGTTTATTCAAAAGTTTGGGGTCGATACCATAATTTCAAAGGCAGTTTTAAATAAAATCGAGATTATTTGAGGTTAAAAATGGTTCAAACACTTGCGGTATTGATAAAACAACAGCCAGACTTACAGTTGCAGTAACTTCTTGAATTATTTAGTAATCAAATGGCGGTAAGCCTTCTGACTAATTTCAACCTTTTCGCCATATTTACTACCTTGCGAGAAAATTCAGCCTTTCGAGAAACTTAAGTAGGTATGTGACGGTAAGCCTTGCTCCAAGAAAAATCTTTCAGAATTGAAAAAAAGGATAATTTTCGACAAGTCCACTTTTTTGGTGAATTTTCAAAAAAAAAAAAAAAAAACAAAAAAAACATTAGACGGCTACACTGTGTGGATCATTTTATACCCTTTCCCATCCAATCCTTAAAATGATTGTCACTAAAATATTAAAACTAGCATTGTCATAACAAATTATTCAAAATCTTTTATTGTTCGACAAAAAACAACGTTTTTCTCCTGCATACCTAATAGTTAAAACGACTCCCAAAAGTGGGCGTGGGTTTAAATGATGTATGGACGAAATATTTGTTTCATCAAAGCACTCTCTGTCATGTGCTTTGATGAAACAAATATTTCGCGTGTCCGGACAGAGTATAATTAAAATTGGATGGAACAAGTTTTCGTGAAATGGTCATATGCTGGCACATAGTAAGGTTCAAATTCAAACCGTTTTTAGTACTCCAAATGCTAAAACTATTAGATCGGTTTTTAGTAAAAGCGAATCGTTTATATCTCCTACACATTTAAAAATTTTCATGGCATCAGCTAATATCAATATTTTGCTATCTGAAATACAAGATCGTACATCGTTAATTGTAAGTATAGTAAAATTGGTCCTAAATGGCTTCCTTGAGGTAATCCAGATTGAGCAACGAAAGGTTTGGATTTTGAATCTCTAAATTTTGCTTGGGAAGTTCTCAATGAGAGACATAAGTAAACCTAGAGGAAATCCATATGACTTAAGTTTAAAAAGTATGATGGTATGTGACAACTGGTCAAAGGCTTTTGAGAAGTCAGTGTATATATTGACTTCTTTTTGATTTCCCAAACTATTGGAACAATAGTGCATAATAGTCAATAGATTTGTGACCGTGGATCGTTGTTTTACAAAACCATGTTGTTCTTCACATATGATGTTTCGACAAAGAAAAAACAAATTATGACATATAAAATGTTCAAATAATTTAGGAATTGGTCTATAATTTGAGATGTCTCCTGGCTCACCTTTTTTAAAAACAGGTGTTTTAAATGCATTTGTTATTGAGTTGAGATTATGGCAAAAGAGGAACTTTGCATTGCTTTACGACTATTGGTGGGATACTATCGGGCCCCGTAGAATAATCATTATTTAGTGACGAGATATATTTAAGTAGTGACTCATCGTCAAATGAGACATTGCTGAAAGTAACATGAGGACAGTCATTGAAATAACTGAAATAATGTCCATCTAAGGCTTGAGAGGTATCAGTAAATGATTTAATGAAATTCTCTGCGAATAAGTTTGATAATATAAGGGAGCTCGATGTTTTGAATTATTATAAGAGAAGTTGGCAGGATATCCATCCGTCATAGGCATTATATAAACTACTAGACATCGCAAATAATTCATTAAAAATCGGTACTTATCATAGTCGTAATAATTCTGGTAAAATTATTCCAGGCCCGATTACGTCAATTTCGAAGAGATTTAAACACTTTCGTGTACCAAGGATGAGCATTTTTAGATTGCTTGATTACAATAGTTCTGTCCATGCAATCCTTTATTAGAAGATACAAGTTTTGAACCGCTTCTTCTAAATTGGAGAATCCGTCAATATTTTTTCGGATAGCCTTTGAAAGTTCGCTTTCCGAAAGTCCAATATTCTTCAGATAGTTTATCGAAATCTGATACGGTTCCTGTATATGGTATGGCGTGGGCTATACAAATGTTTTTTGTTGAAAAACGCCTCAAAAGTGGGTCATAACCAATGATTTTGCATCAACCATTTTTTTTTCCATTTTTGACCGAAAAAGGGAAAAAACTGTATATAGACGAAATATATATATATATATTAGGATTGTCTAAATATATTGTTCAGAAACTGTTTCAAAATTCCTTACCATTTTGTCAAAAAGAACGTTTTTCTTAAAAGTAGGCGTGGCAGTGGGCAGATTTAAAAAAATTTTAACACTCGTTCTGCTTTGTCGGATAGAGTCTATATACCAAATTTCAAGACTCTAGCTCAAAATTTAAGGCCCAAAAATCGGTGGCACACAAACGGACGGACGGACAGGCCGGCATTGCTGTCGATCCATATACTTCGAGGTATATCTAGTGAAATTATTTCTCTGTTACAAACTTAATGTCAAAGCTAATATACCCCTATTGGATTGGATATAAACGCATGTGGGCAATACATTTAACATCTTAAAAATAATGTCCCGAGTTCCTGATATCGACGGAATAGTTATGGTTAAGTTAAAGTGTGAGCCAGCAATACGTCAGGACGGCTGAAGTATATTTGGACCATTTTCCTTTCTTTTTATTTAAAACCCATCCAAAATCCCATCCATCGATAAATGGTCTCTTACTCAGCAAACTGATAAGGCTTTCCCTTGAACATTTGACAAAATTTCGTCATTCTGAATCTTAAATCTGCCTGCCCAGCCGCCCTTTAATATGGGAAAATTTAGAACCCCTGTTAGACCACCGTGTAATCAAATAACCACACACTCGTGCAACGTACCTTCGTGCAGAAGATGTTGTCATCCCATGTCGTAAGGATTCAGGCTCTCTTAACACAGTCTATGCGGGTATATTGCTATAACTTTACATTAGCATGTGTAACTGTTGTGTACAGGGCTCCGTATGATGGTTTTTCTTTTTTTCAAATATGCTATCTTCAACAAAAATCAAGAGTTACACCATCACTCTCACCCGCCCATTTTGTACCCATCGTTCAAGTTTGAAGAGCACTATGCCAGAACGAATGTGGCGCTATTTGGATGGTGGTGTTTGTGACGTGCTGAGAGCGAGAGACTCGCTTTGTGTACGGACGGACGACGGACGGGATTTCTTATCGTTGAGAGCGCTGCAGCAGATCTAACATACTCTACGCGAACGCCACTTGAAAATTGTTTCTATACCACCACCACGGCAGGGTATATGGCATAGCATGGCATACTACACAGATACATACAGTGTCATATACATCGGCATAGCAGCGATCATATACAAGGTGGTTAACACGTTAAGATGGATGTGTATCTGGCAGCTAGCTATCAACCACCGAATACCACCATCATCAACCACCAACTGTATAGAAGCGAAGGTGCCAGGGATGGAATTGAGTTGGCTGGGCTTGGCTTTAGGGACGGAGATGGGGTTAGGCACTGGGGTTGAATTGCCGGGGTATTTCTCGCATGGAATGTGGGTCAAAGTGCAGTGCAACGTCCTCGACATCCGCATTGCTGTACTTTGCTTTTTGGATAGGCTAGTTTAATTTTTATTAGTGATTCCGTGTGTATGCTTATAGAGCCAGAGCCTATAAAATCGGGGCATGCATGTGTGTGCGAGACACACGTTAGCATAGGTAACACCGACAGGCTAACGAAGAGTATTGGCAGCAGTGCTTGCCTGCCTCTGCCGCCACTTGCGGGGTGCAAATCCATTTCCAATGGGATTCGAATGCACAAGTAAGGACTCCTGAATTTGAGGATACTCCACCCTGGTGGTGGACAGAATAAGTCGAGAGTCGTCCTCGACAACGACAACGACGATGAAGATGAAGAAGGGTGCTCTTTCGATTTTGCGATGACTTATTCTGTATTCGAGAGTAATAAAAATGTCATTAAATTATTTGTGTGCCCTCCACATGCAGTGAATTGTCGACGTTGTCGCCGCCGCCGTCGTCGTAGTCATCGTCGTCGTCGTCGACGTCGTCCTCGACGACAAAGATGCAGTGCGATGAATGAGTCTCCGGCTTGCAGCTTGCAGTCTTTATCCTTCATTACCCCAAGGGGCTTTCGGCAGGGCAGCATGGATGATATGCACAAAGCGCAGGGATATAGGTGCCAGATGGGATGATGAGAAGTAAGGCGTTTGTATGGTGACTTCGAAGGGGGGGAATGATAAATGAAGTTGGAGAGTGAGATCTCGGGGTGGTTTTAGGCACCATTATTTCGTGCTGTCTTTTTTGGTGAAAAGGAAGGATGCAAGTGATATGTAGCGCCTGCTGCTGCTGTTGTGCCAGTGATGTCCTCATATGACACAATCACACACACTCGCACTCACACTCAAAGTGTTGTCTCTCGTTAATCTTTTCATTGATTTAAATTGATGCTCTTTTTGCAAGCAGCACTTTTACCCAGCCGAGTGTGCTTTATTGTTTGTGGCAGGACATGCTCTATATTTAGTCGCAGCCTTTGGAGAAGGGAATATGTCAAGTTAATTTTTCTCTAGCCAAAAATTTCCCAAACCTGACAAATGGGCCTGGTGTATCCTTTGGATCAAAAGAATTTGTGGATTGCTTAAGATGCATGGCTTTTCTCTGTTCCTGACTGAGAGTGTGTCTGTCTGTTTTGTTGTGTGCGATAGGACGACAGCCAGACATTTTTTAGTTCTAATGCTGTGTCACTAGAACTGCTGCTGGCAAAAGAAATCCATTAAACGGAGAATGTGTTTTTTTTTCTGTGAAATGAATGATATGGTAATGGTAAGTGAGTGCACCTCCACCACGAGAATGGCGGCGGCGCTAATAGAAGTGGCTTTGATTTTAGTAGATGCGAAGAAATACTAATGGAGATGTCATCTTGATTGTCAAGAATATGTCAGGGATTAGGAGTAAATTTATTTTGGCTTGAGTTTGAGTGGTTTTCTCAGATTGAAGAGCGCATGGTATCACTTGAATTGGGGTAAAGTGCAAAATTCACGGCTGCCTAAATACATTTTAATCGTATAATACAAACAAATGATTTGTAAGTAATAAGGGAAATACGGTGGTTTAGCACTTTCAAAGTCGGCTACTGGCAGCTGCTTAGAAAGGTTCCATTCCATTGTGGTTTATGGTATTACCACGTTGATCTTGCGGTTAAGAGTTGTGATTTGGAAAAACTAGCCACTACTATGCTAAACAGAAAAATTGACAGCACCAAGAAACGTTAACAAAAAGAGTGCAAGTGCAAAAACAAGCGACATTACAAAGCAGACATTTCTGCCACCCATGAAATGCACTGGGATGGTCGAAGCAAATGGTGGATTGAAAACTGCGACATGATCTGTAATATGTTACATGATCTGTGACCAGAATCAGACACAATTCGTATGGCGATTTAGAATAAGAATGAGCATGTCTGTGCACAAGACGTCATATACATACTTCGAAGACAGTTGCAAACCTATTGAGATCTAACGCTGCAATATTGTGAGACCGAGCATCTAATATCGAACACCAGTGCGGACATTGCCATCCACCTTCACTCGAGCTACTATGGAGATGCAATACAATGCCCTGATCATACCAGACCTACTCTACGGCGCTGATACATGAACCGAAGGCGGAAACAAAAGATTAACCAAAAACTATACGAGCTGTAGAGTATCATGTCCTTGCATTTGTGTGCGAGACACACGTTAGCATAGGTAACATCGACAGGCGAACGAAGATTATTGCCAGCAGTGCTTTCTGCCTCTGCCGCCACTTGCGGGGTGCAAATCCATTTCCAATGGGATTCGAATGCACAAGTAAGGACTCCTGAATTTTGAGGATACTTTGTGTTTCGATTTCCAGTAGTAGCAACACCTAAAGATTTTTCACTGTCCCTCCTCTCGTGACGATTTGTCAAATCATCCGAGTAGTATCAATTCCCAAGAATAGCTTATCTCAAATTCGCCGTTCGGAGTCGGCATAAAACAGGAAGTCCCGACATCGTGCAAAATACATACGCACACATGAATGGTTGTGAGAAAGCTCGACCCTGGGTACTAACGAGCCTGTTGCGCCAAACATTTGTATTTTAGTAGAAGATACTCTGGAACAACGAAGGATGCAATAGCGAAGTTAGGTCCAAGCATTCATTTGAGCAAAAGACTGAAGTGATACTACCTGCGCCAAGATATCAATAACATGATCTTTGAACTTGATTAGACTATAACTAATGTGAAAGTACTCCATCAGCCTACTGGGCACTGTGCAGTGTGCATGCTCGTAACGGCCCGAAAACTGCTGGAAAAGTTGAAAATTATCACACCAATCCAGAATGCAGATGGACAATATGGTTTCAGGCCTGGCCACCCATCAAGGAGATGGTTGAAGTAGTACAACCTACTCGACAGAGAAACTACTTGGGCTTTTACAGATTATAGTCTACGCTGGAAAACACTCTAAGAAACACGGAATATCTTCTGAGAATAATCAAATAACGCGGCTGATATACGACACCGCGGAGGAAAGACTCAGGAAATTAGTCACATCTGGAGCAACACAATGTTCAATACTAGGACCTAGTATTGCTCGATGACACATTTCTGCGCGAGATATGTAGTAAGTATGCACAGAGGATATGAAACCAAGCTCTAAGGGCATTCCTTTGATGATGGCGACGGAGAAGACGAAGATAGTCCACTTGATCAGACAGATCTCAACGTACGTCGATTTTCAAATCCAACCGAATGCCGTCAAGTACAAGGGAATAACACTAGACTGCAAACATTCAGTGTTGCATTAGCTCAAATATTTTTCTGGGCGAGCGAAAAAAGGTAATAGCTTCTCTTAGCCAGATTATGGCAAACATTACTAGCCCAACGATAGGCACGAAATTCTTTTATATGGCTGCAAGATCTGATGCTGAAGCACTTAAGAAAGGGAAGTACAGAAAGCTAAGGCCTACAGTACAAAGAAGAAAAGCCCCCAAATTGGTTAGCTTCTTTTGCACAATATCGGAACCGTCCGTAGGTCTCTATGCAGCAGAGAGGGAGTACACTCAAGGGAAGAAATGAAGCTGAAGACACAAAGGCAAGGCAGATGAGACTCTGAGCCCAGCGCCCATTACTTAAGTGGACGGAGTGGGAACTTGGGGATTTCAAGTACCATATCACACAGTTCCTCAATCGACATGGGTATTTCAATCAGAAGTTAGTTAAGATGCGAAAAAACAGAAGTTCACCTTGATAGTTTGGCAATTTAAACGGAGATGATGCATACCAAACCTTGCTTAGATGCAACCGATGGGCCATGAATAGAAGCTGGTAGGAGGCAGAGATAGGTATTTTAATCCCCAGGAATGCAGAAAGAAAGTCTATGTGTTACAGCTGGAACACTCTATCAGAAACCGAAAAATAGATTGTAAGACGCAACATACTTCATATAGAGACCCTTTACACACTTTTTTGAGAAAACATTTTGAGGCACCCCCAATTTTAAGAATGTTTGTCTAAAAAAAATTAAAAATTAAGAGAAACTTGATAAGACGTTTAAACAACAAATCAAATGGTCTTCTCTAAATGTTTCCTTCCTTAAACAAAAATTAGGCAAATCGACCGGGTGGGGTGGTTTTCTCAACAACATTTTTTTTAATTTTAAAATTATAAAAAAATTTAATTTAATTTGAACTAACTAAGTAAGTAAGCAGAACATTTTCTGAAAAAAACCTTTTTTCTGGTCGAAATGTTCGAAAACGTATTTATCGATGTTACGAAACTAAAAATTGATTATTTAAATGAATCCTACATTATTGGATTCGTTGGAATCCTAAATTATTGGATTGGAATTTCTCTATTACTGGGGCATCAGTGTTGAGAAATTTTAGAAAAATCAAATATACAGCCCTAGCGAGGTTTCCGTCGGAGCAGAAAATATTCCGATTTCGTACGATTCGGAGGATTTTTCTTTCGAAAATCTTTTCGGAATGTTTCTCCGACATTTTAAATGATTCCTGGCGGATTACGTTGCAGTGCGTTCATGGGCATTTTTCGTGCAATTTTTGACAGCTTAGTGCAATTCTCTTTACGATTTCCTCCGACAAAAATTCTTCGCAGAAATTATTTACAAATTGTTGTGGAATTTGAACCTCCTAGGAAGTATACATTGTGGAAAATTGTCCGCTCCGACGAATACCTCGATAGGGCAGATAGTTTTCTTAAAGATGGACTAATAGTGGGATCGTAAAAGCTGTTGTTGCTTTACCCCAAAATGACCAAAATTTCATTTTATATTGGGTTTAGTGAAAAATTCAAAAGGTTTAGTTAATAAAACACCCCAGTAGCGTTATTCACTGTTTTACTTAGAAGTATATGGCATAATCGTGTTTGTTTAACCGATGCATATTGAAACAAAATGAATTCATTATTACCTACCTGCCTTTAAAAAAAAAGATCAGACAAACCTTTCATTCAAAGTAACTCGTTCGAGCTTTGAACAACGGCAACGATAAATTGAATACCACAGCAAAGCTGCATCAATAGCAATAACCTTAACCTTTTTAAATCACAACCACATCCGTCCCTGTTCAACACACGGATTCCCCAGAAAATGTACTTCAAACTTAGGATTCTCGCTAACTTGGGGTAACAAATCTTAGTAAAAAGAAATGCAAAACCGTTAAAACATCAAAGCTGGATTTGCTGAAATATCCCCCGTCGTAGACAAAAGATAAATGAACTCATCCAGCAAACTAGCTGTCAGGTCTTGTGGTTTTTCTTTGAAAGACATATGAAGACGGAGAGTATACATCCAACAAACTCCCTCTCTCTCGCACAAGGACTCCATTCTTTGCTACTCGAATAGAATTTCATTTTCTTTCAAAACGCAGCAACCACTTAATCAAAAGAACCATATTCGCCTTACATTCGCTCATGCGAGCACAAAACCTCTTGGTGCGTAGCCAGTGCTATACAGATACATGTGCTCGGCACGGTCACAAGCTCACCCCCATCTTCGTTCGTTACCGTTTCATCGACAAACATTCCCCATTCATGTGCACAAAATGATCTGTAGACACGAGTTCATTATGTTCGGGGAAAAACTAACATTATCTAGGAATTCATGATAAAGGCGATGTCTATTCCATGATTGGGAGTGGGGGTGTAGCTGCAATATCTCTCTTTATCTCGCAAAAGGGTCTTTCTTCTCATATAAATGCGGCGCACCTCTTCGTCTTTTGCACACGCAATCTAAAGCTGCAAACTACCTTCACTGGTGCGAGGATTTCTATCTTTGAAGCTCGCCGACGAAGATGTCATATAGACGGCAAGTGCTCGCGTGGTGTGCGGCTGTGAATAGATGGATTTGTGTTTAAGTGTGGCTGTGACTGGAGGAACCTTTCAACCCCCTCTTTGTTCGGAAATGTACCTCAATAGAGCGAGGCGAGGAGAGTACAGCGGGGGAGCTGTTTGTCAGGAGCCATTTAGGGGAGTGAGTCCCGCAGCAATGCCAATTGTATGCGAACCGGCATGGATGGTATCAATTAGCGCTGTGAAATGCAGGACTCTACGAAGTGAGATAATAATTGTACCATGGGGATGGAGACAAGGTTTAGTCGTTGAAACGTGGATTGTTGCAAGTGATAAAGTGTAGTTATCTGCAAGTGTCCTTTTACAATTGGCGGTCTTGGAATTGTGTTAATCTGATTCAGTGGCAAGTTATTCCAAAGGATGTACGAGTACTTGTTGGACAAAGAATTCTGCGGATTCCAACAGGCTCAGTTGTCAGGTTGTACGAGTGGATATAGCGAACAAGTCTACTTCTTTTGAAAGGTGAAAACTTCATTGCCTAGGATAAAATCAACGGCAAGGTAGATGGTGCGAATATGGTGTCTCTACTGCGTCCGACATCTGGCTGGGAGTCGAAGACTCTGAGAGCCGGAGTACGGGTGTCAATTCGTTCTACATGTCCTACCCATCTTAAACGTCCAATGCGGAATTTGGCATTTCACTGTACAGCTCGTATAGTTCTCGGTTGATTATTCGTCTCCATAGCCGGTCAACGCAAACGGACCAAAGATTTTTCGAAGAATTTTCATCTCGAATCCACCAAGGATTTCTTGATCCGCATTTGAGACGGTCCATGCTTATAGGATCTCCTTAGTAGTTCAAGAGAGGGCTTTACTACTGAAACAGCAGTTGGCAGGAGTAATTCTCATTTAATTTCTGACGAGATGTTGTTGTCAGAGTTAAAATCGGAGCCGAGATAAAAATTAATGTTCTACTTCAAAGTTATATCTGTCAATGACGTTCTGTCCACTTCGTCGATGTTGTGTGTCCTTTCGTGTTGACAGCATATACCCGTTTGCCCTCATTTACTGCTAAACCCATTTTGCCGCTTCCTTCTCTATACTAGCAAACATGGCTATGAAAAAATGTTGAGTCTTACCAATGATGTCAATTCTGTTGGCGTATGCTAGTAGTTGTACCGATTTTCGGAAAATTGTTCCTCTGGTGTTGGCTCTGGAGGTTTGAACAATCCTCTCAAGACGCAAATTAAAGACTTCAACCGGCAGCGCATCGCCTTGCCTAAATCCGCCTTTGGTATCGAATGAGTCACTGAGGTAGTTTCCGACCCTTATGGAGCAGCGAAAATTCTTCATCGTCATCCTAAACAAACGGACGAGGTTGGGCGGTATACCAAAACTAGAAATGGCTCTGTAAAGTTCGTCTCAATAAATGCTGTCCAATGAAGCTTTGGAGTCGATGAATAGGTGGTGGGTATCGATTTGGACTTCTTTGGTTTTTTCCAGTATCTGCCGGAGTGTGAAAATTTGGTCGGTTTGAACTTTCATGGCCTAAAACCACACGGATAAGTGCTGATCAAGTTTTAGGCGTTCACATATTACGGCAGATAGGAACTTGAGACTTATGCCTTTGTAGTTGGCCCAGTTTAGAGGATCTCGTTTTTGTGGATCGGGGAAACGATGCTGAGGTTCCATTCTTCAGGCATATTTTTATCCGAACAGATTTGGCTTATGAGTTGGTGGATCATACTTAGCAAATCATCTCCGCCGGCTTTAAAAAGCTCATCAGGGAGGCCGTCCTTTCCGGCAGCCATATTAAGCTTGAGTTTAGATATTGCTATCCTCACTTCATTCAGACAGTTTTCGCTGTTGTTGCCAATATTGAACGGTTCGTTCTGCCTGACAGCAGAATGTTGTTCGTCATCGCCGTCTAACAGTCTCCAGAAGTGGTTCTTCCATATCCTCAGCATCGACTGTGTCTCAAATACGATATTTTCTTGTTCATCTCGACAGGATTCTGTTAGAGCCTTGTATCCTTGGCTATGAGATTTTACACTTTCGAAAAACTTGCGAACATCGAACAACACCTGCAGCTTAGCCTTGTAGGCCTCTTTCTTGGATGCGAGCAAATGTCGGCATTCCCTATTAAACCAGGTGTTTCTTGATGATGGGCGCGAGAAACCTAATACATAAGTTGCGGATCTTCGACGTTCGATTCAGGTGGTATGGTGTTAGTCGAGAGGTTGGATACGCGTTGCTCGAAGGTCTGGCGGTCTCTTGCGATTACAGTCTTCGACATTACATTTTTTCAAATTATTTCTGAGTTATTGTGACGTGGTGGACATCCGCATTCTTACCTTGGCTGCAACAAGGTAGTGGTCCGAATCGATATTAGCTCCTCGGAATGTTATTGTCTGTCGCAATGTGATCAATTTGGTCGAGCGTTCGTTGATCTGGATACCGTGTGCTGGCTATAGTGACATTTCGTTCCGTAGCGAAGTCAAATAGCCTAAGTTGTCGTGCAGGCTATATTTTCTGCCAATACTGCAAAAGATGTCTTCTCTTCCTACATTTGCGTTAAAATCTCACAGCACGATTTTAACATCGTACTTCGGTAGTCGCTCATTGGTTTTGCCAAAAAGCTCGCAGAAGCACTCCTTAGCTATATCATCTTTTTCCTCCGTCCGGGCGTGAACGCATGTAAGGCATATATTGGCGAATTTGGCTTTGATATGGATTGCTACAATGCATTCGCTTATGTCTTGGAAGCATAAGACTTCTTGCCTAAGTCTGGCACTTATAACAAATCCACATCCGAATAGTCATTGTTTCTGCTCACCACAACACGGTCGGTAGTAGATGTCACAGTTGTTTATCCCCTTTTTGCGCGGTCCATCTAATCGTATTTCCTGAATGACAGTAATGTCTGCTTTATAGCAGTTTAGGGCTTCAGCTAGTTTTTTCAGATACATTTGAAATCGGCAATTGATTCGTTCGTAGACAAACTGCCCGATTTTGCCAATTCGAACAAAAAATGGATACCAAGCTCAATAACTAAGCACGGGGTCCATGGTTTAAATGCCGAAAGTAACGACATCTAATGATTTTTTACTACCTCAACTTTTCGCAAGAGTTTAGATGTCTGATAAACACATGAAAAAATGTTCAATCTTGACGTTCGGAATCGCCGTTTGAGAAAGGCCCTCTGACTCTTTGAGAAAAAAAAAATATAACATCGCCACTAAAATTGAATGGAGAACCTTGATTGGAGGCCATGAATAAGCCGTTAAAGCCTAATATCAAAATAATATACATCTGACAATTACATCGAGGCATTAGGGTTAGTGAAAAGGTCGTCAAAGGTTTCGAGACTACAAATCTCCTCACAGTAAATTGACACATCATCTTCAGTAATCATAAAGTATAACAAAAAATGATCTTTTTTTTGGAAAAAGAAGAAATTATGTAACAAAGCAATTAAAGATTCAGCTTACATAACTCTCAGTAAAACTTCACACTTTATGTGTGACCGTGCCCACCCATATGCTCCGCTGGCCTTATCTCATCAGCAATTATTTTTCAAAACTGTCACGGAGAATGCTCTCGCTGCAGTTTGTCGGCCAGCTAAAGGAATACATCGTTAGACTGTTGAATTAGCCTCCGGAAAGCTATTCATAGGTCATGAAACGCATATCCCCCCCGGGTGATATTCTGTACTTTGTCATTCGTCGCCGTGGCACTCCCCTATTATCAGTGGCGTTAGGTGGTCTAACGCTCTACAACCGGCACCATGATGGTGCAACATGAATCATTTGCGCGAAATATAATTCTGCGGCTAACGCGAATTATTGCAACTCACAAAGTTTAATAACTTGCCACAGGATCCTTCCATGATGACTCTTTGTCGCAAAAGGATAACATGCGATCCAATTTCCAAGCGGCAGTGGCCAAGGATTTATGAGATGCACGTAAATCACTTCCAAATTATTTACCCGCCATTGTATGTTTCATAAATAATTTTAGATCCGTGCGCATTTTGCGGAACGGCACTCAACCAAAAAAAAAAAAACACGAATCCCGGAAAGCCATTGACTTTGGAAAAATCATCATCAGCCGGAATTCTGTAAATTGGAAAGCTCCCTTTGGGTTATTGGCCCAAAACCTTATTAACTAATTAAACAACTCACTGTACACAGGATAACAAGGATTCATTTTTCTCTGCCATTGCTGATGCTGCTGCTGCATCTCAGTCTGCAACTGATGCCGCTGTGTGTATGGGCGATATATATATTTTTTTTTTAATGCGCCCCTTCGCCATTTTGCCTTTTCTGTGTTTTTTGGATCTATGCCAGAATTTGACAAACGAACATGAACTTTATTTAGTTTTACATGAATGGATGCCCGGAACCGCACAGAGTAACCCTCACTGACAAAATAGAGTGTGGCACAACAAACAGAACACAAACAAAAAAATTGGGGGCCGTTTGGGGGGCGAGTAAAACGATGCAGTGGAAAAAATGTCGATGCTTGTAATCTCACGACCCATTCATAACGGCTGCCCGCCAAAAAACCAGGCGACTCATTATTCTTTAAAACTCTCTGCTGTAAATAGGAAAGGGGGGCGGCAGCGGTAGGGTTTTTCGTAATGGAATTGCAGTAGCAGCAGTACAGCATTACGGAATGTGCACAATGCACTGCACATACTAAAAGGGAGACGGTTCCATCTGTACTGCTATGCTCTGCTTTGCTATAAGGGGTGCAATTTGACATTTAATTAGGGATTCATCTGAAGCCGTTGATTGCGGTTGGTTAATTTTGGGACCTAATGTGGAGAGATGCTTTCCATAATTAGACCAGACTATAAGCATACCAGACGAGACCCAACCAGGCAACATGGATACTTTGGATTCAACAAATGAAAGGACTTTGTGAGTTTATTGCCGTATATCTTATGCGGGTGCAAGTGGGTATCATCATTCTCGCGTGATAAAGATGTCAATTGAACTGGGGTCCGAACGATTTGTGGCCTGGACTTTCATTTAGGTTGTTTTTTGTCATTGGATTTTTACAAAGACTGTTGGTGTTCACAGAGAAAAGAAAGCGAACTAAGAGGTGAGTCTAGCTAAGCGTTAAACATATTTAAACTGTTCCAACGTTGGCCATACGATTTATCGGCTTAACAAAGGTGAGAATAACCCGGCGTCGTGTCGTGTCAATAAATATCAAGGGTGCACATGCAAGTAGGTTAGAGTGGCTGCCAGAGCCAGTAATTTTAGACCATATTTTGTTCCATTGTGATACCTTGTGGATACTGTCATTCTCCTTGTTAGTAATTCTAAGCTTTTCATGAAACGGAGGAAATTTTTCGCTTCCGTTTTGCAAATCGCGGAGATTTTGAAAAAAGTAGGCTCCAATATGAAGCTTAATTTTGCTTGATAGGCCGAGCAGTTACAAAGGAGATGAACTATTGTTTCTTCGTACTCTTCGTCCATGTGGCTCCTAGAGAAGTAGTTTGAGTGGATGCCTAGCTGTTCCGCGTGAATCCCTATTAAACAGTGTCCAGTGCTGACACATACAGTGGCTCTAATGTATAATCTATCGAGATCAATATATCCCTTGGATCTTTTCAAATCCAGCTTTGGTCAACTTTGTTTGGGTATTTGACACTCCGTGCCAAGACTCCATCTGAGATTTGATTTGCCGTCAGCATGTTGCGCTAGTAAGCTTTTGCAAATAACAATAACAATACCTAATGCATCCGTTTCGGGTACAACTGGTAATTTATTTCCACGTCTGTTCATCAACCTTATAATTCCCTGGAATGTTACTATGCCCAGACACCCAGCACAGGTAAATCTTTAACTGCTTTGACATCTCTGCCAGAGATGAGCGGCTGTCTAGGGTTGTCTTTGAATTTGTTGAGACTAATTCCAGGGATTTGATGGCCGCTTGGATGTCCGAGGAAATGCAAATACCCTTGGCAGATATAACATTCCCTTTAAGCCAGAATAAGGCTTCTTTGATCGCTAAGAGTTCCTCCTCCAACACGCTGTAATTATCAGGAAGATGAAAAGATTGCCTGAGATTTAGACCGTCAGAAAAGACACCAGCATCCACTCCGTCATTTGCTTTGGAGCCATGGGTATACAAATGCATCGAGTAATTTTGAAGAGGTTCGCTACTCTCCCATGGCGATCTGTCTGGGATTGTCAACTGTAAACTCTTATCAAAGTATAACCTGGTAAAGTTGCAAGTAGGAAACGACGACCTCCACAGACAGAGTGCTGTTAAACAACCGTCTCTCGATGATGCAGTTGAGCGGTTGGATTGGAGCATTAACTGAATTCTTGATTTGCTTACTAGGGGCATTGGTGTTAATTTTTTTCGAACAGACCCATCTCGCTGTACAGCTTGATTAGATCGTGATTAAATATTTTTTCTGTAAACCTTGTAAGGTTAATGGAACGGAAAGTGGATGATGATAGTGTGTCAAGAAGGTCAAGGGTATGAAAAACTAAACATTTACGAATCTAATACTTTGGATAACTTCTTCGGCGAATCAAAACTTGGTGGCGCTGCACTCGGTAATAAGACAATTCAGCCGGCTGGATCTATAGTCTGCTTTCTACAAAGCAAGTCGTTATTTATTTGATCACATAATGGAAAATAAGATCTGTCCTTTGGTTATTCCTTCCCTCTGGGTGAAGGCTGGATCGTCAGTCTACATGTTCCGCCATATTGCTAGCTTATTTTTTCGACTACAACTAATGTCGATTTAGAGGGTTATAATATGGTTTAAGAAGAAATCGATCGATAATTATTCACTAAGGGTAACACTGACAGGGAGGTACAATGGCAATTGTCTAGACGCAATTATTTGACGAGTCATTTTAATCTTCTTAGCTTCATAAAACTTAAAGAACTTTGAACCACTCTGTTTTATACAATCGTCTTAGTGATTATTTTTACAATTAAACAATAGGGGACTTTGGATTATAAATCTTACTTCGGACTTTCCCTTCCACACTTCTTAGCCAAATTTCAAAAAACGGGATGGTGAGTGCTTAGTACGGTCTTTCCTTTTAACTTCCTCCTAGGATTTAATTTCACAACTGCTTACTTAGCGCAAAGTATGACTTCAACAAGCAACAGTTATACTTCGTTCGATTATCGCATTTATATCATTTGCTGAGTTATCATCGTTGCTCAGATATCGACAAACTTCCTGACTGCTTCGTAGTTATGGACAAGATTTTTATTTAAAATGAAAGCATAAAGTTCGCCGTTTTACTATTTTATAACCGGTCGAGCGACAAAACTTTGAGCTCAGAAGTTCCGCTTATCGCTAGGCAACTATGTGGCTGCCTCAATGGATTAAAACAATCGCTGAGAATTTTGTCGCTCGTCCCTGTGTGACCAATTCCAAATGAGTTTTGTAAAGAACAACACTTCAACAAAACATGAAAGTGTTAGGATTTAAATCCGACTAACCAATTAACGTCAAAGTCAATAAATGATAACCAAACCGCACTCCATTTTAGAGCTATTGTGTGAACATAAAGCTTAAGATAGCCAGGGATAGACAAAGGCCACAAAAATTAATTATTAGGCGTGACATATTTATTTATTTAGGCTAAGTACAAGCCGAACTTAAGACTAAATTAAATTAACTAAATTTAATTATTAGAAAAATGACTAAGGAGTAGTAGTAGATGAGGAGGACGTAAGGGAGTTTCGTATAGGAAGTTTGCTACAAAGAAAATAAAAGGAGTTATGTCCATTACCCGTAGTATTCAAGTCATTGGCTCGTTGTTGCCGTAGTTGGTTCGGTGGAAGTTGAGACGGAAGGGGAAAAGATCTTAGATATCTGGATTTGGCGTTAAGGGAAATCATTTCTAGCAGAGCGGGGCAATGAATATCACCTGCTAGATGCTGATGTGCAAAAAGAATGCCGGCGCTTTTGACCCTCGTAGAAGGGTAGATTAAATTTGTCTATTTAGGGGGGACCGCGTAGAGCAAAACGGATAAATCTGCGTTGGACACTCTCAATACGGATGGAATGGGTATTGTGATAAGGCGATCATACTTGGCTAGCATATTCAAGGATAGGTATAGATACAAATGTGAAAAACAGAGATTTTGTGACACAAGGGTTCGAGAATTCCTTAGACCAACGTTTTACAAACCCAAGTGAGAGCGAAAATTAAATTCTCTGTCACAGATAACACACATATCACGCATGGGAAGCACATTAGGTACCGGCTCACCCAATATGAAATAGGATCTCGCGACTGATGGGAGTATGTCGTGGTCTGGCATTTGTTGAAATTGAGCTCCAGGAAGTTTTTTTGGCACCAGTTTGAAAAGTTGTTTAAATCTCTTTGAAGTGGGTAAGGGTGAGTGGAAGGAAATATGCCTTTTCAATGATACACTGTCAACGTCATTGATAGATAAAATAAATATCAACGGACCAAGATGGCTACCTTGAGGCACTCCGGATGTGGCTAAAGAGAGGTCGAGGGATAGGATTTAATCTAAGAAATTAGGCCCAGTTGAAATCCTAGTGAATTAAAAAGTTGATACAATTATTCAGAGCTATAGAAGTTAGGAAAAAAGATCAAGATCAACTTCTCAATTTGCAATGATTTTGGGATCGGTTGAGGAAGTATTAGCAGAGTTTAAAGTATATGGATAGTTATCGATTGGGGTTGGAGATTATGCTATATTGCATGTGGTCTAAAAATTGGTGATAAAGAAATTTGCAGAGCTCGCTACAAACAAAAACCTATTGCAATGGAGGTGAGCGGTAGGAGAAAGCCAAATTACCAAATTATTAGTTTAAAATCAATTAACAGGCTTAATTGTGCATTAAACCTAAGATCATAAAGCCATACAATACACCCATGAGAAACGAAAACCAAATATATGGCGGGCGGTGCCAGTACGATCCGCCATAGCACAATTTTTCTTGCATGCAGTGCGTATGGTTTTATAATCTTTGATTAAACCTAGCTTCTCCATTAATATGTGTATGCGAAGTTATATTTTTGCTACAAAGAATGGATCCGAGTGTTTACCGCCCACTCTGAACGCCAATTTTTGGAAGATTCTCATCGCAGCTTTATGCTATTGGATTTTTGCCAGATTTTCGTTCCTTTCAATATTCTGAGCTTAATTACTAGGCCGCTGCACAAAGGGCAGGTGAAACTGTTGTCCGCTTAATTTTATTTAAGCAACAGATGTTTAAGCTAAATATCTTTGCAAGTTCAAAAATAAAATGAAATTTTTGGAATAGACGACGTCGTATGGTTGTATGTTATATCGTTAACAATAATGCAAATCCCTTCATTTTCTTTATCGCACAGAGTTTTGTCCCTCACTGCGTAGTCAAGCTTTAAGTATTCCTTTGGAGGTAACACCGCATCCAAAAGGCGTTGTGTGTACCATAACAAGCAACGCAAGTCGGTCTTTTACCGACAGCCAACTCTAGATAGATGCACATTGCCAACCCTTTCATGACCAAATTACACTCATATGACTTATGGCTCCAACACATGCTATACCTACCAAGAACTATATAACAAACATTGTTTCAAAGAATCTACAATTTACCAGTATTAGCTGGGTAAGCTAACCAACCAAAAGCCTATTAAACATTCTCCCCAAATTCCATACTTTTGTTCCCAATCCCTGGTATGCAGTTGAACAAAGGAATTCAGAATAAATTGATTTTAAACACACGAAACTACATCACAAGTTAACTTTGAAAACCACTGCAACAGCAGCAGGATGCATATCCCTAATTTAAGACACACCGCGAGACAAATTTTTGTCTCGAAAGCAAGTCCTTTGCCAACTGCCACCTAAAACCATAATTTGTTCGCCACTTACAGCAAAGACACCAACAGGAAGGTGCTCCATTATTACAATCACACTAGGTATCTTTTGCTCTCCTTAGTGGATTTCCACTTAAGTCTATGGAAACGCAAAACATGGCCACCTGCCAGAATTACGCTGAATAATTACAAAAGAAAAAAAAGGGCTCTGCGAGCTCCTCTCCCAACAGCTCTCGAAGGCCACCCCATTTACCATCAAGCTTAGGCAAGAACTAGAAAATGTTTATGCGAACAAAGCTCAAGAAGACACAGCAAAAAGGATGCAAAAAAGTAGGATATGGTAAAACGCGTAGAAAAAGTTAACACTTCCAGCAAGAGCACACTACCCCACAAAACTTCTGCCTCTCTGCATAATGACACCGCTCCGTTTTACGTTTTACGGATCGCATAAAGGAGAGTAGTTGCGCCCTCCTTGTGCCGCAAACAAGGACATTACTTATCTGGCTTGGCATAATTCATAATGCCAATTTCACCGGAAGGATTCCTTTTTCTTTACGTGTGCTGGGCGCTATGCGTCAGAGTTTCTCTGTCTCTCGCTCTTCAGCTTCTCAACAAAAAACTACCAGTCGCACATGCCAAAGCATGGGAGAAATGGGTGAAAAGAGACTAGAGAAAACGTGTGGATAAACGCAACACACAAAATACAAAGTGGAAGTAGAACAATGGCCATCGGAGCTCATCAATCATCGTAGTGTGTTGGCTATCCATCGCACAATCTGACATCATCGCAAAAGTATAACCAGCTTCCGCGTTGGAACGCATCATCGGAACGTGTGCGTCCCTAATAGCATACACAAGCCATGATACTCGCACACAATCCATGACCTGATTTCTTCTACCACACATGCGATCGCGAATGTTAGTGCGAGTGTGTTCCTCTTTCAAGGCCGATTACTGGCTTTACGTCAAGTGTCACTCTAAACAGTAGAACCGCTATCGGTGTTTGATTGTTGGCCGTCAACTTGGTGTACGTTGCAGCACTGTTCGCAATATGTTTGCATTCCTCTTCTCCAAGTTTGTATCTTTTGGTTTGAGATGCACAAAGCTTTCACCCACGCCCGATAGTGTGATATGAGAACCGACATAATTCGTTCTCCAACATCTTTATTTCAACCGCTAAGCGTAATAAATCAACCAAAGAACTTTCTAATAGACCTGTTTCCTTACACTTCGCAGCTGTCTTGTCCAACAGAAAAAAAAATATTGCCCCCTTGGTTTTCAGGTTGACTGACATACGCAAAACAGGATACAGCCGTCAGAGAAAGGCAAATGAGCAACTTCATGACGTGTGTCACCACCGAACATTTATTGATAAAGACCTGGTGACATTTGTCACCGGATTATCAAGACTGCGACATCGCCAGAGCTAAAGGGGTCCCTGCCATCGAGCCGTATTCTGTTGTGCACCTACCTCCTCAATGCGGAAGTTGAGCGTGTATTCGCTTGTGACATCTTATTTACGGTGGCGATGGCTGGCAACAGAACTAAACTGTCCTGTCCTGTCCTGTCCTGTCTGTCATATTGCACTTCAGACCCGACAAATGTGTTTTTGTGCCGATCGAAATGCTAGATTCTGCTCCATTCAAAGTGCTAATCGTCATACAGCACAATATGACAGGAGCCAGGCCGGAGTTTGCCTAATTAAAGCCATAGCTTGTCGCTTGCCATTTGGGGAATTTTTTCGGTGCCTGGCACCTGCAACTGCACCCGGCGAAATATCACATCCAACAAACAAAAGTTTAATTGTAAAACTGGACAGTTTTTGCGGTTCGCCGTTTACAGAGAGCCCTTAAACTGATTGTAATCGGCTGTGATTTAATGGCCATCATTTCGAAAGTTGGTAGCGATTTTTTTTCTTCATTTTCGGTTTGTTTTGGTGCTTTTGTGTTGTGTCCTTCCTTGTACTTTTTGACTTTTTTTTTTGTTTTTGACTATCCTGAGAGAGGGTGACACGATGGATTTTCCGAGAAGGTGGTGGGTGGTCTCTGCACAAAAATCGCATGATAGGGTGAAATTTTCCAAGCGCCATTGTCTTTTGTTATTTCTTATGGAATCTGCATCCAGGAACTTTACATTTAAACATTAGTTTTGACAGAAAATGAAGCACTGTACATCCGATGATAAATGTGTGCATTTCACGCAGCAATATATTTTAATAAGCGTGTGCATGATTTTTGTTTTTGTTGGTGCTGCTCAACCATGCTGTCTCACTCTGACCCAGATAAATGTTGAATGGGTACAATTTTAATTCCGTTTTGGAGCGGACTTAATCAATGACATGTCATCACGGTCAATTTGTTGTTTGGGAAAGGGTGCAAGCACCGTGTAAATACCATGAAATTGCAGAGATTTATATTGCTCGGGGAGTTATAGGGTATGGAGGGCGATTAGGAGTCCGATTAAACAAAGAGATGAGACAATATGCAGTTGCTTGTGAAACTAGTGATAATAAGTCATCTTGTCTGATTGTTAAAAAAACGAACTGTTTTCGGAAATAAAAAGTTTTAATCTTTTTAATTTAAGATCTATTATTAGGTGGTTGACGAGTCACAACTACCTTTTCAGCCCGAGAGATACCACCACTCAATTATTATAAGCTCCGTGTTGTGATTGCGTTTCAAAATTTGGTATATGGGCAACTCTGTGAATCGAAAGTCATGATGATACATCCTCGAATAATAAATCATGGAAAAAACAAACTCGTTCCCCAATCGGATATCGTTGGCTATTTTTGGGGTGAACAAACAAACTAGGGGAAACCAAAGCCAAATCCAACTGTGACTAACACCAACACCAAACATTGGACAACATTTTTACGAGTCTGGGATATATCGAAGATGAAAGCAACATTTTTGATTTAACAAAAAAAATTAAATCTCCCTTTACTACTGAAACAGGTTAAGTGCGGATTAGGTAGTCAAGAAAGAGTGGCACTTGTGCTGAATAATCAGTTGATAAAAATAAAATCGTTAAGTGCAATCCGCCAGGATTTTGTCCATTCATTAACCTCGTTTAGAGCGTTTTGTAATTTCATATTTGATTCCTCTATTGTTGTGACAACTGCTAGTAAAGCTGTATCGTCAACAAACGTGGCAATCATTGTATCGTTTGTTTTTGGGATATCACGTGTAAGGAGGTACAAGAGTGGTCCAAGGACGCTTCCTTGGGGTACTCCTGCCAATATTTCTTTGAAATCCGAATATTAGTTTCCAAGACGAAGAATCTATGCTCAAGATACGACACGGGGATTTTATATAATTTTTCAGGCATATCTTGTCTTAGTTTGTATTGAAGGCCTCTATGCCAAACCTTGTCAAAAGATTGCGACACGTCAAGAAATACGGCTGAGCAGATTTTCTATTCTTCGAAAGGTTTCTCAATTAAATCAGTAATTCGAAGAACTTGATGGTCAGGTAGAGGCGTTTCAGATCAATTATGGGGTGTAAGCGACCGATATCCTTTCAAAAACTTTTCAAATTATTGGAAGAAGTGAAATAGGGCTGTAAGATTTTATTTCATTCGGTGATTTTCCTAGTTTGAGAACCAAATTCACTTCTGTGACTTTCCACTGTCTTGGTATGTATTCTAATCTAATTGCTGCATTTACAACATAGAGGAGTTTAGTTAATGATTTTCTGGGCAATATTTTAAGAAGTTCTGCCGTTTAAGCTCGGCAATACTTGCATATCTGACTAGATTACTATCGGTTGTAGTCTAGAATAAATTAATGTTTTCTGGACCATCAAATGGTTTAAATGTTTTCTCAAGATGTGCGGCAAAAAGTCTGCTTTTTGCCCAACGTCTAAGTTACCATAATTGGTGGCACAACGTTTTTTGGCCGTTTTATGACTTTAATTACTTTAAAAAGTGAATAATTCGATTCTTTTCCAGCGGTTAGGCTTTGCAGATAAGTTTCTACTGCATGGTTCTTAAAGTTTTTACTCGAATTTGATAGCAAGTTACTCAACCGATTGAGATGTGTTTTATCTTGCGGGCACGAGTTTGGTGCCAACTCTTTCGAGCTTTTCTTTGTGTCTAACCAAATCTTTTATTTCCCTTGGGTACTTGATATTACTATAACTTTCTATTTTGCGATGTTGAAGAGTATTTTTCCATGCTGCTTTTTGAACGCGACCTCAAGTTTCAATGGGGATCTAAGCGATACACCCAGTCGAATATTATTTTCGATACCGTTTTTGGAGCCTTCCCAGTTGGTTTTCCCGTTTGTTAGTCTGGGTGGGTTTTCATTTCTAATGATTGACTGGCTCGTTGTTAGAATGACCGAACAATGATCAGAGGAAAGATCAAAGAATTCTTCAACTTTCATTCGATTGGACGGCATACCTTTTACTATAAAAAGATCGATCAAATCCGGTATTTTTGTAACATCAGTTGGCCAGTAAGTTGGTTTAAACGTAGAATGAAAGTCGGTATTGTTTTTTCTACCTACATCATAAAGCATCCTACCTCTCAGTAATATGCATCCAGATCCCCAGATTGTATGTTTTGCATTTAAGTCCACACCGATGACAAAACGCTGTGGGATTAAGAAAGTTTTCTAAGTCAATTTTCGCAATCGTGCATCGTGGTGGGCAGTAAATTGAAGATATGTTTAGAAAGGATTGTCTACTTCTGACTTGTATTATTTAAGATCAACGAATACTCGATACACTCTTTTAAATATAGTGAGGCACTTCTTGCGACTCGAACGCGGACCCATTTGAACACGGAAGAAAAGGCAATAATCATAACTCATAAAGAGCACGGCCTATCAAATCGGTCAATTGCTACCAAGATAGGCCGATCCCTTACCGTTGTCTGCAATTTTGTCAATTCGGGAGAAAATTATGGCTCTGCCAGAAGATCTGGTCGACCAAGCGTTCTTAGCGCCCGTGGAAAGAATATTATTTCACATGAAGCCAGGCGAAGCAAACTCAATGTTGGTCAGATAAGACGCAAGTTGGACCTTCCAGTAGGTGTAACAAGAGTGCAGCAAGTGCTGACGGAAAGCCCCAACTTTCGATACACAAAAATGATGAAAAAGTCGCTGTTGCAGCTGAATTATAAGAAGGCCAGACTAAGGTTCGCCAGAGACCACATGGCATGGACCCAGGAGTGGGAATCCGTTATTTTTTCTGATGAAAAAAAAAATAAATTTAGACGGTCTAGGCGAGACGACAAAGCAGTGAAAATGAGCCGGCACTCCGGAGGGTGAACCGTGCTGGTTTGGGGTGCGTTTGGATCAATGGTACAAAATACAAGGAGATGCTGGAATATACCCGTGACGAATTTGGCGAAATTCCGGCGGCTGAAAAGTTTATTTTTCAGCAAGAAAATACTCCCAAGTTCGAGAAAATGCAAGAACAGTCCGAGAATGGTTTGAAGTCAGCGGGAATAGGTGTTTACCGTGGCCATCATGTAGTCCCGACCTTTACTCAATCGAAAACATGTGGGGGATCATGGCTAGAAAAATCTATTCGAATGGGTGGCAGTACAGGAATGTGGAAGAGCTTAAGGCACAAATAATCCAGGCATGTAACGAGCTCAATGATGAAGTTTTGCATAACTTGATAAATTCTATGCCGAATAGAATTTTTGAAGTTATTGAGAACCGAGGCGGCTGAACGAAGTACTGAGTTACAATTTGGTAGTTAAAACTAAAAATTTCATCGTTTTATGCTTAAAATGCTTACTGTCTTTATACTTATTTCACAGGAAAAAATAATGTTTTTGGAAAAATAACATTTTTTTTTTGTTTGATTTTGAAATCGAATACAGTAAACATTTTTTTCTACCCTTCAAATTTCCTCATTTCGTTATAAATTCAAATCAAACAATAGAGCAGCCAATGTCTTTATACTTATTTCGGTCACTGTATGGTATACAACTATGAAGTCGTACCAGTGAAACGAATCTAAACATTCTTCAAACTTTTGAAAACAAAATGTTAAAATCATTCGTCAATGTGCCGTGGTATATATGGAATGAAGATCTACGCAGGGATTTGGGTATTCCCGCGGTTGAAGATGAAACGAAAACAATTTTGCACGCAAACATAAAAAACGTTTTTTTGGGACACGTTAACACAACGGTCCTCCAAATTCTTGACGAAACAAATTTATTGCGGCCTCTTCAAAAACTAAGCCCTTAGATTTGACCCGATAATAACAAACCGCGCTATAAATTGCAGAAAGAGCAGGAACTCTCAAAGGAAAGTTAATTACCAAACATTCACTACTCGTGATAAAAAAAATTTGCTAGATAAGTCGAATACTTAGTTACAATGCAAATTACAAAAGGGGTGGTGGTTTTAGTCGGTTAAAGTCTTACACTACTTTGAACACGTGGTCATCGGGACTATGAAGATTTTCACCAGAGCACGGAACAAAAAAAATCATCTAGTAGCAAGTAAATTGCTGCTATACATGCATCATCACGACATTTTAGTAATCATGGTACAAATTGATGATATTTGTAATATGAATACAAAAAATAAAACCAACCCCATTCTCTGCCGGATTAACCACACTTTACATGTTATATAGTGAAAAAATGATCATCTAGCCATAGCTTATATGTTTCCATAGACCTTTTTGAATGTTGCTGTCCATGCAAACTAAAAAAATTTAAATTAAAATTACTATACACTAGATGATCTGAAAAATAAATTTATGTATCAAAAAAATGCATGCTTTAAAATGGTACTCAATATATAACAACTTAATGCAATGGACAATTTCAAACGGATTTGTTGGAAAACCATTTAAACTGTCCACTAGTATGTGATTAAATGTGATTAGATAATGCCTCCAATAGATAGCTCAAATTGGATACAAATGTCCACCTATGCATGAGGTTCTCTTTGTGGGACATTTTGATTCGATTATCTTGAAATTGGACAACGGAGAGCGAAATGATATTCTGGCATAATAAATCAGATAATCTGTTTAATTAGATGTATTAAATGGAGTACACTAAATAAATTATTTCAGAATTGTTATTCAAAACAGTGCGAAATTGTATTGTGTTATTAATTTTAATGCAATATCCTTCTGCAGAGCATTGCGAAATTTAGGCCTCTCACTTAGAGTTGCTTATGAATAAGGCGATTATATGATATACATATCATAATCCAAGTGAACCTTGGCTATGAACAGGCTCATTATCATATTTGAAAAAGGATATGACTTAAGGGCAGTGTTCGCATGTGGCGGTAGAGCAAAACATAGCACAGATTATTAAACCAAATTTTTATATCAGAAAATGTAATGCAATGTGTAAAATACAGATGTCCGCCGGAAAGGTATACTACTTTGTTTGTTCATAATTTTTGATTAAATGAAAGAGAATGGATCTTATATTGATAAATGTTTTATTTAATGTCGGCAATTTTGTATGGAATAAAATATCAGAAAAATGCCCGCCTCTGTTAGTCTCAAAAACGCGAGCCCTTTAGAGCACATTTTTTATTATATTCTCACACATTTCACGCGGTATTTCATTTATTTCATCACGAATATTTTATTTCAGTTGTTCAAGCGTTTCTGGTTTGTTTGCAGATATCCCCACAAAAAGAAGTCCGGAGCAGTCAAATCAGGCGACCGTGGAGGCCAATCAACAACTTGTTGTGAAAAGAGGTCTCGCAGTAATTCCATTGTAATCCTGGCTGTATGCGATGTGGCACCGTCTTGTTGATACCACATGTTAATCAAGCCCAAAGCATGCAGTTGTGGAGTTAAAAAGTTTTCAATCATATCACAATATTGCTCCCATTCACATTTACCGTTACGCAATTTTCATTCTCAAAGAAATAAGGCCAAATGATTCCTACTGACCAAATGTCACCCCAGACTGTAACTTTTAATGGATGCAAAGTTGAATGATAAATAATTTGAGGGTTTTCCATTGCCCAGAACCGCCTGTTCTGTTTATTCACATATCCATTCAAATGAAAATGTAGCTCTTCACTTATTTTGATTTTTCATGAGAATTGGAGTTGCCATGGGCTAGCTGTAACATAACAATTGGTCTTGTTGAAGAAGCTCTTGTGCCAACTGAATCTTAAATGGAAACAAATGCATTCCTTGCGCAAAATTGTGGCCAAAGTTGTTCTTTAAAGACGAAGCTCCTGAGCATGGCGTCGAATTGAGGTTGATATGTTGATTTTGAACACTTCCTTGAGCAGCAGTAAAGTTTTCAGCCGATCTTGCAGTACGTTGTGGTCCATGCTTGGGCCTATCACCTACAGACCCTATTTCTTCGAAATCATTCACTACACGATAAATAGTGCGTTTTGTTGGCACGTTGTTTCTCCAAAAAATTTCACGTAACTTTCTCTTCGTCACAGTAATCGATGATTGATTTTGATAAAAAATTTTAACGATTAAAACAGCTGGTTCATTGAATATTTTTCCATAATAAATTTGCCACGTGTATAACGGGTGATTTTTTAGCTGGTTTGGTTTTGGCAACACTGGTTTTGACAGCTGACGTGTGTTTAGTACCTTGTGTCACTGTCAAACAGCTTCAGTTTGGTTTGCAATTTAACCATGGATCGTCTTACAAATGAACAACGCTTGCAAATTATTGAATTTTACTATCAAAATTCGTGCTCGGTACGAAATGTTCATCGCGCGCTGCTTCCATTTTATGATCGGCATTTTCGACCTTCTGAGCAGTCTATTCGGAAGATTGTGACCAAATTTCGCACCAAATTTACTTTGTTGGACATTAAACCACCAACACGTTTACGTACTGTGCGTAGTGAAGAAAATATTGCGAGGCGAGTTTGGTGAACAGTTAATTTCACGTTTCGGGCCGGTCAATTGGCCGCCTAGATCGTGCGATTTGACATCATTAGATTATTTTTTGTGATGGTATGTCAAGGCTAATGTCTATAGGGACAAGCCCGCTTCGATTGACGCACTGGAAGCCAACATCCATGCATTCATTCGTGAGATACCGGCCGATATGTGTGAAAGAGTATGCCAAAATTGGACTCAGCGGATGGGCTACCTGAGACGCAGCCGCGGTCAACATTTGCATGAAATTATATTTAAACATTAAATTGCAAGGTTCAAACTATCGATTCAAATAAATATTTCATTCATTTTTTCGAATTTTTTGTGTTTTTTTTTTTAAAAAAGTTCTAAACCTCTTAAAAAATCACCCGTTACTTCACGACTGCCAAATATGAACTGTCAGGACTAATGGTTACCAAAATGGCGGCAAAACAAAGTAGTATAACTTCCCGGCGAACACCCTGTAAAATGAAATTTCTTTCTATTAAAAATGTGCCAGTTAGATAGGAATTTGATAAGAGTGATAACCGTAGTAAAAAAGGGAAAATCACTGAATAATATAAAGTCTTACAGGCCCTTTTCGCTTCTTCAAATAATTTAAAACGTGTTTTTTTTAAGAATATTACTCGATCGTTTAAACCCTATTATTGACAAAAAACGCCTTCTATCTGACCATCAATTCGGGTTATGAAGCAAGCATTCGACGATCGACCAAATACATCAAATTACTGATGAAATGGAGAAAGCTTTGGGAGAAAAAAATTTTACTCAGACGTATTTCTTGACGTCTCACAGGCTTTAAACGAGATGTGGCATAAGGGCCATATAAAATTGTAGAATCATATCTTGAGAATACATTATTTCACGTCAAACTTGGTGACAAATATTCAGAGTTGATTGAAATAATCGCAGGTATGCCGCAAGCAAGCGTCCCTTGACCACTCTTTTTTTAACTTAAAAGAACTGTTTGTTTCTAAGCTGTGGACATTTACGCTACGCTGTTCAACAACGCGCTGAATAATGCATATTATCCACACCAGTGGAAGATGGCGTTGGTTCATCCTCTCCTGAAAAAGTGAAAGGACTACTCCAATCCGGAAAATTTCCGGTCGATAAGTCTCCTTCCGAGTATCAGCAAGGTTTTCGAAAGATTCTCAATCGAGCTCTGTTCAAGTGGTCTGTGGTCTGAGGATGATAATATTATACCAGAGAATCAGTTTGGTTGTTCAATTGGAACCAATGGAACAAAGCCAAAAAACAGTGCACGGGTCCATGTCTGATTGATTTAGAGAAGGCTTTTGACACCGTATGGTTAAAGGGCTTCTATCTAAAGCTGACTTGGCATAAGTAAACCTATGTATAGTATGTATGCTATGTATGCTTCATAACATGTTTGACTGGTAGAACGTCTGTTATCAAAAGTAACAATGTAACTTCTACCACCGAATTTTTCATAAAAAATGGTCAGCAACTGGGAGCGGTAAGCTCGCCGATTCTCTTCAGCATTTACACCAGTGATATGAAAAGTAGTCTAACATAGGCAATTACGTATGCGGGCGATCTTATCGCGTACAGAACACCCCCTTCTGTCGAGGTCATTCGAACTTTTTTGCAGTTGTACTACGACAAGATCCAAAGATTTTGTGATGACTGGAATTTGAAAATCACAGAAATTTCCTGTGATTTAGGAGATTGTTGTCTAGGGCCTCTGGGGATACGAGAAATAACTGTCGCAAGCTCGTGATCGTTGGACCAAGCGGACAACCACTGACACAATAAAGTAAGCGGTCGCTAGTGCGATCCCCTTCACAACATCTCACCTTATGGTTATCAAGGGAGCTGATTATCTTATATACCACCCATTTGAAGTGGAATTGAACCTTTTGAGGTTTGAAAGGGAAACTTTTCTGAGTTCTGAAAATGGTTTTTAAATCGAAACCAATTTTTCGCCATTCTGGAACAACATTCACAAAATATTATCTTCCTTAAATATTAAGCCACAAAATTGAAGATAATCACTTGTCAAAAGTTACTTAATTAGATTATTCACCTTTTAACCAACACAAAAAAGAATACTTATCCGACAATTATATTGGTAAGGCAATTGTGTAAATTTGCAGCCGATATCCCTAAGTGTTTGCTTTTAAACACGTTTTCATTAAGGACGCCTCATCAGTCCAATCAGGATGTAATCGAAATTGCAAATTAATCGCATAGGAATCTCATTTCTGCCGTCAGAATTAACCTCACCTGAGAGTGAGCGATATCCAGATCACAGAACTGGCTAAAGGGTTCGCCATAGGTGCCGCACTGTACAACGCACACACTTCGCTATATGTGTGTGTGTTGTGTTGCTCATCTACATAATTTACTCCTCCAATATTTATTGAAGTTTATGAGTGAAATTTAATCAGAAACATTACACGAACCATAATAAACACTTTCAGAGCCAATACCGACATCGACACACAAAATCCTAGCCGAAAAAAAATCCAATTAACTCAAGAGAGATTGTTTCAGTTTCCCAAGGCTTATCTCGGTGTAGTCATTAAAAGTCTCGCACAGCCTGTCTCACACAACGTATGACATAACCAAAATTACCGCCATAGCGCCATCCTCGTACGAAACCGAGAAAATTCATATTAATATGTTCGTATTCACTTTACGCAAAGTCATTTACTCCTGCCTCTCAACCAATCCTGAAATTGACTTTAAAGTGAAATCATAATACTATTTCATGAACAGAGAGACATGTACGTTAACGTAAGCGTAAGCAGTGTATATACATCCTAGAGGTATGTCCTTCAAACAGCAAGTAAAAAAAAAAAAAACTACTACTACAAGATAAGCACACATGCTCATGCTGATGACTGCATTCCATACGTGACAAAAACAAAGGTGAGTGGGTTAATTTCGAAAGGACAAAGGACACACATACAACACGATTAGTCCATTATTTTTATACATCCAATGGAAAAAAAAATAAAAGAAGCCTACACCACAAATTGGATGGGATGTCACCAACGAAAAAAATAACAAAAAGTTTCGGTAATAATTACGGAAAGACTGCAGCCAATTTCACAAGGGTGCCTTTTTTTGCTCGGTTTCCGTTTTATACTGTAGATGAAGCCACTGCCTATACCACCGCACTTGACCCACAAGTTTTCGGCTCAAAATTTATTTCTGATATATAAATGCAAAAATTGAAAAATTTGTCACGAAAGAACAAACATACGTTTGAACAGACAGGATGGGTGAAGAAAGTGCACAACCTGGTCGTTTAGAACTTTTTTCTTTCCCTGCAAAATAAATTTCATTTAAAAAAGCAAGACAACATGATATTGCAGTAAGCAAGTCCTGTTACTAATTATTTAGGTTTTTTTAATGGGGTCTTGCTGCAAAAGTTAATAGTAGATATGTTGGGACATTAATATGCAAGAGGTCCAAAATTTTAACAGTTTGGTCCCGGCAAACGGAATGCATATCAAAAAAAAAATGGTTAAACCGTTATATAGGAGGGCTACAATTAAGGCAAAGCGACTCAGAATTGCGTGGCTCTTCAAATACGAACTTTGAAAAAAGCCGGTTCTGCTGTTTAGTAAGGCAAAGTAAATGGGGAAAGATCAACGAATTTTCGGACCGAACAACAGCACAGGATGCCTTTTTTTTATTAATCCGCTACTATCGTCATAACTGGTGATTTTTGAGCGTAGTTTTTTTTTTTAATCGAATGAAACACTCAAATTTGCATCAAATATTCAAAAATGTTATTGTAATCGATAAATAGACCTTTGCCAGCCATTTACGTTTTAAAGACATCTTCAATACTGTCCGCGGCTCCGTTTCAAATGGTCCATTCGGAAGGTCCAATTATGCGTCACTTTTCGAGCATTTCGGCCTGTATTCCACGAATTACGCGTGATATGATAGCCAGAAATTAGCCTCATCGCTGAGCTCAATGTTTCGATAAAACATCGGATTTTCATGGAGCTGTTCATTCGTCTTCAATTCTTGAATTTTATAGGCTTTCAAACCCAAATCGACACGTAAAATTTGCTGAGAACGGCGACGAACTGACATTTCACGATCTTCATTAATATTCGACGCTACGACTGCAATATTCTCTTCGGTTCGCACTGTAAAAGTTAACTGTAGTTAGGCGAATTGGGCATTGGCCTTCAAACAATGTTGCGTATTTGCTGACATTGCGCCCAGGCCATCGACTCCGCCGTAGTTGCAGACGAAACGCGATTCTTGCACGAGGCGCAACATCAGGGTACTTGTATTGTAAGAATATTGTACCATTAGTTTTAGTCTCTTGATTACTCCGCATAGAACGCGTCGTTCATGCGTCAGTAAAAGATTGAATAAAAATCTACTACTCGGCCGTCGCCAGTGTCATTATTATTCATAATAACTCGATATATCTCCAGCCCAGAAGTGGACTGAGTAAACTTACACATGCTAGTCGATGGTTTAATGTCAAACAAAGTAAATTTGGTGCGAAATTTTGTGATAACAGCACAAATCGTTGATTCACCAGGTCGATTATGACGACCATAATAGGGTCGTAACAAACGGTGCATATTTTTCACAGAGCACAAATTTCGATAGTAAAATTCAATAATTTGCGATAGTTGCTCGTTTGTAAGTCTGGCAGAGTAAGAAAACTTTTCACTTTGATAGATGACGTTTGGACGCCATTAAAAACCAGTGCTGACAACCTGAAAAACTCAACTCTTAAAAAATCAACCGTTAAATCTGTAGAGTGATGACGGAATTCGAGACTCCGTCAAAAGTGATAGAGCTGCAATATTCAGTTTGGAACCAGTGATGAAAAATATAACAGCACTACCGAGACAAACTATACAGATCCATGAAAAAAAATCGTACCAACACCAAGGTCATCAACAACTTTATCGAAACATTTGATACCAAACGATTTTATGCATTTTCATGTTACTTGTTCAACATTCTTCTTGAGAGACTTATGCATAACTTCTAAGGCAACATTAGGGCAACAATCTGCCATAAATCTGTATACACGCTGACAGTATTGTCATCATAATTCCGACCAAGCCGGATGTTACTGACTTGTTTGCGAGTATAGAGAAGGAACCAGCGAAAGTGTTTAGCTGTAAACGGGTACTGGACCAAGTATATGCAGTCACCCAGAAAATATATGCTGTCACCCAAAAGACAGTAAGGAAGATATCAGGGACTTCATTGCACCATGGCTGTCACTTCTCGTCAAGAGCCTGACACTTAAGTCCAGCTAAGTCAAGTTCACTTGTTTAGATTAAAGTGCGTTTGTCTTTCTTGAAGTGTCCTGTTCGCATATGTCGACCAGTCAGGTCATCCAAATCACTCTCAACGAAATCAGAAGTATCTAGGTGGATAAAGTCAATCAGCACTTAAGTCCGGTAGATCTTAGGTACTGGAGGTTTTGAGAATATGGTCGATGTTGAGATATCGCTTTCTACACTATCCGCCGAGTCTTTTCAGAATTACCTCTCTAGGTTCCATAGTAGTTAGCTTTTTCCTTGTCGTCCTTAGCAATATCTTTCCTCAAAGTTTTGCTTATCATTTATTTTTTTTTTTTTGCCAGACAGAGATATTTAAAATGTCAACTGATTATCTGCTAGAAAGCGTAACCTCACACCTTGCCTTAGAAAGCTCATTAAAAAAAAATGAAGATCTTCATGTTAGCAATCAAAGCTACGGCATTAATGCAAGTGCTGCCAGCCAAAATGTCCATCCCGATGGGATTACATATGTGAATGTCGGTCGAGAAAAGCAAACACTGCATATCCAAACATTGAAGTGACATGTATACACAGCGATACACGAGATAATATACCAAGACAGAGCGAGAGGATATGCGATTTAATGAAAAGGTGCAGCAGCACTAGCAGATAGAATGGAATAATGATAAGTGGGCTGAGTTTGAGGAGTGGGGGGTCGCAACTGAAATGATGAACCTTCCCTGGCAATAATAATAATAACGATAATATGCACTTATACCGGCACCATCACCATCAGAAGGACGAGCAAAACTCCTGCTCCAATAACCAACACAGAGCAATGAATGGCAGCAGGAGCCGACCCAGCAGCACCTATGTGCGCCAGACCAATTATTATTATCATCACAGCAGCAACCCAAACGACGACGAAATGCAGTCATGTGCCAAAATGAAAAATTATTATTTTAAACATCACATGCACACACAGATACACACACACGCACGTATCCAGGGCCGCACAAGGAAGGTTGGACATTGGGCTAGCATTGCGGCGAGAACAGGGATGCAACTTCATCCCCGTCCCTTCAAATAGGTGGCATAAACAATTTGGAACCGTTCAATGGTCAAAATATCTGATCGTAAGGGGTGGGCCAGGGATAAATAGCTGCTCCAACTATTTTCGAGTATAAATCATTAGCTGGTGGTGAAATTAAAGTTTTATTAATGATAAGTCCATAGACAGTCGGATAAAGGACTGAAAGGCTATTTATTTCTTTGGAATTGTACACTCACCGCACACGTATGCGGACATTTCGATCGAATCGGGCGGGGGTTCCACTGAACTCTAGCAGCGACAAGGAGGGATCCTCCCTTTGCGTTCGTATTTATTTGTTTTGAGTTTTGAATTGTGGAAAGTTCTTGGACTGTTTGGAGGCGGGTGGGTTGTTGTGCGTTTAGGTTTGTTGGTCTCCGCGACGACGACAATGACGATGATGATGGAAGGATGCTGCAGCATTTTGTGTGCAATTCTGTGGTGATATGGGGACTTGTGCTGTTGCTGGATGCCAAGCGCGCATATACACTCATTTGATTCCAATCAATGTGCAACTGTCTGACAACTTTGTTTTATCACCGTGGTTTGGAAGGATTTCTGCGTTGGCAGGCATAATAAAGTTTTATTCTTTGTTTAGAGCGATTGATTATGATAGCTGTTGTGTAGTTTGTTTCGAGAGTGTAGGTGGGCATGGGCCTGAAGTTTGAAAGTACTTCCAATGCGGCGGAATGACCTGTCATCCAATTGGGGATTAATTGTTGACTGGGTTACCCATGCTGCAGTAACTGTTTGGAGATGTCAGGACTTTAAAACGGAGATTGTTCATTTTCAAGATGAACACAGTATGAAAGCTTTATGATGTATTGATAGCAATAAACTCGACTGGGGGGTAGGAATGGAGGCTTAGTAATGGAAAAAAGCAGAAGACTGGGGGAAGAAATTGAGGCTTAGTATTGGAAAAAAGCAGAAACAGTAGAGGGCAGATGAAGCATGAAGGTCTATAAAGACCCGTTGGAAGGCCACTTCTGATAAAGTAAATCGAAAACAAGATGGAAGTTTAAGCAATAAGATCTGTTTAAGCAAATCATCATCAATTCTTACACAATTTGGCAAAAACAGATTGAAAGTGCGTTAAAGATTTATTTGAAATACTTCAAGAAAATGAAAGCAAGTAAAAAGGTGCTTGCTTTGGATATGTGAAATGAATTGTAATTGATGGATAAATGGCCACAGCTTAAGTACAATCGACTTTTGGAAGTCTGAAGTACTAAGGAAACTCTTCCATTTTCCAGATGACATTGAAACAAGTCCCGAGATTTTCTCAACTGTGGAGTCTAAAGACTCAAATAGTTTAGGCAAAGTAGGCTGTTCTCATAATTTGGACAGGTCGCTTACGATTAGTATTTAAATGGTGCGAGTGTGCTTAAAGGCCAACAGCGTCAATCCATTCTGGATTGGACACTGGTAACCCGTTTCACAGGGTTCTATATAAATAGGAACTCATCCTGAGTTGAAGCTTGTTGCTTTTGTTATATATATAGGAGCTGAGCCTGAGTTGCAGCTTGTGGCTTTCGTCATATACGCGAATTTTTAATAAGCAACATTCTTAGAACTTGTAGTGACGTATCCCTCAAACTCTCGATGAATATCATACCACCGGCCTGTAATGTCTGCGACATTGTCAACAAGCCATAAGATCGACCGCAGCAACCAGTAAAACTCATAGAGTTTAACAATGAATCCTCACGGATAGTCACTGCCAAAAATATGTTAAACTTGGGAACGTTGCTGACGAAGACGAGAGCTGGAGAAGAAGTTGAATAAGTTTGTCCCAGTCGTGACGGACCTTTTATTAAAACTCAGCACGAGCAAGAAGTGTGTGGAGCAGCTCAGGAATGCAACAGCGAGTTTGCCGCACACATCTTACCAACATTTTTATTTTTCTTCCTTTTTTTAGTGTAGGAATATAGAACCCAACCAGAATCCTGATCCAAGATGGATGTGAAAATATCGTAGTTGAGTCACATTTAATGCTAAAAATATGAAAAAAACCGATTCTAAGTCCGCGTGTCTAAAATTTTAACGCCATTGCTACATGGCCTAAATACTTTCAAACGGCCTTGACGAGTAATCTGCCTTAGTCAGACAGAACGAAACATTTTATATTCGGAAGAAAGCAATAACAACACTCCTCCCAGATCTAAATGAAGAGAAGATAGCAATGGCTACAATAAAGGCAGGTGGCCGTGGCTCAGAGCAATGCGTAGTTGACTGCTAAGCCAAACGCTGCGGGTGTAAGCCCCAGCTTTGTCAGTATTATTTTTCTACAAAAATCGTCAGCTTTTATGAGGCCACCTGTGCGATAATATGTGACAATATAAATCTATGTCTCCTCCTCTGTGCCACATACGTTTATGTTATGTGGCTTTCCTTCTATGTGTTTATCTGTCTCTCTCTCTGTTGTATTAATAACGTCTTGATCTGTCCCAACCGATGGCCTCAGTCGCTACTCGCCAGTGCTGTTATGTGTCTGTGGTTCGTTGCATTCATGTGCGAAGTACTGTGATGTCAATGTCAATGCTACACTACAGCTTTAAAAGGCCACCGAAAAGAAGCACTTCCTGCCGAGCTGTGTAACTAGGTCAGGAGCATTCACTAGCTTATAATCAAAACATGGTATGATGAAAATGATGAACAAATCGATACCCACTACCATTTGGCAAAATCTAGATGTGATATATCGCTTAATTCAGGATTACCTTGAAGAGTTCTCGCTGATTCATTAAGGTCGAACAGACCCTTGTCGAAAAATTCAGCCGCCCATAATGTGTTGGCGATATTATTGGTCGAACTTAGGTTAGTCATTAATGAAAGGCAATTTTAAATATATAATTCCAACAGGAAGGGACACACAACATCGCCGACTAGGATCGCATGTCACAATCGACAGCTAAAACTTTACGGTAGCAATGGACTTTGTCTAATTCAACTTCTTTTTATATCCTATCCCATAGGGGTATATTAGTTTTGATACATAGTTTGTAACATAGAGAAATAATTGAGCTATGTATACCTCAAAGTAATGGGTGATCCAAGTAGAGATACTTTTTTCAATAGCCTTTTTTGACAGATCACGTGTGAGTCGTGTCATGCTGTCATGTTATTTTTATTTAGTATTGTTTGGCATTTCATAATGGAAAGACTTACGCGTGAACAACGTTTACAAATTGTTCAACTTTATTATGAAAATTCACGTTCTGTGAGGAATGTGTTTCGTGCACTTCGCTCAACTTATGGTCAACATAATCGGCCTACTGAGCGTACTATTCGCAACACCATCACCGGCCGGTCGATTGGCCACCAAGATCGTGTGATATCACACCGTTAGACTTTTTCCTGTGGGGATATGTAAGGTCAAAAGCTTATGCCGACAAACCCACTTCGATTCAGGCCTTGGAGGAAAACATCACGCGTGTCATTCGCCAGTTACCATGCTCGAACGAGTGATCGAAAATTGGACTCAACGGATGGACCATCTGCGACGTAGCAACGGCCAACATTTGATAGAAATAATCTTCAAAAAATAAATGCCAAAGAATGTTCTTTCAAATGATGATAAACATTCTCGATTAAATTTGAATTTTCTGTGTTTTTTTCTTTAAAAAAGTGGGGAACCTCGAAATGGATCACCCTTTATATGGATCGACTCAGAATCGCTAGCTGAGTCGATTAAGCCATGTCTGCCTGTCCGTCCGTCTGTAAGTAACCGGTTTTTGGCCTTAAATTTTGTACGTGATGTTCGAACATGTGTACAAATTATTGAAATCCGCCCACTGCTACGCTCCCTTTTTAGAGTTACCTAATTTTAGGCCAAATCGTTCCAAATTTTGAAAAAGTGTAGCTTTTTTTTGGGCTATGAATGCAATTTAAAGATCTTACTACAAACTAGAATCAAGATCCTAACCATCCCAATTGATCTTTACACCACTGATGCATGAACCTTACGAAGAGCGATTAAAGAAAAACCTTACGGTCGTTATGGGAAACGAATTCTGTAAAAAAAAACGTTTGTGTTGATTGAATACTGCGACAGGCTTTTTCGAGCTGTAAAGCTTTAGACCTAGTCTAATAACAAACATAAATGTAGTGCTAAGGTGTACCAATAATTTAGCCCGAATAGACGTTGATGTTGGATTTCCAGACGCAGTAGAAGAACACTTTCAAATAAGTGACGCGCAGAATCAGAATCCGACCTTAACAAACGTGAAGTTCGAAACTGAAGCCAACTGAAGACATTTGTGAATAATATCCCATAGAAAAGGGTGTTTTTTTACCGAATATTTCATACGCATTCAGTTTAAGGTACGCTCAATTTTCGGGGTTACATATTCAATTCAAGGATGGAAAATGATAGGGTATTCAACGATTCAGACAGCGGATTGCAACCTCATCATAAGTTTATTTATTTAAGTTATTTTACAAAAAAAACCGTACAACTAACGGGTGTTTGTTTTTTTAGGGGTATAGATCTTTAAGTTGGCAACACTATTGTAACTGGCGGCCATTTTGTCAGCTGTCAAGTGATTTATTTTTAGTTTGGTTTGGGATTTTAACATGAATGGACTGAGGTCTGAAGAAATTTATTTTGAAAATCATGGTTATGTTCGGAATACGTACTGCGCACTACGTCCATTTTACGATCAACATAATCGTTCATCAGAGAAATTAACTCGATTAAGTATGGAACGTACGTATGTACAAAAGAAGTCATTGCTGCTGTAAAGCCATCGTGCACAGGAATTGGATTTGTATCCACAAGATCACCAAAAAAGGCGTATATTCAGTGAATGGGCCCAAAACAAGATTGCCGTTGATCCCAATTTTCATAAGCGATGAAGCTCACTCTTCGGTAATGGATACGTCAATAAAACAAACTGCCGTAGTTGGAGTGATTATAATCCTCAAGTGCATGCTGAGACACCGTTACATCCACAAAACCTGACCGGTTGGTGTGCTTTGTGATTTGGTGGAATAATTGGTCCGTACTTCTTTAAAAACGATGCTGACTTTTTCGTTCATCAATTGAACAACCATGATTTGCAGGAGATGTGGTTATAACAAGACGGCGCATAATGTCACATAGCTAGTGGCACAATTGATTTGTTGAAGGAAACGTTCGGTGAGCGCGTAATTTCACGTTATGGTCCTGACTACGCCGCTTGACTATTTTCTGTAGGTCGGTAGTCTTAGCCGATGAGCCCGAATCGATTGACCACTTGGAGGACAACATTCGCCATATTATTGCCGATATACTACAAATGATGGAAAAAGTCATCGAAAATTGGACCTCCAGATTAGACTACGGCCGAGTCATATTTCAGAAATCATATTTAAATTATAATAGCAGAGGATTATCATTCGAATAAAGTAAATTTCAAGTCAATTAAAAAAATCATCTTTGTTTTACGCCATTTCAAAGTTCTTAACCTCTTAAAAAACAAACACGTTTTAGAAACCGACCTCAACCAACTTGGGAGTGCGCAACTGGAGGCAGTTAGCTAAGGACCGGGCTCATTGGAGAGGCATGTTGGTTGAGTCACAGGTTAATTCCGGACTGTTGCGCCACTTAAGTTAGTAAGTTAAGGGTGATCCATTTCGAGGTTCCCAACTTTTTTAAAGAAAAAAACACAGAAAATTCAAATTTAATGGAGAATGTTTATTATCATTTGAAAGAACATTCTTTGGCATTTTTTTTTTGAAGATTATGTCTATCAAATGTTGGCCGTTGCTACGTCGCAGATGGTCCATCCGTTGAGTCCAATTTTCGATCACTCGTTCGAGCATTTCGACAGGTAACTGGCGAATGACACGCATGATGTTTTCCTCCAAGGCCTGAATCGAAGCGGGTTTGTCGGCATAAGCTTTTGACTTTACATATACCCACAGGAAAAAGTCTAACGGTGTGATATCACACGATCTTAGTGGCCAATCGCCCGGCCCAAAACGTGAAATTATGTGCTCACCGAAATGCTCTCTCAATAAGTCCATTGATTGATGCGATGTGTGAAACCAAATGTCGCCAAGATCACGAGCTTCAATTTCAGGCATCAAATAGTCGGTTATCATAGCACGATAACGGTCGCCATTGACGGTTACGTTCGCACCGGCATAATTTTAAAAGAAATATGGACCGATGATTCCACCGGCCCACAAACCACACCAAACCGTTGTTTTTTCTGGATGGAGTGGCAGTTCTTCAATCTCTTCAGGTTGCTCTTCGTCCCGAATGCGGCAATTTTGTTTGTTTACATACCCATTGAGCCAGAAATGGGCCTCATCGCTAAACAAAATTTGCCTCGAAAACGTCGGATCATCTTGGAAATTTTCAAGAGCCCATAGAGCGAAGCGATGTCGCCTGGGAAGGTCGAGCGGCTTCAGTTGTTGCACAAGCTGTATTTTGTACGCTTTCAATTTAAGATCTTGACGTAAAATGCGCCAAGTCGTTCCATACGTCAGTCCGAGTTGCTGCGAACGGCGCCGAATCGACTCTCTACGGCCTTCGTGTACACTCTCAGCTACGGCCGCTATATTTTCTTCACAGCGTGCTGGACGTGGTCTATTCGGTCGAATATTATCCAATAATGAATGCTGGGTCTCAAAATGGGTGATGGTGTTGCGAATAGTACGCTCAGTAGGCCGATTATGTTGACCATAAGTTGAGCGAAGTGCACGAAACACATTCCTCATAGAACGTGAATTTTCACAATAAAGTTGAACAATTTGTAAACGTTGTCTTTCCATTATGAAATGCCAAACAATAATAAACAAAAATAACATGACAGCATGACACGACTCACACGTGATCTGTCAAAAAAGGCTATTGAAAAAAGTATCTCTACTTGGATCACCCGTTATTTTATAATCGAGGAATTTTTATTTTAAGGAGACTTCAGGACTTACAGCAAAAGAGGTCATTAAAGTAATTAGCGACAACTTTTTAATTACTCAAAATCCATGTCGGTATAGTGTAACAACAATAGCACGCATTTAAAAAAAAATGTGTCCAAAGAATTGGATTCGGATCATTAGCATGAAACATTCGTTTATCCCGATCATTGTAGCGTTTTCCAGGCGAAATAAAAAAAACTTATTAGTCGACACAAATTCGCCTTATTAACAGATTCAACGCCTTTTTCAGTTGTTTTCGCTTTAGGGTCGCCTCATAACGACAAAAATCATGTCAATTAAAGAAGCCTCGTCCTGACTCAAAGGGAGTGTAATATCCACAAACAGCCAAGCGGCAATTTAATTCCTGGAATTCATCTCGTTCAAATCGAAATCAGCCCACTCAGCTCATGAGATGGTAGGACATTATGCCACTCACACGCCGGGCCACAGGGACATACCAAAGAACTGCAAGCGGATGAGCTTGCCAGACAGGGCAATATACTTGATATCCTACCGTCAGTAGATTATCTTAGGTATGCCCCACGCTACATGTAAGTTAGGATGCGATCAAGAAAGCAAACCGCAGATGGATAAATGGCACAACGTGTCAAATATCAAGGCAACTCTGGCCCAACTATTTATAATCCAGCTGGGAAACTGCTTCTTTGATAATCTAGGTGAGCTGCCTAATAATAATGGCAGAAACCTCCTACGATATAAAGTCAGCTTTAAATTCAATTAAGCGAACGAATATGTAAAGGGGAAAGTGGAAAGATCCACGTAGTACCACAACGGACCTTTATGGTCTAACGTAACCTAACCTGACATGCCTTGTTGTTGTTCCGAAAGAGAAAATAAAGGGTTTGACGAAGAATTTCTTGTTGTTTCTTGGCAATTTGCATGTATTCATCTAGAATACATCATCATCACACGATGATCCGGATGACATCCTGGATGACTGTCCAATGACAGCCGATTTCATGAAATGAGTAGAAATAGAAAACTACAACGATGATCCGGATGACATCCTGGGTGACTGTCAAATTACAGCCGATTTCATGGAATGCCCAGTTTAAATGGCCGTCTAATAGAAGTTTAAGAATTTCCCCACCTGCGTTTGAATTGAAACTTCCCTTAAGGCAGCTACACACACAGGCATAGCGCATTCACACGCTCCGGTACAAATGTGAGTCACATTATTTTGCACATGGCATCTACTGGCGACATTTAAAATGAAAGCTGTCTGCGCTTATGTAAATGTCACTATGAAGTATGAACAGACAGCCTCCTGCTGCACACGCTCCGGTTCTCTTAATCACAGGCTGCCTGAACAGGCAAAACTATTAAAATTTCGATTGTTTTCGATCGCCTGATCAGACCAAAATAACTGAAAACATTAAAATACACACGTTCAGGTATAACAGCACAGGCGGCCTGAATAGGCATACCCGAGAGTTTTGCCTGCGTTTGTGTAGTCGTCTAAAAGTTAGTGTGCAAACATTCCTTCTTCGTTCAAAACATCAACTCATCATACAACAACCCATAAAGCAACAACCAATTAAAAACCTACAAACACGTTAATTTAGATTTAGGCAATCATAAAATTCGACATTTCAGAGATTAAAGTCAAAACTGTCAAACCCCTGTAATGACAACGAATTACCTCCCATTATTGAAAAGCAATTGCCTTCATCCCAACCATAATTGAAGGTCCTAAAAACTGCCCGGCGGGCACTCGCCACCCAACTTATTAGTCGACACAAATTCGCCTTATTAACAGATTCAACGCCCTTTTCAGTTGTTTTCGCTTTAGGGCCACTTGCTTTACGTAATCGCTAGCGCCACCACATAACGACAACGAAATGGAATTATAGAAGGCGCAACAAAAAATCGTAAAACGATTTATTTAAACATGAACTACTACTACCCTTCATTCTTCCTTCCTCTCTTAAAGGTGGTTCGCTTCTTTCTTCTTTTTTTTTAAAGTCCTTTCGTGAGTGCCTTTTGCACTGTGAGCCACACTCTGCCACCGCTGCCGAACTACAGTCCGTCAATTATTCCTTTTCCTTCCCAGTATGGTTCCGTCTTTCTCACAAAGAACGCCCGATGAATGATTTTGGGGACGACGAGGAGTAATATAATTTTTTCTCGCGCGGTCCCTTCTTTGATTTATTGCTTCAAGAATTTCAAGAGTTTAGATTTGAGAAGGAGAAACCAAAGGGAAGGAACACACATCCACAATCCTTCCGATGTGCAGCACCAATGGTGGTGCTCCGCTGTAAGGAGCACGGATGGCGTTTTGGGCCAAATTTTCGTTTCGTGAAGTTGGCGCCTCGCATGCATCAAAAGTGTATCACGATATAAGATTTGGGGCGAATTTACCGCTTTTTTTTTTTTTTAATCGTTTCAATACACATAGTATATATACATGTATGCACTTTAACATGGTATAACATGTTGGGGGATGTGGGAGTGGCGGTGGGCTGGTGCCAAGTAAATTTACTTTTTGCTAATTTTAATTTCCTGGCTTTGGGTTGCTCTTTTGCGCTCCAGCGGTTCATTGAATCGTTCTTTTTCAGTGAAGGGTTATTTTTTTTTTTATATAAATTTACCTAAGTGGATGTCAAGCAGTGTGTCGTGACTGTAACAGTCGCGATGAAGTGGATTTGTGACACGCGTGGAGAGTTATTTTCTTATCGTGTAGAGTTTTTCATTCGAAAATGAGATTTGAATGAAAACACGCCTTATTAACACAACGATTAGGAGCTAGGAATTCTATTTAGCGCCCTTTTAGGTTCGCATAGCTTTGGGGGAGCAAAATGCGTGACAATTCGATTTTAAACGAACTCTGGCGTGATTTGAGGGAATATTTGAGAAATTTCAAAACTATACCTAACGTGAGGTGCAACTCCATTGACATTTTCTCAATCATGCAGTTGGATTCGTTTGGTATGAAAGTATGCTCTTATGTCATAAGTCAGCCAGTGGTTTAGGTCAATTAACGATAAGAGAATGACGAAACCCTTGCGGAATAGAATTCCTTGAGCGATTGGATTTACTTGTGAAACTAAGATTCCGTATACATGTTCACGGAATTACCCTAACGATGCAAAAAACAGTATGAAGGGTGCACCATCTTTTATGTCGGTATGTAAACATTGAATAACTTTGACATTTATCGACCGATTGATATGTGAAACGGCAATTCCGTACAATGCATGTCTTCGAAAATATCGTTGCCGATAACACTATTCGTAGTTCTGTGTCAAATTTTGTTTAGCACGGGACAGTGAGAGATCGTCGACATGCCGTTAATTAACTCCAAAAATGTTTCAATGATTTGTTTGGCGTCAACAAAATTTGGTGAGCTCAAGGCAAAATTTCGTGCCGAAACCCTAGCTATACCGCCCGAGATGCTGGAAAAAAGCGATGGAAAACGTTGCAAAAATGTCACATTTTACTTTATTGATGTTGTATCCAAAAATAGTCAAAATAAAAATTCCACACATGTGAAAATCGGTTTTTATTTTTTAAAGTTATTCAATATTCACATACCGACATGCAGCATGCCTGTATTACGGAATCACCAGAAATGGGTACCCAACCTTAAATATTTCTGTGGATATATACGAGAATCATCTGACCAATACTCACATATACGCCAATTGGCAAGTGAGTAGCAACAAAATAAACAATTTGAGGCGTTCGATAAAAATATAAAGAGGAGAATACTGGGTTAAATTTGGTGCTCCTAGATCTACACATCTCTCGCGATGAATTGTCAAGTTAATCGAGTAGCATCAACTGTTCACTTTTATTTGAAGTCATTCGGATTCGGCATACAATTAGAGGTGTAAAAACTACACACGAACGATTCGGTCCTTAGGTCCTTTTGAGCCAAAAATTTGTAATTATTTGTTATTTTTAGCTTCTATACAAGCAGTAATCAGTTAAAGGATAAGCCAAAAAAATGTCAGGAATCCCTTTTTTTTAACTGGAACCCTGGTAATATGTTTTCCTACCTGGACTTTGAAGAACCATCAGAGCAAAGGAATCAAAGATGACAACATCTACAGAGGTTTTGATAACAAGGATACACACCTTACTTTCTCTGTCACTTGAGAAACAGTACACGTAGTAGACACAATTTCCGATACATTCAAGAATTTTCAAAAATCCCATTACGTGGGTGGCAAGCTGTTCCCCCGTTGAAAAAAAGGTTGTGAGTTAAATCCTACCCAATAATCATAAAAATATAAATTAACATCAAGGGATACTCGTTTATCAGTAACACCAACATTCGAAAAGATTCTGCAAATTGACTGAACACAAAAGAAACAGGGACTCCCCCAAAAAGTTGGTTCGGACACCACCCATGGAGTGAGTCTGATCTACACCCAACATCTTTCCTATCTTTCGCATTCTTCCCATTCCAATATCAAGGCTGTGATAATAACCGTACAAATATATTTAAAAAAAAACACTAAAAAGGTATAAATAATATACACAGGTATTCATTATCCTTTAAGAGAAAACATGTGAGAAGGTTACAATCCTTATAGACTACTAGCTGTTACTAGCTGTTAAAATTCGTTTAAAACTACAGAGATGAGCGGAGGGAACAAACTGGGCTACGAAACCTATCCATTGGAGCGGGAGTGTTTTCCGGAACACTAAAGCTAAACAGCACTTTTCGTAGCCCTGAGCACATATTGGCAGTATAAGCGGCTGCCCAAGCGAATTCAATGATCAGATGATATCACCATCTTTTTTGAAAATCAGGGTTCAACTGCTATCGTGTAGAGCTGAAGGTTATTGTCATCCAACATAATTTTAAGCTCTGCTGTGTCCCCGGGCACATATGCATACAGGGCAATGAAATTGCTGATAAGCATTCGAGGAAAGGATCTGCTACCAGCATTGATCAGACAGACCAGTATGTCAAATCGCCACAATGCGACCTCAAATCACGGATTCGAACGAAAACACTGGATATAACAAAAAAACATGTGGAATTCCATACCCCCTGTGAAACATCCAAGAGGATGTAGCCTGAGTATAACAGAGCCAGAACACACAAACTTCTTTGAAGCGATAGGAATTTTGTTTCGACTCTGGTGGGTATACTTACTTATTCAAAAGCCACAAACTGGAAATGCATCTGATAGATGATGACCTTTGTAGAGACTGCGGTGATGATGAAATAAACGGGGATACCTTCCATTTACTGTGCACAGGCCTCAGTCAACTAATAAAATAAACATCAGGAATATACTTCTGCCCTGATCTATCCGAAATCCTTCTCTTCTTTTCAAGGTAATCTTGGAAAGGGACTAATAATGGACAGTAACTGGACAAAGGAAGGAGTCACACACTCACGTGGATGCCCAACGGGTATCACAATGGGTCTTTGTTGACTTCAGTGTTATAAGGGGAGGACGTACACAGCCTACCTCATCAACCAACAACCTAACCCAGCTCAGTAAAGGACTCTTTCCATTTATGCTATTATCGCAGATGTTTGGAAAACCTTAAAAAAAAAATAATGAGCCACAATAAATACAGTTGCAGCACATAGCCACAAGTTTACATTACAAGAACAACACAAAGATGGAACAAACTACGCCCAATATACAATCTCCAGCAATAATAAGGCTCGAGCAATGTACTTTAAGCAGATATCCTCCACATATAGCTAACATCGACTCGAACCACTGCCTTGTTGTAGCCAAGGTAAGAATGCGGATGTCCACCACGCCACATCAATCCAGAAATAATGTGAAAGATTTTAATTTCAAAAGACTGTAATCGCAGAAGACCAGCGCAGTCCGTATCCTTAAACTTCTCGATTAACACCATACTTCCAGCATCGAATGTCAAAGATCCGCAACTTATGTGCTAGGTTTCTCGCGCCCACCGGCAAGAAACCTCTGGTTTGATGAGGAATGCCGACAAACAAAAAAATGTTCGCAGCCAAGAAAGAGGCCTACAAAACTAGGTTACAGGTGAAGACGAGAGCTGCCATTGAGCACCGGCTTTTCAGAGTGAAGAAAAAAAGACCAAGAAAAGCGCGCGATCGAGGATATAGAGAGGTGCTACTCCAGGATCGATGTTCGCAAGTTTTACCTAAGTGTAAAACGTCAAAGCCAAGAATACAAGGCTCGAACAGAATCCTGTCGAAATGAACAAGGAAATGGAAGAACCACTTCTGCAGACTGTTAAACGGCGATGGCGAACAACATTCACCCGACTTGAATAAAGTGAGCAAAGCAATATCTAAACTCAAGCTTAATAAGTCTAAATGACAGCCTTCCCGGTGAGCTCGATAAAGCCGGCGGAGATGATTTGGTAAGTAACATTCACCAACTCATAAGCCAAATCTGATCGCATGAAAGTATGCCCGAAGAATGGAACCTCAAAAAAGGAGATCCACAAAAGAGGAGACCCTCTAAACTGCGCCGACAACAGAGGCAGATCCTATTTGCCGTTTAAAGCGTTCACATAGCCTTAAACCGTTTACCGACAACCTGATCGGCCCTTATCAGAGTGGTTTTAGACCAGGAAAGTTTTCACACTCCGGCAGATCCTGGAAAAGACCCAAGAAGTCCAAATCGATACCGACCACCAATTCATCGATTTCAAAGCCGCATACGAAAGCATTCATAGAGACGAACTATACAGAGCCATATCTAGTTTTGGTATACCGCCCAATCTGTATACCTTGTCGGTTTGTGTAAGATGACGATGGAGAATTTTCGTTGCTCCATCAGGGTCGGAAACGTCCTCACCGACACATTCGATACCAATAAAGGATTAAGGCGATCCGTTGTGACTATATGACTTCTTCAATTTTATCCTCGAGAGGATTGTGAAAAACTCCAGAACCAACACCAGAGGACAATTTTCCAAAAATCGGTATAGCTACTAGCATAGGCCGACGATATTGACATCATTGGTAGGACTTAACGTGATGTCATAGCCAAGTTTTCTAGTATAGAGAAGGAAGCGGCAAAAATGGGTTTAGCAGTAAATGAGGGCAAATCGAAGTATATGCTGTCAACACGAAAGGACACACAACATCGACGAATCGGACGAACGTCCCCATTGACCGATATAACTTTGAGGTTGTACGGGACTTTGTCTACCTCGGCTCCGCTATTAACTGAATTACTCTTGCCAACATCTGTTTCTTCGTAAGGCCCTCGCTCGAACTACTAAGGACAAGGAGATCCTATAAAAGACCCTGATCATCCCAGTACTGCTATACAGTGCTGAAGCATGGACCGTATCAAAAGCGGATGATGCAATCCTTGGTCGATTCGAGAGGAAAATTCTTCGAAATTTGCGTTGAGGGGCTATTGAGACGAAGATTCAATCAAGAACTATACGAGCTATACAGCGACATGCCCCTGGTAAAAAAAAATCCGCATTGGACGTTTAAGGTGACTAGGACGTGTAGAACGAATCGACACTAATACTCCGGCTCGCAGAATCTTTGATTCCCAGCCAGACACATCGGAGGCAGCAGAGAAAGACCTCGCCTTAAGTGGCGCCCACAAGTAGAAACCGACCTCAACCAACTTGGAGTGTGCAACAGCATGTTGGTTGAGGTCCAGGTTCATTCCGAACTATAGCGCCACTAAGTAAGTAAGTATCCTCCTCATATATGAAACACCCGAATCGGATAGGGAAGTGAGAATATCAGAATAGGCTATCTTCAGGCATAATCAGGCGTCAAAAAAAAAAGCTGGCATCCAATAAAGTACGTAACTAACTGCTTACATTTCCAGTTGGTTGTGGTCGCTATCTAATTTTGCGCTCCACTTCATATACTGCTTCCGATGACCCTCGTTCAGCAGTCGTCACAAGAAATTACTTGGAAGCTGTTAAAATGAGAAGCTAACAATTAATCCTATAGCTCAGACCGTCCGTTTATGTAGCGATAAAGAAGCTATGAGACTGAAGGAACCCCAAATTAGTAACACTATGTTATTCCGCTGCAACTCTTTTGATATTTCCTGTTCTCTCCAACCGAGTTGAGGACTTACTCCTAAAAATAGAAGATGTGGAAATTGTTGCCTATGCGAATGATGTTTCTCTCCATCTGTCAGGTAAAACGCCCACAGACGCTCGCCTCTTCTATAAAACGTTGTGGTTTATGTGAGCTCAATCAGACAAAGGAGTTGGCACTTAGGGTTTACTTTAGCGACTATACTTACATTAACAAACAAAACTGAAACCTGATGTATGTGTTACGCATTAGATATCTTGTATCGTACATTCTGAAATCAAGGGTCGTTAATGACGGCCGCAAAAGTCTAAGCCAGTGTAAAGCGCTAGGTCATTCCTAGGAACTGCGTGGCTGATGAACCTGCAAGTAAAAGTTCTCTTAACTTGAAAACCAGAATCAATCTGCCTACACCGTATAATGATCCACAGTTAACTACTCGAGCTGCAGAAATCAACAGGCGGAAGAAAATAACATATCACTTCCATTGCATGTGTCACGTTCTATCCGAAATTACCATTTTCGAATCACTTAAAGGTCAACAGCCTTTCAAACCTTTTATAACCTAAAATAGTAGATTACTGGTAGATCGTATATTTGTCAGACTTTTGAGAGGAGTGTAATATTATGCTTTACAGCACTAGGTTCCGACGACTTTAAGTACCAAAAAAACAACCTGGAGATTGATGGTGCGACCGACACCCAAATGATCATCTCCTTATAAATACGAGACACGAATCCAACATGCTGAATGGGGATACAAACTCCACTACTTGGAAAGCCAGATATACCCAGATGCTACAAGAACAACTGAGTGTGAGACTTAGCGGTGTACCCACACCTTCCATCAATAACAAGACTTAGTGAACTGTGAATCGCAACAATAAAAAGGTGGCGGAATCCGCCATAGATTTTCAGTCACGCCCGAAAAGTTGTTCATGCCATAATGCAAGTTTGCAAGCATGTATGTACCAAAAACGGTCACAGAAGAGAAACCTAAGAAAGCACTAGGGGCGGCAAGGGGAAAGAACAAAATTGTACATAGGAAAAATAAAGTGAAACCGCTGTTGTCTTGTCCAGCTTTGGAAGTTCGAAGTGTCACGAGAAAAGTTCTACATGAACTCTCAAATCAACCGATACTTCTTCCGAAATATGCCGAACGTCCTAAAATGTCCCGCTAAAGTTTTGTCTGATATTCCTCTCACCAAACAAATAAAATTCAAAACAATTTATATCTCAGCTCATTCTGGCCACAGACGTTTTACTACTAAGGAAATGCATTCCTTCGACAGTATCGACACTGTACCCCAGCATTAGGACTGATTTGTAGTTTTTCTAATTCCAAAGCAACTACCTTGAAAGTAGAACGAAAGACTCCAGAAAATGGCAATGGTAATCTACTCACACACGCCAAGGTAATGTTAGGTAAGCTACATTTCCCGCATGACACACCAACCTCCAGTCAACGAAGAGGTAAGAAGTCAGCTACCCAATATGGTAGTATGCTCTAGTGCTCTATTGAGCGATGATGGATTTGGGGTTGCAAACCACACAGGCTGGATCTAGTGACCGCCTTTATTACATCCACAACAATCATCACAATAAAGGTCACAAGAGTCGGGCTCAGTGGCGCGATGGTTAGTGCAATGAACTGCCGCGTCAGCCTTAATGATTTTTCACCGGCCCTCCTCTCGTGATGATCTGACAAATCATCCGAGTAGTACCAATTGTCAAGAAAAGCTTATCTCAAATACGCCGTTCGGCATAAAACAGAAGTTTCCGCAATTGTGCAAGAAGTACACACGCACACATGGTGGTTGTGAGAAAGCTCGGCCCTGGGTACTAATGAGCCTGTTGGGCCAAAAATTTGTATTTTCTTTTTGAGTCGTGGTAACAAAAGAGCATATAGGTGCTTCTTGAGTTCATGCTGAACCGCCACTTCTATTTACCTACCTTATGTTTGCAAAGAACTAGAGAGCCCGACACATTCAGTTTGGAAGCAGTTCATCTGGATTTTTCCAACCAGCACCAGATTCCGACAAGGAATCTCGCTTTCATGGGATTTTGCTGGTTCTCGTGACGAAACAGATCTTGTGTAGGGCAGGGGTAAACACGGAAAGCAATATAATTAACAAATCTGTCCATCGTTCGTTGTAGAAGCATTTACGCACTTTAGCTGTTTCTTAGAGCTGACCCCGAGTGAGTGGTAACAAAAAAGGAGTCTTCACCTGCAATCGCCAGCCAAAGTCTGCCGCTCATCTCCTACGAAAGCGCTACTTCGCCCTTGGCCGTGAGGTCGATTAATGCAGTTTCTCCGAATATCTCTTCACCTACATCACAGACAGTTCACTCAGTTGCCTTAAGCGAAACGAATATAAGCCACTTTCGTCCAATTTACGAATACGGTGGAGCTGTACCAAGATATGGATGTAAACACACGTCGACTACATTGGCTTATGAACCTTAATGACGAGCTTAAGTTCAAGACGAAACGATCGCAAATGTCGTTTGGGCTAAATGACTGAGAGCTACTTGCCCAAGAAGGAATACGATGGAACTTGTCAGAGACAGACAGTAGATCGGATATATGAAAAAGGAACACTTCTTCTTGACAAGGATCTAGGATAGAACCAAAGGTCTAAATGACCTGATCTGTCAGATCATGGAGGCAAAGCTGGCCAGTAGGTACAGTAGGTAAACAGTGGATTCTGATTTGTTTCCGAAAACCTAGATATCTTTCATTCTATTGCTTTATTTCTTCAACAGTTTTCTCGTGCCAACGGCAGCCCTACATGGAAAGAAAAATAAACACTTACCCAAACAAAGACAGCCCCCGCCTGCGATTTCTTCTTCGGCTTTTTTGAGTTTATTTTTCGTTCCATTGACATTTTTTAACACTATCACGCACTTGCATAGTTAAACTTAGCTTTCGACCACTTTACACAACTTATTCGACACTTTTTCAAAAACAATTAAAAATAATTGAAAAATGTCACACCACTCACTGTTTTTCTTTGTCATATAATTTTCAAACCGTTATGATATCCCAGTGCCACCTACCGTGTGATAGCGCAATATTTGCGAGAAATTTCCAAACACACCCGAATGAATGACATTTCAGCTGACAGTTTGCTAACAATCTGACATTCCACCCTACGCGAGTGTTTTTGTTTACACATTATCCTCAAAATGGCTTCGAATTGCATAGTTTGCAACGAAATTACAAATAAATACAAATGTCCCAAGTGTCTATCACCATAGTTAGTATTAGAAAAGTGCCTCATCTTCCTAAGCATACAAATAATTTATAAACCATTCCAGTTGTTCACTAAATTGCTTTAAAGAACACCAAAAAGCTGAGTGTAAACCAGTGGATAAACCATTATCCGATCCAAATGAAGACAATGATCCAACTATTTTCCTACCCTTCAGGACACATGACACAGTCGATCCAGTTAAACTCGAGGAATTAAGTAGGTCATGTTACTTTGTTCATGAATAAACATTTCATAAGCCTTTACCTCTTCAAAGGAACCTCAGAAGGGCTGAAGAACCTCCTCTATAACCCACATCTGCGAAAGCTAATACAAGAGATTGACGTCGCTCCGAACGCGTGGAATGCCATGCGAGCTGCTATGCACGAACCACTGTTTATAGAATTCGCTGACGAATGTCTAAAGGTCGTCGAACCACCAATCGACGAATAAAACAACCGAAGCACTCGAAATTATTATAAAACATTTGTTTTTATCGCGTGTAAGTAATTGTTACAATAGTAAAGTCTTGGCGAATGGAACTTATATTCTAAGAAAGTAAAATAAAATTATGTACAGAATTCCTCCTCATTTCGGTGATTTGGTGTAGCTTTCGCGTTAGAATCTTTTGAAACCTTGGTTTTGTTGAATCGCTTCTCGGCGATTGGTGGTTTTGCTTTACAAATCGGTGGCATCGTGTGTTCTACTTGGTGAACTGTCTGTGATGTAGGTGAAGAGATCTTCGGGGAAATTGCATTGATCGACCTCACGGCCAAGGGCGAAGTAGCGCTTTCGTAGGAGATGAGCGGCAGACTTTGGCTGGCGATTGCGGGTGAAGACTCCTTTTTTGTTGCCACCCACTCGGGTTACAGCTGAAAGAAACGGAAATGATTATGATTCTAGTAGTTTCCCCACGACTTTGGAATCATACTTTGTGCAGTCTTGAAATCGGCAAAGTTCCACACGAACTCTCCAATGAACCAAGACTTCTTGCGCAAGATGTCAAACGCCCTGAAATGCCTCGAGAAAAGTTCTGTCTGATATTCCTCTGACCAAACATATGATGGCAGCTAAAAACAAAATTCAAAACAATTTTTTTTCAGCTCATTTTGGCTACAGACCCTTTTCTACTTACAAAATGTAAACCTTCAACAGTATCGGCTCCGTATTCCGACATAAGGACTGGCTTGTTGTGTTTCTTATTCCAGGCGACAGCTTCGTTCACCACTCTGCTGGTGATCATGTCCAAGCGACCGGCATTGGAATACCAGCCGTTGTAACGGTTAAAACTAATTATATCTAAATGTTTGGCCTGGAAGTGATTTTGTAAAGGAGTTGATCTTTAAAGAAGCGATGATTCACTTACAGCTTTGTCATCTGTATTGGGCACTGCAATAGCGGCAGTAACTGGGCGGGTTCGATCTAGTGATCTTGTGAAATTGGCTACGTATCTAGAATGGGAAAGTATTTCAACAGTCTTTGTGATGAATGGTTTTCTTACTCGAAATATGAGTCTGCATGAAACTGACTCGTCCTGGGCTCATTGGCAATGGACCACATTACCACGCTCGCATGATTACGATCACGGTGAATTAACTGTTCCATGGAAGATTTGTGCTTGTCCAACAGAGCTTGGCTATAGTTTCTGAAAGCAAAATAAATGAAAACGCATTTTAGGGTTTCGAAGACACAAGGACGTGCAAGCTTTATAATTTAAAAGAGCATTCAATGTCTAGGTTGTGTTTTGTGGAAGAAATAACTGGAACGAAGCCTTCATGATATATTCGAGGTAAGGCATTCCTGGAGGCAAATAATCTCCATGATAGTCTGAAAGTATAGGAATGCTTAGGAAGAAATGTAGAACACATTTCCATAAAGCTAGAAGGTTGAACGAATCCACTGACTGGACCTCCTACAAAGGGACCCTATCAACATACAAGGAACTGAGAAAGTCCAAGCGCAAATCCTGGGGACTCTTCTATGATAAAATATAAAATACTTCTAGACTCCGAAAAATCCTCTCCACTTGTCCATAGAACTTATCCATGGACCGTTAGCATTTACACTCTTATCACAAAAGATAAAATACTTTGGCCAGCATTAGCATCTTTAGTGACAGCCAACCGGCAATCAAATCGCCGGAAGCAATCTCTTTAAATTCGAAATCAGCCCACGAATGCCGACTGTCTCTTAACGAGATGGCAGAGCATTTTAAAATTCACCTCTTTTGGGTACCGGGCCACAGAGATATACCAGTGAATTGCAAGGCAGATGAGCTTGCCAGACAGGGCACAACCCTAGATATTCTACCGCCAGTAGATTTGATAGGTATGCCCATCGTTACATGTGATTTATAGATTCAACCGAACGCGATCAAGAAAGCAAACCGCAGATGGATGAACGGCACAACGTGTCAAATATCCACGCAACCCGGCCTAACTTTAACCAGAAGCGCTGCATCTGCTTGACAATGCTGAACAAATCAAACATCAACACCATTTCCTATAGGCCTACACGCAAAAAGACTAGGCTTCTTCAGCAATGACTTCTGTAGAAGCTGCTTAGATGAAGAAGAGGAGGAAAGTATTAGTCACCTTCTATGCTCTTGTGCAGCTCTGTCAGTAAAAAGGAAGCTTCATCTGGAAGAGTACTCCTTTTATAATCTAGGTTAGCTGACTCATATCAATGTCATATCAACCTCCTACGCTACATAGTTAGCTCTGAATGGTTCAATTAGGCGAACGAATATAGGAAAGTCGATAGATCCACGTGGTACCACAACAGACATTTATGGTCTAAGTGCACGCGTGCAGCCACTGCCACCTAATCTAACCTTGGCCAGCACAGAGTTTCAAACGCTAAAAATCCGCGGGACCTGATGGCATTCTACCAACCGAGCTACAACACTCTTTAAATCTCAACCTACCATGGATGGAAGCTATCCTTAAGGGTTGTATCGAGCTGATTTATATTCCCATGGTTTAGAGGGAAGTGAAAGTAGTATTCATACCCAAATCTGGTAAAAGTTCTCATGTTTATTCTAAAGAACTAAGACCGATCAGCTTATCATTTCTTCTGAAAACCCTGGAAAGATTGATTCATCTCCACACTGATGTAAATCATCCCAACATGCGTACTGCAAGGGCGAATCTGAAGAAACAGCCCTACACACATTAGGACGTATTATAGAAAAGTCGTTGTGCTGCAAGGAATATACTATGTGTAACAGAACGACCACCACTGATCAACCGAACCAACAGATCTCATTGGAGGCGCCATCTATGATCTCGATCGTAAAATAAGAATAGATAAGAAACACAGCTTACTTCAGTTTGTACTTTGGTAATTCGCGCCTTTAACCGCATTTCACATTGTCAAACGAAAATCCAAGCGGACCGGAGGTGCAAACTGCGGTAAGCAATGTTCTATTTGTAAGATTTGTTAAAAAACCCTATTCCCTTTAGAAATAAAACACCACTTAAACGCGCTACGCGCGTACACATACGAACAGTGTTATTTTCGAGCCTCCGGCCGTTTATTGACGACAAATTTTATTTCGCATTCTGCGAGACTTCCCTGCCGTGAAGTACAGTGCGAAAGCAGCCTAAGATTCCCTTGCCGCCGTGGACTAGAACTCACATAAATGCTACGTCATACACCTCCGAGAAAAAGCCCACGACTCAACCCAGAGGTTAAAGCCACCGCCATAATTCCATTGGGAGGAAGCATGGAACCAGATGCCACTGCGGCCGCATCATCTGAGTCACTGCATTTAGGAAACGTCTCCGATGCTGCTGCATCGAAAAGTGTGCCAAATGCCGACGTTATTAATTCGCAGCCATCACCTTTGGGAAATAATGCCACAGCCGTCGCACTACAAGAAGAAAACCTTCTGGTTGTAATGCAACAACAACTCGCCACGCTGTCAAGCGAATTGAGAAATACACAAGCGAAGTTACGAGAAAGTGATATGCACCGCTTAGCACTAATGGAGAAGCTGCAGCAAAAACCACCACCGCCGCCAGAAGTCTCACTTGCGTCAAGTATTCCTCAGTTCACACCACCGTTATCGATGACGTATACCCTTCCCAAACATACGGTACAAAGTGCAGTTACTGTTTGCAATCAAGCCATGGTACAGCCAACGGATTCAGTGCAAGTTGACTTCCCGTTAATGTCGACAGTTACTAGTTCTGTGTCAAGTGTTAGCCAACCGAACTATATTTCATCTGCCTACGAATATATACCCATCAATTTAAGAGCACACCCGTTACCTCCGATGACAACAGGATCTTCTCCGAGCGCTGGAAGCAACACCCGTTCATCTCAACACACATTTACCATGCCCCGTAAAATCGTGGATTTGCCAGATTTCAGTGGTTGTGCCGAAGACTGGCCAATGTTTTCAACAACCTATGCCGAGACTACTGCTGCATACAATTACACAAACTTGGAGAATTGTATGCGCTTGCAGAAGAGTTTGAAGGGTGAAGCTCGGGAAACAGTTAGGTCATTGTTAATACATCCACAAAATGTCAGTGCCACAATGGAACAACTCCGTCTACGTTTTGGGCGCCCGGAGCAATTGATACGCAGCCAACTTCAACAAATACGAGATATTCCGTCTATATCTGAAGGATCTGTTGAGAAATTGGTTCCCTTTGCGATGAAGGCTAGAAATTTAGCAGTATTTTTGCAGTCGGTCAACGGTCAGCATCATCTTTGCAACCCTACGCTATTAGATGAGCTCATAGCTAAGCTTCCTATGAGTAAGAGGATCGAGTGGGCCAGTTATGCTGCATCAATTCAGCCGTATGCAACGATTGTAGATTTCAGCAATTGGTTGAATGCAGTCGCAAGTCTAATTTCGACAATTCAAGACAGTGGAAGCCGCATGACAGGAGAATCAAAGCGAAGGGTCGTTCTTCACGCAACGGAAGGTCAACGTAATCAAGCAGCTAAGTGTCCGACATGCCAGGGTCAGCATAAACTTTTTAATTGCAGGAGTTTTTTGGATTGTGCTGTGAAAGATAGGTGGACCGCAGTCAAAAATGGACGTTTGTGTTTTACCTGTTTAGACGAAGGACATTCGATACGCAACTGTCGGCGTCGGAAGCAATGCGGTATCAATGGGTGCAAAGCAAATCACCATAGGTTATTGCATGAACACAGGAGTAACAACGTCAACAAGCCACCAGAACAACAAGAAGATCAACGAGAAGCAAGTGCTACGGGCGAAGTTCTAAGCTGTGCACTTAGCACAACTGCACCATCCAAGCTGCTATTTCGAATTTTGCCAGTTACCCTCTTTGGACCAAGGAAGCGAGTTAATACTTATGCTCTGATGGATGAAGGTTCGTCTATCACCATGATGGACCATGATCTAGTTGAGGACCTTGGACTGAAAGGACAAAAATATCAACTAAACGTTCGCTGGTTCGGAGGCAGAGGTACTCAAGAGCCTTCAGTCGTCGTCAACGTGCAAATAAGTGGTACGACTACCAAGAAAAGACACATGCTACGAAATGTCTTCAGTGTGCCGAACCTTCAGTTACCAACACAAAGCCTACATGCCAGGTATTTACGTAATACATCCAGTTGTATAAGTCGTTTGCCATTACTGCCATATTCCGATGTCACACCAAAACTACTCATTGGCTTAGATCACTGCCACTTAGGTCTGCCGGTTGAGACCCATTCGTTGTACACTGGAGGGCCATTTGCTGCCAAAACTGAGTTAGGTTGGGTAGTTTTTGGTCCAACCCAAGGAACGGTATCACCGAGTGCTACATGCCTTATGACGAACGTCGCCAAGGAAGACGTACTGCATAAATTGGTGGAGGATTACTTCGGTACAGAAAGCTTCGGTGTTCGGCCAGCACCAATCGTTGAAACCAGTGATGACATCCGAGCCAAGAATATTTTGGAAACTACAACTGTGAAGGTAAACGGTCGATTTCAAACAGGACTTCTATGGAAGAGTGATCAGATAGAGCTGCCTGATAGTTACTCGATGGCTAAAAAGAGGTTAGTTGCCATCGAACGAAAAATGAAGCGCGATGATTTGTTTGCTGCCGCCTACGACAACATAATTCGCAACTACGTTTCCAAAAACTACGCCCGTAAACTGCAGCCAGCAGAAGCCAATGTCGTGGGGCCGAGGACGTGGTACCTTCCACATTTTGCAGTGACAAATCCAAACAAGCCAGGCAAGGTTCGCTTGGTTTTTGATGCCGCCGCCACCGTAGAAGGGATTTCACTAAATTCATGCTTGTTAAAGGGACCACAAGAATATCAGCCGATGCCATCGGTGCTATTTAACTTTCGCGTAGGAGCCATTGGTGTATGTGGTGACATACGCGAGATGTTCCATCAAATCCAGATTCAGCCAGAAGACAGATGCGCACAACGATTCCTTTGGCGTGATGGCAATGATACCAAGCCACCAGACGTCTACGAGATGATGGTCATGACATTTGGAGCTGCCTGTTCCCCTTGCGCAGCTCAATATGTGAAGATAGTGAATGCTATGGAACACCGTGATCACGACACCCGAGCCGTAAATGCAATTCTTAAGCACCACTACATCGATGACTTCGTGGACAGCTTCGATTCGATAGAAGAAGCTATCAGAATAGCAAAACAAGTTCGCGAAATTCACAAGGACGCTGGATTTGAGCTGCGTAGTTTCGCTTCAAATGCCTTTGATGTCGTAAACGCCTTGGCCAACAGTGAAGAGCGTATAGTGGTGACGAGCGATCGCCGAATCGAAGAGATCCTAGCAACAGAAAAGGTGCTCGGGATGTACTGGCAGTCATCGAGTGACACCTTCAGGTATCATCTGAAGTTTCATCGTGTGGATGCTGAAATCGTCTGTGGAAGAAGATGCCCTACAAAGAGGGAGTTGCTGAGCATGGTGATGTCTGTGTTCGATCCTTTGGGATTCCTGTGCCATTTCCTGATTGCAGCTAAACTTCTAATGCGTGAAGTCTGGAAGCGTGATATACGTTGGGATGAGCCATTGCCAGACGATATCAACGCAGCTTGGAGTAAATGGTGCTTCAGCATAAGCCATGTTGCCGACTTTCAAATTCCAAGGCATTATTTCAACATGACTCTGCCGAATCGAATACAACTTCACATATTCGCTGACGCTAGTGAGGATGCATTTGCCGCCGTAGCATACTGGAGAGTTATAAGCGCGAATAGTAAGTTTGCGGCCGCATTCGTCTGCGCTAAGACAAAATGTGCGCCGCTCAAGCCGATGACCATCCCAAGACTTGAACTCCAGGCTGCTGTCCTGGGAACTCGTTTGATGGAAACGATCATTCAGGAGCACTCCATTGAAGTTCATCAATGTTTCCTGTGGAGCGACTCCAAGACTGTGATTAAATGGATCTCATCAAAAAATCGCCGCTACAAGCCATTTGTGGCACATCGAATTGCCGAGATCTTAGCCGCCACAAAGGTATCTAACTGGAGATGGATCCCTACTCAGGATAATGTAGCAGATGAAGCTACGCGTCCAAACTACAAGATTGACTTTAGCCCAACGTCTAGATGGCTCAACGGACCAGAATTCCTATGGAAAGATGAGGACACATGGCCCGCAGAACCTTTCGTTGATATTAGTCATGCAGAAGAAAATGAAGAAGAACTTCAGCCGAAGTTCGCCTTGTTTGTCGTAAGTGAACAATTCATTAACTTCACAAAATTTTCTTCATTTATCAGGCTCAGGCGGACAATTGGTTGGGTTATACGATTTGCTAATCGATGTCGCCAAATACATTATCCTGGAGAGGAGAATGGCCTATCCGCTGCTGAGCTCGATAAAGCTGAAACCATCCTATGTCGACGAGCTCAAGCTGAAGGGTATGCCGCGGAGATGGGTCAAATACGGAGTGGATCGGGCCTGGCCAAAGGAAGCACTTTACACAAACTTTCGCCCTACATAGATGCCAATGGTGTTTTGCGTGTAAATGGACGCATTGATGCTGCCAGCTGGCTGCAATACACTACCAGACGTCCCATAATACTGCCACCTGATCACACGTTAACAAAACTAATTGTATTCCATCACCACCGTCAGATGAAACATCAAAACTTCGAAGCAACGATTTGTGAAATACGCCACAAGTTCTGGATACCGCGTCTGAGACAAGTTACGCGCAGTATAATTTCCAAATGTTTCGTCTGCAAAATCTCTAACGCCGCACCTGTTACGCCTTTGATGGGGCAGCTGCCAAGGGACCGGTTAACGCCGTACGTAAGGCCGTTTTCGTATACTGGCCTAGATTACTTTGGTCCCCTCATAGTTAGCGTTGGACGTCGTCAGGAGAAGCGGTGGGTTGCATTGTTTACATGCTTAGTCGTGAGAGCTATCCATCTGGAAGTCGCCCGAGACCTATCGACTGATGCCTGCATCGTAGTCATCCGAAACTTTATCAATCGTCGTGGTGTGCCTGTGAGAATTCGAAGCGACAATGGCAAGAATTTCGTCGGGGTTGATCAGGTAGCGAGACGTTTTTCCGAAGTTTTTGAGTGCGGCCGCATTCAGGATGAACTTTCATCAAAGGGTATCGAATGGCTCTTTAACTGCCCCAACAATCCATCTGAAGGAGGCGTGTGGGAAAGGATGGTCCAATGTGTTAAAAGAGTCCTACGCCACACACTACGTGAAGTTACACCTCGAGAGCACACACTTCAGTGCTTTATCATCGAAGCAGAAAATGTGGTAAACTCACGTCCCTTGACGCACCTGCCGATTTCAGTCGACCAGGAGGAGCCACTAACTCCGAATCATTTCCTGCTCGGGTCAGCCAACACCGCACAAACACCCAGTGTATCCGAGCCTCCAGAAAAGCTATGCGCTTTGACCAAGCAATGGCGTATTGCCCGTCAACTGAGGGATCGATTCTGGAAACGCTGGATTGCAGAGTACCTGCCGACATTAACGTGCCGTACAAAATGGTGTCAGAGGACCAAACCGTTACAAAATGGGGATCTAGTATTCATCTGCGATTCAAATATGCCACGGAAGCAATGGTGTCGTGGAAGAATCAAGCGTGTGTACTATGGAGCAGACGGAGAAGTAAGGAGAGCGGATGTGAGTACGAGATCCGGAGTGTTGCGCCGTCCAGTATCCAAGTTGGCCGTTCTTAGCATAGATTGTGGTGAATCGAATTGATCCACGGAGGAGGGGATGTAACAGAACGACCACCACTGATCAACCGAACCAACAGATCTCATTGGAGGCGCCATCTATGATCTCGATCGTAAAATAAGAATAGATAAGAAACACAGCTTACTTCAGTTTGTACTTTGGTAATTCGCGCCTTTAACCGCATTTCACATTGTCAAACGAAAATCCAAGCGGACCGGAGGTGCAAACTGCGGTAAGCAATGTTCTATTTGTAAGATTTGTTAAAAAACCCTATTCCCTTTAGAAATAAAACACCACTTAAACGCGCTACGCGCGTACACATACGAACAGTGTTATTTTCGAGCCTCCGGCCGTTTATTGACGACACTATGTTTGCATTCCTATGCATTGAAGGTGCTTTTAACATCGTCAATTCGGAGGTGAACATTAAGGTGCAAAAAGTCTGAAAGCTGATCACTCACTCACGGATTATCAACACAAAAATGGATGGTGACTCGACCAGAAGACATTTCAGTAGAGAGACCCACAAGTGGGTGCCCTGTCCCCTCTTCTTTTGAACTTAGAGGTAAACGATCTTTTACTAATCCTGAAAGCAGAGGATTGCTATCGCAATCTCAGGGAAGCACTTGAATATTCAAAAAGACCTACACAAACTTTCCAAATGTGCATTCAGTTGTGGTCTGGGAGTCAAATAAAATTCCTCAGATTGACCCCCCGTCATTGTACGCAATCGAACAAGCCTTCTCAAACAAATCCAAATACCTGGGACCTTTTTTTGGACCGGAAGCTGAACTGGAAACTGAACATAACAGAAAGAGTAAGGATATCGACAGTTGCACTTTATTCTTACAATAAAGCCACAGGCATGAAATGGGGAATGCAACCTCGTATAACGGTCTGGCTTAGGCTTTATTTCTCGATACTGATAATTCTCTATGAAGTAGTATTATTGTAGACAGCGTTAGAGATAGCTATAAACAGCAATAAACTATCCAAGGTGCAAAGAAGTGCACCACCGATACAAAGGCACGCAATCTGTGCATCGGTTGTGCACTTCGTAAAACACCCCTTGATATTTTCATTTACATCCTTACCAGGTTAAACTTTGATTACAGTTTCCAGGTCACAAGCCCAGGCAGATCGCCATGGGAAAGTAACGAACCTGTGGAAAATAACTCAACCATTTTCAATACCGATGGCTCTAAAATAAATGACGGAGTGGGTGTGTCTTCTCCGTCTTCCTGATCCACGTGCAGTTGAAACTCACGGCGATCAAAGAAGCCTTTTCTTGGCAGGAAGAGAATGTTATATCTGCCAAGGAGCTTACCATCTTCTCGAACAGCTAAGTAGCTGGGTACATTCCAGGAAACTATAACGCTGATGAACTCACCAGCCATTGGACTTAATTACCAGTCGTACCCAAGTAAGCAAAAGCTTACTAGAGCAGTATGCTAACAGAAAATCAAATCTCAGATGAAGTCTTGGAACGACGTGACCAAAGCTGGTATTAAGGAAGATCCAAGGGACTGATTTCGCTAGCTAGAGCATACATTATCGCCATAATAGGTGTCATCGCTGGACACTGACTAATAGGTAGACACGCAGAAAAGCCAGGTCCTTCACTCAAATAATACTTCATTTGCTTTGTAAATTCTTCTTTCAAATGGAAGTGCGAAGTCTCCTCCATTTCATTCTTAGCTCAGACTAGTTTTCTTGTAGGTAACAATGACAATGGACAAAATCCACGTTGTATCAAAATGGACCAAAAATTGGTCTAAGTGTGCTGGGGAATTCGCTGGTAGCTACTCTACCCTTGAATAACGCGTTGTAGCTAAATGGTTACAAGCGTCGTGCTTTAAGGATGACATAGCAGAGAATAGTGCAGTAATACATGTTAGTATTACCAAGCCAATTACCAAAATACAGAAACGCAAGCCCAAACAACTAAGGATCATGGATAACCTCGTGATAAAAAAATTCTACATAGGTCTCATACTTAACTGCAATAAATATTCATACAAGAAGGATGGGGGTTTTGGTGGGTAAGATTCTGAAACTGAACACGTGCCAATATTCCTCATAGTGTCATATAAAAGATTTACACCAACTCGCAAAAAAAAGCAATGTGAACGCCTAAAACCATTTTTCAACAACTAGGGCCCTATTTCGTTAAAATTTTAAAAAATTGTCGCACTTGTAAGACAATAAAATAAAGCAATTGGAACGTTCGCATGGACGAGCTATGGCGCAGTTGCGGCCAACATTCGAAAAGGTTCATCTTTAAAAGTAAATGTCAAGAATGATTCTTTAGATTTCACGACGTATATAATGTTGGTGTGTTATTTCTCATTTAAAAATAAATACATGGGCTCTCATTCCGTAAAGTGATTATCGTTTGACGATAGCATTCCGACCGTACAGCTTGCATCGTAAGAGCAATAGTCGTTTTTGCTGTCGTTACTTCACTTTATTTGCTTCACTTACAACTATGATCGTCAAATCACAGACGATTATTGAGCGATTGCTCATGTGGTATCGACTACGGTCTCAGTGATAATCGGTTTCAAAGTTACGGAATGACCCCTCTCTTGATTGATCACCCTTTACGTTAAGGTATATCTATCGAAATTATTTCTCTATGTTACAAACTTAATGTAAAAACTAATATACCCCTCTGGGATAGTGTATAAACATATTAGAAGGCTACATTCAGCTGTGCGAATCGTTTTATTTTCGCACTTAAAATTCGCTTTCTTTCTCTCCTGCGCTTTCTGCAGTAAAAAAAATATGGATGCACAATCTGCCAGGTTCTGATTAGACTTATGACGTTTATGAACATATTTTCTGCACTTCATCTGGGTCGTTCGATCACGAATATGACTTTATGAACACGTCTATTTCACTATAATTATAGTACGTTTTCATCGAGTCGAAATGCAATATTTTTAGGGAAATTTGTGATTTCAGTCGAAATGCGATGCTCCGCCATACAATTTCAAAATTCGTCATTCCGCTGGAATGCTAGTCCAAACGAGGTCCAATCGAATTACATATGTCAAATCAAACATGACTTTTTTCTCCTATAAAACATAATTTCTCCTCCTGTCAAATTTGTTTTGAAAAAATTGTTCAGCAAGCAAATTGAAATTTAAGAAAAAAAATCAAAATAATTTTAATTAATGAAATTCGAAAGATTTTCTCCTGCTTTTTTTTGTCCAAATAGGTGCTGATATCGTATACTTTGGAATAACTGGACATTAAATTATTGAACATGGACTTCGGCCGATACTGCTGCAATTTCACGTTCGATATTCGTACGAAGCGCATCAATCGTCGCTGGCTTGTTGACATAGACCATAGACTTGAAGTAGCCCCACAGGAAATAGTCTAACGGCGTCAAACCGCACGACCGAGGTGGCCAAGCGACTGGACCATTTCGTGAGATAACACGTTCTCCAAACTTGGTTTCCAATAAATTGATTGTGACATTCGCTGTGTGGCTTGTGGCGCCTTCCTGTTGGAAACACATGTCCTCCAAGTCCATATCATCCAATTGGGGCCAAAAACATGCGGTTATCATTGAACGGTAGCGATTCCCATTCACAGTAACGTGCCGGTCTTGACCATCACGGAAGAAGTACGGCCCAATGACGCCGCCGACCCATAAACCACACCAAACCGTATTTTTTTCGGGATGCAATGATGACTCATGGAGTACGTGTGGATTGCTGCCTGACCAATACCGCATATTTTGTTTATTGACGAAGCCATTCAGCCAGAAATGAGCCTCATCGCTGAAGATAATTTTTCGATGAAAATCCGAATCATTTTCAAGTTGTTGCTCAGCCCAATTCACGAACATACGACGCTCCTGGTGGTCAAGCGGCTTCAGTTCTTGCGTCAATTTAATCTTATAAGGATGTAGGCCAAAATTCGCCACAACGACGTCACAGAGATGCCCAAAGCTTGAGAACGACGTGTGAGAGACACATTTGGGCTTTCTTCAACTGAAGCCTCAGCGGCAGCAATCTTCTCGACACTACGGGCACTTCTTTGTCTCACTGGCACGGGAACATTTTGTACTGTGCCTGTGGATTCAAATTTTTCCACTAGACGCTCAATTGTTGATCTGCTAGGACGATTATGACTCCACTGACTCCATCATGAAATGGCAAACCTAACTGAAGAAAAATGTCAAAAGAGCGGCAAGAAATATGGCGCCGATTGCTATCCCTGTCGCTCAACTTTTGTAGCGTCCCTGTTGAAAAACCCGATATCTACACCGATTTGGATAAAATAACTAACATTTTGTCAAAGCCGTCTAGATCAGGAGGAGAACATGGATAACACTGAAGAAAGAAAAAAATATTCCAACTGTATATTGTCATTTAGAGCAAATGTTAGGCTCAGAGAAAGAATAGAAAGGAAATTTTCGGGCTCGATAATATTGATGAAGAAAAAAAATAAGCAGAGCAGAAATATGTAAAAATGATCATAGCAAGCAGAATACGCTAAACAGCCCGCGAAACAATACGCTATACCACTGGGAGAGCGGAAGAAGAGTGGTGGGTATGATTTATAAGTTGCCACAGTACCGACAACTTATATTTCGGATCTGTGTACCATGTGTATTGGTGTCCACGGTTAATAGTATTTTTAAAAGCTTACCATTTCCATTAGAGCAACAACATTAAAGCCAATGGAGTTCGTTATTGGAAATCTTAGCAATAGGTATACAACATACAACTACAATCTACATAGCTATCACTAAAGAATTTAACTCACTCCGTATCCACACTGGGACACTCGTCGATAATCATGATTCCATGTTCATCAGCAAATTGCATTGACTCCTCCGAATACGGATAATGCGATGTACGATATGCATTCGCACCAATCCACTTCAACAGATTGAAGTCTCTTGTTAAAAGTGCAAAATCCAATCCTTTGCCACGAATCTAAATGAAAAGGAGAGATCGGCTTTGTTTGTGTTGCTTTCATAAAATTGTCAGCCTTACATCAGAGTCTTCATGCCTTCCAAATCCACGGAAATAGATTGGTTTACCGTTGATCATGAACGACGTATTGTTCCACGTTAATGTTCGTATACCAATCTTAAGTCGGTACACGTCTAAGACACTGGCATTGTCATCGTGCAAGAATACCTCCATCTGGTACAGGTAACCCGGTTCTGGATGCATTAAATATGGCCACCATGGCATTGCCTTCGGCACTTTTAACACTCCTTTCAGATCCGCTTTTGATGTCTCATTGGCAACAATAACGCCTTCACGATCACGCAATTGCACTTGCACATATAGACCTTTCATATCATTTGTACCGTTGCTGCTTACTTTGTAGTAGACGAATCCTAGAAGAAAGTCGTTATAGAATAAGTGTCTCTATAGGAAATCTGTACAAACCGGTATTTTCCACATTGAGATCTGTGGTCACCTCGACTTCCTCGATATAAGTCTTAGGGGTTGTATATAAATGCACTGATCGGTGAATGCCAGCATAGTTGAAAAAGTCAAAAGTATACGTCTGTACTATGGATACTCCTCCATCCCTGGAAAGTGTTGAAGTAAATAAAAGAAATATGTATGTGGAAAGGTTTGCAAACTTACTTGGCAACTTCTGTGATCTTGCCCTGTGGCACTGTTGTCTGTATCAAAGCATTATCACACAGAACTGTAATACGATTCTCCTTGCCATAGTTGACAAGATCGGTGATCTCAGCTTCAAACGGGAGATGACCCATTTCATGTTTTACAGCCATTTCACCATTTATCCACTACAATATGTGAATTTCTAAAGTTCAAATTCAAAGCTAAACCATCATCCAACTCACCACAAAAGCTTCATAGTGAACGCTTCCAAAGCGAATCCACACCCTCTGGCCACCTTCCCATGATCGTGGTATAAAAAACTTCCTATCGTACCACACCGTTCCGACGTGATCCCTTAAACTTACTTCGGTGGTGACGTCATTGTAACTCGCCGGTACCGGCATTGGTATTGTTGGCTTCACCTTGCTGAGGTCATCCAAATACCACTTATCACGAACTCCTTGCGTCGGATTGCTCTCATCCGATTTGAGAAAATTCCACATCCCATCTAGGCTGCGGACATCTCGCGTCTCAGACTCCCTTGGATATAGAACGCCCTTCGTTTGGCTGACCTCACTGTTAAGGATGATCATTCCTATCGTAAAATGGACAAGATAAGCAACAGCGCCCATAGCAAGTAGCGAAAAAGCTGCAATACAGAAAATACACACAATTAAACCAATTCGATAAGCACCTCTCATGCTTGAAGGCGGATATTTTACTGCAAAACAAATCGAATAATTGCAAAATAAGACGAACACTAAATTTATATCTATTATGATACAGAATTCAAAAAAACTCAGTGAGTATAGATCTCGGTATCTAAGAACCGAATTTCTATTTATATACCAAAATTTAAACAACATAAACAATCTCAGGATGTTAAGAACGAAGAGACTTGAGAATTTTTGTTCGTAAGCAGGTAGAGGTGAGTAACATAATATGTTTGGTAAACCATAGCAGGAAGAGCTTTTGTTTGTTAAAATCTTACAGGTGTTCCTAGTTAAGTTACAGAGTAGAGCACAATTCCTTGTGGTTCAACTTGGATCTTGGAGATTTCCCCCATCTATGAATAAATCGGATGAGGCTTTAGACTTAATTGCTGAACAGATTATTTGAAACATGACAAACAACAAATTTTAATATGCCATTCCCTATGGTTATTGCGATGAAGTTCAACGCAGAATTCTTGGGTTCAATTCCCAGCCAAAAACACCTAAATGTTGTCCACTGTCCCTCCTATCGGGATAATCTTACAAATCACCTGAGTAATATCAACGTAAAGAAAGGCTTATCTCAACTCAGGCGTTAGAACTCGGCATAAAAGAGGAGGTCATTCCAAGCAATCTAATAAAAGTTAGGGCTATAACAAAAAACTAAAAATGTTAAGTATAAGCCCTACATTAAAACAGAACAACTCATTTGAAAATTTAACTTTCCAAAAAGTTCAAATCGATACCCATCACCTATTCATCGATTTCAAAGCCGCATACAAAAGCATCTATTGAGGCAAGCTATTTAGAGCTAAGTCTAGTTTTGGTATACCATCCAAACTCGTCCGTCAAGATGACAATGGAGAATTCTCGCTGCTCCATCAAAGTCGGAAACTACCGCACCAAAAGATTCGATTCAAAAAAAGAATTTAGGAAAGGCGATGTGCAAACCACCGAGCCAAAACCAGAGATACAATTCTTCATAACATTAGAAACGAGATCGCTGAAATTACACCAAAAGTCTGAGAAATTGTTTTCCGAAATATGCTTAAAAGAGCTCGCCTTTACACAACACCCACTTGACCTATGATATCGGTCATTCCATACATAATGTTCAAGGCAACATAGTTCAATTTCCACAAGCAATTATTTTTGTAGACCTTATATAGTACTTGTGCACGGAGGTTGAGCATTTTGCAGTCGATTGTTTGGGTAGAAACCTGGTTAAGACATTATGCAGACAAAATTCACTAGCATAACCGAAATTATAATGGTATAACTTCCGTAAGGTTCTTTTTAAGCTTCCGGAGATGTGTATACATAAACCATACGCTAAGATGTTTCGGAAAAGCTTTGCATGAAGTTAATCGAAAGCATAGCATGTATAGAGCTTACGAATGAAGGCTTAAAAAAGGTATGGATGGTACGAAGAAAACGGAGCACCTGCACAAAACGCAAGTTTTGGGAGCATGTGCTCCATTTGGTATGAGAAAAATAAATGAGTAGGTGCTCAACTATTGAGCATCTACTTGCTTCAAAAAGGGTATAATAAAATTATTGTAATTATTACCGTTATTTTTTAATTTTTTTTTTTTTCATTTTTAATACTATTTTTATGAAATTGTTCCTCCCGGCCAAACGGGGGGTGATAGATCTTTCCTTTATAAAAAAAATCTTGTACTGTACTGTTCTACTAAACACCTTTATTATTTCTTTGGCGCCTAAGTTATCGTACACTTGCCCGGTTTTCAAAGTGGAGTTGATGAAGACATTGGAGTACATCAGTCCACAGTGTCAAAAACAATTTCATTTCTAACTTCGGCAATACTAAAAAAAATAAAACCGTTGGATCAAATTTCTTTCAACGATTGAAAAGCTGCAGAGGGAAAAGCAAGAATGGCTAGAAAAATGCCATGTTCTTCCACATTTTGCTAAAAAAAATTACTTAAGTTAAGTTGTTTTAGCAAACAGCAGGTGGCCATGGCTCAGAGGAATGCGTAGTTAACTACTAAGCCAAACGCTGCGGGTTCAAGCCCCAGCTTTGGCAGCATTAGTTTTCTACAAAAATCGCCAGCTTATCTGAGACGACCTGTGCGATAACTTGAGACAATATAAATCTATGTCTCCTCCTCTGTGCCACGTAGGTTTATGTTATATGGCTTTCCTTCTATGTTTCTATCTGTCTCTCTCTCTCTCTGTTGTATTCATGCCTTACTCTGTCCCAGCCGATGGCCTCAGTCGCCAGTGCTGTTATGTATCTGTAGTTCGTTGCATTCATGTGCGAAGTACTGTGATGTCAATGTCAATGTCAAAATGTTTTAGCAAACAATTTTCGAGAAAAGAGGACTGAATTTTTGCAAATCTCGAGTTAAGCGGTTATGGTTTGCAGCCACAGTAAAATGTGCACCCTTTCTCTTTTGGGAATATTAAGCAGTTAGATCAATGGGTATCCAACAACAGCTGTGTTTACTTATTGCGTTTGCACTCTGATTATAACTCTGCGTATTTGAATTTCTTCTTTGGGATGCTAACTATACCGGCCATTCAAATACCTGCATCCCGCGGATCGCCTTATTTTATTGGTTGGGTAAATTTCTTGAAGAATATCGCACTATTTTAAACTAAAAGTACTTCGTTGTGGACTATTTCGTAAAAGTTCAACACTAATTTGTAATTATTTTTGAATTTATATGAATTATGTGCACATAATTTACAAGAACTGAATTCACAAAAAATTATTAGTGTTATGTAGTTTTATGAAATAGGCCCCTAGTGTTTCTTGTTCCAGAGTGGATAGCGTGTTGTGCCGTTGTGGTCTTGTGGTCTTGTGGATAACGTGATGGACTGCCGTGTGAGAGAACCCGAGTACGAATCCCAGTATGATAAGAGTTTTTATATAATTCTATTGCATTGAATTTCATACTTTCATAATAACGAATTGCGTTTTCATTATTATAAAGGATTGAAGTTGAAGTTATTATGGATGAAACACAATCACGCTTTAGAGCTTCGCTTTGCGCACGTTTTGACATATTCACTTGCTAAGCGGTTTCAACTTCTACTAACCTCAGCTACAAAAAAAGGTTAAAATCCTCGCTAACGATATCCTATCCCACAACCCTCTAAGAAAATACCATAGAAAACAACAACAAATATTTTGAAAATTCACACTTTTCCAACCTTCACTTTGTCTACGGCGCTTTACAGCTCCGTTACGTGAATATTTTACGTTTTTCATTTAAGGTTGAAACACAAAGGCCAAGGCAAAACTACATTGTGATGGATAACATTAATTTCATATGGTTGAACTAGGTGCTTCAGCCAATGCAACGCCCCAAAGCGTGCATGTGTTCCAGGGATAAGTAAATAATGTAATAAAATGTAAAAAAATAAAGAAAATAATAATAAATAATGTTATTCTTAAGCTTTGGGTAGGCTTGCAAATATTTTCGGAAATGCTTGTAAATACTGTCGCAAAAATTTTTTCGAAGCTTTTAATTTGCTTCTGCGAGTCCTTTTAGAGGCAAACAAAGTTTTTTCTGCAAGGCTTATTAAAAGTTTTCAAAGAAGACTTATATAAGTAAATAGCTTCCTAAAGTTGCGAAAAATGTTTTCCCATAAGTATTGCTGGAGGGTAAATAGTTTCCAAATTGTTAGTTGGGATATAATCAATCAGTAAAATAAGAATTATAAAATTGGTTTCATTTAAAAGTAATTGAAAAATATATGCGACGACTACAGTCCGCTGTGCGGATCGTTCGAACCTAGCACATCCCTTTATGGCAAAGAAATATTGAAATTGACATCGTCACAACATATTGTTCAAAACCTTTCCAGGTTCGATAAAAAACAACGTTTTTCTATTGCATGAAAACGCCTTCAAAAAGTAGGCGTGGTTTAAATCGATATTTGCACGAAATGTCTATATTATCATTACCAATGACTTTGCATTATGTTTGCATGGTTTTTTTTACACAAAACGCTCCCAAAAAGTGGGCGTGGCAACAAAACTTTGTAAATACGAAATGTATAAATAAGGATTGAATATATATGTTTTTCCGACACTTTTTCAAAATCTCTAACGGTTTGGCCATAAACTCCGTTGATTTTAAATGGGGGCGTGGAAGTGGGCGAATTTCAAATATGTTAACACTTGTTCTGCTTCGTCGAATAGAGAGTCTATATTCCAAATTTAAAAACTCTAGCTAAAATTTAAGGCCCAAATATCGGTGACACACAGACGGACGGACAGAAGGACGGACAGACAGACATGATTAGATCGACTCAGCTAGCGATTCTGAATGGGAATAAATTGTCTCAAAAAGAGACAAATTTACTGAAAAATACGCGAACTCGTTCAGAAAATTGCAGTATAAACAATCCTTGCAAATGACAAAAGAAACATGTCAAAACAAATACCAACCAACTGATAGTTAGCTTACCAACAGAAATTTCAACATTAAATTATTTTCAACATTGTTATGGAGTTATAATTTTTCCATCTCTCATTAGCTCTCTATTTTTTGCATACAAGAACATGTTTTAATCAGTAAAATTCAGCAAGAATCATTTAATATAATATTGTGCGGGAACACCCCTTATCTATACTCCTCAGAATTAAGAAAATAAAAGTAATAACTAAACATTTTCAAAATTTTCATCTGCATGCACCCGCAAATTTGTTTGGGCCTAGCCTTTAGATAAGTATATCTAAAGTAAATATATGGGTATTCTAAAAAAAAACATAGCTAACCATATTTTTATTTATGTCAGTCCTTCTCTCCGTTTGTATGTCACCGATTTTTGGGCCGTAAATCTTAAGCTAGAATAATAAAATTGTTGAAGGAATCAAATCAATTTGAATATTTAAAAACAAAATCTTAGGACAAATCAATTAATGGCGTTTTCATTGGTAAATCTGGATTTTGATCTGAAATTTGATCTTTTTTGTTACCAATGGAACACGATTTCAGATTGATATTTTTCTGTGGTTGTATTGTTGCAATTTCGTGTCTGTGAAGTTAGTGTCGGTGTAGCTGTCAAGTTTCCAGTAACACAGGTTGTTTGTTTTAGATTTTATTTATATATCACAACATACTGTGCTACGGTTTTAATGGTTAATAAAAGTTTTTCACAGTAAAAACAATCTTAAATCAAAATGAAAATCACTCTAGTCAAACTGACAGCTATCGCTTGTATCGGTGTTAGTGCAAGGAGGGGTAAATCTGCCGAAAAAGCTAGATCTGCAAAATTGATTTGAGATCAACAATTGATCTGAGATAAAAAAAATCTTTTTTTTTTGCCCAATGGAACACAACAACTGTCAAAATCGGTCTTTTGACAGATCAAGATCAAACGAGTAATGGGTGCACGACTGGGTCGTACGCAACTTTCTCTTTCACAGCGAGTTAATTTGACGTTTGTAACAATTTTGCCAAAATACACAATGATATTTATTTCGATCATTGGTGCTAGAATGATATAAAAAAATGTCGAAATGTGATTATACCATGTAAATAATAATGATTTTCCATTATTGGCCATAACTGAAAATTGCGTTAGGGGATAATTGGGCCAAAACTAATTATGTAAAACTCATGAAAACAGTAATAGGTAGTAGTCAACAAATTAGATTTCATTCAATTTTGGCAAAATAGTTTGCGAGAAATTGACAATTGTCTTCATATGGCGTAAATGCAAAAATCCGTTATATGGTGTTTCTCGAAAAAAGAACTAGCTATGTAGTTTTGTTGGAACTAATATGCTTTTAGCATATAAGAAGTTTAATCAAAATCTTTGCAGCCGTTTTTGAGAAAATTGAGGTTATGTATGATTTTTATATGGCAGGTACCAGTAATAACATGGCTAAAAGCAAACAAAAAATACGGCCTAGAATTATGACCAACAAAACGCTGGATGCGAAGTTTGAAGAAAATCGGTCAAGTCGTTTAAGCTTGATAGAAGTGTACGGACAGACGGACCGACGAACCGACGGACATAATTCCAAAAAAACACTTTTTTGAGTTCCGCTATTATCGTAATATTAGAATCAATTAAAATCTCGATGTCGAAAATTTTCACGAAAACAATATTTTTTAATGGAAAACGCGAGAAGTGATTTGAAAAAAAAAGGTCAGCACAAAATATTTTGATAATATTCGTATTTTTTAATAGAAATGAGTATACAACCAAATTTGGTGAAATGGCAACACTTTTCTAGCTTACATTTCGATAAACATCCGGCTGTTTAGTTTTTCAAACATTGAAAAATTGACTGTTTTCGACTCACCTAATGTCATTGTCTAAACATTTTTCATAAAAAAAAAACGTTTTGTCAAAGTTTGAAGAAATTTAAAAAAAGTTTCGATGAGCGGAGGATATTTATCGGTTCGCGCAATAGATTGTAGCTTTATCTTATGTTTTTATTTGATACTTAGTTCGCTTGAGTTCTATTACTGAAAATACTCGCTTCCTCTCTGTGTAAAACAAAATACGAAATTGTCAGCTAATTACTTTTAACGAGCTTTAAGGTCTCAGAAACCCGATCTGCTCATAGTTAACATTTTGTTAACACATACCTATTTATAAAAGTGCGCATTATTTTTTTTGTTATTTGGATTTTCTGTGGATGTTTTTTTGAAATAGTATATAGGATACGTTACCCACATTGATAGCAGTCTTTAATGTAAAACGATTTTTTGCATTTAAAAGAAGTGAACACCTTTGGACAACAAAGCAAATAAATAAATCTTCTTGATTCCAATGAGATACTAATTCACCAGTAAACAATGCATTAGTCATTAAAGAGAGAGTGAAAATATTTCTTACCCCGGTTGTTCAAAGACCATTCAACGATCTCAAAAACACCAAACCACAGCGAAGAAAACATATGAAAAACCCCCTCCATTTCAGTAGTCAGTGATTTTATCCAGATACAAAAAAAATATCCTTCACTCGAGAATTAAATAAATTTGTAAAAATCGTTTGAGATTGCAAACAGCAACCACCAAACCTAACGCAAGACTCCAGTTCAATTAACCCAAAGCCTAAATTCTCTGATATGGGTTATCTTATCACAAACTGCGTCTTGTATCTCATGCATGACTGTCAAAGGCATTCCATATGAGTCAAGCAATTGTTTTTTTTTTTAACATTTTTTAAAGCCCCCATCGAAATAGTAGCTAGTGCTAATCTGACCTTCACACAGCTAGTACCCCGTGGGTAGCCTTTAAACAATCAGAGCAAGACGTGCCACCACTAACCATCAATAGTACAAAAGTCATCTGCTTACGTAGTAAAATCGTCTGAGTTTAAGAAAATCAAATATAGCGTGCACCATGTGCTGCAAACTGTTTTTTTTTTTCACTTGTATAAAAAAATGTATCTAGATACGATAAGCACTTGGTCGGTCAGAATACTTACATCATTTTCAGGCGCCCATTGTGATGATGTCAAGCGAAGCCGAGTGGAAAAGAAGAAATACAAAACGTAGCACAGAAAAACAAAAACACCCGAGATTCGTGAATATGAAACAAAAATAAAAATGAAAAAATCTAACGTATTAATAAACAAAATGCGTTGGGCGGTTCTCCATGGCGGGCAGAATGCGTCTTTAAGTGGATTTTATCTGCAACTTGACGTTGTTAGAAATCCAAATTAAAAACGATTCTGCCAGCTGGAGAATCAATTTCCGAAAACTACGTCATTTTAGCGAATTTTATTAAGACAGAACTAGCGAAACGACATTAGATACTTTTAAGCATTCGATGAAGGCCCATAGTATCTATGCGCCTTACAAATAAGAACTACAGAGCACTGCTGGCACAATTCTAGTCAAAGCTTCGGCATAAGGTGAGTTTGGCGGGGATTACAAATGATTTTCTTCAGTGAGCCATATAATGCTCTCTGGAGAATATTGTTGACGCCGAGAGTGGGCACATGTATCTAGAAAGGTACAAACAATGAAAGTGAGAGCAAGATAGCGAGTTTCTGGAGAGCATGAGTTGGGGTATAGCCACCCACAACGTACAAGTAAAATCATTTCCCAAAAATGGTTGAATAAAAAATCATAGATAAAGCGACAGAGCGACTACAGTTGACAATTATTACAGCCGTTATGATAAAGAGGATGACGAGGTTTGTTTTTAGCATGATGTAGCTTTGTTAGTTAATTATGCTAATGAACTTTTATCGATCGAGAATTGTCATAAAAAGAAGCCGTTTTTGATTTTTTCGAAAGTAAACAAACAGAAAGTTGTTTGGTTTGCTTGCAAGAGCTTTAATGGAATCACTTTATCGGTTGACGTTTTATGCAAACGTCAGAATGAATAAACAAAATTATTTGCTTTTAGATTGACAATAAACATTCGGGTGTCAAACTTATGGCGCTTGTTAGTTTTGTTATGACAAGGCGATCTGTCAAATTTGTTGTTCTTATGAAGTGACTAAACAAAGTTGAGGGATAGTTTTGTTCGCTTTGACAACTAGCAAGCTGTCAAATTAGATAGAAATGATTCCGTATTTTTAATTAACAAATGACAATTAGGAAAAACGCCTCTACATGTGATAAAATAAATGATTAAATGATTTTTTTATATTCTCTGCTCTAAAGCGCCCCGAGACTCCTGTCAGTGGATGTTTGTTGACTCTTCAATTGCTGAAGATTGTTGATTGGTGGAAACAAATGTCATCTGGTATAACGTTTATTGTTTGCTTGTAAGGGAGTTTTGGTATTTTGTTGTTTGTGTCGTTGTGAGATGAACTGTATGTTAATGCCCTAAAACTGTGTCTCTTTTAGGTCGTTGAAATACCAAAACTCTAGAGACGATTTCTTTAAGCTTTTCTAAACATTTGCAATTATTATTGATTATCTATAGTGAGGCTGGTGGCACAATGGTTAATGCGATGAAATGGTGCGCAGAAGTTCCGTTCAGTTCCAGTTCAGTTCAGTTATTTCGACTTAGCCGTTCGGAATCGGAATAAAACAGTATATCCCGCCATCGTGCAAGAATTGAACACGCACATATGAATAAGGAAAGGCTAGGTCTTAGATAGTAACGATCCATCTGCGCCAAATATTTGTATTGCCGACCATGGGAAAACTGCTCCAGGGTATTACAACCGAAATCCTACGGTTCTGATGCAGGCGTTTGAACAAAGAATGGTATCACACCAGTCACTGCAGACAATTCTGCAGTTGTTTGCTTATAAGGTTCAATTAAGTTCCCACTTATAGCTATCATTGAAAACCCTCATTGAAAATTTTCTTTTACTTCTTGCGGCTTTTTTATAAATTCAATCATTGGTGAGTTTGTGTCACAGCCGATTATAGTGCATAAAGGCCCACGCACATTTAAAACTAACGCCTTTTTTCGGTCAGCCTTAAAAAAAATGAGAAGAGTGTTATTTATTCTAAAAAAAAACTTCGTTTTTTGTCTTAATAAATCGGAGTTCTAATTCAGCTGTCTTATATTTTATTCACATGGAACGGCCACACAAACGGTTTTGACAGCTGAAGGGTTGCTTACTTTGCGGCTAAACTGAGTAACATACCACCTATATACTTTCGATAGGTTAAAAATAATTAGAGTTATCAATTTAAAACATTGAAATCATAATATTTACTTGGGATGGAACTTCGTTTTTATATTTCAAACTACAAAACAAGTGGTAATTTGTCTGGTCTTGCTCTTAAAGTGGTTTAATACAAATATTATGTATATATATATATAGCCTTATTCATAAACTCATTATAAGCAGTGTATAAAATGCCTCTGAACGCAAACACCTTATTCATAACGCGTCTGATCAGTTTTGTTTAACAGTTTAATTTATTCAAATGGTTTTTTTTTCTTTAAATAGAGACTAAACAATGTAAACTATGTTTCAAAGTGAGTCAAAATAAGTCAACAAAATATTATTCAAGTGTTAAAAACAAAGTTGTAGCTATGGATTTCGCAACCATAAAAATGATCCCATGGTAACTCCGCCGAGCTGTGAAACATCCAATTGTAATAGATTGCCCTCTTTTTGGTAGTTTATTTGAACACAAACCGTGTATAATTATTATAGGTGGGGAAATATTTTATGAATAAGAATTTGTGCGACCGTGAATAAAGGCTGTATAAATACTTATGCACTGTATAACTATACAACAATTGAGATGTTTTTTAGTGAATTCTAATGACTAATGTGGAATGACAACTTGAAAACTGTCAAATTCCTTTCCCAAAAGTTTTTTTTTTTAAATTGACGGTAAATTGTCAATTTTTACAAATTTTCCGTCAATCAAGATATCAGATCATAAAACAATTCTCATAAAAATTTTCTGAAATAACGGGTGATCCAAGTAGAGATCCTTTTTTCAATAGCCTTTTTTGACAGATCACGTGTGAGTCGTGTCATGCTGTCATGTTATTTTTGTTTAGTATTGTTTGGCTATTCATAATGGAAAGACTTACGCGTGAACAACGTTTACAAATTGTTCAATTTTATTATGAAAATTCACGTTCTGTGAGGAATGTGTTTCGTGCACTTCGCTCAACTTATGGTCAACATAATCGGCCTACTGAGCGTACTATTCGCAACACCATCACCCATTTTGAGACCCAGCATTCATTATTGGATAATATTCGACCGAATAGACCACGTCAAGCAGGCTGTGAAGAAAATATAGCGGCCGTAGCTGAGAGTGTACACGAAGGCCGTAGAGAGTCGATTCGGCGCCGTTCGCAGCAACTCGGACTGACGTTTACGTCAAGATCTTAAATTGAAAGCGTACAAAATACAGCTTGTGCAACAACTGAAGCCGCTCGACCTTCCCTAGCGACATCGCTTCGCTCTATGGGCTCTTGAAAAGTTCCAAGAAGATCCGACGTTTTCGAGGCAAATTTTGTTTAGCGATGAGGCCCATTTCTGGCTCAATGGGTATGTAAACAACCAAAATTGCCGCATTTGGGACGAAGATCAACCTGAAGAGATTGAAGAACTGCCACTTCATCTAGAAAAAACAACGGTTTGGTGTGGTTTGTGGGCCGGTGGAATCATCGGTCCATATTTCTTTAAAAATTATGCCGGTGCGAACGTAACCGTCAATGGCGACCGTTATCGTGCCATGATAACCGACTATTTGATGCCTGAAATTGAAGCTCGTGATCTTGGCGACATTTGGTTTCAGCAAGACGGCGCCACTTCCCACACATCGCATCAATCAATGGACTTATTGGGAGAACATTTCGGTGAGCACAAAATTTCACGTTTTGGGCCGGTCGATTGGCCACCAAGATCGTGTGATATCACACCGTTAGACTTTTTCCTGTGGGGATATGTAAAGTCAAAAGCTTGTGCCGACAGACCCGCTTCGATTCAGGCCTTAGAGGAAAACATCACGCGTGTCATTCGCCAGTTACCAGTCGAAATGCTCGAACGAGTGATCGAAAATTGGACTCAACGGATGGACCATCTGCGACGTAGCAACGGCCAACATTTGATAGACATAATCTTCAAAAAATAAATGCCAAAGAATGTTCTTTCGAATGATAATAAACATTCTCCATTAAATTTGAATTTTCTGTGTTTTTTTCTTTAAAAAAGTAGGGAACCTCGAAATTGATCACCCTTTACCATGTAGTTGGCGGTGGACAAGGTTTTAAAATGCTTCATTCAGCATTGCTTCAAAAGTCTATCCATTCTGATGGTAGAACTTTTCATAGGAGAAGAAATGCGCTGTCTTGCTGATTTGAAAAATTTGAAACCTTAGCGTTTTAGAAAGTATTGTAATGCAAGGTAATGTCATGCCATAATGTGAATTGGGCGCCATTTAGTTAGAAATCATTGTAAAATGATGACGTTAAGTTGGGAAAATTATTAAGGTTGGGTAGATGGACATTTGTATTCGTTTGTTGTTGGTTGTTAGCAAAAATCTGTATCCATATCGATGATTTCTTCTTCAATGCTGACATTAAATGCTTGTGGTAAATATTTAAAAAGATTTGTAAAAGTCTAAAACAAAAAAGTCTATTGAATTCAGACTACGTTTAAATATTGAAATTTATTGAATAAATAGTAATAATAGTTCCGCGTTCTTAAGGTGTCAATCTTATTCCACAACATCAATGTCAAAGCACAATGACATTTGACGCACTTTTCGAAAAAATGATGACACATTCACAATGTGAATGAATATTCGTGTTTATTGACTGTATATACAGATACATAAGTAAGAATTATTGGGGAATTCAAAAGAAAAAAATGGCTTTGCATATCCAAAAAGGCAAATAATGGGACTAAATAAGCACGTGAGCACTTTTATTCGACAGGAATGTCCTGCAAAGAAAATGGATGTTGGTAATAAAGTGACAGAGGGTTATCGAGATAATAGTCAAATCAGACCCGAAAAAAATTGAGGATGGAAATAATAAGTCGACGTCGATGCCGACCATCAATATGTTTGACAGCTATCTTCTTGTTTGATTGGTATGTATTTAAATAAGTGTATTATTAAATAATAATAAATTTGGCAACTTCCTCAAATCAGTTTGAAATTTGCAGTTGGGTTTGCGTTTGGTGAGTTGTTTTATTGGATTATACTTATATTTTTTTTAAAATACAATAAGGGTATTCATGTAACGCCATGATTTTACTACGCGCGAAACATTGTAATTTTACGACGACGTTTTATGAGCGACCCTACAAATGTATTACTAAATAACGCGGTAATTCACTGAATTGAATATCAATTTAATAATTTATTTATTGATAGAATTTTGTTCATATTGTTCTCTTACCGTTCTACATCATTTTTTTTTTAGTTTAGCGAACATTGGTGATGTGTGCGAAAGTGACTGATTAAATGTCAAAAAAGCATTTAAAAAGTTTACAACGTTTACGATCTCAGTTTACACACTCAATTCCTGTGAGAAAATTCCGATGTTGTTGGAAAAGATTTTCAATACAAATTTTGACAGTTTATTTATCACGTCGTTACTTTATCACGTTTACGACGACTTTCCGACGTTTCATGAATACCCCTAATAAAATCAACACTAATATTTGTTTTTTTTTTTTTATTTCAATAAACAAAAAATAAATAACAAGCAAGCTTTTGGACACTACAAATCTAAAGTATCATTTGATTTTCGAATAGACAACTGATTAAGCAACGTGTTTGTGAATTGGCAAATTACGATATTCACTATCAATTTTTGATTGATGATTTTTTATATTGTTTTTTGCAACAAATCACGGAACTTGTATCAATCACGACTTAAGTAGTAATCCTTCATTACTAGAACAGTAACAATAAATGGACAAACTGTAACAAAATTACAATAAAAGAAAAACGCAAATAAAACTCGATTTAGGCTACAAACCGCGTTTCGATTTCACTAAAGCACTTTGTTCGATTTATTGCGGAACAGAAATTAAAATCGCAAAACTTATGTAGCACAATTAGGAGCAATCAACACAAAAATCACAGTTAGGCATTACCTAGTAGTATACGAACGTAAAGGCAACAGTCCCACCAATGTTGCGTTGGTAGCGGTGACTTTGCTTTATTTAGGGTACACAAGTGTTTCATATGGCGTACTGGAAGTGAACCAAATGTATGACATATCGAGCATTGAAAACTTTCTTACTACAAAATGGAAACCATCAATAAGGTTATACGTATTAACATGAAATAAAAGTAACCAACGCTAACAGTTTACATGTTTATTCTTATGATAAGTTGCAATATGATATCTAGACCAGCTATGGGGAAACCAAATGTCATAGAACATTGAAAGCCATTGTATTTGACATATCAGTGAATATCGCAAAGTTTGAAAGCTTTTCACGTTGTTGCTTGCTAAGTAGATTGAAATCTTTAAGAAAATAAAAAATTCAGTGAGGTTATATGTATTGTAAATTTGTTCCGAGAGACCATTTCGACAAGAAAATATTGACTTATTTATCAGATAGAAGTTAAACTGTGCTTATCATTTCATACATTTTTTTGTAGCAGCACCTCGACAATTTTTAGGATTGATAATTAGTCAAATCGGTCCAGTTATGGCGTCACAAACAAAATATCGATTCATTTCTCAATCAATTTGGGTTCAGGAATAAACACTCAACAATTGACCAAGTGCATAGAATCACTGATAAAATTGAAAATGCTTTTGAAGAGACAAAAGTATGCTCTACAGTATTTCTTGATATATCACAAGCTTTTGACAAAGTATGGCACAAGGGATTGATCCATAAATTACAAAAGCAACTGCCGAAGCAGTATTCAAAAATACTGGAGTCGTATATTCTACAGCGATTTTTCAGAATTAAACAAGAAACAACGTACTCAACATTAAGAGAAATTAAGGCTGGTGAACCTCAAGGCAGTGTTTTAGGTCCAGTACTATATCTCCTATTCACTAGTGATCTACCAGAAAGTGACGAAATCACTCTAGCTACCTTTGCAGATGATACTGCTATACTTTCTGTAGGAGAAACTGTCGAAATAGCTACAAAAAACCTTCAAAAGGCAGTAAACAATATCTCAGAATGGACTAAATATAGTCAGGAGATTAAGACGGGTTAAACCCCTTGACCTATGTAGCTTAAGATATATATATGAAAAAAAAAAAGAAATACTGAAACTTAAGTACAATTTCAAACAAAACTCATTGAAATCCGACCAACGTCGGAATTTCTTTTAAAATTTACATTACTAGGTGGGAAGAAGACATACAAAAGTCAGTCTTCGGGAGGTTTTTTAGATCGGGTTAAAGTCCATCACTATTGCAGAAGGTTCCTTCGCGATAAAACCTCTGCAATTTCTTTCGATGATTTTTCCTTCCAGCGAACCCCCACAAAAAAAAAATTCATTTCTCTTTATATATAAAAATCGAGCCTAAAAACGTTTGTCGCCGATTCACCCCTAAACGCATTTACCAATTTTACCCAAACTTCCACACATCTCTTTGGTTTAGATATTTAGACATTCTCAATATTGATATTTCGTCAACACAAAGTTTTTGAGAGCGTTTTTCGTTGAAAACTGTTTTTTTGTTACATTTCAGGTAAATTCGAAAAAAAAACTTTTGATGAAAATATTTTGAGGATAATTCTGTGAACCTATATCTGTCATTATAACCCACTCCCAATTTTGGGGTTATTTTCCTAAAAAAAAACGATTGCATTACGCTGCGCCGAAGCAGGATCAAATAATGGCATCGCGTTGGCCAATGTACGCACACAATACATAAATCATTCGTGGCTGGCAGAGAGACCCCTTTTTGGTAGCAACAAAATTTGGACGTCGACGTTTTGAGCTTCAAGGTATAGCAGTTGTTTCTATTCGAATTGGTACCATACAATCAGTCGATTCAGTTTGCGATACCAACGAAGCTGTTATCCAAGTTATCCAACATCGTTGGATTTGACAGGGATCAGATCAAGTGAAAAATTGTTTAAATCCGTCCACCGCCACCATCCTTTTTCGTTTACATAAAGTTTAAGCCACGATAACTTTTTGGGACATTTTTTATTTAAAAAAATGTATATTCGCTCAAATTTTAAAGAAACTCGAAAAAAACTTTAAACGCAAAAACATTGGTAATATTAATATTAATATTTCATCTATAGAGCATTTTAGCTCATATCAACATTTTGGTTAGTTTTCTTACAAAAACGATTTGTATAACCTATTCAAAAGCAAATGCGATAAAAAAAATTTTCAAACCATAAAATAATTTGGTAAACGATCTGAGTAATCAATTTTTAAAACGGCATTTTCTAGCGGAAGCCATTAACTGCTACAAAGCAGACATTACGGTGGGATGAGCCGGGTAAAAATAGGAGGAAAAACTGTCATCTAATACCGACCGTGTTATAGTAAACAGAAACAGCGACTATTCGGATGCGGATTTGTTATAAGTGCCAGACTTAGGAAACATAAGACTTCTTTGTTTCCAAGACATTAGCTAACGCATTGTAACAATCCGCATCAAGGCCGAATTCGTCAACATAAGCCTTATATGCGCTAATGCCCCAAACGGAAGAAAAAGATGATATAGCTAAGGATTGCTTCTATGAGCTCCTTGACTAAGCCTATGAGCGAGTACCGAAGTACGCATAGGTAGGAAGAGAGGACATCTTTAGCAGTATTGTCGGAAAACATAGCCTACAGTACAACACGTCTGGTAAGGGATTTAGGCTAATTAACTTCGCTACGGAATGAAATGCCACTATAGCCAGCACACGGTTTCCTCACCTCGAAATCCATAAAGGGACATGGCGGTCTCCAGATCAACGAACGGTCAACCAAATTGATTACATTGCGATAGACAAGATGCACGCATCCAGTATTTTGGATGTCCGAACATTCCGAGGAGCTAACATTGACTCAGACCACTACCTTGTGGAAAGAATGCGGATATCCAACACGCCACAACAATCCAGAAATACTGTGAAAAAATTAAAGTCGAAAAACTGCAATCGCATGAGACCGCCAGGACCTCTCGATTGCCACCATGCCACCAGCATTGATTGTCGAAGAACAATGGCAACGATGGCAACAAGCCGTTATGTGCTGTTTCTCGCGCCCACCATCAAGAAACCCCTGGTTTGATGAGGAATGCCGACAGATGCTCGCAGCCAAGAAGGAGGTCTACAAGGCAAGCTGCAGGTGAAGTCGAGAGCTGCCATTGAGCTCTATAGGCAAAGAAGAGGGAAGACACCAGCTTATCAGAATGAAGAAAAATGAGCAAGAAAAGCACACGATCGAGGATATAGAAAAGTGAAACTCCAGGAACAATGTTCGCAAGTTCTTCCAAAAAAAAAACGTCAAAGCCAAGGATAGAAGGCTCGAACAGAATCCTGTTGGGATGAATAAGGAAATATCGTAATTGAAAAACAGTCGATGTTGAGGGTATGGAACCACTTCTGCAGACTGTTAAACGACGATGATGAATAACATTCCGCTGTCAGGCAGAACAAATTCAATATTGGCAACGAAAGCGAAAACTGCCAAGCAACTGCAAATTCAAGCTTAATAAGACTGTCGGATATGACAACCTTCATGCTGAGCTTTATAAAACCGGCCGATATGACTTGGTAAGTAACATCCACCAACTCATAAGCCAAATCTGGTCGGATTAAAGTATGCCTGAAGAATGGAACCTCAGCATCGTTTGCCCTATCCAAAAAAAGGAGACCCTATAAACTGCGCCAACTACAGAGGCGGTGTTGAAGAGTCTTATGCCTCTTTAACATCGCCTAAAAGATTCTATCTGCCGTAATATGTGAACGCATAAAACCGTTTATTACAACAACCTGATCGACCCCAATCAGTGTGGTTTTATCCCAGGAAAGTCCACAGCCGATCAAATTTTCACACTTCTCCAAATCCTGGAAAAAACCCAAGAAGTCCAAATCAATACCCACCACCTATTCATCGATTTCAACGCCGCATACGACACCATTAATAGAGACGAACTAAACAGCGCCATGTCTAGTTTTGGTATACCGCCCAAACTCGTCCGTTTGTGTAGGATGAAGATGGAGAATTCTCGCTGCTCCATCGGGGACGGAAACGACCTCACCGACATATTCGATACCAAAAAAGGAATTAGGCAAGGCGATGCACTGCCATGTGACTTCTTCAATCTGATTCTTGAGAGGATTGTGCAAAAATCCTGAGCCAACACCAGAGGCACAATTTTCCAAAAATCGGTACAACTACAAGCATACGCCGACGATATTGACATCATTGGCAGGACTCAACGTGATGTCATAGCCACGCTTGCTAGTATAAAGAAGGAAGCGGCAAAATGGGTATATGCTATCAACACGAAAGGACATACAACATCGATGAATTGGTCAGAACGTCACCATTGACAGGTATAACATTGAGGCAGTACGGGACTTTGTCTATCTCGGCTTCGCTATTAACTCTGAGAACAACATCTCGTCAGAAATTAAATGAAGAATGGCTCTTGCCAACCGCTGTTTCATCTAAGAAGGCAATTCAGTAGTAAGGCCCTTACTCGAACTACTAATCAGATCCTATATAAGACCCTGATCATCCCAGTCCTGCACTGTGGCGCTGAAGCGTGGGCCGTCTCAAAAACAGATGAAAAATCCGTGGTCGATTTGAGAGGAAAACTCTTTGAAAAATCTTCGGTCCCGTTTGCGTTGGTGGGATATGGAGACGAAGATTCAACCAAGAACCATACGACCTGTACAGCGACATGCCCCTGGTCAAAAAAACTCCGGATTGGACGTTAAAGATGGCTAGGACATGTAAAACGAATGGACACCAGTACTCCGGCTTGTAGAGTCTTCGGTTTCCAACCAGAAGTCGGTAACACTAGAGGAAGACCTCGTCTTAAGTTGCGCGCACTAGTAGCAACCGACCTCAACCAACTTGGAGTGCGCAACTGAAGGCAGTTGGCTAACGACCGGGCTAATTGGAGAAGCATGTTGGTTGAGTCCGAGGTTCATTCCGGACTGTAGCGACACTTAAGTAAGTATGCAAGTAAGCTCGGGATAGACGCGATGGTGGTCCATTTTGGGTTACAGTTTTCTTCGCTTCATTAATATCTATTAATCTTCCTTCTCTTTTTAATTTTTTTGCTTCAATAAATTATTTCCCAGATCGGAATCTCCTTTTTAAAAAATTCCGTCGGACAAACTTAAAGTTTTCACAATTCCTTGCAAAATATTGCGTGGTGCCCTTTTAATTCCACTAGTGGAATACCCTCGAACCCACGATCAGCTGACCGGTCGAGTCCCCAGCATCTAACCGGCTCTTAGTTATACGCTATCACGGGGGAAATTACTTTTCATTCCTTTCTTCACTTCATTCGACTGTCAACCTTCGGTGCAGTGGCGACTGCAGAACTTTGCTTTTGACATTTGCATTCCTTGCACGCAGTAAATTCATTTTCCTCGCGTAAAAGTATGTGTCAAAATTAACAAAGTTGGTTTGTGTAAAGTGTTTACAATATCTGACAACATAATATCGTTACATTTGCCTTTGACAGCTTTTTAAAGAAAAATCCAATTTCAATTTCAAATATAACTTATAAAAAAAAACTGTTTAATCCAACAATCTTAAGTTAGCTCACCGAATTAATTAAAACAGTTCAAGAATATAGCTTAACCATACGACATAATTTTTTTTAATTTTAGACATCTTCTGCTTATCCAAAAGTCAATACCATTAAATTTGTCATAACTGAAAACCTGTTAAGTTGTTTAATGTTTTCGATAAGCAATTATATTTTGAATTAATTGTTTTGTTGTTTACTCTTCAATATTAACAGAGAAATTACCTTTAAAGTGAAGCAAACATTTCTAGACAGTTTTTTTTTATATATACAAACCTCTTGTTTAGTAATAAAAGTAATTAAAAACAATTTGTCAGTAAATACATAAATTGAAACTCAACAGGTTTTTCGATTTATTTGACACGTAAGATTGATTATTGGGTATGATAAAGAACAAGGTACCAAACGTATTTTTCTTTTTAGAATTTTGATGCAATTCCATGAAATTGTAAAAAGGTTGTTGGATAATTGAATACCTCGTGATGTTTTTTCAATGACAGAGGGTTTGCTGTCAACTCAATCTCACATGATGTACGTACTATAGTTCAAAATACAAAATTGTTCACACTCTTATCAAAACATACGAGAACCAAACGACTGAGCGATTAGAAAATCAAAGAATCCTACCATTAAGAATGAAGTCCTATTCCATGGATTATCTGAGGACTAAGGACACAAGTATGAATTGAAATAAATGTTTCTTATTATTAAGTTTTTCCGGGAATAATTAAAAAAAAAGTCGTATGCAAGAGCAGGGTTTGCTCTTCATTCATCTAAAAATTGACAGTTACTGTGTTGCCAATGGGCAAACAACGATTTTTTTGTCGCTATTGCTTTAATGGGGTTGGGAGGAATGTACATTTAATAGCATATACTATACATACTGTTATTCTATGTCAAAATGTTGTTATTACTTGATTACCAACGGAATTATACGATATTCTGAGAAAATTAATTTATTAGAAATTAGAACAAAAATTATTTATTCCAATAAATAAATCAAAAATAGACTGCAAAAAAGACGCGACATTCTCAGGAAACCGCCACACCCAGACCCAAGCTTAGCAGACGCAACAAAAAAGTCAACTACCAGCCTGACATCGAAGACCTCATACGAAAAAAGAGGAGAGCGAGCAAGAGGTGGCAACAATCCCGCGCACCCCCTGATAAAACATATCTGAACTATCTCTGTAACAAACTCAAGAATGAGCTACAGGATTTAAGAAATCGCGAGACTTCTACATACCTCGAGGGGTTGACTGCTGACAAGACTTCAAACTACTCACTATGGAAAGCCTTGAAGTCCATAAGGAAACCCAAAATACACTCGCCACCAATTAGAAAAGCTAACGGCGAATGGGCAAAAGGAGACAAAGAGAAAGCGGATTTATTTGCCGAGCATCTAGAGGAAACGTTCAAGCCGTTCGATGGAAAACCTTTGAACGAAGAACCGAATGCCAATACGGCAGCCGACAACTATAAAGTAAAAGCCGTATCCCTGTAGGAGCTTCGAATGTCAATAAGCAAGTTGAAAAATAACAAAGCTCCAAGATATGATTTTATCACCGGCGAAATCCTGAAGGAGCTACCGAAAAAAGTATTAGTTAAGTTGCTCTACATTATAATTGCTTCTCTGAGACTTTTATATGTACCAAGGCAATGGAAAGTCGCCGAAGTCATTACGGTTCCGAAACCGGGCAAAAGTCCAAACGATAAGAAATCGTATAGACCCATTTCGCTCCTGCCGATAATATCTAAGGTTTTCGAGAAAATGATGCTAAAACGATTACAACCAGTAAGTGAAGAAAGACGCTTGATCCCAGATCATCAATTCGGCTTCCGGGTCAAACATTCCACAATCTATCAGGTTTACCGAATAACGAATGAAATTGAAAATACTCTAGAATGGAAAAAGATTTGCTCTGCCGCTTTTCTCGACGTCACACAAGCTTTCGACAAGGTATGGCACGAAGGTCTAAGGTATAAATTAAGTACAACCCTACCGACAAAATTATACAAAATACTGGAATCCTACCTTGAAAACAGACTGTTTCGTGTTAGACATGAGACTGAATACTTAGAATTCAAAGAAATCCACGCCGGTGTTCCGCAGGGAAGTGTTCTCGGACCAATCCTATTCTTGCTCTACACAAGAGATATACCACAAGATGAAGGGACCATCGAAGCAACGGGAAAACTCCAACGGGCTCTTAACAAAGTATGTGAGTGGACAAAAACCTGGCGAATTGCACTTAACGAGACCAAGTCAACGCATGTCAATTTTACGTACAAAAAGATAAACAACTTACCTGTTTTCATTAACTCAGCACAAATACCATACGCAAATGAGGCAAAATATCTAGGAATGACTCTAGACGCAAAGCTTAAGTGGAAGCCATACGTTAAAAAAAAGCGGGACGAGCTCGCAATCAGACTCAGAGAAATGTATTGGCTAGATACTCGACGCTAAGCATATACAACAAACTGCTTCTGTATAAGCAAGTGCTAAAACCTTGTTGGACATACGGTATACAGCTTTGGGGTTGTACCAAATCAAGCAATATTGCTATACTGCAAACATTCCAAAACAAAACCCTAAGAGCAATAGTGAATGCTTCATGGTATATTAGGAATAGTGATATTCACAGAGATTTAGGAATTGCTACCGTGAGTAACGAAGCAACAAACGTTGCTCGCAAACTTCGTACTCGTATATATGTTCATTGTAATGACGAAATAATCCGTACTCTGGACGTGACAAACCTTGAGCGCCGGCTACAAAGAACAAGACCGTTCGACCTAGCGCCATACGGAAAAACCGCATGTAATGACGGTATTAGTAGGTGCGTTCACTGTTACCTACCAACCGCGATTAACACTACAGAAGCGTAAACTACTTGTTAAGGATACTTAGTCGTAGTCACCACAAAAAAAATGAAAAAATGAGAGGAATAAATTCCACACTACTATGAGCACGCGCAGCCGGTTCTCATAGTGCCTCTCTGAGGGGTGTTTAGCCCGTGGGCATATATTGACTGACAGAAAAAAAAGACAAAGTAGCACATTGTAGGTATCACTTTTACATTTTAACCACCTCAAGACACGTAGTCACAATATCCAAGCAAATAGTCGCAATATCCATCCAACAATGACAAGTCCCCGGGGCCTAGCTTTTTCTTTCAACCATTTTTTTGTGCGTGAGTACTTTTTGCACGATAGTGTGACCTCGTGATAAGAAGCTTTTCTTGAAAAGAAAACCGAATCACAGTCGATTCGGTGTATCTGGTAGAACCGCATCTGCAGACTGTTAAGCGATGATGACATTGAATCTCCAACTGTCAGGCAGATCGAACTATTTAATTTTTGCGACGACAGCGAAAACTACCATCTACCAGACGTAAATGAAGTGAGGATGACACTATCTCACATAAAGCCTAAAGAGGTTGACGAAATAGACGGCCCTTCCGAGCTTAATAAATCTACGGGAGATGTGCGTGATTTCATAAATATGGAACCTTTGCATTTTTCCCGATAGGTTTTGATATCAGAATAATCTTACCATTTAAAACCACCGATTCTGAAGAAGTAACTGTCGACAGTTTAATACACTTGGTGATGTTTACCAGACTATAGAGATCCGGCGCAGGAAAAAAATGATGTTACTTTCGGGATTTGAATATGGAACGATATACTTAGTAATTTAAAGTACTAATGCACTTGCCCAATGCTCACGCTCAAAAACCCGTTCACACAAAATGTGATCGGTCCGGTCCACACTTCAGCGGATACTGGAATTCACTCGAAAATCGCCTAAGCAATTATCGACTGCAAGATTAAGTATATGCTGCAACAAGAAGATACACACGCCATCGACTAAAAACAGAACGTCACATTCGACAGCTACAAACTTGTTAAAGGGACTGAGCCTACCTCAGCAATCAATATTGGCAACGATGACACGTCAGAAAACAAACGAAGTGCTCCTGTAAAACACAGTATTGTTAGGCTAAAAGGGAATATAGTAACAAAGCCTTCAATCGTACTAATAGGAAGACATACAGGACATTGATCATCCTAGCACTGCTGTACGGCACAGAAGCATGGACCCCTTATCAAATGCGGATAAACAATGCGGTAAGGAAGACCAAGTTTCAACCAAAATCTTTTCGAGTTGTAAAGCGAATATGAGCTGTTTAAAAACCCCACAACACGACGGTTGAAATGGCTAGGACTTAAAGAGTGAAAGGACAAATTCCGGGTCCGGACAATGGTCAGATCAAACAAGATTTTATCGCCGCGATTGCAAGCATATACAAGGACGTGACTGAAGTAAATTTAATAGTAGACAAAACCAATGCCAGGTATATCCTTTCAACATGAAGGGACACATAACATAGATAAAATGGGTAGAATGCTCCGTCCGCATCGCAAATTTGAGAAGCTTCTCATGACAGTATTACACTTGTTTGTTTGTCAGAATTTCGCAAAAGGTATTATCACTTTCGCGATTTGAACCAGGGACCACGCGCTTAAAAGTCCTTTGGCATAGGCCTGATCAGAAGATTATATTTTACATTAAGGATGGCTAAGTAAAAAACGACCTAAAGTTAGCAACGTACTAATTGGATATGTTTATGGGTTGAAGCTCTGGTTCATTCAAGGACACATCAATTATTTTGCCTGCGTTGACAGTGTAGTAGATTCTTCCGGTAGATGGTCACGATATTGATGACACTCTCAATCGTTGACACTCCCCAACACTCATCTAATTCGATAAATATTTCCTATTCTCAAAAATAACTTCAAACACAAAATCTCATGCACTAAAACTAAACTATGCGACAAACTTTAAAACTAATTGAGAAAAACATCACTTACCCGAAAGTATTCCACCAATTGTTCCAAATTTACGACTTCAAACTCAAACGTGTCAAATTTACCTCCACTGTGCCACCAGCGTATAATCTATAATCACAACTCTCGAAGCCAAATTGAACTCAAACCGAATGCCTGCGGTGCACCTATAAATACGATTTCCAGGTGTGATTTATATGTAAGCTGAAGCCTGCATTATAGCGCAAATAGAATTGGGTCGAACTCGATAAGATACATGTATGGCCAAATTATTTTGCAATAAAGCTACGGGTGAATAACAGCCACTCTTTTGTTGTAGATACTTCAATGTTTCGCAAAAAGTCGTATTTTAAATTAGGTAGGGTGGTAGAGACAGAGAAAGGGAAACAGTAAAACGCCTTACCACAAATCTCAAAACGCCGGCACTGGATTCGAATTTTGATTCTCATTCCTACAGAATTTTCAAATGTTCATCCGACAGTAGACAATTATTAGCGCACTAGACAATGTGCATTCTTATCCCGGAACTCGCTTTTGATAACCGACCACCATCGACTGAGTGCATACTTCTAACTCGTAGTATGTAAAACTGTCAACAAAAATTTAGCTCTTAGAACTATCCCAACTGGGATATTGAGTCAGACTGTCAGGAGTTCTATGGGACATACGTGAGCGCGCATGGTTCCACAAATAAAATAAACTTAAGCACTCTTAAGCAAATATACCGAGCACAAAAAAAAACCGATACGATAAGAATTTATTTATATCCACCCCCATTGGACGGCTTGTATGTTAATCTTGTACCCGAAGGAAACCGATGGACTGCCACAAGGTTAACACTTAATTCTGGTAGCGCCACAATGCGATTATGATACGAGTATAGGTAGCGAAAAAAAAAACACTCGCACGTTTTTGGCATCACTTCCGCCGACCGACGGACGCTAGTGTTACTGCAGCGGTGTGTACCTACTGCGTACACAAGTTACCCTTAAGTCTATTGTTGCAGTTGATGACCCAAATTTTCTTAGACAGGATGAGGCAATTGATTACCCTTTTTGCCGATGTTGCAAGACCGATTCTTAAGAGTTAATTAGCCTATTTGTACCATAAAAAAAAAAAACAAAAAAAAGACAAATGGGACGGACTTTCACTCTTCAAGAGAATCATCATCAATCGAATTAGGGGCGGATTGGTGTCAAACGATAGCTGAATTGTAAAGGGTGGTGTAAAACAACTGTAATGCTGATATGGATATGTGGTGCAATTACAGCTAATCAAAAAGTGGGGTAACTAAGCTTTGTGAATGTGCTTCTATGTAGTTCTTATCGAAGTATGCGGATATACATTATCTTAGTTTTCAAAACTAAGTAAAACGTTGTATTCGATTTGACAGAGCATTCATTTAGAGTTCGAACTTTACTGAAATTGTAACGTGGCAAGCAGGAGTCTCTGATTTTATTGTTGACGATTATGGTAAAAAAATTCATGAAATGTTAGAAAACATACGAAACTAAAAATGTTTAGCTGAACCTGTTGCAAGCAGACATTACTACCATCCAAGAAACAAGATGGGATGCCTACGGCAAATGGATTTACGGCGGCCCATGTTTTAATAAATATAATCGTTCTTATTCGTCATTTAATGGTTAAGTATTCAATCTACTTAAATGAAAATTTATTACAAATATTTAGACATTTAAAATATTTTTTTAATTATTTTCCCCTTTTCGAAAATTCGATGTGCATTCAGTTAAGCGAAAATCCATTAAACCTTAATTCAAAGAAATAAAAATAACAAAAGTTTTTTGATACCCGACAATAAGTATAACCAACTTGCAAAAAATAAAGGAAAATACCTTTTTTTCTTAAAACTATTTCTTAAATCCATAAACTAACCTAAGGCGATCAAACAAATCCCAGTATCTTTCAAATACAAGGTGGCGCAAAAGTAATCCTCCTATCAGAAAATGCTATAAATTTTGCGATTGGCCCCTAATGTCAGTTCTGTTTTGACATTTGTGTAGTAAACACATGCGAAATACACGTTAACAAACAATGTTACGCTACACTGCTCCAGAACGCGGAATATTGGTGACTATTTATTTGAGCAATAATCGGTCGGTGACTTTGGCACAACGTGAATTTCGTCGCAGATTTCCTAGCCGTCCAACGCCTACTGGTGAAACACTGCGACGTTTAGCATCTCGCCTCGAAGAGACTGGCACAACACGAGGTGCTGCCAGTCGTGGCAGACCCCGGAGTAGCCGTTCTGCAGAGAATATTGCTGCTGTAGTCAAAGATGTCATGGAAACGCCGTCGACATCGACCAGACGAAGTGCCACGCAAATGGGTATCAGTCGACGGTCTTTACATGTTTTCTTTAAGATGTTTCCGTACAAAGTCCAAACGGTGCATCAGCTGTTAGCTGCTGACCGCCAATCGCGTCTAACATACGCTCAAGCCATCCTTAATCACCACCAAGAGGAAGATGATTTTTCATCAAAAATAATCATGAGTGATGAGGCCCATTTCCATCTTAGCGGGTACGTAAATAAGCAAAATTTACGCTTCTGGGGCACTGAAAATCCGCGTGTAACCCACGAAGAGCCATTACACCCGCTCAAAGTCACTGTATGGTGTGCTGTTTTCGCTGGAGGAGTCATCGGACTTTTTTTCTTCGAAGACGTCGAGGGGCAAACGGTTACTGTGAATGGTGAGCGCTACAGAGCAATGGTCAACGAGTGCTTTTTGCCGCAACTTGATGAATTGGGATTGGAAAACATGTGGTTCCAACAGGACGGTGCAACGGCACACACTGCACGTGCCACAACCGATATGCTGAAGGATGCATTTCCCGGGCGCCTAACCTCCCGTTTTGGCGATTTGCACTGGCCAGCAAGATCGCCTGATTTGACCGCTCCGCGGGTTTATGTCAACTAGCCTCAGACTCTTGCAGCTCTTAAAGACAATATCCGTCAAGAATGTGAGGACCTATCGCCGGAAATTTTGGCCAAAGTGATGGAAAATGCCATAAAAGGGCTCAAATGACAATTAACTGTGGCGGCGGCCATTTACATGACATCATATTTTCGACTTGATGTAAAAAAAAATTAAAAGACCAAATAAAAATAATCCACAAGAAGTATCAAAGTTTTTCTTTTTTTTTTTTTAATTACAGTTAAAAAACATCGGAAGGTTATTTTTGCGCCACCTTGTATATCAGTTCGATACAATCCCGAAACATGCCGGTTGTTGTTGGCAGAGTATGGCCTTCCCACCTCTTTGTCGATAGCCGATGGCTATCATCTAGGCCGATTTCACGAAGAATAGCCCCCTTATCACTCCACTGTCGCAATCAAAGTCCTGAAACAAGATTTAATCGCCGCGATTGTAAGCAAATAGAAGGACGCGGCTGAAGTAAGTTTAATAGCCTATTTGTGTCTCGTGAAAGTAACACAACCTATGGCTATCCTCTAGGCCGATTTCACGAAGAATAGCCCCTTAATCACTCCATACATTTCTTCGGACACCACACATGAAGTAAATATCTACTTTACCCAGCATCTTTCAGTTAACGAGTGAGTGAAATGCATACGTTATCGAAATATCGAATGATCAAGTAACTACATTGGGATGATCACATACGAATGGTCACGTATCGAATGCACATTAAAAATTGTACCAGCCGTTCTAGCACAATTCTTCTACATTGATGTTTGATGGCTGACAAATGTCAAATGTCAAATGTCAAATGTATTGTTTGTCTGTGAATGTTATAAAAATAAAATGGTTTTCCGAGTCAGAAGATGAACATTGTGAGTCCATGGAACAAAAATGTCTAGTAACCATTTATCGCAGAACGAACCATTCAATATTAGCACCGACAGCATAAACTGCCAACACCCCAATTTGAATGAACTCAGAATAGCAATACCTCAACTCAGGCTCAATAAAGTTGCCGAGAATGACGGCCTTCCCGCGGAGATGACTTGGTAAGTAACATCCACCAACTCATAAGCCAAATCTTGTCGGATGAAAGGATCATGAAGAATGGAATCTCAGCATCGTTTGCCCGATCCACAAGAAAAAAAACACTCTGAACTGCGCCAACTACAGAGGCATAAGTCTCGTCAACATCGCCTACAAGATCCTATCTGCCGTAATATGTAAAAGCCTGAAACCGTTTACCAATAACCTGATCAGCCCTTACCAGTGTGGTTTAAGGTCAGGAAAATCCACAACCGATCAAATTTTAACACTTCACCAGATCCTGGAAAAAACCCCAAGAAGTCAAAATTGATACCCTCCACCTATTCATTGATTTCAAAGCAGCAAACGACAGCATTTACAGAGACGAAGTATACCAAGCCATGTCTAGTTTTGGTATACCACCCAAACTCGTCCGTTTGTGTAGAAAACAACCTGACTAACACATTCGATACCAAAAATGGATTTAGATTTGCGCTGCCGTGTGACTTCTTTAATTTGATTCTTGAGAGGATTGTGCAAAACTCCTGAGCCAGCAGCAGAGGGACAATTATCCAAAAATCGGTGCAACTACTTGCACACGCCGACGATATTGACATCATTGGTAGGACTCAACGTGATGTCATAGCCACGTTTGCTTGTATAGAGAAAAAAGCAGAAAAAATGGTTTAAGCAGTAAATGAGCGCAAGTCGCAGTATATGCTGTCAACACGAAAGGAACGCAACATCGACGAATTGGACAGAACGTCACCATTAACAGATATAACTTGGAGGTAGTACGGGACTTTGTCTACCTCGGCTCCGCTATAAACTCTGACAACAACATCTCTTCAGATATTAAAGGAAGAATTACTCTTGCTAACCGCTGTTTCTTTGGGCTAAGAAGGGAAATCAGTAGCAAAGCCCTCACTCGAACTACTAAGGAGATCCTATATAAGACCCTGATCATCCCAGTCCTGTTTAACGGCCCTGAAGCATGGACCGTCTCATAAGCGGATGAAGAAATCCTTGGTCGATTCAGGAGGAAAAATCGAAAAACTTTCGGTTCCGTTTGCATTGACGGGCCATGGAGATGAAGATTTAACCAAAAACTATACGAGCTGTACAGCGACATGCCCCTGGCCAAAAAAATCCACATTTAGAACGAATGGATAAAAATACTCCGTCTCGCAAAGTCTTCGATTCCCAGGCAGACATCGGACAGAGTAGATGACATCGCCTTAAGTGTTGCGCACAAGTAGAAACCGACCTCAACCAACTTGGATTGTGCAACTGGAGCCAGTTAGCTAAAGACCGGGCTAATTGGAGAGGCATATTGGTTGAGACCGTGATTCATTCAGTAGAGGACATCGCCTTGAGTGGTGCGCACAACTGGAGGCAGTAAGCTGAGGACCGGGCTAATTGGAGAGGCATATTGGACTGTAGCGGACTGTAGCCACTTAAGTTAGTAAGTAGTAAAAAGGCGTGTTCATAAAGCAATCCATACAAGAAATATACTGACCGCAAATTTCACCTGAAAGCATTTAATTCAATTGAAAGTATCTGTTGTTTATTAACAGGTTGGGAAGGAAACCCCCGTTGGAATATTGTCTTTTATAACCCAAAACTGTTCAATGAGCTAATCTATGTGGCTATACCTAGCAAAAGTACAACACATTGGATGAAGTAGAATACTTAGTGTATAGACGCCGAGGATTGAGTAAATGTGGCAGATGTGGATTAATGTTTCTCTTTATATAACGAATGACATAATTCACACGTCAAATTAAACGCGATTTGGCACTCTTAGATAGTTTATCAATTATAGTTAAGGTGCTACTTTTGCCTATTTCAAAAGCTCTCTCTTTTACTACAGTTTGCGTACGGGATCGTCAATATGTTGAAATCAATAAAAATCAGCAAAAGTAAATATGTATGGGAACAGACCTACAAGTTACGTTAAATAATTAAAAAAATTTTAGCTCCCAAATGGCAAGTCGATGTTATTGAATTGTTGGATATTATTTACAAAATTTCTACCTCGACAAAGAGTTATAAGCAAACCTATTCTTAAACTAAACAAAAAATTAATTACTGCCGAAACCATAACCATCAAATTCGAAGAGGAAACCAATACGTGGTAGAAGTCAACATTTTGGCACGTTTTTAAGCATTTCTCTCTACCCTACTAATTGACGTTAATTCATATACTGATACAACAAGTTTTGACTAACATAACATTATCCATTACCAAAACTAGTACATCGCAGATAATTGTACCTATACTACATAAAAAGAAGGTCTTACTCTTACTGCACCCAAAATTGTATACTTATCACGCAAGACACTCCGATCCAAAGAATGCATGCACACCATGTTTTCCATTGCATTCTGCATTTTACGACTTGTTGATGCAAATTGCTAGTTGTATGGCCTGTTGGAATTTTGTTTATCAATACCTTAGAAAAAGAACAAACAAAACCCCAAGAATTATCATATGACCCAGTGTGAGTTCACAAAACATGCCTTGGAAGGATTGGCCAGTTCCAAAACCCAGAATAAAGTTAAAAAAAAAAACTGTCAAGCCATTCAGGTAGAACAATGGAAATCTTAGTAAATCCAAGATGCACATCACGTTCAATGCCAAGCCCTACTGGTCATGAATCAATTGGATTCACTACTTGATTGCTATTGGCACTCGGTGTGTAAGTTATGCTCGTAAATCAATGTGGATTCACAAGTTCCACGAAGAAGCCACCGGCTTGTGAAAAGAAAATATGCTGTTTGGATAAGCTAACCATACATGACACGCAGATAATAGCATTGCTGCTATGGAGATAAAAAATTATTGCAAACCTTACATTTTTGGATAAATATTGAAAATTCACTGCTAACCAAATTGATCAAATAAGGAATGAAGACACTCTTCCTCCTTTGGATGATTCTAATTTACCATTTGCATGAACTGGCTTATTGCGTAATTATGATTGTGTCTATAAATAGCACTGATTCGGTTCTGACACTCATAAAGCCACGATCAGAACCGCAAATAGGGGTCAAATTTATGTGTAAATGCAAATACTTCAATCAGAATCAAGAACTCGTATATACGACAAAAGTCCACGACCAGCAAACCACGAGAAAGGGATGGATCAGACGTTTAGGGCACCTGATGATGATTTCATACAGTCCAACCCCTCAAAAATTAAAAAATTTAAATAAAACAAAAACGGTTTTGGATATCAATGAAATTCTTTATTCCTGTGAAAGTACATTTGATGCCATTATGTGTGGAACTCGATTTCTTTTGCATGGCCACCACGGGCACGCTTGCAGAAGTCCAGACGCTGAACCCAATTTTCGACGGTTTTCAAGCATAAATCGGCCGATACTTCTGCAATTTCACGTTCGATATTCGTACGAAGTTCATCAATCGTCGCTGGTTTGTTGGCATAGACTTGACGTAGCCCCACAGGAAATAGTCTAACGGCGTCAAATCGCACGACCGAGGCGGCCAAGCGACTGGACCATTTCGTGAGATAACACGTTCTCCAAACTTGGTTTCCAATAAATTGATTGTGGCATTCGCTGTGTGGCTTGTGGCGCCGTCCTGTTGGAAACACATGTCCTCCAAGTCCATATCATCCAATTGGGGTCAAAAACATGCGGTATCATTGAACGGTAGCGATTCACATTCACAGTAAAGTGCCGGTCTTGATCATCCCGGAACAAGAACGGCCCAATGACGCCGCCGGCCCATAAGCCACACCAAACCGTAATTTTTTCGGGATGCAATGATGGCTCATGGAGTACGTGTGGATTGCTGCCTGACCAATACCGCATATTTTGTTTATTGACGAACCCATTCAGCCAGAAATGAGCTTCATCGCTGAAGATGATTTTTCGATGAAAATCCTAATCATTTTCAAGTTGTTGCTCAGCCTAATTCACGAACATACGACGCTTCTGGTGGTCAAGCGGCTGCCGTTCTTGCGTCAATTTAATCTTATAAGGATGTAGGCCAAGATCTTTTCGCAAAATTCGCCACAACGACGTCACAGAGATGCCCAACGCTTGAGAACGACGTGTGAGAGACACATTTGGGCTTTCTTCAACTGAAGCCTCAGCGGCAGCAATATTCTCGACACTAGGGGCACTTCTTTGTCTCGCTGGCACGGGAACATTTCGTACTGCGCCTGTGGATTCAAATTTTTCCACTAAACGCTCAATTGTTGATCTGCTAGGACGATTATGACGACCATAAATTGGACGTAGCGCTCTTAACGTTGAGGCCACTGACTCCGAATTTCGGTTGTAAATTTTAATAATTCGACTCGTTGTTGGATCGTATATCTTTCCATCATGAAATGGCAAACCTTACTGAAGAGAAATGTCAAAAGAGCGGCAAGAAAAATGGCGTCGTTTGCTGTCCCTGTCGCTCAACTTTTGTACCGTCCCTGTTGAAAAACCCGATAGCTTCTAGGTGGTTCGCTACAAAAAAAAGTTTAGAAAAATGTTGACGGTTTTTAATTTTTTGCTAAGGGATGTCAATTTTACATAATTTCGGTCAAATTTGACCGAATTCGAAGCGTTTTGACCGAACAATTTTTCGAATTCAGTCAAATGCACTTTTTTAACCGATTTTGACCGAATCCCAATTTATTTTCAAATTTCTTTTCATCAAATAAATGTAATGCACACCGAACAAGAAAATAACCTAACGAACATACCTTTTTTCATTTGAAATCTAAAAACAATTGTGAATTATCTATGTGACAAGTTTTGCAGGAAGCGCAACGTGTTAAAAAGCTTTTTGAAAGAGAGAAAATCGACTTAGTTATGGTTTTAAGGGATCTTGAAATGCTAATTTTGATGCTAATAAACAGAATTATAAGAAATGACAACGAAAACAAGATCAAGAAAAGATCTAAAGAAAAAAGATCTAAAAAATGCAAGATTACAGACGCGACCATACTTAGGAGTAGATTGCGAGGAGAATATTTTACAACTCCAATCTAAAAACATTGTTACTGAAGAACAAATTTGTGTACTACATTCCATTTGCAAGAACTTTCTCATGAAGCTCATTGAGGAATTGCAGGTTCGAATGCCCAAAAATTTGTCCAATTTTTGTCGTTTTTTGCTAATACATATACCTAATAATAAAATAAAATACATTTATAAGGGGAACAAGGTATTGGCTAACTTATATAATGCTTTTGTGGAGATTTATTATTAGTCTAACTATTAGGTTCCTTTATAAATGAAATCACAAGGCTTACATTTTTGACCGAATTTAACAAAATGGAATTCGGTCAAATGTCAGATTTTGACCGCAAATCGATTTTTCTAGTGGCAACACTATGCTTTCAGATTTGTCTGAGATCTACAATTGCGGTATTTCTTATTGAAAAAAGATTTTACCTTTTAAGTATGTTCAGATATTGTTGCATTTTTTTAAGATATTAAAGACCTGACTCGAACTTCCTCCATATAAGATTGAGTGAGGGCTTTACAAGACATGAATCGTAGCAAAAGTAGATGAAGAAATCGTTTTTATTTGTCCCGTTTGCGTTGACGCGCTAAGGAGACGAAGATTAAACCACCAACTACAAGAGATCTACAGCGACATAGACCTGGTCAAAAGATTTGGACTTTTGAGATGGCTAGGACATGCAGAAAGAATGGAAACCAATACCCCCGCTCACAAAGTCTTCGATTCCCAGCCAGACGTTGGAAGCAGTAGAGAAGACCTCATCTTAAGTGCACACACAAATAGAAATCGACCTCAACCAACTTGAAGTACGCAGTTAGATAAGGACCGGACTGATTGGAGTGATATGTTGGTTGATGCCAAGGTTCTACTTAAATTTGTCTGATAATGCTTAATTTTTCTTTGTGGGAAGTAAAATAAAGCGCGATCGGCATACTTTAGCTTAACGATATAAACTTTGTTGCAAATATTGGAATATTATGATTTTACCGTGGAAAACTCAACACTAAAGAAATGGCATCACTGCTTACATTTTGCATTTTAGGCTGGTCTAGGCAAATGCGTGATAATGAATGAAAATCAGAGAATAAATGTCATAAGTTTGCGTTTATATGAAAAAACTGATCAAAAATTATGGACGGAAAAAGACAAAAGTTCTTCATAAATATATGATATATATATAGTTATATATAATGGACCCAGTTATAGCTATCATTGAAAACTATCATTGGCAATTTTCTTTCACTTCTTGCAATTTTTTATATAAATTCAATCATTGGCGAATTCGCTTTGGATTTTAGAACATGATTATCCAAAAATATTTAAAATGGTAATTATAGTTTTTGCAGAAAATCACTTCTTATTTTTCACTCATCAACATTTATGTAATAAAGTAATGATTGCAATTCCACGGAACTGAAACAGAATTTTCCAATAATTCCTATATGAATCTATGAAGGTGACATTTTAATTCCATCATGTGTTGTGTTCCAATGAAGTTGTTCAAGTATAGCTAACTACGGGCCCAGTAATAGCTATCATGAATTTGTTGCCCATCGGTACAATCTACTTGTAAGAACCTTTCGTTTTGATTGTGTTGTGTACACCATACTTGAACTACCGTAATTCCAAGTAACTCCATGTCAAAAAGTGATTAAGATTATAAATGGGAAAATTGCTTACCATTGGAATAAAACGATATGCCGTGAGTAAATGTTTGCTATTAATTGGGATGTTTGTGTCGACAGTCGATGATCAGTCGACAGTATCAATCAATTTGTTTGTTTTATATGTCAGATTTCGTGGTTTTAGGTTACATTACACTGTGAGATAACCCTAAGGTGGTTAAGGATAGAAACACATTGACACATCAACAGCAACATTAACACCTAAATGTTTACAGACGTTGTATTTTGTATGATACATCACACATTATCAACGTTGGATGTAACAGCAAATTTAGATTGTGTGGATCATTCTAAATACAATACGAAAAACAATATCCCTTCTAAAAATTTATAAACGACTGTCAACCATGGGAGTGATAAAACAGCAACAATCGGCTATGCAGACATTCTTCAGTAGATTCTGAAAGAAGTTCCAGAAGACAAATTTTCCTCTCAAAATTACTGAACGAGGTTTTATGTTTCCAAATAACTACTTCAGAAGCGTTATACGTTAATTACGGGTGCTTCTTGTATCCCAATGGAAAGCGCTATTCACCAATAAAGAAAATATTTTCTAGAAATAGCATTTTATTTTGGTAGTAAGAATATGGTCCGTCCGCGTTTGAAAGTTCGATCTAGAGTGTGAAAATTTTGTATGTAGACTCTCTGTCCGACGAAGCCAGATAAGTGTAAAAAATTTGTAAGCCCGTCCACTTTTTGGGGATCTTTAATTTATGAATGGAATGTGATAGGGTATTCAACGATTCGCACAGCGTATTGTAATCTTTTCATATGAGTTTGCTCTAGTTCAATTTGTATACCCTATCCCATAGGGATACATAGTTGTAACATAGAGGAATAATTTTACTAGGTAAATCTACCTTAAAGTATATGGATTGACTCAGAATCAATAGCTGAGCCGATTTAGCCATGTCTGTTCGTCCGTCCATCCGTACGTCACCAGTTTTTAAGCCTTAAATTTTTAGCTAGAATAATGAAATTTGGTACACGTGCTCGTTGTTACTGCCAGCAGAACAAGTGTACGATTTTTTTAAAATCCGCCAGCTACTACGCCACATTTTAAAAAAAAACGTGGTTTTTGGCCAAACCGTAAGGAATTTTGAATAAGTGTCAACATTTTTAGACAATCGCAATATCTATATTTCGTATACACAAAGTTTTTCGCCACGCCAACTTTTTGGGGACGTTTTTCAGTAAAATTTAAAAAAAATCAAAAAAATGTTGATGCAAAATCATTAATTATAGTAATATAAACAATTTGCAACATATTTTGGAGAGGTCTTTACACAAAAACCATTTGTATACCCTAACCCATACCATATGCAGAACCATTAAAGATTTTTAAGAACTGTCTGAACAATATGCTGTGACAATGTCATTTTTATATTTCATCCCCATTAAGTTTTAAGCCCCTCTTGCTTTATGGGTACACTAGATGGAATAGGGTATTAAAAGATCCACACAGCGGATTTAAGACTTCTCATGTGTTTGTTTTCGCAAATGGTTGGTTTCATTTCTTTTGCAACCAAACATTTATTAGATGAATGAATATAGAATAAAACAATTCGGAAAATTTAAATAGGTAAAAGGAACTGTCAATTTACTAATAGGAAAAGTTATTACAGTACTAAAATGCTTATTAACACGTGCGTATACAATTAACAGCAATGGCAATCTCATCAAAAAAAAACACTGTGAAGTTTTGAAACAGTATAAATATCAGAAGTATACAAGAAAAGAAATATGTCAAGCTAATGAACTCAAATACATACATGAAGTCGACTGATTACCCTGTAATTACTCAATCCATATGACATAATTTATTTCTACCAATCAACCGGATGTCAAACTAACTTCACGCAAGTCAGGCAATACCTATACCAATACGACTTAAAGTACCTTCATAAATTATGAAGTTCGTATCTATCTTCTGTTTTTTGTTTACCTCCAATTAGGTATATCGCCGAAATCAGTAAGCCAGTTGGTCTATATTCTTGCAACTTAAACCCTACTTTTAAGGTCATGTAGACAAGAACCTGTCACATTTACAAAAGGGAATTCCCACCTACTTGAAACCATCACTTAAATTGCATTGCCACCTCCACCACTTTAAAGTAATTAAAAATAAATACTGCTGATTACAAATGCAGCAAGCCGCAACATTTAATTTTCGCTTAAGTTAACAAAGAGACATAATATGCGGAGCACATTAAGTGCATTGTATTGATTTATTTATTCATTGTCACCCATAGTGGTCTAGGCCCTAGACCATTATGTGTACATAAATCCAAAAGAAATTCAAATAAACAATAAGACAAGTGGCCCCCAGCAAAGTGTACCCACCCTTTGAAGAAGAAAACACCGAAACGAAAACAACACAAGTGACAGTTGCATTGCCGTCGGTTGTAGTACGCAATACGCGCCACTCCAAGGGGGAAACCAAAACGCATCTTCAACGCAAGCGCACTGCCATCCCTTCGGCTGACTTTACCCATCACTTTTACTTTCGTTTGACACTGTTTACAGGAAATTTCAATTAAGATGACATAAGCTGGGCAATTATGCGACACGACAAAGAAAAATGTTTTTTTTTTTTGGGGAAAATTTCAACTGACACTTTTTGTTTCACCCTTCTCTGCTGTACTCTACCATTACACTTTTTATTCAGTCCAACGTCAAAGTCATCGAAATATGGATACCTGAGACAAACAAACAGCACTGTGTGGAATTTCTTTACCTTATTTGCTGGTGGATTTAGAGTTGGTTAAGTAAATTGACACCGTCCCAGGTGTAGGTGCTCCATGCACTTTTTAAATCAGCACGGGATTTTCAAACGATTGCTTTTTATTTCAAGAAATTCAGGACTAGTAAACTATGTTAATTTGAACACACTCGCACAGCAAACACCACCACCCACTGACCGAAGACACACAACAGACTGTCAGATTCACTTTGAGCAACAACGAACGCGTTCTGAAACCAACTGAAGGCGTTCGTAAGAAACACTCGACAGTCTTCAGCGGTTTAGCATTTGGAGGTTAAATTCTCTTTGCATTTCTGTTCTTTGCCTGGTTATTCTCGCAAACGCTTTGTTGTTTTTGTTTCCCTCCTTATGGGTTTGAAATTCGCATGTGGGGAATGGTGCTGCATTTTATGTTTTCACTCAAAACTGCGGCGAGGCTACAATCTATAAATATGGTCCACCATAGAAACATGATGTTTACGTTTAAATATTTGCAAAGCTTTTTCTTACTACAAGTATGGTGAGAATATTAAGTTTTGAAAGTTTAAAAAAGTTGAAAGCGATGTCATTTATGCGAGTGCAGCATGGAAGATTGTGTTCTTTGGTTCGAAAAATATAACTAAAAGTGCTTTAGTATATCCGGTTACGATTATTACACGATTTAATCGAAAATTCGAATTCTGAGTGAAAATCGCTTATGTTTGCTCAAACTGAAAAGCTTGAAAAATTTAAAATAAATATTGAAGGGGAATTTAGTCAACAGAAATTAAGTGAGATATAATCATTTGGATAACCCTCTTCCAAATGAATGAAACAAAGCTAATGAATTTCTAAAAAAAAAAATTAGCAAAGATTTCAATTTTTTGTTAATTTTTTGCAGAAAAGCACTTTTTGTTTTAGAATAATCAAGGTTTATTTTTCTGAAGTAATTGTCATTCCACCCAAATAAAAATTCGATCCAATGATGTAGTTCGACATCTTCGTTTTTCTTTTGTCTGATCAACTCTACGGCCGTGTGTCAATTGCGTTAAAATTGTTACCAGTGGATAATTTTTGACATTAGTATATTATATAGGGTCTTCAAAATGTTAACCTGCTCAACAGCTCGCTACAAGCTAAAATTTATCCAGTGGCTAATTTTTGACGTTTGGTATACCTACAGAGGAGTGACAGAGATGGAAAGAACGCGCATGTTTATTCCTCGCTACCAGTGTTCACATGTGGCGAGAAAATGGTATATCATTCAGATTAGGAAAAAAAAACAAAGAACATGTAATAAAAGTTGTAAAATTAGCTAAAATTGGATTTTTGAAAAGAACTGTTATGATTACATTTGCTTCGCTATATGTGAAATATGTTAAACATGAACAAAGTAGTGCGGATATCTTTATTCATGAGCACGAACTGTACAATGATAATTATTTTACTGACAATAATAATTAACTAAGGAATTTTTCATGATCTTTCCGATTTTTTTTCGGTAATACTTTGTTACAAAAAATTATAATGAAAGGAATTTTGTTCAAATACTGTTGGGAAATTATTGAAAATAATTTTGATATAATATTTCATATAATCCAATTAACACAGCAAAATGACAACTTTTTTAACCTCTGCAGAAATGTCAAAAATTAGCCAGTGTATAAAATTTGAATGACACACGGACTGACCTCAAGTATGCTTCACCCCCACTTTGGTGAATTTAATGACAGAATTTAATAATGATTGCTATAATCAACTCTGAAGAAAATTTCCAGTTCTATCATGTTATGCGTTGCAATGAAGAGCTAAAACTAGACCCTTACCCTAAGCGGAGCAATAAATAAGGAGAGATAATTGAAATTCTTCGAGCCCGTAAAGCAGGCTATAGTCCAACACCTGTAGCTCATAATAAACTCGTTTTAATAACTTTGAGAAGTTTTACGTATCTGAAAAATCAATGTTAGTCATTGATAAGCGGATCAGTGTTTATACGGGTTAAGAAAAGCAACGAGGTTGTATCCCTAAGGCATGGAGCACACTACGCAAACAAAATTCACATCCATTGCAAGCAAATTATAAGATCAAACTGTAAACTGCGATATTTTGTGTTTTTATAGAAACCAACAAAATTGCATTCTCAAAATGGGTTTTATTTTAAATTTGGATCGTGTCAATGGTTCATTAGGCTGGTCGTTATAGGTGGGCTTAAATAAAAATTAGGAAAAGAAATTAAAACTTGGTGATCTGGGAGCACTTCCAAGGTGGCAAATTTATGATGCTATATAGTTATATGTTTTATTATCTGAATCATTTGACAGAAAGGGCAGATTTTTACTGCAATAATAATTAAATTACATTTTTGAGATTGATCTGATTATTTTATTTTATCTATTATTTACTTATTTTTCTACAAAATGTCGGCAGTGAAGTGAATCATAAGCAAAACAAAAATAGAACACTACATTTGTTTCTTTCTTCTTCCGTCATTTCGATAACATACAAAAGGCCTTCTGGCATCATCTGTAAGCGGTACCAACCCATTATTTTTCTTACTTAAGTGGTGCTACAGTCTGGAATAAACCTGGGAATCAACCGAAATGCCTCTCCAATTAGCCCAGTCATTAGCTTACTGTCTTCAGTTGCGCACTAGAAGTTGGCTGAGATCGGTTTCTACTTGTGCGCGCCACTTAAGGCGAGGTCTTCCTCTACTCTACTTTATATCCTAGCCATCTTAAAAGTACAATTCGGAGTTTTTTTGACCATGTCGCTGTGCAGCTCGTGTAGTTCTTTATTCAATCTTCGTCTCCATAGCCCGTCAACCCAAACATGACCGAAGATTTTTCGAAAAATTTTCAACTCGAATCGACCAAAGATTTCTTCATCCGCAGAACTGGGATGATCAGGGTTTTATATAGGATCTTCTTAGTAGTTCGACTGAGGGCTTTACTACTGAATTGCCTTCTTAGCCCGAAGAAACAGCGGTTGGCAATAGTAATTCTTGCTATGCGGTTTCAACTTCTACCAACCTCAGCTGAAAAATGGGAGAAATGATTAAAATTTTTGCTAAGCATATCGTACTCCACAACCCGCTCAGAAAATAACTTAGAAAACAACAAAAAAAAATTTGACGATGGAGTTTTCTTGTCGGTTCAGCTTTCTCTAAGGCTTAAAAACGCAAGGCCAATCATTAAGCGTGTTTCAATTAGGGATGCCTCGCTTCAGTGATTTTCCTCAAGAGATGACATTTTTTTGTTGAATAGGCGTGTTCCACTTACGGATCCATCCTAATCTCCGATATCTCCGTAAGTCAAACATGATTTTTCACTTATTAAGACGTAGATTTTCTGTAAATCCTGACATTTTTTTTATTCTTGGAATCTCCCCCTTATTCATTCCTCTATAAAACAGAACAGCTGGTTATTTTGTACCATGTACGGAATTCATAATTATTGTAAGCTGCGAAGTAATGAAACTATTTTTTGTTTTGACAGACAAGGTTCTCTAATGATGACCCGGGGTGAGTATGAAAATTATAACATCATTACAATTCAAATGTCATTCCCCGGCGTTAATTCACTGAAAAGTGACAGATATACGATAGTCGCAGAATGCATTAATGTAAAAAATAAAACATAGGTACCTGCAATCAAATTCACTTTCATAGCTGTTGTCGACCTACTAGTTGGTAAAAAAGTAAAGAAGTTTTAAAATTCTGGTTGCGAGCAAGAAATTTCGGGTACATAGACAGAGATTTTCCAGTGGAGGCAATTTCCTTCATGATATATAATACAAAATAACCACCTGTTCTTTAGTGTTTTTACAATCAGAATATACTTTTGAATATAAAGGGCCGCCGAGAATGCATGTATATAGCTGATGCTTGAGTCTGAGTCAGAAGTTGAAAACAAGGCACATCGAAAGCTCGCCTGTAAGCGCTTACACAATGTGTATCATCGTGAATCTGTTGCTTAAAGTTGATGGAGGGCAATTGATGCAATAAATGTAAATCTCTTTATTGCAACGATACAAGATACCAGCAACAGATACGCATTCTGGGAGGCCCCTTAAGATCTTGTAAATATCCGAAAATAATTCTAAACAGGTACACTTTCATTGAAATTGTAGCACACTTTTACGCCTGCCCCTCAAATATGACTCTAATTTAAGACCTCTTCCATTCCATTCAAAAAGCAACTATTGTCGAACAGGTGGCTCACCCATCGTTACACAGAATTGCCATTTCATTTTGACAACCTGCATTCGGTAGCAATTATTTTACATGAATTTCATCAAGGCGGTGCAGCGAAATTTTTATTAACGGAAATGTAACTTATTTGCTGTTAAAAACTCATAAAAGTAATCAGTTTTGGTGATATAGTGTATTGTCCACGTCAATTATTAAAAGCAAGGTGTTTGCCGATTGTAAAATGATAACAAAGTAAACAAAATGAATCTCAATGACGACTTTCGATCGGTGATTTAAAAATCACACGTTGGATACTGTAAATTATAAGGTACGTTATCATTTGTGGATAATTTTGCAATTAACAGTTTAACTTTAGGTGTGTTTTTATTAGGAAATTCGTTTTCTTATGTAATGAAATTAATTTCAACTTTGGGGAGGTAGGTATGGATGTACGAACATATACAAAACATATTATGTCCGTGTATTTAGTGCTAGAAATCAAATACCTTCATAGAATATAACAATTTCGGAGTGCACGCAGTATACAAATTTACCATTTGCTTCGGTATTTTGATCACATAACGTAAAAAAACAAATTTAGCCAAATTTGTGAATTTTTTTTCCCTGAAATGACAATTGAATTGAATTTTTTTCCAATCAATTTCGGCAGTATCTAGTTGCAAAAAGGTGGCGTCAATATCAGTACACACATTTGCGAATTTCTACTTGACAGACTTAGCAACTTAACAGGTAGAAAGAAAATCATTTAGCTACGTGAAGTGAATTCGATCGAGTCGGTCTAGAAGTTTTCAGATTTTATTTTGTGAACGAAATACATGACTGCTAAAATGTTGCGAAATTAATCTGCGTGGTGAGAAATCTTGTACTTACATTGAGAACTATTTCTTGAAAATGATTGTGCAAATGGTAAAAGCAAGTCTGCCAGAGTACGCGAAAAGAAAAAACGAATAACGGTGATTGGAAAATTTTGCAACGCGGCGCAAATGGCGTCTACATATTTGAGAGTTGCACAAATTGGCTGATAGCTATTATCAAATCAAAGGTATGCATTTAGTTTAATTGGAATTATCAACTTAAATAGTTAAAAGATTCGTGTGGTAGATATAATTTTTTTTTCTAGACTTTCCTATTTTAGGTTATGTTAGGGTTGGTGGGCTATTGGAAGTTAAGTGATTTCTGAAACTCGTTTGCTAAGTGGAGCTGGAGCCCTAACGATACCCTTTGAGTTTACTGGTGTACATTAAACAAAAAGATGATAATAACAGCCTCGATAGATAAATGTATTGCAAGTATTTTTCTGTTGCTCCATCTGTCAAAAAGTTGTTTCATGCGGTTCAGTTAAAAAAGCAGACGTTCTGTGGTGTTGGATTGTTTGTCATGTGAGGCAGGTCCTGGTAGTACTATCAGTCAAAAGCTTTCTAAAAACATATACCTATCGTTTCTCGTTGGGTGTTGATACAGTAGGCGCGAAGCGCCCTCGCCGACGCGACGTCAAGACAACTGCATTTCCTGCATAGTTGATGTACACCTCTCTTATTCACTTAAAATTTATAGTGGTTTCTCAATAAGTTGTGTTCTGTTTTCACTTTAAAATCAATGTTTTATGAGAACCATGAATTTTGTTCATGTGATACCACTTCGGCCAAAAAGTTTTCTTTTGCTTGCGATCTAGCCAATTTTTCTTTTTTGGTTGCCTTGGTTGTTCATTTTGCGTTTTCTTATCTTCGACCAATTAGGGAAACACGGCGTATACGTACTAGTCTGCTTATTGGCATGTTCTATATATACATGTCTTTCAATCCAAATTGCCACCTCGCGTGTCAGCGTCGAACTTTGAATGCCAAAGGTTTTTCATGGATTTTTCGCTATCTTTTTGGAGATATCCTCTTGTGATAGGAAGTCCATTCGGTAGTTTTGTTAGGATCTTTGGTTGTAATACACATCTGGGTTTGCTAGTTTCATGGCTAACAAATTTGGATCCAATGGAATATCAACTTAGATGCCATTTCGTCTTTGTTTTCGTGATAAGCAATTGTGCGACATCGTCAGCACTTCCTTCATATGGAATAGACCTTCTTCGTCTTTTGCCCCTTCAAATTGTGTTGCAATTTATGTGCAATTTGTCGTGATTTGTAAGTCAGTTCGAGGTCTAAACCTGCTTCATACAGCATATAGCTCCTGTTATCGGTAGTCATGTCTTGTACATATTTTGAGAGCAGTAACATGGTTTTTCTATTCCATTTGCATTTTGAGACATTTGTGCTAATGACTTTCTTGAGTTGCGTTACAGTCCAGAATGAACCGGGGTCTAAACCAATATGCCTACATAGTTCTCTCCTCAGTTGGTATCTAACTGGCACCATTGGCTGACTACAAATTGGCTGATGAAATTCTCTACTTGTTCTTCCTTCTGCTGCAGTCTTTCGAGACGCAGGTATATCATCTATATGAGAAACAAAAGGCTGCTGGTCGGTTCATTGGTAAATATTTGCTCAACTTGTTCCAGTGATCTTGCATATATGTGTAACAATAGAGCACGTTAAGTCGTCGGTGAGTTTCAGCCATTAAACCAATAAATGCTACCTGTATCGAAGTACTCCTTCATCCTTCATTGATTAAAACCTTGCTACAGCGCTCTAAATCAGCACTGTGATGATCAGGATCTTTACCCCTATCGAGTTATTCGTTCGGAACAGTCTCACGAACGAAAGTCGTTTCCAATCGGAACTCAATTTGCTTTGGACGTATCTGTTGCGGAACAAGATAAAAAAGCATACAATCGTTTGATTCCGTGGAAATACTTTGTCGGACAACTTCGAAAGAAAATAAACTTCTAGATGCCAAAAATTGTCGACTTAACGCAAATCGCCGATGCGCGATTATGTGCGTTACATTTCCTAGGAATCTCTCTTGGAAATGCTTATCGGAACGGACACCTCGGTAGAAAATTTTCCGATTTCGAACATATCGGAGGAAATTTTCTTCCGAACGGGTAGCTCTATAGGGGTGCTTATATGTGCATCCTTGTTAGTTTGAACAAATGGTTTATTACTAAAGAGTACAATAGTAGGACAGATTTATTTAAGAATGGGTGGCTCGGTGTTAGCTCATGATCGTAGAACAAACCTCAAGAGAATAATATTGAAGAAATGACAGGGCAAGGCTTGCCCTGTCTAAACTCACTTTATGTATCGAATGTTTACTTTGTCGAACTTGATTTATAAGCGAGGAATTGTCATTCGTCATCCTGCACGGATGGAGGGTATACCAAAAACTAGGCAATAGTACGTGGGCTTAAAATCGATGAATATATAATGGGTATCGCTTTGGATATCACATCTACCCGGAACTGTGAAGATTGAATCATGAAGCAATCTATGGTTCTTAATAGTCCTTGAGTTATAGGGAGGTTTTGTAAAAGTTGGTTAACTTCAAACTTCTCTCCTGAAAAATATTAAAAATCCGCTTAAGCGGTTATGGCTTGTGGCCACTGATCAGGGATACTCTCGATTATTGTATATTCCTCTCCTCACTTCATTGACGTTGGGTGGATGGTAGTTTTCGTCGTCGCTTATCTCAGTTGACTTCTATACGCAGTACTTAAGCAGCGCTTTATTATGCCTGCAGATTTTTATTCACGCCGGTCTGTGATTGTGGAACAGACTGTTAAAACTGTGGATAGCTTGCCTGGAAATAGAGTCGTACGTTTAATACATTTTTTGGCGCATAACTCGAGGTATGAGGATAGTATTCGAGGCCTGGTGAATCTTGTTCTACTCTGCTTAGTTTGACGTATTAAATCTCATATTAAATTCTAACTAGGCCGAGGGAACAGCTCAACTACACATTGACAACGACAATTGTTTGTTTAATTTCCAATGAGTTATAATTGTCCAACTGATAGCAAATTACTTTGTCATGGTTTTAGCCGTCAACTTCTATGAGCGGTACCGATGGCTTGATACTTTGTGTTTCTTCTTGTTTTCAGTCCATTTAGGTTTCAAGAAATCAGCACCACTTTGTCTAGATTTTCCAGAGCTTGATGGATCAGATATATATTTGCAGTAGTCCTGGGCCCCCATTCCGTGAAGTGATTATCGTTTGACGATAACATTTCGACGGTACATCTTGCATCACGTAAGATCAATAGTCGTTTTTGCTGTCGACGATATCACTTTATATGCTTCACGTTAGACAACAAATCACTAACGATTATTGAGTGATTGGTCATCAGGTCTCGACTACCGTCTGAGTGATAATCATTTTGAAAGCTACGCAATGACTACCCTGTATAATCTGAAGTGCTTGGTCGTATAAATTTTGTCAAAAAGGTGGATTTTTATTCAAAATTTTGCCAAAAAGAATATTTTTTCTCCAAAAGGAGGGTGAAAAGAGGATCGGCCAATATATTTAGCCGATCTGATGGCTAGTTGACATAGTCGCCATAGTTCTTCGACATAATGTTGGAATGGTATTAATCGAAACATCGAGGGGTAAGCGGTTTTCAAGGGTATGGTCGGTTTCTTTCGATTACCCACATTCAACAATAAATTCAATTACAGTACTTCGCATTTGTTGTGGCGAGGTGGATATCCGAATTCGTTTCGTGGATATCCGAATTCGTTTGTTCGTTTTATATTTAACTGCTGCGTAGATCTTCATTTCTTATATACCACGGCACATTGACGAATGATCTTAAAATTTTGTTTTCAAAAGTTTGTAGAATGTTTAGATTCGTTTCACTGGTACAACCACAATGTTGTATGCCATATGTCCAAAACGGCCTTAGCATTTGGTGGTATAATTGCAGCTTGTTATCAATGTTAAGCTTCGAATATTTTCCGAGTAACCAGTACAGTTCTCTGTATTTATTTTTAAGTTCTTGGCATTTCTTTTTTACATGCGAATTCGATTTTAATTTTGCATCGATTGTCATTCCGAGATATTTCGCTTCATTTGCAAAAGGGACTGGAATCGTATTGAGAAATACTGGCAACTCTACATGAATCAATTTGCTCTCGTTAAGTGCAATCCGCCAGGACTTTGTCCTTTCATAAACCTAGTTAAAAACATTTTAAAATTTCATATTTGTTACCTCTATTGTTGTTCCAATTGTTAGTATAGCAGTTGACACGTATACAAAACGTGTCAACTATTGTATCGTTTGTTTGGGGATATCACGTGTAAATAGGAGATACAAGAGTGGTCCAAGGACGCTTCCTTGCGGTACTCCTGCCAATATTTCTTTGAACTCTGAATATTCGTTTCATAGTTTCACACGGTAGAGTCTATGCTCAAGATACGACACGAGGATTATATATAATTTTTTAGGCAGAACTTGTCTTAGTTTGTATTGAAGGCCTCTATGCCAAACTTTGTCAAAAGCTTGCGACACGTCAAGAAATACGGCTGAGCAAATTTTCTTTTCTTCGAAAGCTTTTTTAATTACATCAATAGTTCGATGAACTTGGTCCACAGTCGAATTTTGACTTCTAAACCCAAATTGATGGTCAGGTAAAAGGCGTTTCTGTTTATTAACGGGGTGTAAGCGACCGAGTAATATCCTTTCAAAAACTTTTGAAATTATTGGAAGAAGCGAAATAGATCTGTAAGATTTTATTTCATTCAGTGATTTTCCTGGTTTGAGAACCAAAATCACTTCCGCGACCTTCCGCTGTCTTGGTATGTATTCTAATCCAATTGCTGCATTTACAATGCTACAAAAAGTTGCCAAACTAATATTTTAGATGTATTGTCAGTTCTTAAACACAATTTGTTAACATCTTTAAATCAGGGTGGTTAAGATACAAAACGAATTGTTCTACAGGAGGCAAGATTCTATAATGGCCCCAACGCGATTTCACGTTGACTCTTAATTTAATAGCGAATTTGTCGTGCACAAAAAATAGTTATATGTATATGATTTGAGAGTACTATTGTTTGTAATCGCCTTATGCCTGAATAATAGAAAATAATTAGTCATGATGTCATGAATTCGATCAAGGGTCTTCTTATAATATAAGTGCGACTGATATGCCTAAAATCTTCATCCAATTCTTGTTACCGTCTCCCTGGCTATGGAATTAAGATTGTTTAAATCCAGTATAAGTAAAGGGTGATCCATTTTGAGGTTCCCTACTTTTTTAAAGAAAAAAACAGAAAATTCAAATTTAATGGAGAATGTTTATTATCATTTGAAAGAACATTCTTTGGCATTTATTTTTTGAAGATTATGTCTATCAAATGTTGGCCGTTGCTACGTCGCAGATGGTCCATCCGGTGAGCCCAATTTTCGATCACTCGTTCGAGCATTTCGACTGGTAACTGGCGAATGACACGCGTGATGTTTTCCTCCAAGGCCTGAATCGAAGCGGGTTTGTCGGCATAAGCTTTTGACTTTATCACACGATCTTGGGGGCCAATCGACCGGCCCAAAACGTGAAATTATGTGCTCACCGAAATGCTCTCTCAATAAGTCCATTGATTGATGCGATGTGTGGGAAGTGGCGCCGTCTTGCTGAAACCAAATGTCGTCGAGATCACGAGCTTCAGTTTCAGGCATCAAATAGTCGGTTATCATGGCACGATAACGGTCGCCATTGACGGTTACGTTCGCACCGGCATAATTTTAAAAGAAATGTGGACCGATGATTCCACCGGCCCACAAACCACACCAAACCATTTTTTTTTCTGGATGAAGTGGCAGTTCTTCAATCTCTTCAGGTTGCTCTTCATCCCAAATGCGGCAATTTTGTTTGTTTATATACCCATTGAGCCAGAAATGGGCCTCATCGCTAAACAACATTTGCCTCGAAAACGTCGGATCTTCTTGGAACTTTTCAAGAGCCCATACAGCGAAGCGATGTCGCTTGGGAGGGTCGAGCGGCTTCAGTTGTTGCACAAGCTGTATTTTGTACGCTTTCAATTTAAGATCTTGACGTAAAATGCGCCAAGTCGTTCCATACGTCAGTCCGAGTTGCTGCGAACGGCGCCGAATCGACTCTCTACGGTCTTCGTGTACGCTCTCAGCTACGGCCGCTATATTTTCTTCACAGCGTGCTGGACGTGGTCTATCCGGTCATATATTATCCAATAATGAATGCTGGGTCTCAAAATGGGTGATGGTGTTGCGAAAAGTACGCTCAGTAGGCCGATTATGTTGACCATAAGTTGAGCGAAGTGCTCGAAACACATTCCTCACAGAACGTGAATTTTCATTATAAAGTTGAACAATTTGTAAACGTTGTTCACGCGTTAGTATCTCCATTATGAAATGCCAAACAATACTAAACAAAAATAACATGACAGCATGACACGCCTCACACGTGATCTGTCAAAAAGGCTATTGAAAAAAGTATCTCTACTTGGATCACCCTTTAGGTAGCATCCCTATTGTGGTTAAGTATCCTATCTGGTTAAGTATAAAAACCAAATTGTTTTTTTTTTTCACTGGCCCTCCTCTCGCCTTGATCTGCCAAACCATTGTGTTTCGTGCAACGGGTTCTAGTAGGCTTGGCTAACTAAACTATTACTAAACTTTACTCTTGAGTTACCCCGATAGAAACAAATTTATTGAGTTTAAATCCGGGATATGAATGATTTTTTTCGGTTTTGTAATCGTAGGCAGGTATTTTATTTTTTAATGCTTTGAATGAAATTAACAAAAACATTTCCAAGCAGTATTGCAGTATTTTAAACAAATATTTGCAAATACATATAAATACTGATAAAAATTTGTTATTTTCTTTTCAGAATAAAAGTGGATATTTTTATTCATTGAAAATATGGTCGTAGTGCATCATTGAATCTTGGTGTGGTGCCGTGAAGTGTAAATTTAATTTTCGTAATCGCTAAATAAGTTTAAAAAAAATACCGTCGTGAATTAAATAGTTGTTTGTTATAAATGGTTGAGGCATTTAAATTCAGGTCAAAAATATTCGCTGCTAGTGTTTGAAAATTTGGTATTTGTTTAAAAATTTGAATCTTGTTTAATGTTTTTAAAAAGTGTTTTCCTTTAAAAAATCGTATGCCAAGTTTAGGTTGTTAGAATCGCTCATAATTAGCCCTTCGCGAAAAAATAATAATTTTTCTTGTTTGTGGTTATCTTTTCCGATTATTAGTTTCTTAAAAAATTAAAAATGTGAAGTTTTAGTATCCTTTTATCACAAATCGCTCAATGTTAGTCCCTCGCAAAAAAAAGTAGTAATTTGCATTTATTTCTTGGAGTCAAATGGTAAAATAAAGTTTTATGTGTTTTGACAAATTATGTAAAATCCCTAGTAGCGTGTAAAGTGTCCCTTAGAAAAATTGCAAATGATGACCCCTCGCGAAAAAAATTTGATTTCTTGTAATTTTTGTTTATCTTAGTGTCAAAAATGAAGACTTGCGTTTTCAAGATTATTAGTAAGTTTTGATTTAAATTTTTTTTTTCAATCTACTTTTTAAAAGTCAGGGACATAACAAACATAGAATTTATTAAGTTTAATATTACTAACAAAATTAATAAACAATGAAATTACATTTAGACTACATATACATACTCTTATTACGGTTGTAGCATACAAGTTTGCAGTGTTTTGGAAAAACAACTTTTTCTAACATGCAGTTCAACTACATCGTTATTTTTTATTGAAAAGTATACTCATGCGACTGATAGCCTCGTGCATACAATAGTTGTAATTATGATTGGGTATAATATGTAAAACAAAATATGTGGGAAAATCACAGGGTATTAAAACCAATGGCACTAAAAAGCACAGGAGCATCCATTTTTCCTAATAATAATTGGTATAAGAAAACCATATCGTTGTTAAGTCTACGTTGAGACAAAGGCAACAACTGCAGTAGTTTAAATCGACACCTACATACTTACTTAAGTGGCGCTACAGCCCGGAATGAACCTGGGCATCAACCAACATGCCTCTCCAATTAGCCCGGACCTTAGTTAACTGCCTACAGTTGCGCCATGTTATCTTCTTGTGCGCGCCACTTAAGGCGAGGTCTTCCTCTACTGCGTCCAACTTCTGGCTGGGAATCGAAGACTCTGCGAACCGGAGTATTGGTGTCCATTCGTTCTACATGTCCTAGCCATCTTAAACGTCCAATGCGGAGTTTTTTTTTTTTTTTGAACAGGGGCATGTCGCTGTACAGCTCGTATAGTTCTTGGTTGAATCTCAAATCGAACAAGTACTTCTTCATCCGCTTTTGAGACGGTCCATGCTTCAGCGCCTGAATTGTCTTCTTAGCCCGAAGAAACAAATTCGGACGAGATGTTGTTGTCAGAGTTAGTAGCGTAGCCGATATAGATAAAGTCCCGTACTACCTCAAAGTTATATCTGTTAATGGTGACGTTCTGTCCAATTCGTCGATGTTGTGTGTCCTTTCGTGTTGACAGCATATACTTCGTCTTGCCCTCATTTACTGCTAAACCCATTTCTTCCGCTTCTTTCTCTATAATAGCAAACGTGGCTATGACATCACGTTGGGTCCTAGCAATGATGTCAAAGTCAATATCGTCGGCGTATGCTAGTAGTTGTACATATTTTTGGAAAATTGTGCTATTAGTGTTGGCTCGTGAGAACAATCAACTACGATATTTCCTTGTTCTCGAGATGATTCTGTTCGAGCCTTGTATTCTTGGCTTTTACACTTTGGTAAAACTTGCGAACATCGTTCCTGGAGTGGCACCTCTCTTTATCCTCGATTTCGCGCTTTTCTTGATCATTTTTCTTCTTTCGGAAAAGGCGGTGTTTTTCCCTTTTTCTCTGCCTATAAAGGTCAACGGAAGCTCTCGTCTTCACCTTTCGACACCTATATGGAGGCAAATTGTGCACATCATCCCACGGAAGTCCTCCCAAAGCTAATCTTATGAATCTACGTTAGAATGCCTCACAAGTGTGGACACCTTTCTATGAAGTTCATTCAAATAAAACTGAGCTTCATAGAAGGGTGTCCACACTTGTGAGGGCGAACTATTCAATTATATAGTGACATAAGGGTCATACAAATTTTTTGACCACTTTTTTTTTATAAATCCAAACTATTGCATAAACGTCAAGAGATTTGTGACAGTGGATCGATTCTTTACAAAACCATGCTGTTCTTTGGGGCTCAGTGTCGCGGTGGTAAGTGCGTTGTACTGCCGCGCAGAAGGTCTAGGTTCGATTCCCAGCCGTAACAATACCTTAATTAATTTGCACTGGCCCTCCTCTCGTAATCATCTGACAAATCATCCAAGTAGTACCAATTGTCATGAAAAGCTTACCTTAACTTGGCCGAACGGATTCGGTAAAAAGGAGGTCCCGCCATTAACGCTCCCAAAAGTGGACGTGGGACAAAATGATCTACTGACGAAATGTTCACAGTATTATTCTCCAAACATTTTTATCAAAAGTTTTTTTTTCAGGTTTTCCTAAAATTGTACCAAAACATGTTTTTTTTTTTTAGAAAACGCCTCCAAAAAAAGGTCGTGGCGAACAACTTTATATGGACGCAATATAGATATTGAGATTGTATTCAAATGCTATTCAGATCTTTTTTCATAATTCCTAACATTTTGGCCAAAAAACAATGTTTTTTCTGAAAAGGGGCGTGGCAGTGGGCGGATTTTAATAATGTTTGCCTTGTTCTGCTTCGTTTTACAAAGAGTCTTTATACTAAATTTCATCGCTCTATCTCAAAATTTGAGGCCCAAAATCACGGACATACAGAAGGACAAACAGAGGAATATCTATCGAAATTAAATCACTTAATGTCAAAACTTATATACCCTTATAGGATAGGGTATAAAAAGGATATCGAGTTCTCTGATGGTTTTCTTTGGGGTTTCATAAAAGGGTAATTTGAAATTGCAAAAGTATTCTCTCAAGTACAAAAATAAACGGATGATACTCTTAATTTGATAAAATCAGTATCGGAACTCTTTATTAAAACATGAGACGCCTACAACTCCTGTCCGAATCGTTGAATTCCCTATCCTATCCTGTCAATGTGTTTAAAACTATCTTCGAATCACGTTTTTTAATAGTTTGAGTGGTGTTTCGTGTGCGCGCTAGTTTTTTTTTCGAAATTGTTGGGTTGGGTTAACAGAAAGCCGTTCGATAATTTTGTTTTACTGAACATGCTCCAGAAAACCAATTAAATAGTTGGACATACCAAAAAGCCAATTCAATAAAATCCTCAACCGAATTGCATTAATTATCAGACAACTTAATATTACTTTACCAATCATTCATATTTCTTATCTAACCTTGTATTTTGTTGCAAATTTGTTAAGCACACACCTGCCAACAACTAGATACAAGGAAATGTGTTTTTATTTCCTTTGACTTTTGGTCAAACTATCCACAGTCACGCACATTCTTTGACCTCAAAACAGACAACATGCGTTACAACTTACTTCCTAGTCCAATTATGAATAGCCACCTCGAACGCAGCTTAATGAACATGCTGACTTATCTTCTCCTCGTAGCACAACAAACACAATTCACCATCTTATACACACCACAAGATCTACACTGCACTTTTACCAAGTCTCGACCAAATACCATATCACAGGTCCGAAAAATAAAAGAAAACTTTAACCGATCCGTTTCAACTTCTAGTGTTGAACTATTTCTCTACGCCACCTAAACTTGCTCAGAAGGTATTCTGAGAATACCACTGAAATTGATTACTCACACGCGCCTACTCAGCACCCCAGAGCAGAAAAAAAAAAAAACTCATGCCTCGAACCTTAAGACACGTAAATATATTCATCGATTTGAAAATCATGAGCTATTTTCTCTCCCACGAAAAAAACGGAACGGAATAAGAAAAAGGAACCACAGGACGACGAAGCACGCAATTAACAGTACTCGGCGTAGTGAATAAAAATAACAGTTACCACCAGCGGCGTCAGCCGGCCAATGCTCTGACTTGCGACAAAATCGGTCGTCGCCGGTTCTGACTGATGAGTGTCAAAACCGTTTACGGCCAGAGAGGGTGACCCATGATTAAGGGAGACATTAAGTGGGCATTTACATGAAATTACATTCGAGGGCATGGCGCTACAGCATGCGTGCACAATAACCCCGCGCAATTACCGGCATAGGTGTGATGGAAAAAGTGTTCTATTAGCATGTTTCGCTAAACTATGGAGACCAGTCAAGGGCATCAAATTGTCTATCGCCTTACTGAATGATGACAGCAATCTCGTCTAGCTATAGAATACGTGCATACAGAAACGACCAACCACCCAGACATGGAATGAGGAGTATCAAGTGTCACTTTGGGTATTAATCTATGGCACGTATGTGTGTCCATGACCTAGGTTGGCATGGCTATATAAAGGGGAGTACACCACCCACCCACATTCGGTGAGTGTTCTAGTTCTTGTTTGCATAAAATGGGTCTGACGCTTTGGTTAGCAATGGGATACGTTACCTTTGTAAACCTTGCGTACGCTGAAGTTAGTGAAACCAGGGAAGTGCTCCCTTTGACTGGAGTGTGGAACTGCTACTGTGAGGGGGAGGACGAGCCATTGGAATACCTTCGACAGGGTGGATTGCGAATGGTGCGTGAAATTAAAAAAAAAAATGTTCCATGAAATGATTGGGGTTTTATTGTTGGTTCGGCATAGCTCAATGGAATTGTTAAGATGTCGATTCCGGGAGATTTTACGGATTTCACCGCCCAAATGGACTGTCGAAGTTGTCTTACTAAAGTTTGGTACGAGCGTAGTTTCTTTGTTCCAAAAAACTGGAAGAACGACATGAGAATATGGCTAAGTATGGATGGAGTATCTGCGGCTACTCAATTGGTACGTAAAATATCCATGTGAACCTTTTTGACACCTATTTTTGTAGTGGATCAATGGCGAAAATATTGCGACTCTAAATAAGAGTTATACGCCAACAGAATGTGACGTAACTGAGAAATTGAATTTTGAATCTGAAAATCGTATCGCATTGACAGTGGATGGCCGATCGACTCGCTTACCTGGAACTCCACATTCGATTAGCCTATATACGATCCCGGAAATGCTGTTTATTCAAAGTGTCTCGGTGTCGACAAGCGTCGAAAATGAAACAGGTTCGTAACGACATCACACGATCGCATCAGGCTTTATTCATTGACGGACCTTTCTCAGCTTCCATAGTATATAGAGTCAAATCCGATGGATTGCTTCAGCAAACTCGTAAATGTATATCCATCCAAGCCTTCGATTTGGACAACACTCCAGTAGCAAGTGATCGTGTATGTGGGGATCTCGAGGGCACTCTTACGATACCAAATTGTCAACTGTGGTGGCCCATTTCTATGGACTGCAAAGCAGGATACCTCTACACTTTGGTCTTTAAACTGTACTACAAGTACTGTGACAGTGTAGTTCGAGATGTCTATCGCCAGAAGATCGGCATTCGTACTCTGAGTTGGTCCAACTCTTCGTTGATGATAAACGGAAGGAATTTCCAACTATATGGTGTTGAAAGTAACGATGTTAGTTGTAAGTGACACTTTCTCAACTACCAACTGTAATTTCCTCACATTTAGATAAGTCGTTGCAACCCACAAATACATCTGAAGGACATCGCTTCAGTGCGATGGTTGAATGGAAATGTTTTGTTTGCAAAAACACCTCCCTCTGAGGACATGCTGAATTTGGCTGATGATTTGGGTTTGCTTCTAATTTTGGGGTAACACATGCCATGGATATAGTTTGATCGATAATAATCAAGTGTGTAATAATTTTTTAGAAGCCCTAAGAATGACCTGCAGGACGTAATTGTTCGATACAGGAATCATCCAAGCGTGCTATTGTGGTCGGTGTTGATGGCGGCAGATTGCAGTCCATGGGGCGAATATGAGAAGTAAGTAAGAATTGGTAAACTGAACACGTCATAATTATTTTCTTTGCAAATACACCTTTATGTAGTTGGGGTAGTCCTTGAATTATAATGGACTGGTGGTCAAATGTCACTGTGATTTAAAAGGGTTTTAGCTCTTTCTTTTATGTTGTTGAACGCCGATTCTTGTTTGATCAAAGAAAAGTAATGCCAAATCTTTTATGATCATGTTCTCTGTGCTTTTATGTAGTACAGCTGCTATCGAATGATCAACAATGTCAGCCGACCAAAGTGTCGAATATAATTAAACAAAATACCAACGGCAACACTCTATAAAATTGCACTACAAAGTGAATCCCAAATAATCCCAGTTTGTCTTAGTTTAGCTGGTTTTGATTGGTTAAAAATTAGATGCTTGTCCTCTTATAGCAATAAAGGTACATTGTGAAGCTCTTCGGTTATGTAAACCCCTTATTTTTTAACCCTAGGATGTGGTTTTAAACCACTCAAACCCAAAAGCTTTAGTAAAGTTGTAAAGATATCACGGTTTCAACAGCCTCTGCAAAGGTCGTCAAAAATCCGGACTTAGTTACTAATTAGTGACAACCTGTTCAATAGTTAAAGATTTTGAATTTCAATAAAAAAAAACTGCGGAATCGAAATATCTGGCTCAAATTACGGCCAAAAAGGAGCCAATTTACCACCATTCTACCAAACATATCGAACGGATATTTGGTAATTTCCTGAGCGTCTCTAACATTGTTGTCTTGTTTGCATCAACCAACAGCTTAACTTAACTTTATAGAAAAAATATGAGAAGGCTACAATCCGCTGTGCGAATCGTTGAATATCCTATCCCAGTCCATCCATGAATCCATAAAATGTTCATATTCACTTAAAAAATGTTTTTGGAACTTTTTCAAATATGTATGCCCAAAATTTTACCGAAAACTGTTTTATTTTTTAAGAAAACGCCTCAAAAAATGAACGTCGCAAAAAAGTGAATATTGACGAAATAAAGATATTAAGCCAAATATCTTGTTTAGACACTTTTTTTAAAAATCTTAACCGTTTGACGCAAAATAACGTTTTTCTAAAAAGTGAGCGTGGCGTGGCAGATTTTTAAAATGTAGATACGGCCAAGGATCCTATATCCCGAACTTCACTGTCTTAGTTCAAAATTTAGGGCCTAGAAATCGTTAACTCGGAACTAAAAACCGGCCCCAGAAAAATTTCAATTGTGTGAAAGCAGCATGTTGGCCAAGGGAGACCTTTCCTATTTTATCTTGCTACTTTTATGTGGTTATCTAAAAGTCTTTCAAATGTTGTTATCACCACCCTTTTAAATATAGAATACCAGTTCTATATTGTAATCTTTTACTGACCTTACCAAATGTGGCTATAAATACCACTTTCACCTCTCTCCAAGATTTTGCTAAATACCTACTATCAATGGAAAGACGACGTCATCAACTGGGAATTTATAAGAGAAGAGTGATCCTTTAAAAATGCATGTCCATAAAATGGTGAATCTAATAAATAGCCATTTCAAACGCTTTGACGAGAGCTTAAATTATTTTTTGGGTCGCTTTTTTGTTTAATAAAAAATCAACCCTGCCGGCTCACATCAAAAGTGTCTTACATATGGTCAATTATGACAAAGTCCAGAGTTACTTCCATGATTTTGTTATCCACTAGAAACTGTAATGGACGGGCTCAGTGGAGCCATCAAATGCCGCGCAGAAGGTCTGCGTTTGATTCCCAGTCGTAGCAACACCTAAATGATTTTTCACTGGTCCTTCTCTCGTGATGATCGATCTGACAAATCATCCGAGTAGTACCGATTGTCAAGAAAAGCTCATCTCATATTCCCCGTTCGAAGTAGGCATAAAACAGGAGGTCCTACATTCGTGCTAGAAGTACTCTGGCTTTTCTTGAGTGTCGAATAAATCTTTCGCCCATTACTAAAGATTTCCATGGAGAGGGGCACTGTAATGAGTCTAAATTGAATTTTTGTCTAGGCCTGGCATAAGTAAAAAAAAAGGGAAACACGCATACATGAATGGTTATGAGAAAGCTCGGCCCTGGGACTTACGAGCCTATGCCGCCAAAAATTTGTTTTTAGAAACTGTTATGTTCTCCACCTAAAAATCGTAAAGTTTTGCATTGGAGCGGTCGACTACCTTTGTATTACCTTTGTATTTTACTTCATTTTGCGGTTTTCCCGACAGTTTTCGTGAGGGCGAACAGGAGTTTACGTAACTTACTTTTTATTTAACGGGCTCCCGACGCGTCTCCGCTTGAGACCAGGCATCCTAACATCCCCAACGAAACTTCCTGGAGGCTCAAATTCGAAGAGTCTCCTGGCTGGAGGATTATTATTGTTTTGTAAGACGGAGCTCAAATTTTTAGTTCCCCAACATAACTTAAAGCACGTCATTCATACTAAAATTTTCTGCAGTATCATTATGCACTCCGTATGCAACAAAGAAAGTAAAGGGTGGTCAATAAAGAGATATTTTTTAAAATGCGAAATAACAAATATATCGTAAAATTTGTATTATTAATCTTAAGAAACAATTTTTGACATCCACTTTTTAAAGTGTTGGCCGCTACTGCGCCGTATCTCGTCCATGCGGAAGTTCCGATTTTCGATGACGCGTTCGAGCATACACTTCGATATTAAGCGAACAACACGGATAATGCTGGCTTCCAATTCTTCAATCGTAGCTGACTTTTCACAAACATCTTAGATTTTACGTAGACGCAAAGAAAATGGTTTAACGGTGTGATATCTCATGATCTTGCTGGCCAATTCACTGGTCCGAAACGTGAACTTATTGTTTACCGAAGCGGTGTCTTAGTATGACCATTGTTTCACGCGCTGTGTTGCATTTATAGCGCCGTCTTGTTGGAATCAAAGATTGTCCAGATTTTGGGCTTCAATTTCGAACAAAAAATAGTTCATATCATGGCGCGATGATGAACCCCCCCTTTTTTTTTTGGAGAAATACGGACCGATGATTCCACCGGCCCATAAACTACACCCTATGGTTGTTTTGAGTGTATGCAACTACAGCTCTTGAACCTCTTCCGGTTGTTATTCATCCCATATTCGAGAATTTTGTTCGGGTTGTTCGGGTGTAAGTCTGTTCATGATAAAATGTGATTTTGTGATTTGGTGAGTTGCAGATTTGAAATCTTCCAAAACAACTTGAATTGAACGTTTCGAAATGTTATTTCTAATCAATAGAAGAAGTTTTCCATCGATTCCAAATGCACGCATTTTCGACAAAAGAGCTTGATGCCAAACCCTGTCAAACGCCTTTGAAATATCAAGTGCAACAATCCTAATTTCTCCAGCATGGTGGATTGATTGGTTAAATAAGTCATCAAATCACCAGTGGACCTGTTGCGCTGCGAAAACCATACTGCCGGTCATTAAGAAGTTTTCGTTTTTCGAGATATTTCATAAGATGACGTTTTATCAGCTTTTCCATGACCTTGGAATATGGGACGTAAGTGCAATTGGTCGGTAGTTGGAGAGAGAGAAGAAGGCTACAATCCGCTGTGCGAATCGTTGAATATCCTATCCCAGTCCATCCATGAATCCATAAAATGTTCATATTCACTTAAAAAATGTTTTTGGAACTTTTTCAAATATGTATGCCCAAAATTTTACCGAAAACTGTTTTATTTTTTAAGAAAACGCCTCAAAAAATGAACGTCGCAAAAAAGTGAATATTGACGAAATAAAGATATTAAGCCAAATATCTTGTTTAGACACTTTTTTTAAAAATCTTAACCGTTTGACGCAAAATAACGTTTTTCTAAAAAGTGAGCGTGGCGTGGCAGATTTTTAAAATGTAGATACGGCCAAGGATCCTATATCCCGAACTTCACTGTCTTAGTTCAAAATTTAGGGCCTAGAAATCGTTAACTCGGAACTAAAAACCGGCCCCAGAAAAATTTCAATTGTGTGAAAGCAGCATGTTGGCCAAGGGAGACCTTTCCTATTTTATCTTGCTACTTTTATGTGGTTATCTAAAAGTCTTTCAAATGTTGTTATCACCACCCTTTTAAATATAGAATACCAGTTCTATATTGTAATCTTTTACTGACCTTACCAAATGTGGCTATAAATACCACTTTCACCTCTCTCCAAGATTTTGCTAAATACCTACTATCAATGGAAAGACGACGTCATCAACTGGGAATTTATAAGAGAAGAGTGATCCTTTAAAAATGCATGTCCATAAAATGGTGAATCTAATAAATAGCCATTTCAAACGCTTTGACGAGAGCTTAAATTATTTTTTGGGTCGCTTTTTTGTTTAATAAAAAATCAACCCTGCCGGCTCACATCAAAAGTGTCTTACATATGGTCAATTATGACAAAGTCCAGAGTTACTTCCATGATTTTGTTATCCACTAGAAACTGTAATGGACGGGCTCAGTGGAGCCATCAAATGCCGCGCAGAAGGTCTGCGTTTGATTCCCAGTCGTAGCAACACCTAAATGATTTTTCACTGGTCCTTCTCTCGTGATGATCGATCTGACAAATCATCCGAGTAGTACCGATTGTCAAGAAAAGCTCATCTCATATTCCCCGTTCGAAGTAGGCATAAAACAGGAGGTCCTACATTCGTGCTAGAAGTACTCTGGCTTTTCTTGAGTGTCGAATAAATCTTTCGCCCATTACTAAAGATTTCCATGGAGAGGGGCACTGTAATGAGTCTAAATTGAATTTTTGTCTAGGCCTGGCATAAGTAAAAAAAAAGGGAAACACGCATACATGAATGGTTATGAGAAAGCTCGGCCCTGGGACTTACGAGCCTATGCCGCCAAAAATTTGTTTTTAGAAACTGTTATGTTCTCCACCTAAAAATCGTAAAGTTTTGCATTGGAGCGGTCGACTACCTTTGTATTACCTTTGTATTTTACTTCATTTTGCGGTTTTCCCGACAGTTTTCGTGAGGGCGAACAGGAGTTTACGTAACTTACTTTTTATTTAACGGGCTCCCGACGCGTCTCCGCTTGAGACCAGGCATCCTAACATCCCCAACGAAACTTCCTGGAGGCTCAAATTCGAAGAGTCTCCTGGCTGGAGGATTATTATTGTTTTGTAAGACGGAGCTCAAATTTTTAGTTCCCCAACATAACTTAAAGCACGTCATTCATACTAAAATTTTCTGCAGTATCATTATGCACTCCGTATGCAACAAAGAAAGTAAAGGGTGGTCAATAAAGAGATATTTTTTAAAATGCGAAATAACAAATATATCGTAAAATTTGTATTATTAATCTTAAGAAACAATTTTTGACATCCACTTTTTAAAGTGTTGGCCGCTACTGCGCCGTATCTCGTCCATGCGGAAGTTCCGATTTTCGATGACGCGTTCGAGCATACACTTCGATATTAAGCGAACAACACGGATAATGCTGGCTTCCAATTCTTCAATCGTAGCTGACTTTTCACAAACATCTTAGATTTTACGTAGACGCAAAGAAAATGGTTTAACGGTGTGATATCTCATGATCTTGCTGGCCAATTCACTGGTCCGAAACGTGAACTTATTGTTTACCGAAGCGGTGTCTTAGTATGACCATTGTTTCACGCGCTGTGTTGCATTTATAGCGCCGTCTTGTTGGAATCAAAGATTGTCCAGATTTTGGGCTTCAATTTCGAACAAAAAATAGTTCATATCATGGCGCGATGATGAACCCCCCCTTTTTTTTTTGGAGAAATACGGACCGATGATTCCACCGGCCCATAAACTACACCCTATGGTTGTTTTGAGTGTATGCAACTACAGCTCTTGAACCTCTTCCGGTTGTTATTCATCCCATATTCGAGAATTTTGTTCGGGTTGTTCGGGTGTAAGTCTGTTCATGATAAAATGTGATTTTGTGATTTGGTGAGTTGCAGATTTGAAATCTTCCAAAACAACTTGAATTGAACGTTTCGAAATGTTATTTCTAATCAATAGAAGAAGTTTTCCATCGATTCCAAATGCACGCATTTTCGACAAAAGAGCTTGATGCCAAACCCTGTCAAACGCCTTTGAAATATCAAGTGCAACAATCCTAATTTCTCCAGCATGGTGGATTGATTGGTTAAATAAGTCATCAAATCACCAGTGGACCTGTTGCGCTGCGAAAACCATACTGCCGGTCATTAAGAAGTTTTCGTTTTTCGAGATATTTCATAAGATGACGTTTTATCAGCTTTTCCATGACCTTGGAATATGGGACGTAAGTGCAATTGGTCGGTAGTTGGAGAGAGAGAAGAAGATTCGCCTTTTTTGGTACAGGCTGGACAAATGCAGTTTTCCATCTACTCGGAAAGAGACCTGATGAGTAGGATAGATAGAGAAGCTTATGCAATGGTTTATCTAGCGTAGAAGAACACCTCTTCAGAATAATGGGGGAAATACCATCTGGACCAGCGGACTGTACGAGTACAAAAGTGAATTTGTTCCATAGAATGATTATGTTCTCAAGTACAGAAGGAAACCGGGCACAATCTGGCAATGATGAGCTTTTTATAAAGAGCTGACAGCTGGAATGCCATTGTGCGTGAGCGTCGGAACTGATGATGAGGCCGAATTTTTTTTATATATTTTTAACAAATGACCAAAAATGTTTACTACCTCTGGGACATTGTAGAATTTTTTGCCTCAACTTTTGGTCGTCTAGGAATTTGACATATTTAAATGGGAATTACACTCATTTCTGACTTGTTTGAATTTTGTTCGTTTTTCCTCTGTTAAATTGGGTTTGTATTAACGAAAGTTTGTCACTCTAAATCTGATAGCTTCTTTGCAGTTCAAGTCATACCACCCTTTTGCCTTTCAGCTTCCACGACATTATGGAGGAAACATAGTGACCAGTTAAAATTCCTAAAAAACTGTTTAATGGTTCCCAATTGGCTTTCTCGTATTGCCATACAGTCTTTTTGAGAATTTGTTCTTTAACTCTGTGGTTGGAGTACGATAAATTCGATGATATGACATAGTGGTCTGTCAAATTATGAGGCGATAATACATTGAGAGTTTGTTTATCAGGGTGAGAGGTTAGAAACAAGTCAAGGGGTGTTGGCGGCTTGACCGCCAACATCCGGTATGTGTATCGGCTCAGTTACAAGCTGGGTTAGGTTGTTTACCTCAGCAAAGAACTCAATCTTATGGCGTTAAAATATCTTTTTCCAGTTTGCATACCGTACCCCAAGCACTCACCGTATGGGCTTCGTCCAGTAGGTCTCAAAATATCTCCTTGATATGGACAGTCTCGTCTATTTTTGACTATTAT